>CM061534.1:172948059-173183825 GCA_030545055.2 Neoaliturus tenellus | reverse complement strand
AAGAAGGCCAAAGGAATAAAAACTTCTTTCCTGAAGAAGAACGTACAGTTTGAACATTATAAAAGATGTTTGTTTGAAAATGTTGAAACAACTGCAACGTTCAACACTATTAGAAGTTATAATCATCAACTATTTAGTGTCAAACAAACAAAGTGGGCATTAAGCTACAAAGATGACAAGCGCCATATTTTAGAAGATAAAATTAATACTTTACCATTCGGCCACTACTCACTAAACCCTATCGACCAGTAAACCTATTCTTCGTCCTCTACCTTGCTTCCTTTTTTCCTTTCCGTAAAAAAGAGGGGACATGGCAAGCCCAATGCCATGTTCCCTCTTTTTTACACTAATATGAATTGGCCTTGACCTATATTCAAACTATATAAATGAGAATAAACTATTCTATGGATCAGTATTTTTACATGCGGTGTACAAGCAACATCTGAAGATGGAAAGTGTGAAGGACAAGATTGTAAATGAACTACATAAACCAGCAAGAAGAAGATTTCCAAGAAGAAGTACAATCATTAAAGGGATGAATGATCTTTATCAAGCTGATCTCATTGAAATGATACCCGCACAGTAAATTAAACAAAGGATTTAAATATATTTTAACAATTATAGACTGTTTTACTAAAATAGCTGACGCTTTACCATTGAAGGATAAGACTGGTAAAAGTGTTACAAAAGCTATGGAAACCACAATACAAAGAAATAAATTTAAAATTAAACATCTACAGACCGATGATGGAAAAGAATATTTTAATAAAGACTTTAGAGCTTTGATGAAGAAATATCAAATAAATCATTATTCTACAAATTCTGAAGTTAAAGCTTCAATAATTGAAAGATTCAATAGAACATTGAAAGGTGCGATGTATAAACAATTTTCAAAACGAGGATCATATGTGTGGTATGACATATTACCACAACTTATAAAACAGTATAACAACAAAATATCATCGTACCATTGGAATGAAACCTATCCAGGTAAACAGTGCTAATGCGAAAATTGTATTACAACGCATTAAAAATAATACAACACCGAAATTAGAAAAATTGCAACCAAAGAAGTTCAAGGTCAACGATAAAGTTCGTATAAGCAAATACAAAGGTGTATTTAGTAAAAGATATCTACCAAATTGGACTAATGAAGTATTTACAATTTATAAAGTGCAACCAACTATACCTGAAACCTATTTATTAAAAGGATAACAAGGGTGAATTACTTCAAGGTGGATTCTACGGACACGAATTGTTGAAATCAACAGTTGGTGATGTATATCTTGTCGAGAAGATTTTACAAAGGAAAAAGGATATGGTTAAAGTCCGGTGGTTAGGGTTTGATAAAAGTGAAGACTCTTGGATTCCTTCAAAAGACTTAGTATAGTTGTTTAATAGCTCATTGTGTGTTTAACCTTTATACAAGATGGAGATTGTACAACAAAAAGATCGATTTAATATCAAATAACATTGATGAATTGACAGTTGACAATGATAAGTTAAATCATGGAAAACATGGTGAATTACTACCAAATACGATAAGATGTCTAATAACTGGTCCTTCAAATTGTGGAAAAAACTAATGTTGTTTTTAACCTTATAACTAATCCTAAAGGATTGCGTTTTAATAATATATACATTTTTTCAAAATCATTGCAACAACCAAAATATCAATTATTGGATAAAGTACTTGCAAGTGTACCTGAAGTGAATTTTTACAAGTTTAATGCCAGTGAAACAATTATGCAACCGAATGAAGCAAAACCATTTTCTATTTTTATATTTGACGATGTTTCTTGTGAAAATCATGACACAATAAGGAATTATTTTGCTATGGGAAGACATCATAATATTGATAGCATTTATATTGGTCAAACATACAGTAAAATTCCAAAACAACTTATAAGAGACAATGCAAATATGTTGATCATCTTCAAGCAAGATGAAACAAATTTAAAGCATATATATATAATGATCATGTAAATGCGGATATGCCATTTGAAAAATTTAAAGAGATGTGTGGCAAAGCATGGAATGAGAAATATAGCTTTCTCGTTATTATGAAGGAAGAAGATATTAAAAATGGTTAGATATCGTATAGGGTTGGATAAATTTGTATTTATGCGTTGAACTACCGATGCTACATCTAGTTACACGTTGAACTTCACAGTGTAAACATGGTGAATCAAGAAAAACTATTGAAAGAAATAAAATCACTCAGTGATTCTATTAGGATGAAGAATCGTGCATTGAGGATGGTTTAAGTGAAAGAGAAGAATTTCTAGAGACTACATTTAAACCTATTACGGAACCTTTAAAACAGATATCAGAAACTATTGGTAAACCTCATTATGAAGGAGATGTTTTACTACCAGTTTCTAAACAAGAAGTACCAAGCATTAAAAAAAGAAGAAGATGATGATTCATATACAAGTGCTAGTGAGCAAGAAGAAACAAAAGAAGAAGAAGAACCAATTGTTGAAAAGGAAGAAGAACAGCCAATACCAGAAGCAGAACAATCTATTCCAAATTTAACTCAATTGAGTAGCGATATATTACAACATGGACCTCTTGGAAGAAAATATATAATGAAAATGCTACATGACATGAAATCAAACCCGAATTTGAGTAGATCACACGTATACGGAGCAAGAATTGATGGGAATGAATTGAAGATTGGCGAGTTCAAAGCTTGAAATAACACAAGACGATTACATCATTATTGGTGAGCATAGATATAAAGGAACAAAAGGATTATATAAATTAATTTTTAAAAACAATACCACTAAGATATTCATCCAAAGATTTAAGTGTTTTTAAGGAGATTCTACAAAATACTAACGCTCATAAAAGAAACTACTCAAAGGATGCAATGATTAATCGTTCACGTGCAACAAAATATAACATCGTTATAAAAAAGTTGTTTCCTCCACGAAAATTGCCAACATTACGTACTGCACCAGCGGTGAGACAACCACTGAAAAGAAAATCTTATCACTTATGGATTTATCACTTCTTGAACAACATGTAAAAAGAGTAAAGGAGATACTTCAACATCTGGTAAAGGATTGATGAAAAATCTATACAATACGAATGTGATTTACTACAATGATATCAATAAATTGGTTGATAGAATGAGACTATTGCATGAAGCCATGGAAGCCGGTCATACAGGTTTGAATAATGAATGGGTGGCTCTAGTTGATGAACTTAGGAATCGCGGTATAGTCGTATAATTGTCCGTGGATATAAAAGAGGTGCAAGCATAAGACGTATCAGTTCTAACATGAGCGTCGACAAGTTCGGACGGTACTCCGCTTTAGGAGTGCAAGTTGGAGAAGACAGAAAAAGAAGTGGATTACCGCAAACACCTGAAGGTGACTATAGCATAAGTAATAAACGTTTAAAACTAGTTAAAGATCCAGAAGAAGATACTGATGGAGCAAATTTGAAGACAGTAAAAGAAGCTACTTCAACATCATTAAAATTACATAAGAATACTTATGATGTTGAATCACATAGATTAATTAATGTTGGTAAACCAACTGAAGGTTCTGATGCAATTACTAAAGAGTACTTATCATCTGAACTTTCAAATACTTTAAAATTGCAATGGGGTAACAACTTAAAAGATGGACAAACATATGATGCTGGAAATTATAGAATAACCAACGTGGGAAATCCCAAAAATGATAAAGATTCAGTTAATAAAGAATATTTACATTCTATAATACCGGAAAAAACTGAACATGGATATTCTTTTTATAAATTTATTATAAATGACATTGGATACCCAAAGGAAGACGGTGATGCTGTAAACCTAAAATACATCAAGGACAACTGTATTTTACAAGATGTTAATGAAATCGATTGTCATGGTAAAACATTGACAAATGTAAAGTTTGGTTCTCAACCAAAAGATGCTGTTACTATAGAACAATTATCTAAAGAATTAAAAAAGGAAACATCCAATTTTGTAAAACATGAAGATGCCGTGTTAAAGCGGGGAGATAAATTTATACATGGAAATGAAAAGTTTAATTTAATGCAAGGAAATAATGATGAATGGGATGCAGGACGTAAAACAATAACAAATGGAAGATTTGGTATAAAAGATACAGATGTACCTCTAATGGTGCAAACATTAATTGCTACTGGTGGTACATTAGGTACATACAATGGTCGTAATAGAAGAATAAAAGATATTTATCCTGGTTACGAAGCAAATGATTGTGTTACAATGAAAACAAACAATAACTTGGGATAAACACTTATGGGACCAAATATGATGCAAAGATGAAGAAAATAATTAATATTTTACCAGGCGAAGATTCAAATGATGCTGCTACTATTGGACAAGTCATAAAAACATCAAAAAGTGATTCAACAGCTTACACATGTAATGATAAACGTATTATGCAATTACATGAACCTCAACATCCAAAAGATGCTGTAAATTTAGATTGTTTAATAAGAATAGTGGGCAATTTACTTATTGATACCCATAATCATATAGCTAGTACAACGAATCATGTGATGATTCAACCCGATGAACGAGAAGCTTGGATTAAAAATAGAATTATAATTCAGTATATAATTAATTTGAATAACTAAGTGTTTAAATATAAAAAATTATACATAACTTATTCATTTATGTAATGTATCTTGTGGAGTAAACACACCAGTTTATATAAGACTACATAATGAAGGCCGTATCACTCAGTCAATCATCAAGACAGCAACAAGAGAGGACGTGGTATAACTTCAACTGCGTTATCCCTGCTTAGACGGATACCTATTGGTGCTGTTGTAAATCGAGCAATAGACGCTTTACCATACGAATTACATCTGCCCGGAGGTTATCAATATTGTGGACCTGGAACTAAGTTGGCAAAACGTTTAGCAAGAGGAGATCCTGGAATTAATAAATTAGATCAAGCTTGCAAAGAACACGATATAGCATATTCAAAGTATAAAGATTCAACAAATAGATCAATAGCAGATAAAATTCTAGCGGAAAAAGCTTGGCAAAGAGTAAAATCAAGTGACGCAAATATTGCAGAAAAAGCAGCAGCTTGGGCAGTAACTACAGCCATGAAGACAAAAGCAAAGTTAGGTGGTGGAAGACGTCGCAGAGGAAGACCTGCAAAGAGAGGCGCTCCCAAAAGAGGTGGAAACATTAAAAAAGGACGTCGTAGAACTCATAAGGCAAGTGTAAAGAAGACTTCTGTTTGGCAAATGGTAAAAAACGGAGCAGGTTTATACCTAAGACCATACCGTGTGTACTAAATAAGAAGAATCAATTGATAATTCCAAATAAAGCCTTAACAAATCATCAGTTAAATGATTATGTAAAATGTTTGAAAATACCATTCTTTCGAGGAGTTTTTATGAAAGATGCATTACCAACTAAAATATGGAAAAATGAAACTGGAATAGTAAATTTGGATTCCACCTATGGTCCAGGCACTCATTGGGTATGCTATAAAAAACTCGGACAAACCATTTACTACTTTGACAGTTTTGGCAATCTACCACCGCCAAAAGAACTGCAACATTATTTTCGAAACTCCAAAAACATTTTTTACAATTACAAAAGAGAACAACCTAACAATACTGAAATATGTGGGCATTTATGTTTGGAGTTTCTAGCGAAGAGTGTCAGTCAGCTTTAAGATGTCATCGTATACAGTGTCACTGAGTGGAAATTCATCCACATTGAAAAGTACGTTGTTCCCAGCATTGCGTCTATCCAAGGAAAGATTATGGGAAGCGGCATTACTTGATTTGACTACCTACAATTCAATTCCTAATGTTACAGAAGGAAAAAACAATTTACTACATTATTATGAAACTAAGGATGCTGCAGGAAAATACTCAGAATTGAAAATAATTACATTTCCTACTGGAGCTTATGAAATTGATGATATAAACCAATTATTACAGAAACAACTCGGAGAAGACAATATCACCGTTAAAGGAAACAATAATACTTTAAAAGCAGAAATAACTTCAAAATATTATATTGATGTCAGCTTGGAACAGTCGATTGGCAGTTTACTTGGATTTACAGATACAAAAAAGAAAATCTTAACTCCTGGAACTACTCATTCAGGTGATTCAACTGTAACAATATTGAAAGTAAATAGTATTGATGTCACGTGCAACATTATACACGGATCGTATAGAGATGGAGTTAATCAACATATTTTACATACATTTTATCCAACAGTGGCTCCCGGTTTTAAAATTGTTGAGAAGCCACAAAACTTGATATACCTACCGTTAAACACCAGTTTCATTTCAGACATCGTACTGAACATATTGGATCAAGACGGTCATAGTGTTGACTTTAGAGGAGAAACAATTACTATACGGATACACATCAGAGCAGCAACATAAAAGTCAACATGGGATTATCATTTAAACCGCAACGGAAGAGTCGGGAGCTCAGTAGCTCCTCGACATTGGAAGAGTTAACATCGGAAAACATTCGTTTTCTACAGAAGATTGGATTGAAACTTAACAGCGATGGATATCCTGGATATATCTCAAGGACCAACGTTCGACGAAACACTATGGGAGAAGGAATATCACACGCACAACCCTTACACTTCATCAAAATTAAACAATAACGATGAAATAAGGATCCCCATTCAACAACAAGATATTTACACTTTACCGTGTGAAAGTTACTTGTACATCGAAGGACGGGTATTAAAATTGGATGGAAAAACTGCTTCAACAGTTCCTTTTATAAATAACCCGATGGCATATCTTTTTGATGAAATAAGATATGAAATATCAGGGGTGACGGTTGATTCAACAAAAAAGGTTGGTTTAACAACGACATTGAAAGGATTAACATCATTAACACCGCATGAGAAGAATTCAATAGTCACTGCCGGATGGGTTGCCCCCGATAAAGACACTATAACACCAGCTTCCAATGGTCACTTTGATTTTCATGTACCTTTACGATTGCTTTTGGGATTCGCTGAAGATTACAAACGGGTAATAATAAATGTCAAACAAGAATTAGTATTACTCAGATCTTCAACTAATAAGGACTTAATACTTGCAGACCCTGCAACTACGGAAGATAAACTGGAATGGCAACTACAGTTAGATAAAGTTGTTTGGAGAGTACCTCATGTAAGATTGGCCGATGAACATAGAATCCTATTATTGAGAAAGTTAAAATCTGACCGTGATATTGTGATGCCATTCCGAAGTTGGGAATTTCATGAATACCCTACACTACCTCAGACAGAAAGACAAACATGGACCGTCAAGACATCAACTTACTTGGAACGAGCAAGGTACATAATACTCGGTTTTCAAACTAAGCGAAAAGATGTTATCACTGCAAATGCTGGTCAATTTGATCACTGTAAAATAAAGAATTGTAAAGTTTTCCTAAACTCTCAATTCTTTCCCTATGACAATTTGAATGTCATGTTCAGCAATAAACGTTTTTCCATTTTATACGATATGTATGCAAGATTTCAATCATCATATTATGGAAAGACTAATGCACCACTATTATCACCTGACCAGTATTATTCCAAGGCTCCAATAATTGTAATCGATTGTTCAAAACAAAATGAATCGGTAAAATCATCAAGTGTGGATATAAAAATTGAAATGGAATTTGAAGAACCAGTAGCGGATGGAACTTCGGCATACTGTCTAATTCTACATGATAAAATAGTTACTTACACACCGCTGACCGGAATTGTGAAGAATGTACTTTAAGAAGAATTGTACAACAACTGCAAATTTTTGAGGTTAGAATTATCTGCTTTAATTTTTGAGGTTAGAATTTCATTTGTGAAAGACAAGTTGAAAACAAACAATTATGTAATTGTATAAATTTCAAGGATTTACGAAAAATATAAAAGCGAGAAAATAATTAGTAGAAACTTCATTCTATCTTCAACCGTCGTATGGGAAACATCATTCGCAAGATGAATTCTACTAACGGAGAAGAAAATACACCTCTAATGGATGATAATAGTTCAGATATAGAAAAACAAGTTGAACGAGAAATGGACGAATTCCTAAAATTCAACAAACATAAGAAGAGAGAAGAAGAAAAAGCTGAAAAAGAAGTAAAAAGGAAGAAGGTTGAAGTTAACATTACAACCAATATTTTAACAGAAGTATTTCTTCGGATTATCTACCCAATTTCTTCATGCATGACAAAAAGTATATCAGTTGGAATTTTAAAATCAATGGATTATTCACCAATTGTTATTTTAAATCATGGAAACAAAATGGTTACTTTCAGTGAAACTACTTGGGAATCTCTCATGAAACATTTACATCTTTTGGAGTGCTATTTAAGTAACAACACATTTGGAAGAAGAACAAGATTAAGTTTATTGGAATCAAATATTGAAGTTGATATAGTAAAACATCGTGGAGGACAAATTGTTCGCTTCAGAGATTTAACTACACATAATGTTAAATTATATTTCACTAAAGAAGAATTTTACACTTTAAGTTGTACTACCGGTCCCGTCACCAGATATTTGAAACAACTAATATTTTCAAGTGCAATAATTAAAGACTATCTAATTGATACATTGGACAAAAAACCTTTTGTTCCAATTTTATACGGTCCCGTGGATACTTCAATCTTTAATAGAATACCTCAAGAAGTTGAAATGTGGAGACAATTAAACAACTATCACACCAATTTTAATATTGATGAAGTGGCACAAGAAGTGAAAGAAGAAGAACAATCCTGTCTGTTATAAACATCGGCTCATTCAATTTTTAAGTCAGTTGTTAGTAAGACTTCATCATGAATAAACGGGTTTCGTTTTCTAATGCGCCACATATAATGGAAGTTAAAAGAGGTATAATTGAATTTCAAGCTTTCCGAGGAAATGATGGTAATTTTATTATTAAAGAATTAGTAATCTTGGACATGAACACATCAGTAGTTTATCATTATTTGTTCAAACCTCCAGTACCATTTAATAGACTAACAACTAAAGCGAAAGTTACAAACAAATGGTTGAACAAACATTTTCACAACTTAAGATGGGATGAAGGTTTCATTAATTATAACATGATGCCGCACATTATGAATCATTATTGCAAAGAGTTTAAAATTATCTACACAAGGGGATTGGAAAAAGCAAATTGGATACAATCATTTACAAGCAACGAAGTGATTAATGCAATAATTGATAAAGATTTCCAATGCTACTTCAACGAACTTTGTATTTCATCAAAAAGTTTTAAACATCGAAGGTCGCAGTGCGCTTTAAAGAATGCCTACCGCTTGAATAATTTCCTTCAACAAACTGGTGGGGGTAGTGTCAGTGGTGGGGGTAGTGTCGATTATAAAAGTAAGAGCGCTACCATGACACAGCATGAGTATTACTCAAACCTCCGAAGAGACAACATCTCCGACGGACATTCTTATTAACAAGAAGATTAACAACAACATCAATATGGCATCACAGAACTTACTTCAAAGTTTAGTTGATCAGTTCAACGCTCATTCTAAATCATCAATTCTACCTACAAAGAAATGTTCTGAACTAAAAGAAGAAAAACACTACATCATTCATACTATTAAGAAAATGGAAACTTCAGTAGGTGATGCTATAAATTGCACTTTGAGCGAGGCACCTTATACAATTGGTGATGAAGCAAAATTTCAGATCTTCTTACCAAAGCGCTTCGTACAACTACTTCAAAATGAAGATCTTCGTATAATTCAACCCGGCGCACTCTATTTGGTATCACATGGACCCAGTGGAAACAACTCTACTGAACTTACAATTCATGTAACACCTACTACTGATTAATTTGTACATAACATTGTAAATATTTCTTTGTATTTGTTTTTTCAATAAATATGATATAAAACAAAACAAAAAATAAAAATAAAAAAAGCAACATATTGTAATGTCTTTGTACATTACAATATGTTGCTTTTTTTAAAAATTCCACAGGATGACCTTGACCCAATTTTGTATAATTATAAAAGGGGAAATGTACTTGCAAAATTCATCAGTCTACTGCTACCTTTCATACCGTACACATCTCGCTCTTAATCCCTGAATATAAAACTGCAACATGTCCCTAAAGGTTAAGTGTGCATCTTATGATACCAACACCATAACTACTTTTGAACAACTTGAAGATTTAACTAACGAAATGCGAGTTTTACTTACCGGTGGTTATCACTTAACTGTTGATGTTAGTGCTACTAATACAAGGATGTTCACTAAAACAAAATATTGCGATGATGAAATATTTTTTTCTACACAACCTACAACTTCTTCATCGCCAGCTGGTCAACATAACGTCAAGTTCCAGAAGTATTACCAATGTTGAATAACTTTTGACAGACAAAACTACAACTAAAGAATCACATGATCAATATGAGTTAATAAAAAAGATGTGATACTTGTATAAATAATCATTTGCTTCTCAGCTCTCACCACGACAAGACCTATTTAAGAAAATGTTGTACAGAATGATGATTCAACTTGATGGAAAAATCTATGGAAAAGACTACAACACCATTGAACAAATGACCCAAGATTTAGATGTATTAACTAAAGAAGGATATCAAGCTAAATTAATTTTAAAATTTCCTGAAGTACATCCATTATCAACAGAAGAACTTGTTGCTATGGCTAAGGCGGAGAGAGAGAATAAGTCTGAAGAAAACAAAGAGAAACAAACTTCCTAAATTTTAATAATCCTTACACTTGTAAGGTATAATTTTTTAAAACTCCATTTGGATGACCTTGAAATTACCCCCACCACTTTTCACAGTACATAAAACTCACTATTCAACACTATACACTCTTATTCTTTCACTGGACTCCGCAGCGTCAACATGGAAGAGCAAAAATACAAGTACAAACCTCGTTACTGTTGTGAACAACAGTGTACAGATTTAGGACCAATGATGGTGGATGGGTTAGCTTGTACTAAATGTGAATTCTTCGGATCTTGTTATTGCAAATGCAAAACAAAACAACTACCACCACCGGAATTGCGAACTTTAAAATTTTACAAATCAAGATATTTTCATACATGTTGTCCTCAAAGATGTTTCAAATTTCACCCTCTAGATCTTGCTCATTGTCAACGCACCAATTCTCATCAAGATGATTTTTGTACACATATGATAAAAAGATGTAAATACAGATCAGATTGGTATTCCGATCCTGTAGAACCATCAAATGTGTAATTTCAGTTTTACACTCTTTTTTAAAACTTCATTTGGATGACCTTGAGATTTCCCCCACCACTAGTTCTAATTTTTATATAATATTAAATCATTCCACTTCCAACACTCTAACTAACAACATGGAAAACAAATTTATCAAATTTGAACATATAATAACTGACAGGGAGGAGATGGAAGAATTGTTTCAAAACTTACTTTCTGTCATTGACGAATATCCTATAAGATGGTTCAGAATTGTAGTTCAATATTTAAATCCTGGTGAATTGTTTTCTTCATCAAGTGAAGAAGATGAAACAACTACTTCGGTTCAAATAATTGAATTAAAAGATGGAGAAGAAGAACTAAACGTTTTATTCAATCATAAGCTCAAGGTTCCCTATATAAAAGCCCCCTCCCTAGACAGCCCCCCTCCCTAGACGCCTGCTCAAGGTCACCATTACATAAGCCCCCTCCCTATGCGCCGATCCTCATTCCATCACCGACTCTCCAATAATGAACAACTCTCCATTGGCCCGAATGAATTCTAGTTTTGAAATAAACTCTAAAGAAGAGTTACAAGACATTTTTAATATTTTACAAGAACTTGTAGATAATTTTACAACCATCAAAATGAATTTGGAAATAACATACGATTGTCCTATTTGTGATAAGATTGAAAGTTCGGACGAAGACAGTTTACTAAATCTAACTCCTGCACTATCTGACACTACTGATGGTAATAATGAACAGCAAAATATTTCCCCCACCACTTCTTTGTAATTCTTCATTCCCCCCACCACTTCTTTATTTAACTAACATTTCTCGCTTTCACTTCTCATTCCGTCTTCAACTTTTGAACTATCAACATCACTTGTTTTAAAATTTCAAACACTACAAAATCATGATGGATATGATGGATGAAGTTCCTTCATAACTAGAATGGAAGAGGATAAATTGAAATTGGAAATTAAACGATTGGAAATGGAACGGGAAAACCAACTCGAAATGTTACGTTTGTTCAAGCTTTTCAAATACATCATCTGGGGACTCTGCGTTTACCTTCTCATCGTCGTTGGTGTTTGCATTTACAACTCTGTAGTTCATCACAAAAGTTCAACTTGTTTAAACTCTGCTGTTGCACATTAATTATATGTTCACAAATAAAATTCAAAATTTACTTCAGCCTATCCCACTATCACCAACTAGTTCAACTTTGAACTATTTCTGGTAGTAGTTGGGTAGGCTTTTTTAAAACTTACTCTGAATGACCTTGACATACTTTCCAGGCTCCAGTTATAACTGTTGAATTTCAATTTTGAACTAACTCTTAATTCATGCCCAATTCTACTTCAAATTCAGGGCATATGCTCTCGCCATCTGCACCCTGCAGCTGCCCTGGCAGCTGACACCATCTGACCCCTGCAGCTGCCCTGGCAGCTGACGTCACTTCCGGTTTAGAAGTGGCTTTTTCCCACTACTTATACACAAAATTTGAGGCATGCATGTGTCATAAAAGTAAACGATAAATATTGAAATAGAGCAATTTTGGTGAAAGAATTACAATATTGTGAAAGTACGCCCCTCTTTACGAGTGAAGAAGGTGAGATACGGCAAAATTGCATAGGACCGAACTTGTAGAGCGGCAAAAATAGAATATAATACTAACAAAACAAATATCAATATTGAAGTATATTTGGCAGAATAAATTAATTTACAACACTTTACACGAAAAAATGTTAAGAATTTTGTGTTTTAAAAAGAATTTTAGACTTAATTATAATTGAAATTGGTCAATGGCTGCCGCTATGGTAAGATCTATTTGAGGTCATAATATGTACTAAAGTTCAAGCATCCGTGTGCAATATTAGTAAATAAAAAATATTAAAATAGCGAGATTTTGGTGAAAAAATTGGAAATGTTGAAAGTAAGCCCCTTTTTAAGGGTGAAGGGAGTGAGATACGGCAAAATTTCACAGGACTAAACTTGTAGAGTGTCTAATTCCTGACCATGAATTATACCTCAGATTCGAGATAGAACCTCTCGTTCAAAAGTTACAGCGTATTTAGAAAGGACCGAACTTGTAGAGCGGCAAAAATAGAATATAATACTAACAAAACAAATATCAATATTGAAGTATATTTGGCAGAATAAATTAATTTACAACACTTTACACGAAAAAATGTTAAGAATTTTGTGTTTTAAAAAGAATTTTAGACTTAATTATAATTGAAATTGGTCAATGGCTGCCGCTATGGTAAGATCTATTTGAGGTCATAATATGTACTAAAGTTCAAGCATCCGTGTGCAATATTAGTAAATAAAAAATATTAAAATAGCGAGATTTTGGTGAAAAAATTGGAAATGTTGAAAGTAAGCCCCTTTTTAAGGGTGAAGGGAGTGAGATACGGCAAAATTTCACAGGACTAAACTTGTAGAGTGTCTAATTCCTGACCATGAATTATACCTCAGATTCGAGATAGAACCTCTCGTTCAAAAGTTACAGCGTATTTAGAAAATGCCTTACATGGTGTAGATTTTACCATACAAAATTTTAGGGGGTTAAAATTTGAAAACTCAATGTTTTGCGATTTCCCCTTTGTATTAACCATACAAACTACGTGTGGACCAAATTTCAAGTTTCTAGCTCATCCGGACCAAAAATTACGATTTCTCTATTGTTCCAGAACCGGCAAAATCCCACTACTTATGTTCAAAAATCCGGAAAAAGTGAAAAATGTATTTTGTGAGTAAACGAGAGGAGATACGGTGAAATATGTAAAGATAAAAATTTTAGATATTTAACAGATCTATCAAAATTGTTATGTAAAAGTTTTTGTAGAACAAACCGTTTAGTCACTAGAGCCCGAAAACCGAAAACGGGGTTTCATTAAAAACGCTCTGGAGGCTTAACGGTGCGAGATGTGATAAAAAGTCACAGGACCAAAGTTGTAGATAATTAAATTCCCTATCGTAGTATTGTTCTCAGATTTTAGATAGGACGAAGCGTTTGGCCGCTAGAGCCAAAAAACTAAAATTAAAATTTCGGAAGTCCGCCATTTTGAATTTTTTTTAGTAGGTTAAAACAACAAATTTGCAAGTTTAAGATTTTATCCTTAGCATTGACCATTCAGGCTAGACGTATGCCAAATTTCAAGTCTCTAGCTTAAATAGTTACGTCAGAACTTCGTATCCCATATAAGTGAGTGAGTGAGTCAGTCAGTCAGTTACACATGGGGCTGTATATATTATAGACTCTTAGTAAGGCGGTATTAATTCTCAACAATAAAAAATTAATTCAATATCTATTATAATTTATAGTTCAAAGAAGAAATTTGTTCATCCTCATATTTTGTTTAGTACTCTTTAGTAAATGATATTCAAAATCAAAATCCATTGATACAGGCTAAATCAATAATATCAAATAATCCTCCTGTCAGATAAAAATAAACTGAATAGTCTTGTCATTTTTACACAATAGGGTTTATTTTATCAAACTTTGTACAGCTCCAATTTAACACTTCAAACATTTTTAAAACATCTTGCCAAATGGTTTCATGCAAATGATCATGAACTCCGATAGTGATAAAACGGAACTGGTTCTCTTTAAATCAACACAGTTCACAGATTTTTAATTCTTAGAGGACTGACACAACTGGAAAACACACTATTAGCAATGATTAGGAGAAAAATAAACAGTGCTTGTTTTTAAATGGTGTTTCAAGGATATTAATTGATTAAAAAACTATAGACTGGTGGTTTATTACTCACATTTCTATTCAGTTTTGCTATATGGGGTTAAACAAGAGTTAGGGGTCAGCTACAGAAATTATGATAGTATTTATTATTCAGGAAAAATTTGTTGGATTACAGTGTGGCATTCTCAAATATTAAGGACATAATTTAAGCCCATATTTTGAACGTGCTGTTTTAGTTCAAGTTAAGTTTTACTGTTATACTAGTCTAGCAAAAATAATAATAATTTGACTCTTAATAATAACTGAGCAGTAAATATTCCAACGTTTTAATATTCTCTGTAAAATGTAAAATTAGCTGGCTAAAGAACCCCGGATATTTGTCTTTTTTATAAAACTGTATTTTAGGACATTACTGAAATAAATAAATTTACAAGTAGCCTACAGTGGTACAATAGTTTATTCAAACATAACATCCCACATCTTTCTCAGACATTGATAGTCTTTAACTTTATAGTGTCTTCTATGCTTCATTAAAATATTATAAAGAGAAAAATATTTTATGTATTTCTTAATTTTTAGGAGTATAACGTTTAATGGTAAAATTCAATTCAATGCTCATAACATTTTTTATAACAAGAGAAGAGACCATATTTTCTTTACAAATAATTTTGATGAGATGAGAAATTCACCTCTAAATGTTTTTTGGGCCTCTGAAAGAAAAATTAAACAACGAATATTTTAATCTTTGCACAGTGTAGAGTATTTGTTTATTATTAAAAATGTGTTCCAGCAATCAATTCAGTCCACTCTAGGAACTTCGGATTTGATTCCTACAAAATACACTGATAAAACATTTTCATAAAAAATTGTTCTTTTATTTTTTTCTACAACTAATTTTTTGGGGGGTTTATTTGCTTAAGGATGTCTCTTAGAGCATTCATCACTCGATCATCATTTTGCTTCACTGCTTCATTGAACCTCTCTAGGAGAGGGTCTACTCTTGAAGGCGCAGGAGGTTCTTCATTTTTAGAGACCTCAGGATCTTCTCTTTTGTCAATCTCCTTCATCTCAACCTTAGGGCCTGCCATTCTCTGGACTGCTGTTGCCGTTTTGTTTCCAATGTCTTTGATCCTATTCTTCAAAGCCACTTCAACAAGAACTGCTCCCAGATTAGCTTGTGAAAACTCGGATGCTGTGGTATTCAACAGTGTTGACGCTACTTTTGCTCCGTCTTCAAGTCCTGCTTGCATACTTCCAGGTGGGGCGTGGGACTTCTTGTGCGGTCGATCAGACCCAATTTTGGAGTTTATTCCAGCTGCTTCACCAACTTTTCTTGCTTCTTCCAACCCCGTCCCAGCCACTCTCGCAGGTGTGGAGATGATGGTTGCCCCCGCCTTCACTCCTTTGCCGAGAGCATTCACTCCATCCCTCAGCAACACCCTTCTGAAGTTTTCAGCTGCCTCGTTCATCCCAGAATCTCCTCCGCCTATCGATAAGGGAATTATCTTGGCAAACCCATGACGGCTCGTTTGAACTGTGTCGATGATTGGTGCAAAAATAGCGGTAAAGCCTCGAATGATCTGCTTTGAAGCGAAGGAAAGGTCGTCACCAAATCTGTCTGCTATTTCCTTGCCTTCACTGGGTGGAGACGCTATCAGGGTCTGAAACAATGTAAAATACAACTTTGTTAAGCGCCATCTTATAGCAAGTGATAATTGTGGGTAAGTTTGGCTTTTAATTAAATACCTACAACCTACAAACCAATATATTCAAATTCAAATTGTTGATTTTATAATTAATTTTGAACCCAAAAAAGTTTTTTGAGAATCTTGAATTTTATTCCACACAAAAGGTATATGATAGTTCACAACTAATTATTAAGTCTCGAGGAAGCTGGGTTTAATGGAAGCTACCGTAACTTTTTAAGTGGAAATGTTTGCTAGAAAAGTCTTCACAAATTTTTATATGTTAGGTTTTTTTTGCAATTTCCCTATAGGGAATATACTATTACGGGATCACTTATGGTAAGACCTAAGATAAGTTTTTGTTTTGAGGTCCCTAGAAGCCCAAAACAACTTTCGTTCAAATTCATATATATATACTGTATAAATCAGATTTGTTATACAAGGCTGCTAGGAATATTATTACCATAAACATATTTTGAACAAGCACCCTTTTTATTTTAGGTGAGGTTTTATTAATTTTTTTTACTTACATGTTTCGGACGTTAATGACATCATCAGAGTCAAATATAATCTCACTATCTATATATTTAAAACAGTAAGGTAAAAAACATCTTTGGACAGTTCGTCTGTTACTTCTACTGGGCTGATTTACATGGGGATTGTACCAAAACAAACCTTTTCGGTCCTATATTAGCAGGTTGTATTTGTATTTCAAAAATAGTTATGCTAAATTGGTCATAAATTAGAAATAAACTTCTTATGGAGATTTAACATGGGGAAAAAAGTGCCGGTAAGCTTTAGGTATTAATGATCCTTTAAGTAATCATTAGAATGAAAAAATGTTGCTTCCATAAGAATAACATGGTAACTTTGAGGACGTCTAGGGCATAGCCCTTTGTGAATATTAATATGAAAATAGTCAGAATTTCCTATTTAAGGCATAAAGAATGAGTATACCAAATTTCAGCACTCTAGCTAGTCGGGAAGTTGGAGAATTAGTGATGAATGGGTGGGTCAGTGAGTGAGGGCTTTCCCTTTATATGTTTAGATATAAGTCCACAATTAATTATATTTACAATCATAGCTTACACCCAGTGAAACAGTAGTACAAAGCAATCAATATAAAATTGATTTTAATTTTACAGTGTTTTATTAGAATGATCCAAGATTGTGTCTAATCTATTAATTTAATCTTACAACACATTTTAATAGCTGTGGACTATGCGCCACAGGAAAATTATTTCTCATCATTTTGGTTACCATCCAGGTTTATGTTATAGTACATGAAATTAACCGAAAATTAAAAATGTATTTCCATTAAATGTTTTCCATTAAATTAATTAATGGAAAATATTGTTTTCAACTCAAAATTACATATATTTAACTAATTATTTGTGAGGAACAAGTGCCCGAGGGTGAGGCAACCGGGGCAGCTGGCCCAGGCACCAAAGCCAAGGGGGCGCCGCGGCTGAGGCGAAATCTTCGTTTTATAAAGGCTCAAACACTTCACAAAATTCTAAAAACTGCATCAATAAATATTTTACATCCAATTTGTTCAATAATAATTTTTTTATTGGTTCAAATTAAAATTTAAAACATTTTAGGCTATCAGTCAGAAATGAGTATTGACTAATTTATTGGAACTATACAGCTTTTTTTACAATGCAAGTGGAAGTGGGTGAGTCGGTGGCGTAGTGGTTAGCGCGCCGGACTTCGGGATTATGGCAGCGATGTCGTGGGTTCGAATCCGCGTTCTGCCAGTGATTTTTATCAGTACCTTTCATATTGTACTGTAGCGGCTCACCTCCTTACTTTGTCTAATAACGATCCACGCACAGATCAACAGTCTATGTGGACGGGGCAAAGTAAGGCAAAAAGAGGTCCGCCAACCTCTTTAAAAAAAAGAAAAAGAAAAAAAAGAGTGGAAGTGAATAATGATAGCGTAGCATTTGGCTGCGTGTAGGCCTATTGGTCAGCTGATCTTACAAACTGAAAAAATGGCTCGAGCTTTCGCCTTGTAACAAAACAACGGGCCTGCATACTTCCCCCTACTATACCTAATTGAGGATTAGGATTATAGAATTATTAGAGGATTAGCTGAAATTCAGCGCCGCATCTGGTCACTCGACCAAAAATGTATGCGGGCCTGTTAGTTTTCGTAGGCCCTGCCCAGACCCAGATCATGTTTTGTCAACAAATGGTTGTGTCAACACAGCTTTATAGTAGTAACTACAAGTGAATTTGTTTAGTTAATTTATTCAAACTAACAGCATTGAAAATTTAGCCATGCACCTAATTTAATGCTTATGACTGTAATTTAACATTACAGTTCACAGATAGGCCTATTAATTAATTTAGGGGGCGCGGATCAAAATCTCGCCCCAGGCGCCTATTACCCACAGGGCGGCCCAGGGATCAAGGACATCTGTAATGGAAAATTACTTGTCACAAAGTGCTATTCATGGAATATCATCTATTTGTGACAGTGGTGTTAGTCACTAAAGTAGGTCAAGATTATAGTTTAATTAGTTTTAGGTGCCATGGTAGTTAAGAAAACCAAACCTTCAACCTCTTTCAAAATTTAATTTTTTTATTGCCTTAACAATCTCAACAATAATTTTGTATTAGTTTTTTTAACACTTTTAGTTGTTACTTTGATTTGATTTTGTAAGTACTGTATTTAACTACCTTATCTTATACTCTAAAACAAGCTCCGTTTGTACGAGCAAACTTTTTTTTCGCTCCATGGATTTTTTATTTCTTATTGAATATGGGGGTTTTGGCCAACAGAAATCGATTGGAGCTGGTCCCATGTCTGGAAAAAATCCGGTTTTCGCGCTAGAGCCCTCCAAAGTTTCCATGTTATCCTTATGGAGATTTAATTGAACAAAAATCAACTGATAACTGTAGATAAAATAAACCAATTTGTTACATCTTTAACCTGTAGTATAAGAAAATGATACCAAAGTGCAGCACCCGTCAGCTTGGCGAGTGAGCGGAGCGAACGAGCTTTGTGTGAGAACGAAAGTAATAATTTTACCGAGCTTAAGCTCGGTCTCCCTGGTACTATATTTAAAACAGTAAGGTAAAAATACCTTTGGTTAGTTTGTCTGAGACCTCTACTGGGCCAATCTACGTGCGTGTTGTACTAAAACAAACCTTTTAAATATATTTTTGCAAATAAATTAGAAGGTTTTATTTGTATTTCAAAGATATTAACGTTAAATTAGTCTAAAATTGAAAATAATATTTTTTTATGGAGATTTAACGTAGGGAAAAAAGTAACCTATTTCAATCCTATGGACAGTTCGTCTGAGACTTCCACTGGACCAATTTACATGCAATTTGTACCAAATAAAAACTAAACTTTTCTATATTACAGGAGTGTCAAAGGGGGGGGGGGGGGGGGGGTGTCATGGCGCAATTTGCCCAATCAATTTTTTTTAGGGGTTAGGATAATAAGCCCTTTTTGCTTGTTGTGGGGTTGGGGGGGGGGGGGGGGGTTATAAAATTTATTTCTAATGGGCCTAAAAGAAAGTATTTAAATTTCAAATACTTCAGTAAAACCTAACAAGCTAACAAACTAATTATATAAATTGTAAACTCCACTACTGATGAAATAATTTAGTCTCAATCTTCAGCTAACTATATCAGGACTGGTTTTTAATTATTTTACGTTCCCTTCTTTAAATAGTTTATATAGTTTCAAGAAGTTTGTATAGAAAATTGTTTACTCGCCTTATATACCGTACAAGTTCATACAGCAAAATGAAATTTTTTTAAGATAAATGATATGTTCGGAAGTATTATACAAATTATCTTAATCGATGTATTAAACTAATAGGGTTTTTAACTAAACTACATTATATTCTACTAAAATTGTATAAAACATTTGTAAATATCTAACAAATGGTTTAATTTAAAGGCACAATTACTGAGTAAAGTTTATAAGAAAATTAAAGACATCGAGATAATTTTTAAAGAATCCAAGCTGGAAACTACGTTACAACTGAATAAATTATGTCAAGTCTTACAAGAAAACAAATGAGAGATTTTAGAAGGTGTTTTGTTACAATACAGGAGGCAAATCCACCTGCCAGCTCAATAATTAGATACAGGACGCCTTCATTATACGGAAATTGGTGTCATTAAAACTGTGACGCTCGCGCCGCGCCGGAGAGTCGTGGCTCAGGTTCTTCCTGAGAGTTCCGCTTTGTCTCCGGATTATTTTGTGAATAAAGAATTGCACAGTCATGATTAATTTTACAATTCGCTGTGAAATTCAACCGGTGAGATTCCCTTCTCAGAGTTTTGTTGTGCAACTCGCATTAACAAAGAGCTTAACTTGAGTCATAGAATAAACGAGCGTACATTATGCAGTCATCCTCGTTACAAAAGGAACATGTGTCTACACACACATAAATATATTACGAGTAATTTGTTAGGTATATTGTAAATCCTATTATTTAATTACTTCCATTTTACTCCATTTTGATGAGGCAATTTACTGGGTGATTTATTTTTAATTTTATTCAATAAGTAATTAAAATTCTAATGTTAATACAAAATTGTTTTTGTTTTTAAAAATGTTTTCAGACGTTCATTTTTTAAACTTCTGCCTTATCCAGTGTTAAAGTCTCACAAATGGAAGAGCATGCAGCAAGCTAGTAGGTTACTTTCACCTTCAAATCTTTTCACAACTACAACAAAACGACCCCCACTAAATATTCTGAGTAAGCACGCTGACGTCATTATATTGTAAATACAGGCTATCAGTTAAACAAATGTCAAACCAGGGAGGTTATCAGTAAAAAGTAAAGTAAAAAAATAACTGTAAAATTTAAAACTTTTCTTAATTTGTTCCACTGATTAATACAAGTGGTTACAAATTACAAGTTTGGCTTCGCTTTGCTCATAAAACGCGATTGCGCACACAAAAAAGCCACTTTCAGTACTAGTGATGAATATCAGTTTACTTTTCCTCATTTGCACCAAAATAAAAAAAAAATACTTCAAAATAATAAACAATTACTATTGTGAAGGTTAAGTTCACCATCTGAAACAGTAGTTTTTCATAAACTTTATGACAGAGAAATTTGGGCATATATAAGAACAAACCAATGCACCTAAAAGTGATTCTTTCAATGTATTCAGAAACAAAAAATCTGGATTATTAATTATTTTATGTCAAAAATTAAACCTATTTTACATCCTATAACATTACAGTAGCTAAAATATTATTTAGGTTCAATTTCATAATTACACAATAGAAACTGTATGTAATCATAACCAATCAATTTTATAAATTTTTAATAATAACCTTCAAATAAATGTTAGTTTTAAAATCTATACCTACAAAGCCCTCCCTAACTGACGACGCAATCACTCATCACTAATTCTCCCACTTTCCAATAACCCAGAAAGCTGAAATTTAGTATACTGATTCTTTAGGCATTAAATAAGATAGCTGTTCTGTAGTTTTTACCCAGATTCTTCCTTAGGGCTCTGCCCCACACTTCTTCAAATTTACGATCTATATATATTTAAAACAGTAAGACATAAAAACACCTTTAGACAATTCGCCTGAGACAGATTTATATCGGAACATATGATTACATCGAAGCATATTAATTCTATAAACAGCTGTTCTCATTTAAAGTGTTGATGGAAGATTTGTAATAAAAAACCAAAGGATATTAAGGGATATTGCGGTGAGTGGCGGACCTCACAAGCATTACGGATCGCGACATTTAGATTGTGATCCTGGATCACGCTAAAGATTAAGTGTGTAAAGTCAAGTATTGATGTATGATCTATATTGACGTTGTAAGGTCAAGCCCAGTAAAAAATACTGTCAATATCTATCACGATCCAGATCATGATCCGTATTGATCAAGTAAGATCCCCCAGTGGGTGGTCAATTTTTATTTTACAATCTTTTATTGGTTAAAATTATATACAAAAAATTTCAAGTATCATAACAAAATTTTTTTTCTTTTTTTTTTTGGTAGCTGTAAGAAACTGCAGGGCGAATTGGTCAAAATAATTTTGTCTATCACATTAATGCAGTGATGAGATGCTACCTCTCTTGATATTTTTTAATTTTACTTATTACTGTACATGAAGACAGGTTTTTACTTAAACAATCAACACCAATGTACTATGTGATCTTATTTAACAAAACCTAAACATGGATTCTGTCCATAGCAAGGGGTATTCACACTTAAAAACTATTATGAACACAGAATTTTTTTTTTTTTTTTTAACCGGTTATTGGTGTGTAAATTAGTTTACTTAAAAAAATTAAGATCTTAAAAGAAATATCACAGTTGAATCCTTAATCAGTAAATCCTTGATTAATATTTTACTGCACATAAATCTAAATTAATAAATCATTATCATTATTAATCAACAAACTAATTCATACCTTGATAAGACACAGAGATAACAGCAGCACAGAGCATATCCTGGCACCAACCATCGTACGGCTTTGTCACAGGAACACTGGAACACTGGACGTAAGCTCACGTTCTCATCTCAAGGCCAGCAGGTTTTTGTTAAAAACTAATCTTCCTCGCACATTCATTACGTAGGAAGGAAATCCCTGAAGAATTTACTATCAACAATTTGAGCCCGTAAATTAATAAAACGGTGTCTCCAAAAACAGCAATGTCACTCAGGAAAATTTGCTGTTTTGGTAATTTCACTCTATTCTTTGACAATGTCAATCCAGTAAACTTAGTAAGAATGTAAAGTTACATGGTTATTTCACACAATTAATTCACTTTGAAGAAGGTAAGATTTATTTTAATTTTCCGCTCTCCGTGCGTCATTGGTTGGCCCACAGCCAATAGCATTGCAAATCAGTTTACTGTTTTGCAACACATGCAGTACAATGTGACCTGGATAAGACTTTACAATGGTTCAATATCCTGCGGGATAAGAAACATATAGTTTAAATGACTCATAAAAAATATGATAAATTCATCAATTTGAGTAGTGTCTAACATTATGTTTATCTGTTACAATTCAAAGTGACATTAAAACTTCTTAACTGATATCTTAATATATTAAAACTACCAGCCAACACTTTGTTGTCTTATTCAGATCCACTTGGAAAATACTTAGGTTTCATGAAGAAAATTTTTATGAAGTGCCATTAAAGCACAAAAACAATGTTATGATTTTATTTGATTTTTTCCCTGTGTAGGTTAGTCACTGATTAGGCCTATATGTTGTAATTTTTGAGCTGATGGTGTTCAACAAACCTTTTTTCACATATTTTATTCTCAAACATTAGCAAAACTTATAAAAAAATAACTAAACAAATATTTTATTTAATTATTTAATTATTTTATTTAATTAGTCAATGGTGTGTTAATTTATTGTAAATTTTCTAGTCTTGTAGTAAATTCTACTGTATATTTTTTGTAAAATGGTGTATGCCGTGGAGATGAATAAATAAATAAATAAATAAATTTTTGAACTTACATTTTTTAGGCAAAAAGTAATACTTGAGATTAATTAATAAACAAATAAAACAAAATAATAAACATTGGCATTGGTTATTGCTTCATCTTTTTCATTACTTTCAACTAATATATATTTTTTATAAGATTCGAGTTCTAATTTATAACTCCCATGATACAAATAATTATGTACGGTATAACCCGTGAAACCAAACTTAATTTCACTTATTTCATTAGAAGTTAGCTTTTTTTAGGGAATTTTTCTTGAAAGAAGGCTTTTTTGAGCCTTTTGAAGAACGGTGAAAAGGTATTTCTTGACAGGAAGTTTCTTGTGTGACTTCACACCCTAGATAACGTAACCCTGGGTAAATATACTTTAGACAAACTGATGTCTCAATGGGAATAAACATTTCATTTTAGCCAAGTTTAGATTAAGGACCATTGATATTAAGTTTACATTTTTTTAGTAAATGTACAAGTTTAATGTACTACCAATACTATACAGGCTGTCCCAGAACTCTCTATATTTGTTCCTTGCACTGAGACAGTAAAAAAAAAAACATCATACAAATAGGAGTCTAAAATGCTTTGTTAAGCCGCTAGCCATCATTTTGTTTTTTCCATTGTAATTTTTATTCCTGTAGGGATGATTGTATCAAGTTCATATTTAATATGAACCATTATAGCATAAAAATAAAGGTTCAGGAAAATAATTATTTTTTTTATTTTTCTATATTTTATTTTAGTAAACATTTTAAACTTTTAAACTCAAATATTTTAAAACCAGTAAGTATTATAAAAATTTTACAAGAGACAAAAAAGTTGGCAAATAAAATTATCTAATGATATCATGTTGTTTAAAGTCATACAACAGAGTTATTGTGATTTTTCTGATAAAATAACCAAAAATTGCATTAATTATTATAAAAATCAATGTTTTGCTACAGAAAAATCTCTCTAACTCCGTTATTTGTTGTCTGATCCCTTTTACTGAAAATGGACACTGGTGTGATGAAGGTTCATATTCAATAAGATTAAAACAAAATGGCTGCTAGCGGCCTAACAAAGCATTTGAGACCCTTATTTGTATGATTTTTTTTGTCTCGATGCAAGGAACAAATAACAAATTACAAAAGGGTTGTAGAGTTCCGGGACATCCTGTATATTTGAAGTAATATTTATGATAAAAAAGAAAGCAATAATAATTAAGGAAAAGTTGTTATGCACTACAACCATGAGCATTTAAATGGATATTACAAGAAAACCTATGTGGCGTCCACCTTCGATTGGAAAATAAATCTTAACAAGACTATTTTCAAAGATTACACAAAAGTCTCTCAGTTAGTTCCATACATAATGCTTGGGAAAACCACACCTATCTAGTTTTTTAACATACACACTTCATATTTTAAACTTCTCATCTAATTTTAAACAAAAATTCTTATTGAGAGAAACTACAGTACAAACCATTGTGTGAATGACCTATTTTTAATTTCGATGAACACATTTTGGTTTTGATAAAGGTTTCTTTGTGCTTATATTTAACATACATTTTTTATTGGAATAGAAACTTGAAAAATAATAGCTACATAACATCTTAGGTGATCCATCAAGATTGTGACATACAGTCATACAGTTCCCCATGAGAGTATGCAATAAATCTCGCCGTTCAAGATGACACATATAGTACTTGCACTACACTACTCTGTTTAAAGTATTAGAATATTACTTAACACATATCATTATAATATACTAGTTTTTCCCGCAGCTTCACCCGCGATCCTCGCTGTGAGCTTTAGCTCATTCGCTACGCTACTCGCCGTCACGCTTACCCGCCATCAAGTTTGGCTTGTTCGCTATGCTCACTTGCCATCAGGCTTAGCTCATTCGCTACGCTCACTAGCCGTTAAGCTCGCCTACCATCAGGTTTAGCTCGTTCGCTACGCTCACTCGCCGGCACGCTTACACCTATACTCTCTATTCATCGAATTTGTTTCTTAGCAACCAATAAAAAAATAATAAATTCGATTTTCTGATTTTTATACAACAATTTTTTCTTAACACGTTCGCGGCTACGCGGCAACATTTGTTGCCGCCCAGGTCTTTAACGCCATCCTGACGGCAACATTTGTTGCCGTTGTGTAGTGCTTTAGTAAATCATCCGTTACAAATTCAGGATCCTAGATAGAGCTTTGAAACTTGGCCCAGCACTAGTCAAAAGTGTGTATAGTTCATGGATCAGCTGGGTCCCGCCAGACGATGCTGATTGCAGACGTAGCGGCTGATTACCGAACTACAAGTCAGTTTGACATGTTGTAGAGTGTACATATATTTTTCTTAGTTTTATAAATAATAAAATTATTGTTATATTTCACTAACTGACTTTCCTTATTATACTATCGTTCAAATTATTGTTTTTATCATGTTACTTCCATTGATCAGAGTGGACGGCAACTATTGTTGACACACATATGAAATAATTTTTCCCTTGATATAACTGTGTTTATTTTTAAAGAAATGGTAACAAAAAATATAGGTAGACACTTAACAATAACATACAGTACTAAATATCCACAAATAGCCATAAACGTTGTTTTCCTTTCATCGAGTCACATATTAGGTCATATCGACAGTGCTGACGGCAACAAATGTTGCCATGGAAATGACGTCATTAATCAACTTTGAAAAATATTTGTTGTCTATTACTACAATACTATCGCCATTATTACACACTAAGGCAAGCTTTTATGACTATTTTAAATCTCAGGATCTGGGTAGGAGTTCGTAAAAATCGCCTTAGCCACGAACGTGTTAACCTTTCGTAAAAAATAGTTCTTTTAAAATTAAAAGTATCCTATGTTACTTCTAGTACCTCCCAGAATATGTGTACAAAGTTTCATGATGATTCATCGAGTAGTTTTTGCGTGAAAGCGTAACAAACATCCACGCTTACACATTTATAATATTAGTAAGGATTATGCAAGTAGGATGTTTTTGTAATTGTACCCTCTCTATCCTACAACCTCAGCTGATTTAAGGCTATTTGTCAACTTATGCGGCAAACCTTATATTAACAGGACAAGGGCATGTCGGTTATAATGACTTTACAACCAGACCTTCACACTTAGAGCTGTTTCATGGTTGTGGTTTTCTGTTTGCAGTGACAAAGACAGTTTTTTCTAAATACTCCTAGGAGTACCCTTATCCTGCATATGAGGATAAACGTAAAATCCTAGATAAATCTTCAAAAATAAAATAAAACACATGCCAATAATGTATTAAGATACACAATGCATACACTTCCTAAAATTTGTGTTAGTCTCATTTGATTAACCCTTGAGATTAGTATAAGAAAATAAATAACACTCATAGAAAAAAAAGACACACCAAAAATAGAACACTGTAATTGTAATATAACTAAATTGTGTTTTAACTCATAAGACTGGTTTTTTGGTCTGGCGATTTTGCACTTTTCAATGTTCATATCACAATATCTTAGCCTATGTTTAAGAGTTATTTGTAATAAGGTAGGTATTCAATATTTGTTTCATAATGATGTATTTTTAAAATGTTACTAATTAAAGTTATAACAGTCTTGCCTGTTATAATTAACATTTTTCATCAATTATCTGTTATAAATCAGGATTTAACAATGTTATGAAACCAGATTAAAATTCCGAACGCACATTTCTCGTTATGCACGAGAACGGAAATCCTATTTAGATCACGACTTGAAATTGTTTTAAACGAAAAATTCCGGCATGTCTTGTCTCAAACAAGAAATCCAAGCTCGTCCATTCCTAAAAAAAGACATCTACAAGCAATGCAAAAAATGTACTTTGACAGTTTGAAGTTGATCTGAATCTTCCTTTGAAAGTTATTGTTCACCATTAAATTCAGGTTTCATCAATATCCTGAGGCACCAACACTCAAGTATGAGGATTTCACTCCTCTTCATCCAATAAACTTTTTAATAAATTATAATTTTACATTTTTTTTTATTTTACTTTAATCCTTATATATAAATATACATTAAAACTCTCCTAGTTTACAGCATTAGTTTAAGAAACACAAAATTACAAAATTATAATGCTGTGTGTGAATGAAAACAAACAAGTGTTTCAGTAAAACACCACTATATAAGTATAGTAGGAAATAAAACATATCGGATCAACATTTTTACCTCTTTTTATTGATTATATGACAATACAGTACTCATAAAACGAAAAACTCTGAATATAAAAAAATAGATACATACAAGTCTTTAGGCTAAAGTTAAAAGGTCATATTTTAATATCTGAAATATACATAAGTAAGTATATTTAAATTGATATGGTTAGGATTAAAATCCAAAATTTGTGAAAAAAACAATTACAGTAGAGTCTTGCTATTCCAAACTAATCAAGGCTACACCTTTTTCAGTTATTTCATTTTTACATTTAATTATTTTAATTCAGAATAGGGGGATTTTATGATTAATTTCATCACATTAACTCATTGGGGGAGTATTAATTGCAAAGGCTTTTTAGAAGAGCTCAATGCAGTAGTGTTGAAAGGAAGCACCTCCATTAAATCATAGGACTATCTTTGTTATAAAATAATGCACCCATCACCCCATCCTAAAAACACTTTACTGCTAACTGTCCAGACATCTAAATCAAAATTTAGTTTAGCTGGTATTTTTTTAATGTTTGCGCTTAATGCAATGTTATTGAAAATCATTGTTCCGTATACACTGACTTCAGTTTCCTTTGACTTTGTTGTTAAATTCAACCGTGTGTTTTTTATCTATTGTATTCATTATAACAGTCATCTACAGAAGCTACCACGAAATCAGGCGGGTGACTGAGAACGCAATGTTGTCACATGGGACCAAAAAGCGAGAGAGATTGTTGAAAGTTGTGTATTTTGGTGAACAAACTGACAACACTGAGCATCCAGGGTTGCCTTGACCAAATGTTGAGTGTACATTATATAAAAATGATCAAAATCAGTATCATCTAATAAAACAGATAAAAACACTGACATAAGTATATACCCCCGTCGCAGCAGACCTGCGTACTCAGCGAATTTCCAATGGAATTTTGGTATATTTTCTATTACCACATAAAATCCATGGGGATGAGAGTATGTAGGTTTGCCGCCATATGGGTTTTGTTGGTAAATATAAGTTAAACCCTACCTAGTGATTGTACATACCAAATTTTATAAGGCTATGGTGTTCTTTTTATTTTCCCCATAAACCCTATAGGGGTGAGTACGTAGGTTTGCCGCCAAATGGGTTTTCTAAGCAAATATAAGTTAAACGCTTCCTAATGAATGTACATACCAAATTTTATCAAGATATGTCAATAAATAAGCAAGTTAGAAGGTTTTGTTGATTTCCCATAAGAATAACATGAAAAACATACTTTTTGGATTTTCTCCATAACCATTTAAGCTGGGTAAAAAATTCAAAATACTAGATTGTTTGTTTTTTTAAGCTCTTTTAAATGGTTTAAGTTAAAATTGTTGAATTTTCTAAATAAAAGTAAAAAAAGCCAAAAACCCATTTGTAACCCTTTTCAAACCCCATAAAACCCTGTTCCCATGGTCCGATCATTCTGGTTCGCGAACTCAACCTAGTAGACGCTGGCTTACATCCCTGTACCAAATTTCATCAAAATCGGAGGTTCCGTTCAAAAGTTATCGTGTTAACGTACACATAGATATATATATATATATATATATATATATATATATATATATAGGGAAATTGAGTTCACTTAAGAGGGCTACTACAATTATTAAAAATAAAATAAAAATACCTGAGTACCCTTTTGATTCCATTTTTTATTTATAGACCAACATGTTTCGGCGATAATGCCATTTTCAAGGTCTTAGTACATAACCTAGTTCAGTACATAACCTATATTAGTTTATTAAAGATATTTCTGAACTAGGTTATGTACTAAGACCTTGAAAATGGCATTATCGCCGAAACATGTTGGTCTATAAATAAAAAATGGAATCAAAAGGGTACTCAGGTATTTTTATTTTATTTTATATATATATATATATATATATATATATATATATATATATATATACATATATATCAATTTGAACGAACGGTGTTTTTGGCTTCTAGGGACCTCAAAACGAAAAAGTATCATGGTCCCGGGCTTAGGTCTTACCGTGACTACTACCGTAATATTCCCTATAGGGAAATTCGCTAAAAACATCCGATTAAACTTAAAACTATCACTGGCAATCTGGTAACGTTACAAAATCATTCACCCGCCAGACTTCGTGGCCGTGAGTTTAGTTTGACAGTATTATAATCGAATTTTACAGTAATAATTAAATAAGATTTAAATAAGAGTCAATATTTTTCTTAATTGTTCTTTTGTAAGTCAAACTTAACTGTAATTTTGCAATAAAATGTGCTCCTTACCTGAGTTTTGGAATAGGTACTCTACTGCATGATAAATGGTTATTTTATTAATATTAAATTATGCACAAACTAAGCTTAAAAATACTATGCAACTTTTTAATTTGTTTATGTACTGTTTCACAAAATAGTTCCTAATTATGGATAAAACAGAGCTTGTATTTGTTTCAATTTACTCTATTTTCATAAAAATTATAATTCTTAGCAATAACATTCAAAAAATGAGCATTTACTAACTGCAATATCTTTACAGAGCAAATTGTACTAAGCCAAACCTGTAAATTTACATTTAGTATAAAAAAAAATTAAAAATCACTGAATAGAACATGTTGAAAGAAGTTTTTAGCTTAAAGCTTTGTAGCCTTTATTGCTACAGTTCAACACTAGAATGGGCTAATTTGAAAAGTTTATCAGGTTTTAAATAAGCTAAAAAAATGTTACAAAATATCAAACTTAATTACATTTTATTTTTGTAAACAAAGTTGCATAGGATTACACATGTTTTATTCTCTATTGCAATGGAGTTGTAACTTTTTTTGTCTTTATTACCCTGATAAGAAGAGGGTAATGTTATCTAGTATTGCTAAAGATAAGTTATGCAAGGTTATTTATGAAAAGCACATACAATGAGAATAATAAATAGCTGAAATAAAAAAGCAGATAACTGCAAAACTATTTCTCTAAAGGTAAAGAATGTTACAACTATGCTACAGTAAAAATAGTGTAATTCTTCAAAATAAATATCATTTTAGATCCAAAGAATAAATTACAAAACTAATTAAATTTATCACAGTAAAATTGAAAAGTTGTGCATAACAGGAGGGGTTGGATCTATATTTACAATAAGATTTGACATGAAGTGTCTTAGTTATTGTTATAGATTATTGTCTTACTTTCAAATTTCAAAAATGCAAATGTTTATTTCCAAGACCAAAGAGTTTTTTATATTACAGAATTTCATCCTTAGGGCAGAAGGCACAGCAACCTCAAAATCGTAGTACTTTTTTGTTTTAATGTTCCCAGATGTTAAAAATATCTCTTTTTCAAAGTATTACATGAACTCAGTAAGCTAACTTTTAATCTTAAACATCAACTTTGAATAAAGGTGGCATTTAGGTATATAGTATGTCAATTAATATTTTTTGTCTGAAAAATGTACATGTTCATTTGTACATGTTCATGTACATTTTACCCTTATGGTAAATTATTACATTATTTGTCCTTGACTTATAGAGAGGTTTTAATGACGCTTGGTATGTACCTTCATCTGGATTGTTTTAGTAAAATCTGCTTAAAACCAACCACTTTGCAGCAAATATGTTGTAATTGGGTAGCCTATGTGAAATTTTTATAGAAAAAATAAATTCCATTTGGGCTGAGTATTTTAATTTATTATTATTATATATTATAGACTATTTATATAAATAGTCTGCTGGGATAAGGAACATCAACAATTACATAAGTAGGTATTCTATAATTTTTATAATACTTTTTAACTACTATTTATAGTAAATTTGTATTTATAACTTTCATACTAATAGCAACCTAACCAATACACTTAACCAACTTCCCCTCTAACACATTAGTAAACTTCAAAGGCAAATCTAATAATTCTTAGGCACAGGAAGGTAACGTTAAAAGATCGTAAGCACTATTAAGGCATTAGAACAGAACCTTTACATTATTGTCACATTTTTATTCACATATGTACAATATCAGGATCCGACCATCTTTTAAGCACCATATTCATTTTTTAAACAAAATGACAAATGAAAAAAACCAATAACAAAAAAATATATATCACAATGTTATTGTTAATGCACTTCACAGTCCAAATGCTTGAAATAAAATATTATTTTATTTAAAATGTTGTCACTTTTGAAAAATAGAAACCACGTCAACATCAAGGAACTGAAACTAATGTTATTTTTCAAGTTTTAAAGCAACATTATTATTAGGAACTGTATTTACAAGTGGCAGGAAAGATAATCACTTCTAAGAAAAAAACACCATTTATGTTAAATCAAAGAGTGAACCTTATTTACTGTTCTGTTAAATTAAGTGTTAAATCCATTCAACAGTATCTTCATTATTATTTAAATTAAATTTTTTATGAAGCTTCTTGTTACTAGCACAAGTTTGTAACTAGTTTTATAACACCAAAATATTAAACTAGACATAGTAGACTCTTAGTTATCTGGCTCTGACCTATCCGGCCCAGTCATCGGGAATAATTCAAACCATTTAAAATACGGTATTTAAAATAAGTTTTTTGGTTAAAGCTTTCCGTTTTTTGCCTTCAATACTTACACACTATAGGTACACACAGTACATTACTGTCGCGTTCATTATCGCTCTATTTGCTCAGGATACCCTATTTCTACACTAATGTACTGTACTTAACAGTGCCAGCTGACAGCTGGAAGCGGGGAGTGGACTTATCACTGACTTCCAACATACTAGCTCGCCCAATCGGTGGGGTGTGGTGCACTAGGCTCTAACATGTATTGGCGGGAACTGTCAGTTGCCATGGTTCACTAGAACCTAAATACCATCCTACATGATTCCTTTTGTTGTATAAAACAAATTCTTAAAATACTGTGGGCAATTGCATTACACATTTTACTGTACCGTATTTATAAGTTTTAATAAATTGTTCAATGGTTTTAACAATAAACCTTTATTTTTTTATCATCCCATGTTTTTGTTGTAACTCATATCCCATACCCTGTATTTCAATGAATAAATAGTTAATTACAAAGCTTTATATGGTTTTTATGGACATCTAATCATGCATTAACGCATGTTTACTGAGCACTGATATTTCAATAATTCGGCCTTGGAGATATTAAACTGACGTCACAACACGGCCTCCGGCTTATCCGTGTTTTTAGATATCCGGCCCGGCCGTCCACCACAAAAGGCCAGATAAGTGAGAGTCTACTGTAGGTTTGCAAAATACCTTAAACACCTCCTAAATTTGTAAAAAGTAAAAAGAGAAAAGTTATTTAAGTATTGAGGAAGCAAAGGCAAAGCCACAAGGTAGAGACAAATCACAATTTATGTTGATGACTAAAAAAACTAAATCTATGGAAGTTTCATTTAAGTTTGCCAGCTAATAATTCAACTACTTAATCATGTGTTTTATAAAAACAAAACATACAATTGACCTTTGCAAAAAGGCCATAAGATGAATATAAACACATTTAAAATCTTAAAATAATACCAATATCATAATCACCCTAAATTATGTCTTATTTTACATGAAGTATTGCCTTATTAAAATTAAAACAAGGTACAGTAAAACAAACGGTGCAGCCAAAAAACCAAACTTACGAAATGCAAGAATCGTATAATATATTTAAAATGAGATGGACTAACGTCATCCAGCGGAGATTCAGAAGTTAAAACCATGAGTCGATTGGTGTTTTCTGCAAACTCATCAGTGGATACAAACGATTGAGCTGGTGCAAAGTTGCGTTTCCGCCTCTAGCTCGTGCCATACTTGCTTGTCTCAAACACTCCTCGGCGGAAGAATGGAGACAGCTGTAGCAACGCAGCCTTGGAGGTCTCAGCGTACAGGGGCGATGCGGGGATTTGTGCGATGGTTTGCAGCAATGACTGTAAATAGCGCTCTAGTTGCGGCCGGCGCTCCTGTGCCAGCCACTCGGCGTTACGGGAGAACAGCCGGCGCGGAGGGAAGTTCAGCGCTGCCACCTGGACAACACGAGAAATGGAGCAAAATGCTACGCTTGGCAAATTCCAGATAGAAATCCGACTTTGTACATTAAAAATATCCCAACAATTGTCTTTCCATATAAATACATAGAAAAATACATTTTGATTCGCCAGCTTTAATTAACAGTTTTGCAAGATGAACTTTTTTATTTTTACTTAGCCTACCACAAAAAAAAAAAAACTGAATAATAATGAAAAATATAGCTAGAATATGTCAACAATATCCTTGATTACTATAAACGTGGGGAAACAAGTGGGAATCTACAAATAAATAAGTTATACAAGAGCTAAGTTACTCATACTCATGAGTTGGGACATACGGCTAGCCTAACGGTTATGTCTTGGACTTTAGGGCAAGAGATGACAAGTTTGATTCCCAGGGTGGCCAACAAAATGTTATGGGTTTGGACTGCTTTCTCAAAAAGCGTTTGTGTACAAACGCAATAAAAATCGCCTTAACAAAATTCCTCTAGCATAGACATGAAAACAAAAAAAAAAACAAAAAAACTGAATTTTTGTCAGTTTTTATGTAAGGAAAGATTAGAACAGATGAATGGATTTATCTTAAAAGGGAGTGGCCTAATGGAGACAAACACTCACAAGGGTAACATAGCTCTTACAATATTGCAGGGAAAAACCACCAAGAGCAAAAAAAGGAAAGGTTCACAAATGGGTTCAAATATTAGAAGTAACTGTGTAATCCTGATGTATGTTTTGTCTCTTATGGTCTACACCCTTTTAAAAGCAAGCTAGTTCTAATCATGTCTCACCTAGGCCATTCCTAACCCTCTGAGGCTATTCTAAAAAAATGTTTGTTCATGTGTTTTTTCTTGCATTAAAGTATTTTACCTGGACAAAATGTATTTAAAAGTTATTGTTTTAGCCTTTGTACAGGCTTGGTGTAGCCTGTATGCTGTTCCAAAGTTAATTGATTTTTGCAGGTGGCGTTACAATCATACTACCCGTAGCTAAATCTATACCACATGAATTACAGGCAAAATTTGTTTTATTACTGTAGCAGTACCTGCAGGCCAAGCATTTACTCAGTATTCCTCTACAATTCTTTGTAGTAATAGTATTAAACATAATCTGTGCACTAAAATGCCAAGCGCAAAAAGCCTTGTTTTACTCAAGTCGGGCTTGTTCCCCCCGATCACTCGCCTTCTCCATACTTGATCACTTCCTTCACGTACCTTTCAGAATATTTTAATGTTGGCTAAGGGTGCTGAGCATTTGGTTAAGCAAACAAAGTTTTCATGAAGCCCGACAACTAGTTAATATTTTCATAACACATAAATATTGATATAAACAAATTAGCATAGTATAAAGCAGAAAAATTAATTGAAAATCAAATTCAATGAATGGATTTGCAACTACTACCAGCTATATTGACGAGGCCGAACAAATAATAGTAGTTCCGAGTCTGCAGTGTTGCCGAAGTCGTGTCAACCTGTTGTCCAATACTCAAATTAAAAAATTATTGCACTTTTATGGCCTATATAGGGGAATTTAAATAATCTTAAGCATAGCTGTCTTGTTTTATAGTTGATCTACATCTTAAGATTGACTAAAAATAGAAGATACGTCACGCATGTTATAATTTGACGAAGGGTCTATCATCTGTGAATTAACTTGATCGAACCGCCAAGTTAGGACGCACTAAAAATTAAAATGGCGCTCGCATTTACTTGATTATATGCGTTATTGACTTGTTTAACTTATCAGCAGTATAATTTTAAGTTTTAGTCGTTGTAGTGAAGTTGTGTTTAAGTTGTTTTAGGAACAACAACGGGTTTGGACCATTCCCCATCAAAACCTTAAAAATTAATTACTTGGCGTAGATTACGCACAAATAAATATATAAGTTGGCTAAGTTCTATTTTAAACCACACTGTTGCCGGCTTACACGCACGTTTGTTGTAGTTTACTTTAGGCTACCCCCATGTGCTATTTTTTTTAGCAGTATTTACCCCAACTTCTTGAATATTCGAAGAAATTAGTAGACCATTGATGTTACGATCTCAAAACGTGATTATAAACCAAGCATTTGTTTAAAATAAAAAGAAAAAAATACTAAAAGTTATATTATATTTTAAGTATTTTGCATGTTTTTTTCAACAATTGTGTGTTATTAATTACAATATTTTACTTCTATAGTCCTATACTTTCATTTTAAGCTAAGCATTTTGTTGAAAATTGCCATTGTTGCTTTGGACTACAAACAGGTACCAAAACCAAATGAACACAATAATTCCACAAAATCAAGTGAAAAAATACAGTTTGGTTGCAAAATTCTCATATTTTAAATTCTAAGTTTACATGCCCGAATTTTATAGTAAATTTCAGTTGAAAGAAGTGACTCATGAAAAACAAATTTCAACATTACTCTTCAATTCAAAATTATCGATATTTGGAATAGTAAACAATTATTCAATTCGATCACATTTGAACCCAAAAATCACTATTTGCACCACCCATTATTCTGGGTAAATAAAGTGTTGTTTTATTGTGTTCATTTGGTTTTGGAACATTAATTTATGATATACATTGTCAGTTGAGTCAGCTGTTTTCAGCAACTCTTTCGTTTATATTTTTGACTAAATAAGACCAATGTAAAAGTCTTAGGCCTACTATTTTAATTTAAGGTCATGACAAAATAAAATTTTCCTAACATAGAGAACTAAATATTTATTTTATCTCAAAACTAAGTTGTGAGCAAAGTTTGATGAAAATCGTTACCCAATGCCGTTTTCGAGACCCGTGTGCATACACAGAAATTTACCTTATTCTTATTAGAGTATAGGATTTATAATTACCTTGGCTCCGTACTTCTGCTTCATCTGCAGATGCAGTTCCCGGAAGCGGCTGTACCGCCGCAGTATCGCCCAGCAGTCGCCGGCCACACTCACTCGCACCTCGTAAGCGTAGTGAGTCGAGCTGCCGGCGCCTCGTAACACATAAGTCGGCACACGCACCGTTAGGCCTTCCTGGCTGCTCTCCCAACCTGCCGGAGAAATGTTCAATATGAGGAGTGTCTTAGGTATGTACAAAGTTAGTGCTAAATCTTTTTCAATGGTTAGTCTTACATAAAAAGTCATTCGGGTAGTTTCTGAATCCTTTTCAATGGTTGGTCTTACACAAAGACTCATTAAGATAGATTTTTTCACCAATAAGTTCTGGCCGTGATGAAATTGAAATCTAAAGTTCAGGATTTAAATCCCATTTTGAAGAAAACAAAAATAAAGCTCCTTTTGCTTTAATTTTAGCTTTTACTTTTAGCTTGAAGATACAGTTGACTTGCGATAGTCCGACACATGATGGTCCGACACACTCGGTAGCCTGACGATGCATCTCGAACAAAACACTTCCACTCTAATAAAATCTTGGAAACATATTTGACCAGAAAATCCATTCCTCAAAGAGAAAGATAACCATCCAAGATAACAACAAAGATGTGAATGACTCAATTACACTTTGTAATAACATCAACGTCCCACAAGAATCTTCTGAAGGCTTAAGAAGTGGATCTTATCTTAAATGACAACCTAATTGCTAACATACAAAAGAAGAGATCAAACAGAAAATTACATCTTCTATAGAAGACGACAGAATTTTGGAGAGTCAAAATACACGATCAGCTGTAACTAAGTTATGTCATCATGACACTTGATCAGTTGGAGTCTGCCGAAACCACCATACATACCAGTAACGAGCAGACGGTGCTGTGATAATTCACTACCATGAGTAGTGGCATCCAAGTTAACTCTCCTGCCAATCACAACATGGGCTAGCGAACCATCACTAGTGCCCCAAGCCACCGGTATAATCATTACTGGTATGTTTGGTTAATCCATGTGTCAGACACCCTAATATAACAAAAGTGTCCTGACTGGGTTGGCTGCAAACACTTTGATTTGTTGGTGCAAGGAGCGTGAACTTCACATTATCAACTTTTAAAGCTGAAAAACACTCAAGAAAAAAGCTTGTTAGACAATTTGCATAAAAAGAAATAAAAGACAAACTCAGACTATTTGAATCCTTTATAGTCGGGAGCAATAGAACAGGCGTGTCAAGGTCAAGTCTTTTAATAAGCCAGCTGATTTTTGCTCATTTAACTACATGTTAATTAGCTTGACCTTCACCCGCCTGTTCTATTGCCCCCGACTATAGTTTCATAGTAGTTTATGTAAACGTTTTACCAGGGCACACAATACTTTTTTACTTTTAGATGTAACAAATCTGTGTTTTATAAGAAATAATGGATAAATTAATTATTTTACAACCTTGGCCTTATCGAAGGGTAGGCCTAAACATGAAATTAACCTTTGGTAATCCAATATTTTCAGTAATCCGACACCATCTCTGTCCCGCAACTGTCGCATTATCGCAAATCAACTGTACATGTGTTAATAAATTCCATAGTCATTACATAAATTAAATTAAAGAATTGACTGGATGAAAAAGCTGAACAGTTTGAAGATTGGTAAAATAATATGTAGAGGTGTGCGGTTCTCGAAAAGTCGGTTTGGTATCGGATTGGATATCCGAATCAGATCCGTAGATTTTATTGATATTCGTATATTCGGTTCAGATATCCGATGGTGATTCTGCACAGAATGGTGACGTTTTTATATAACATCTAAAATGACATCTAGAGTACTGGAGCAGATTAAGTCAGATCATAAACTAAACGGGAAACAGTCGCAACACCCAGCCACCAAGGTTAAGTGTTTAACAATCAACTGAGCAATTGAGAAAGTGTCAATTCTGAAGACTCTCGCTTGGAGCACTAGCAGTAAAGATACAAGTGTCAAGGCTCAGCCAATCACAGAAACTCTAGAAGCTCTGGTTTTTATTCCACCCGCTTGAATCGCTAGTATCGTGGTGTTAAGAGCGCTAATAGCTGGGGGACAATTCATCATTTGTAGTTTCGTCACTCAATATAAGATTTAATCTAATGAAGATTACGATTGCGTTTGACGACAAACTTTTAAAGGCATTGGTTCGCTATTCAAACATACGTTCTGTTGTCGTCTATTTATTTGCTCTTTGAAATTGATAGGTTATATCTTTATATCTCTGATCGTATTTTAAACTGCTTTGAACATTTTCATTGTCTCTTAATTATTGACGTATGGACAGGGAAAAGAAAAGTGTTGTTTGGAAGTCTGGCCAAAACTGAAAATGACTATTTGACAGAATGCTTGGTATGCAAGCTGAAGCTAGGTTATGTTTGATACTATCATTTTAGTTGCAAACACAATTATATTTTTGTTAAATAAATTTTGTCTTTTCCCTACACTTCACTTTTTTCACAAATTAAACAATTTTTTGGTTAAAATTATATAAAGTTTCAAAACTAAAGAACATATTTTGAGAAAATCATATAAAAAAGATAATTTAATACTAAATATTGTGCTTTAATTTGTCAATGATTATTTGAAAAACAAATCACAGCAAAAATGCTTAAATTTAACAAAATATTTATTCATCAAAGAAAATTCAAGATTTTTACATGCAGGATTGAAAAGAAGAATTGGAAAACCACAATTAGAATAATAAATTTACAACAGAGACAACTTTTAGAAGATCCACTTGAAATTTTAAAACCGCCATCACAAGTTTGAAAAGTTCCCATGATGTTTACTGAGGATTTAAGGTCATTCTTCTAGTTAGTAAAATTTCTTTCTGGTGGTCATCCTTTCTTGGGTTGGGACAAAGTTTGGTTATATCGTTGAATCCGGGTTAAGTCGCTGTAATGGTGGTAGTCCTTTTCTTTGGTGGTGTCACTATACTGTAGTCATTGCTGAGGATCATAAGTTGAGGTGGTATATCAGTTTTACTTAAAATAATTTAGGTCTCTTCAAAATTAGCCGATTTCAAATCTTCAGTCAGAAAAACACTTGCAATTTGCATTATGTGATCAAGGACTAAATTTTTTTACTTCCATGGCAGACTGCAAAATTTTCTTGGTTCAACTATTTACTGTTTCCTCCAGGCAATAAAATTTAGATAACAAAATGTTAATATCAGTACTTTCACTTATGAATCTTTGAAATTTATTTTTGAATGGGAGCATATTTAATTTGGATGAGACCAATATGACTGAAAATTTACACTAATAATTTAGTTATGTTACTAGGGTAATACACAATAATGCTTTGGTACAAATACATTTTTTATTTAACTTGTGAAATAACTTAACTTGATTTAACTTGGTTTTATTTAACTGTAACTTGTGAAATTTTGTCAAAGTAACAGTCTTTATTGAATCTAATTCATGAGAATTATTTTATTGTTCATTCTTCCTAGAAAGGGTTTTGAAACTAAAATATATAAACATTAAAAACATTCATTGACCTCTGTTGTATCACATATAGAGAGGGTGAAAGGGCTCCTCTCAGAACGTCATGTAGTGTTTCGTCCGTTCCTATTTTGTTTCTAGTTAAAGCTAAAAAATGAGAGAGGTTTTAAATCAAAAATAAAGGCTTGGATTTTTTGGTTCGCTGATTTTGTTGAATTTTGAATCCATATTACACTATAATAGTTTTAAAATTATCAACTTTGAACCATCATAGCATAATATGGATTCAAAATATGAAAAAATCAAAAAGCAAATCAAAGAAGCCAAGTCTTCATTTTTTATTTAAAGCCCCCTCTCTCCAATAATAATTGTTGAGAAATTCATTTATTTTGATATTCCTAAACAGATTTTAATCAAGGCCTAGGTCTAACTTTAAAATGTGGCCTCAAATTGCTTACCTGATTGTCTTTCTGTCGATTGCGCAAAAATCCGAATCCAAAAACTATCCGATCCGATCCTGTTACTATCCGATCTGAACCGATCTGCATCTTAACTATCTGAACAGAATCCGATCCAAAAAAATTTCACTATCCGCACACCTCTAATAATACTAAGCATAAAATGAAACTTAAGATAGATTAAAAAAGAAGAACACAGACTTACCATACGAAGGGTTAAGTGAGGGCATGGATCTTGCCATGGAGTAGTTGTACGGAGGTATGTGATCCATAAATTGACTCTGGAATGGGCAAAATACTAATTAGTTGTGATTCTCATTAGATCAATGACACACAATTTTTTATAAAAAGAATAATTCCTTTAATACTGATGATCTGAAGGGTACACCTGTTGCTAAATTACATTTACTTTTCTTTGCTATTTTCCAAATTAAGTTTAGATTTTTCTCTTTACGTGTCAGACTCATGATTTCCCAATGAGTTAGCACCTGTACATCGTTTTAAGCTCAAAAGGTTATTGAATAGTTTTTTAAACGGTCAATCTCTCTTATGTATATAAAAAATCATTAGAAAATAAAAATGTGTAAAGTAGATTTGAATACTAAGTCTATAATTAGTCCAACATACTAAAATATAGTGTTACTCACAGAAACAGATAAATTCATAAGGGGACTCAATGGGGCTTGTCTTCTATTCCTGTAACAAAGCAAAAATAAGTTAATACACAACAAAATAGAAAATAAGAATCTCAACCTCTATATTTTCAATTTTGTCTCTTTTGATTAAAAAAAAAAAAAAAAAAAAAAAAAAAAAAAAAAAACTAAATTTGCACTGCTAATCAATTAATACTGCTGTTAGTACTTCATAAATACATTTTATAACTTGATATGGCACAAAACAGGATTTATTAACCTTGTTTGGTGAGCTTAGAAAATGTAACTCCACACGAAATCATTGGTTCAATATAACCCCGGATCTCAAAATTGTGAAGAACAAGGTTTCTCATCAGCTCATTTAACACTTCCTGCTACTCTTCAAAGAATCCAAAATAATAATGACACTGTTCAAATTTGCTAATTAAATCTTAAAATTCTCAATTAAATAGTCCCCATAAGTATCAAATTCCGAAATATCAAGCAGTAACAGATTTCAATGACATCACTCAATGGTGACACAATTGCTCCGTAGTAGTTGCTTAACGAATAGCAATCTGCACACACTGATATAATCAACAGATAAATAAACTCTGACACTCACTGGATCATCCGCATGTGTGGAATGTCCTGGGTGGAGGTGCAACAGAGCGGTGCAACGCCGAGGTCTTGCGCGGACATGCACATGTGATGCGTGTGACTGTGCGCAACGTGACTGGTGCTGTCACACTTGACTGTGCCACACAGTGAGTTGCTGTTGACAAATGTAAGGTGTCAGGAGAGTTGTGACATGATGTGTCAAAATATTTAACACGTTCACTGCTACATGACGGATATTGCCATCACAGACTAATGGCATTTGACCAATAAAGTATAACTGAAAATACCTAGTTTTTTTGTTAAGTGAAGATTTAGAGCTGGTCGAATTTGTAAACTGCTTCTTGTTTAACACATTTTGGCTGATCGCTGGGGATCATTTTTGATTTTGAAGATGTATCCAATTTCATTGTTGTCAATTTCACTATCTCTCGCCTAGGATAAGAACTATATACTCAAAATAAAAAAGGATCAAAATATTGTACAGTTAACAAAACTTAAATTTAATTAAAAAAAACAACATCACTTCTATTTAAAAACATTCATAACAAAACATGCTTTCCTTCTTAGCAACCACCAAACAAAAAACAAACATTTTAATAACATGTGTTACAAAACTATTTCAATTAAAGTAATCAGCTGTTTACAGTTCAGACTAAGATTTGTGTTCTTGACATTCTCCCACCAAGTTAACCAGGCATGGTTAACTTCATCACTATTGAACAAATCTTCGTGGGATTTTCCCTGTTCTTCCAAATTTTGTTTTAGTTTTAGGAAGACACTCAAAACTGCTCACACTGTCCTTAAGACTTTCCCTAATACTAGTTTCTTCGTTATATACAAGTTCGTGTAATGGCCACTCCACTTGTGGTTTCTTTAGCCAATCTTGTCCCTCCCACCATGACGACTGTACAAGATGTTTTGCAGTGCATCCCCTAGAAGGTAAGTCAGCGGGATTAAGAGCCCCAGGGACATGATTCCATTGTTTTGGCTTCGTCGCTTTCCTTACTTCTGTTACTCGATTTCTAACAAATGGGGCCCACTGTTCAATTAAATTAGCACCCTTTTCCAGGTAGTCATTCAAAGAAGGGTTCTCTGACTCATGGGCAGAGGCATCAAATACTGGACGTACCTTTGTTGTACCTTGTTCCTTAATTACTGGCCTGTGTGGTAAAAAATGCTTAATTTTATTTAACTCAACTGTAGGAACCTCTTCAATTATAGACTCACCTTCCCATTCATCAAAGACTTGTTGGTACTTGGAGTATACCCCATCCCTTTCTAACTTCTTGATAGTGGATTCCAATCTTTTTTCTGCTAAAGACTGGTTGGATGGTAAGGGCGGATGGTACTCTTTCCATGGAAGTTTTACCTCATACCTCCCCTCTGAATCTACCTTAAGAGTATCCAAGAAAAACTTATCAATCCCTTTTTCGGCATCCAATTTACTCTTGACATCAGTAGGGTCCGAAATACCAATTAAATCTAATTTCCAGAGATCAGAACTATTTAAGCTGTCAACAAACATTGAAGTGACTACCATAGCTTTACTCAATTTTGGTTCAGAGTTTGGTATTTTACCCATCAGTGTCCATCCCAAATTAGTTTCAACAGCAGTTAAACCAGAAGCAAGAATTTTCAAATTACCGGTAAAGATTTTCCCCACAACATCAGCCCCAATAAGGATTTCTATTGGACCAGGACAGTCATGAAACTGATTTGGCAGGAGACCAAATTGATTCAGTTCCTCCAGTAAACCTTCCCTAACATGAGGTAGATCATCACAAATGATTTCCTCGTCTAATACATCAAAATTGCACAAGTAATTACCATCAATACTTGACAGATAAAGCTTGTATTTATTATGTTTACATATACCTGACCTTTTACCTCCAAACAAAGCATGCACGATGTTTTTTTCCTCAAATGGAGAATACCTCATCTCTTGGGCTGTTTCTTTCAGAAGGTAGGAGCGCTGGGATCCCGTGTCCAACACTGCTCTGGCGACCTTTTCCACTCCATTTCCTCGTATCTTGACCATTAAAGTAGGAAGAAGCACGCTGTCAGATGTAACATTAGCTAAAACATTATCTTGGTTATTATTATTAGCAGGTTTTGAAGGTAAAACATGTTCCGGCTTTTGCCTCTTGAAGTCAGGACATAATAAAAGCTGATGTCGTTTGTCACACACAATACACTTCTGTCTGAACTTACAGAATTTAGCAACATGATTAGCTTTCATACAAATCAGACAACATTTTTTACTTTTAACTATGTCTAACCTTTCTGAGTATGACATGTCTCTTGCCTTGTAACAATCTGGACTACTGTGACGAGTGTCATTACAAAATATACAAACAGATTGTTTTTTGTCGCTCAATGACAACAACCCTGTGGCACTAGGAGTAGAGACCTTAACTTTAGGAAGTTTACTAGAACTAACCCCCTTTTCAGAATTTTTATCCTTAGTAGGTTCCCCAAAACCAGACATAGCAACTAAAATTCTCTCTTCATTTTGTACCTCGCTTTTCATAAAAGCCATAAATTTCTCAAGCCTGATTTCAGCAGAAGGTGTGTCCCTATCAGTGTAACTCCTTTGCCAAACCCTTAAAAAATCTTCTGACATACATGATTCCAATAAAGGACAAAGAATGGAGGCACACTTTCCCTTGGTTACACCTAAAACTTCAAGTGCCTTTAAACGACACTCAAGTTTGTCATACATCACTGCCAGGGAACATAATTTATTTGTAGGAAGAGTCAAACTAAGCAAATCTCTAATATAAATTTCAATCAAAACATCTTCCCTACCGAAACGTTCCTTTAAAGCATTGATTGCCAAAGGATAGTTTTCCTCTGTTGGTGGAAAACATTCTAGAACACTCCAAGCACGAGAGTTTTTGACAATAGCTTGATCTAAATAATAAAATTTATCAACAGCAGGAATACTATTGTCATCATGAATCCTTTGATATTGGTTCCAAAAAGGCAACCATTCTCTTAAATCTCCCGAGAATTTACGTAACTCTACTTTAGGCAAGCGTAAGTTGTAACTCTTTTGACCGATAACAGATACATTAGAAACTGATTTTTGATCTGCTGAGGATTCATTAAGTTTACCTAACAGACGTACCTTGATTAGTTCAAACTTACTCCTGTAGTCAAAGCATGACTCAGTTTCCTTCGCCAGATCCTCTTCTGTTACATCCTGGTCACCTAGCATGTGTTCCACGAGTTCCTCATCTAGACTGGAAAGTGTTTGCATGCAGTCTTCTAAAACCTTAAAGCATCCTTGAGCTTCCTCTAATTTTCCACCTTCTAAATATTCTTCTAGAAGTCCGAGTTGTTTTGTAAATTGTCTTCTGTACAATGACCTCTTTCTTCTTGCCTTATCCATTGAGAATTTCCAAAAAATTGACTAATATACTATGCCCACGTTGTAGCGCCAAATGTCAATTTCACTATCTCTCGCCTAGGATAAGAACTATATACTCAAAATAAAAAAGGATCAAAATATTGTACAGTTAACAAAACTTAAATTTAATTAAAAAAAACAACATCACTTCTATTTAAAAACATTCATAACAAAACATGCTTTCCTTCTTAGCAACCACCAAACAAAAAACAAACATTTTAATAACATGTGTTACAAAACTATTTCAATTAAAGTAATCAGCTGTTTACAGTTCAGACTAAGATTTGTGTTCTTGACAATTGTCATGTGTATGGAACCTTCTATAAAAATTAATGCTTTGCAGATAAAAAGAATTGAGCGTACTGATATGAAAACATTTTGTTCATAACTTGGTTAACTGTGACATTTAATAATCCTAAAAGTGTCCCAATCAATATTTGAATTAGTCTTTGACAAAATGCGCTCTATTAAATCGCCAGAAGGTTTAAAATTTGTACCAAAACAGAAGAAATTTTAAGTTATGTTTTACTTATAAGCAGCAATCTGAAGTACATTATCAATCAAGCTTTATTCCAATGAAAACTAAGACATCTCGAAAACTAAAATACCTAATGGAATTAAAACAAAATCAAAAACTGTGATGGGTCAGTAGAGAAAATAATAATTAATTAATTAAATCATCAATCAGTAATGAAACGTAATTAGCATGAATATAAAATAATTAGTAATTTTTGTAAATACAGTAGACTCTCGTTCATCGGAACTAATGTGGCGGACAGTCGGTTCGGATGTCAAAAAATTCCGATGAAGCGGAGTCCGTCGTGAGTCATCATTTCCGCCCGTGCGGTGACCTATCGTGATTGTATTCACTCTTGTTTTTAAGATAACACAAGAGATTTCATGAAAATAAGGCACTCAAACTTTGAACATGGTAACAATGAACCAATAGGAATAAAAACAACACAGGAAATAAAGGTCCAAAATCTTTATTCTCATATTCCATATTCATATTCCAGCAGTCAACTGACTTCCACGTAACACAGGTGCAGTCGCAACGCAAGACAGACTGAATGACCAGTTTGAGAAGCGGTCGAAGCGGATGTATTGTTCACTTCCTGCCCCCTTCCTCTTTCTATTTTTGTGCGAATACTCCACGGCCTCGTAAATCACATCGATGGGTACAGATTATGGAAAACGCCTGATGACTTTTGATGCAAAATGTGATACTTCACTGTTGTGCGGATAGTATGAATGGAAATTGAAGGCGCTAAAACGGAAAAATTATTTATTTTGTAAGAAAAAAAATGAATAATGTCCAGATTTTCAGTTCCGATGAAGCGGAGTTCCGATGTCGCCGAGTCCGATGAACGAGAGTGTACTGTATTCATATTTTTTAAGAAAAGATTACCATATTTATTTATTTATTTATTTATTTTATGTCATTACATCAACATTGTGACAGGACATTAGCGTCATGTATACAATAAGAATATATTGGTTAAGACCACACGGTAAGGGCTGAGCAAAGGTGGAGGCGGAGTTAGTCCCAATTCTGTCTTCAGCACAGCCAATTGGATTCGTTGGCGGTGATTATAATGTTGACATATTGGTTGATGACATAAAAAAGTATGTTTTTGGCAATCTTTTAACCAGCTTCAATTTGAGAAATACTGTTTTTGATATTACTCGTCCTAACATGTATGGGCCTAGATATGGGACATGTATTGATAATATTTGTGTGTCAATACACTCAAATAGGATTGTTTCTGCTTTTGTAAAACCCATGGTTATATCTGATCACCATAGTGTTGTTTTCCATTGCCAATTGGAATCAGATATAAATGGTAAAACTAAGCCTAGTAATTAGAGGTGTGCGGATAGTGAATTTTTTTTTCGGATCGGATTCGGTTCGGATAGTTAAGATTCGGATCGGTTCGGATCGGATAGTAACAGGATCGGATCGGATAGTTTTCGGATTCGGATTTTTGCGCAGTAAACCGAAAGACAAACAGGTAACTGATTTGAAGCCACAATTTTTAGGTTAGATCTAGGCCTTGATTATAAAAAGTTTAGGAATATCAAAATCAATTAATTTAACAAAAATTCAACTATTTTTAAGTTTTAAAACAAAGTCAATTTATAATTTGTCATGATCACCGTAAACATTAATTGGCCCTAGGCCTAAATGAACATGTCAACATTATTTTGAACTAGCCCTAACCTAAGCTCTAATTAGAGTTGCTATAGGTCTAGGCCAAAACTACTCACCAGGCAAATATCCCAGTGTACAATATGACAAAGTAGGACTTTTAGCAAAATATAATTTTATTTGAAACCAAAATGATGGTAGGAAAACATAACCTAGCTTCATCTTGCATACAGAGCATTCTGTCAAACAGTCAATGTCAGTTTTGGCAAAAAACTTCCACACAACACTCATTTTCTCTTCTTTTTTCTTTCCAGATAGACATCAATAATTAAGAGACAATAAAAATGTTTAAATCAGTTTAAAACACGATCAGAGGTATAAAGACATAACCTTTCAACATCAAAGAGCAAATAATTAATTACAGACGACATCGACAACAGACCGTACGGTTGAATCGCGATCCAATGCCTTCACAAGTTCATAGTCAAACCCGATCGTAATCTTCATTAGATTAAATCTTATATTTAGTCACGAAACTACGAATGATGAATTGTCCCCCAACAACTAGCGGTCAAAACACCACGACACTAGCGATTCAGGCGGGTGGAATAAAAACTAAAGCTTTTCGTGTTGCCGTGATTGGCCGAGACTTGAATCTTTACTGCTAGCGCTCCAAGCGAGAGGGTTCAGAATATTGACACTTTGTCAATTAATTGTGCCGTTGAATGTTAAACACTTAACCTTGGTCGTTGGTGTCTTGATTATTTCCTGTTATTCTATTATCTGACTTCTGACTTATTAGTCTGCTTCAGTACATTGGACTCATTTTAGACGTTCCGTCGCATAGTCACCATTTTATGCAGAATGGCCATCGCCCAAAACAATATTTGTGCATTGATCTTGTCTTTAACACCAGATATACAGTCTATCCGGAAAAGTCGGATATCCGACCCGAATATACGGATATCAATAAAATCTTCGGATCGGATTCGGATATCCGATCCGATCCGAAACCGAACCGAATTTTCGGATATCCGCACACCTCTACTAGTAATGTAAAGCGACCAATTAAGATATCTAGGGCAATTGATGATTTTAATTCTGTTTATTTTGGTCTTTTGCTCAGTAAGGTTAACTGGTTGGTAATTTATACACTATCCTCAATTGATGAAAAGTTTAATTATTTTTTTAGCTTATTTTTAGGAATAGTTGATAAGGCTTTTCCGGTAAAGTTCAGTAATGATAAAAAGAGTAGGCCTAAGAAACCAAAGTGGTATACTGATGAGTTAAAAAAACTTAAGAATAAATGTCTTTGTATATATGAGTTGTCTAAGAATACTGGGCTAATGCATTTAAAGGAGTCCTATAGAACCCTCAAGTTAAAGTATAAAAAAGAGGTTAGGTTAGCTAAGTTGAATTATAACTGCAATAGGGTTGACAAGGCAAAAGATAAAGCTAAGGCTATGTGGTCAATTGTGAAAGAAAATTTAAATAGCAATGAAGGGCCTGTAGTTGATAAAACTGTGTTTAGTTTGTCATGTAATGGATTTAATGATTTTTTTCTGAATAGTGTAAGTTCTGTTGTTCGAGATGTGCCTCAATCAAAACATGATGTTTCATTTTACTTAAATAAATTGGGTAGAGGAAGAAATGTTCATAAAAAATATGTTGTTCCATCTGCTTTCTCTTTTAATAATGTCACTGTTGAAAATGTCTATAATGCTATTAATTCACTTAGTAATAGTTCTAGCTTAGATGTGTATAACCTCAATTCTCAAATTTTAAAACTTGCCTCTCCTTTTATTGCTGAAATATTGTCTTATCTGTTTAATGCTTGTATTCAGTGTTCGATTGTACCTCAATGCCTTAAACTATCTAAGGTTATTCCTTTGTTCAAAAAAGGGGACAAGAATGATTATGGAAATTATCGACCTGTATCGATTGTTCCAGTAATTGCTAAAATTTTTGAGACTCTACTGAATGGTCAAGTAATGACTCATTTGGAGGAAAATTTTTTATTTTCCTGTGAACAGTATGGTTTTAGGCCTAAGAGAGGAACATGTATGGCTATTGTTAATTTTGTTAAAGAATGTATATTTAATGTAGATTGTAAAAGACAGGTTTTTGGATGTTTTTATGATATGTCTAAAGCATTTGACACTATAAACCATGAAGTTCTGGTAAAAAAACTTGAATACTATGGTTTTGATGCTGGCTCAGTTATGTTAATTAAGTCTTATCTTTCAGAAAGATTTCAGTCAGTCTTTTTTAATGGTTGTTTTTCTAACTACTTGCAAGTTAATACAGGAGTACCGCAAGGTTCAATCCTTGGACCAACAATGTTTATAATTTATGTCAATGACTTACCTGCAGCTCTTAATAACTCATGTATTTCATCTTACATGTATGCTGATGATCTTGCAATTCAAATTGGGTGTTCAGAAGTTACCTTAGCTAATCAAATGTTGTCTAATTTTAATTTAGTCATAGAAGACTGGACTGCTGCTAATTTTTTGTGTCTCAACAAAGACAAAACTCAGATTTTAAAATTTAATTTAAGTAATTATTGTGATTTAGACATTAAGTTTTTAGGGGTTTATTTGCAACCGAATCTGAAGTGGAGCACACATATAGATAAGCTTTGTAAAAAGATTTCTAAAGGTATTTTTATGATAAGGAGACTGAAATTAATTGTTAGTGTTGAAGTTTTATTATCTGTATATTTTGCTCACATTCAAAGTCATTTATCATATGGAATCCTTGTTTGGGGCTGTGATAGTAATATAAAAAAGTTACTTATTTTGCAAAAAAGAGTTGTGAGAATTATATGTAACGTTAACAATAGGACCCATTGTAAGCCTTTGTTTAAAAGACTTGGAGTGTTGACTGTTCCAGCTTTATTTTTGTTAGAACTACTGTCATATATTAAAGCAAATTTAGATGATATTCCTGTTAATAGCTCTGTTCACTCTCACTTTACCAGACAACGATATCTTCTTTGAATCAATCAGTGTAATTACCAATCCACCATTAAATCAACTTTTGAATTGGGTAAGAGGATTTTTAATCTGTTACCATTTAATTATAAGTGTTTAGACCATAAAAAGTTCAAATTAACCTTAAAAGCTTTGTTGTTAGATTTAAGTGTTTATGACATTGATGAGTTTATAAAAAAACTTAAATCTGTTCGTTAGTTTATTATAGATAGAACTTCATTGTTTTTTTAGATATGTTTGTAAACTGTGACGATGCCATACATTTATGTAATGTGAAAACGGCAATAAAGATTTGTCATTTGTCATTTGTCATTTCTTGTAAAATTCCGTTCAAAAGGTGTTCAGACTTTGCTCGACTTCCCATGACGCTACCGAGGCGACACTCTCAGTCTTTGTCTGGTTCTCATTGAGGGTATATCTTGTAACCTCTTTTGATTCTGATCCAATTGTCTGAGATACTGTCTCCGACCGTCACCGCTGTCATTGTTGAAAACGTGCTTGTCTTTGTGCAGTTAAATTTTGTGGGCCTGCTAGTGTAGTGTGATCCCGTGTTTTGTGGAACAGTGCGATGAAGTACAGGTTGGATATTTTCAGTTAAAATTTTAGCACATGGCATGGATTTTTATGAAAAATTCATCTCTAATAAGTCAGTTTTTGTTGCTTCATGTGACTGATTGAAGCTGTGGCGCATCAAACTATTTGGACATTGGAAGGGCTGATCGGACGTCATCGTGGACTCAATTCCTAAATGCAGCAGAAGAGTCGGAGAGGAAGAGGAGGAGACACCAGGTCAGAATTGGACCGTTTAGTTTTTAGGCTACATTGTTTTAAGGTAAAACTAGGCCTAAAATAAATTGATTTCTTTATGTAACATTAATATAGTATAGGCTTAGCCGATCGCAAATTGGACAAAATTCTAAGGTCTATCTTGATTTAAATTTAAATAAAAAAATCAATTTAAAATTTAGACCGAGTAAACCGGAGCAAAACTCACGTTTCTTCAGTTGACGTAGACGCATCTTCTGATTCATCACTGTTTCTCCTCACATTTTCTTTCCCTCTATCTTCCAACTTCTTTTCCAACCTCACATATTCACGCTTAAGATCTTGTAAAATCTGTAAAAATAATATTCCATAGTCATTCAAGCTCAAAGTAAATATATATAATGGCAATAATATTAATTCAATAAAAAAGGAAGCTAAAAGCTTTTTAAACAACTTACACTAATTTCTTGGTTTGTGTCAATTTGGTCGAGATCTGATTCTAGCGACCGGATGATGTGTAGCCTCTGTCTTGTTATTTTCTGCATTAACAGCTTCATGGTTTTAGAGAGATTCTGGTCTTCAGTCTTGTCATGATGTTTCATCTGTAACACATAAGCGATGTATTAGTTTCAAGATAACCTTAACAAGACTACCAAATTGGTCATAAAATGTTCTGAAAACAACTGAAAGCTTCAGGTAATAACAATAACTGAACATGTATTACTTTTGGCCTGCTATTTTTCTTGGTTTATAGGGTCCAATGAAAGAAAAGCACTATACAAAACAAACAATGAAGACATCAATTGTTTACAATGAATATATTATTGAAAAACTTAAATAGCTTGGCAACAAATCAAAATAATTAATGTGGGATTTAAACATAATAATGGATGGATGGGACTGACTTGTTGTAACCATATTAGGTAAAGTAAGGAGTAATTTAGGTAGGTAAACCTATACTTATATTTCTGAAGCAATATCCAGCAGACATCAGTTGCTACAGCAAAACTGACTCATTTCCTGGAAGAGAGTGGGGTAATCTGTTGATTAGTACAAGCAAGGGTGGTGAACAGTGCTTTTTCCATGATATAAAAACCGCACAAATAGACGCAATGTGTTTCTAATAAACTGGCTGGGTAGCAGAGTGGTTATAGTGCTCGCCTTCCAATCCAACGATTACCTAATATCTATGGGCTATTAATTAATAATGCTATCTAACAAATGGTCAATGTTAGTGACATTACTGGGGTTTGGACTGTTCCCTGTTAAAACGTTAAAAATGTCACTGGCATAGAAAAACACAAAATAAAATCAATGTGGACTTAAAATGTTCTTTATGTAGAGTTTTGCAAATGTGACATTAATCTTTCCATTAACTGCGTCCGTCTATTCAATATCAGCTCTAAATGACAATCAGACTGCGGAAAAGTGATCTCTAGACAACGGAACTGCATTAAATGGCTGAAGATACTGTCCAACCATTGCAACATCATCTATCAGCAGTTGTGTCGCGGAGATGTGTCCGCAATAGTCGCGATTTGCATCTGACTGAATAATATTTATGACAAGGCAACAAAATTGTATGGTAAATATCAATGAACACTTTGAGCACAGATAGCATGGATCAACGTCGCACAACTACCGCAGAACGGTGAGTGAGATAGGTCAAAGGTAAGGACTGTAGCTTATTTATGGCGTAGTCGGCTAATGTTCCCATTCTAACCTCTACTCCAGAGGTATAAACCCCTATGTGACTTGCGCTATGTTGTTATCACAAATTGGTGTACCTCACAGAAATCTTTTGCGCTGAAAGTGTGAATGAGTGTTATATTGAACAGATTTGACAGTGGGTACATGCCAAGGGTTCAAGTTATAATGAGCCGAGTATGTGGGGTTTGCTGAATTTCACAAAGTACCACAGTGTGTTGTACCTTGTTGTATAGGAAGCGCAGCCGGTAGCTGGCGTGGTGCTGGTGTCTGCATGAGTCATCGGTGCTGCTGACCTCATCACTGTCATCGCCCCCCCGCCCCAGCCCCACCCCGCTATCACTCATCGTGAGGGGCGAGGGGGAGCCGGCTGTGTGGTACGTATCTGGCGAGCTCGTCATGTCAGGGGCGACAGGGACCAGGTCCAGCCGCAACCTGGACATGTTGAGAGATTGAAATCAAAACAATTTACACGGATTTTAAGTACGTATACTTTTTTAAACCTCCAATATGTCTCTAGTAATTTAGTTTACTCAATCGTACAACCACTTATTTTAAGATATTTTAATGCGTGTACATCAAAGAGAGGGAGAGAGAGAGAGGGTAAGCATCCATTGTTGCTTTGCGGAATCGCCAGATACATCGTATGACCCACGATCCTGTATTGGTGGAACAAAGTAAATTTCAAATGTACAGTGTCATTGGTCCAGCTGTGAGTCATCCGTTCCACCCCGTGAGTGTCTAACCTTGGTGGTACATGCTCTTGTTACTCAACAATTATCTTTTCACATCTCGGGTTTCTCACACTTCATCTCAGCCATACGACCTTTTCTGTGACCATAGTACTCATATTTTTACTCAACTCAAATTTTTATTTAATTGTATAAAATGTTTTTAGTATCTTTATTCTCTAAACTCAATGGAAGTGTCGATCAAAACTTTTGCAAGTGTCTGACAACTTTAATGACTCAACTGTACTTCTATTGAACAAAATTTCCACTAGACATTGTGTTTTAAGCGACCCTCAAGAAAACTCAGTGCATAAGTGTAAAACCCAGAAGTGGATATTGCGAGACAAGGTAGATCGTTGATGAATCCAGGGCCTGGTACCCGTTAGAGCTACCAGCGCGATTGTGTGCTTCACTTCATGACATAATAAAACTTGGTGAGTGACACTTTTTTTCTGGCATTAAACCGTGCTTTAATTTATTCTGAGTGTAAATTTAATTACATAATTAGACTCAGTGGTTCTTCAAAATGTAAGTAATCCTTAATTTATTCTGAGTGTAAATTTAATTACATAATTAGACTCAGTGGTTCTTCAAAATGTAAGTAATCCTTTCCCTAAGTAACAATGAACTATAAAAAAAACTAACTTCAAAACTCGATTCATTACGAAACAATGAATTTAAGCTTGATACATGGTCCTCTGTGCACAAACTTGCACTATGAGGAATCGGTTAAGATAATTTTACAGATGTAAAGGAAAGCTGTATTTTATTATTTTTTATTAGGAAGTTTTTATTTAGGTTATTTCAGGAAAACTACAACACAAGCCACGAGGATAAATGGCATTGTATAGCGACTATATCATTGAAGTAGGGGCATGTCACATGACTGTTCCAAAACAACAAGAAAAAAGTGTTGGGACTCTAAAAAAATGCTGTTTGAAATTTTTGTTGTAACAAACAAAAAGTAAATTAGTCATTAAAACCAAATCAATTTGAGCCAGAATTTAACTAATCAACTTTTCAACATATGATTCCATAACTTATAAGAGTTAACTGTGAATTTCAATTAACATAAAAAACAGAAAAAATTGGTTTGAAAATAATGGAAACCTACTTTTTACTAACCATAGCCAAAATATTAGGTTGGTCTTACAAACCAATATTTTAATTTCAAAAAATACAAATTCAATTTTCAGTCTAATAGTTTGAATGCCAAAATCAAACAATTTTCAAATGCAGAGTATCATCATTAACGAAATTTGTTCAAAAAGATTTTGTAACATAAAAAAGCATATTTACCTTTGTTTTACTTGGGACATGTCACATTTTTCCACCTCAACTTTCTGTTCAACCTTCAATCCTGCAGTACTGTTAGTTCTTTCCTTAGTGTCCTAATAACAGTGGTAAAAGTTAATAAGTACTTGACCTACCAAAATACAATATACACATACTTTCAGTAACAAACCTGATTTACACCAACTATTTTTGTAACCTACTACTAAAAGTCTGTCTTAAAAAAGTAGAAGCATTATCAACTAGAGGCCACTAAGCCTTATCGAAATTGCAAAGCATGTTTAGAGACACTTGTAAGAATAACACTTATGAAATAAAATTATATATTACACAATTAAATTAATAGGATGTCAGAAGAACATCATAACACTAATAAAAAGAACTTTTAGAGCTTTTTAACTTTAAAATTCATTAATCACTATCACATTTGAAATTAGGTTGACGTATAAAAATCTGTTTAGTCAAAACTCTCAAAAACCAGTTGATTCCTTTAAAAATTGTGTAACTTAATGTAAATAGTGTAACTTTCTCCCAAACACATGTCCAATAAGAATCAGAAATCTATGATGCTCACGTTCACACTGATTGAACAATTAACTAGCAGTTACTGTTAGTGGTCGTTAAAGTGCCCTGTTCAGACTTCAATCAAACAGGTATCCAATGTTGGTGGAATTTAGTAGCAATCAACTAGCAATTGGAGACTAACCAGTCTTCTCATCAACTTACAATATGCTGTGCAGATGATGATGATGTGGCACTTTCCTGCAACTGTTCGAGTTGTTCACCGATTTGTCTGATTTTTTCCTCTCTTTTTGTCACAGACTCAGTTCGGCAACTCAACTCAGATTCCAACTTCGCAAGAGCCTCTTTCTGAAAATTAAAACTAATTATGCATTTTTTTAAACATTCAACTACGCAAACAATATTGAAGATTTCCATCTATTAAGGATCTGTAAAACAACTATTCATAAGTTAATTTTTAAGATTTTAATTCTTTTAAATATAAGAAAGAGTCAAACTTTATAAGGTTATAAATTCAGTTATTTATATTCTCATGCATATATTTGTAAAACACATATACTCTAATAAAACACAGTCCATGAATGTTGTTAATGTTCCAAGCTTAGTTAATTTCATTACAAACACTAAAAAAATCTCCATGCACAAGAGTTTGAATGAAGGAACTATTTCTACAACTAAGTCATCGAACTGCCATAGCAGGTTGTAGACACACATGTTAGCAATGATAAAACAACACCGTAAGGATAAATCAGTGTGTATGTACAATTTATCGGTTTGTTTTGTACATACACACTGATTTATCCTACCTAAAAATTACCATAGATCCTACAGGGTTGAAATTTAACAAGGACGTTCCTCTTTGCTCATAGGTACTCACTAAGAAAGGTTTTGCGAATATAGGTTTTAAAAATTTGTTTGGGAAATTACATTTATTGATCATTTGTCCGAGATTGTTAGTAAACTCCGTTAATAATTTAGAATTCTGATTACGAGGAAAGAATTTCTCTCTCAGCAACAACAATAATTGTTTTAAATTTTTATAGTTGGAGGACGATTTCTCGAACAATGTCTCCAATGAAAAATTATTAATACTGTTTGGCTTACACAATTTATGAGGGTCTCTAAGACTTTTGGACAAAAGTCAACTGATAAAAAGCATAGACAACTGACAAAAAGCAACCTGTTTGTAACATCATCTTTAATCTGAGATAGAGTAAGACTAGTCATGAGTTTGATGTGCTAAACCTCAATTTCCATTTTCTCCGGGTCAAACTGTTCACAACTGAACCTCAGGAGTGCAGGCTGCTGCTCCCGCCCTTCGTCCGGACTGTTTTGGTGTCTTTTAGGCATTTTGTGGGTTTATAAAATTCCTCGTCGCCACTGATATAGCGTGAACCAAGATTAAATACACTTAAAAAGGTGAATAACCAAAACTGTGTAAGTAAACATTCCTCTAACAAAAAAGTTATAATTTACCATATGACATAATTTATATTCTTCAAATATTCAGTTACTAGAGAAGGCCTTTGACCATAAAACCACTTACATGGTGACTGATGATTTCCCCGACAATGCCTTCCCGGAGTGTGTTGGTGAGAGAGGTCCAAGAGAGAGGGGTAGGCGGAGGGCTTCCAGTCGGCTGCGGGGAGGGGGGAGGGTGGGGGAAGGTCAGATCCATCCAGCACAACCCTTCACAAAACTTCTCTGCGGCCAGGACCTAGGAAACATTGGAATATGTAGTGTAATTATGGGTGCAACTTTTAACAAAACTATGGATTTTATAAAGTTTATTCGACTAAGACTAAAACTAAGTAGCAAACAAATTTTAAAAAAAAATATCCTTTTTTGTAAATAATAAAATAAAGAAATGAATGAAGTGTTAAACTACAGTAAAAACCTTGCTTATCCCCAACCCAAGGCAACCAGAACGATTATGAAAAAGTGGGAAATCAATAATTATTAGAGAGGATACAATTTTGAGCATACACTTAGACTCATGATGCACTGACTCACTGTATGATCACTTTGTCATCGCCATGTTGTGCAAAACTTAAATTTAATACAATCACACTTTTTTTGTCATTTAAAGGGGAGTTTATAATTCTTTACAGAAAGCACCTTAACAAAAGGCTGAAGCCCTACCTATTTCAGTTTAAATTATTTAGCATAGCTGCCTTATGTTATCTACAATGTTGTACAGTCAATCTACACTAAGATTGACTATAAAAAATAGATACGTCATCCATGTTACAATACGGCAGTGGACAGTATAGCCATTGACTATTAGTCAATAGTATAACACCGTCAGGTTCTACTCGATCCTACTCTGTATCAGCCTAATCCGACCACATTAAATCGCCGCTCGCATTTATTTGATGAGCTGTGGTGTTGAATTGTTGAACTCTGTAGCAATGTGGTTCAGGTTTGTTGAAATCATAACTTACTTGTTGTAATTGTGAACTTGGAAGTTAATTTAAAAAAAAAAAAAATGTGTTTGCATAAATCTGCCCCTCTAAAATATTTGTGACAAGTTTATTTTTAGTTTGATACTGTTTTAGTTTAAATACGTCAACCTCTCGTCCTACCATATTTTCTTCGAGGAACAATAAAAAAAAATAAAAAAATAAAAAAAAATCTATATAGAGTGTCACATAAATATTACAATAGCTATTCATTTTCACATTCTACACATGAAAATGAAGCAAAAATTATCAGTATTTTTTCGCTTTCTTAAGCTTCTGTTTGGCATTAGGTTTTTTACACTTAATAATTTGTAAAGTAACGAATTAAGTTTTATGTTTGGAATGGAACTTACTGAGATAAACGTCCATTAACAATAAAAGTAGGCCTATAATTTTTTTCTATGAGTATTTTAAAAATGGAGGCCATTTTTAATCTTAAAAACAATAAATTTAAAAAAAAAAACTGTTAAATTTTTAGGGGTACTATTATATTAGGGAATATCAAATAAAAACAGAGCACTGTATCTACTATTTTTTCTACGTATTTTGGCTCTAAGCTAAGAGCCCCCACCCTATACACAGTCTAAGGGTGCATGCCCTGAAGTACAACATACACTCCTTTGCTGTCGGTCATTACTACCAAACATCTGGGACTTCGCAGAGACTCCTTTGGAGACTTGAGCCTACTTCAATGCTAAAGGGAGCCACGCCCGTTCTCCCAGACCTGAAGGACTGGTATAGGGTACTGAACACCCCAGTTCTACGGGTAGTATGCCTTGAAGTACAATACATACCTCGAGCAGGTAAGCATGTACGAAGTAAACAACATTGATTTTATGTAGTAAAATAACTAACCTTTGGTAAGAAAGTACAGTAAACTTCCTCTAATCCGGCACGTCCGGGACTTGACATGTGACGGATTACAAAATATGCCGGATTACAGGATGAATATCAAGTAAAACGTAAATTGTACAAAAAAAAACTATAAAACACGTATTTTATATTAAAACAGCTTTTAAAGAATAATAACTATTGTAAATGTACACTACTTATAGAAAAAGACAGTAAATGATTATGAAACTCAAAAGAGTACAGTAGACACCCGATTATCGAGGTATGGTAATTGGGACCGAGGGCACCTCGGTCGTTGGGGAAAACTCGGATACAGTAATACGGATGTAATGTACTATAGTGTAACTAATCAAATAATTTAGTTTAGAGGATATTTTGTTTACTTTTGTTGTTATTTAATAAAGTTTTTTAAATGTACAAAAGAGACACACCAGACTAAACACCAATACAAAATGTAAACAAAGCTACAGTGACGCCAGGTCTATTCTGAAATTACACTATGTCACCCGAAAACGGCTCGAGCACGCATGCCAATACGAAATACGCCACAGTCTAATATGTTATTCGGAGACAGTCAAGACACTCGTATCGAAGCTCCAAGTGCAATCAGAGCTCTAAGCGAATGGAACATACGTGACTGGAGTCCCCGGATTTTCTTGCTATGGGTAGGAACTGTAAATGTAACTCCAGTGAGCGGCAAGTAATTCTAAAATACATTTCGGCCATTATCATTCGATTAAAATTTAATTTTACAATTTTTATTGTTATAAGCATTGTATAGTCACTGGAGTTATTGTCAGCTGTGTTTGTGTTGTGCTGATGACTGCGATCCCCTGTGATTGTGCTGTGATCTCGGACGCCAACCACTACAAGCGCTCAGAATCCACACTAAAGCTCCAAGCCACTGTTCCTTGCATAGCTGGAGTCCCCGGGTGGTTCAGGCGGACAACCTAAGTGAGGGAGTGTCATGACTGTCTCCCAATAACTTATTAGACTGTGGAACGTTTTTACAATAAGCTGCCAGTCAATATAAAATCACTAAACATGATTCAATTTAAAAAAGTTGTTAAAGATTTATTAATATCAAAAGAGTACTATAATGTAAATGAATTTTTGGTTGACAGTTTTTAATATACAGTAATTTGATTTAATTTAATTTATTTTATTTTATTGAGTTTAGTTTAATTCCAACAAATTTGTTGGAAGCAAAAATTTAAGGAAGTAAAAGGCTTTGTCTTTGTCATTTAATTGCATTTTATATTAGTTAGTTTTTAGTTATAACATTGACTAGACACCTGTTCACCTACAAGTTAATATATTGTAATCACTGTGAATGTTAATGTGTCAATAAAATCTTGAATCTTGAATCTTGAATCTTGAATGCGCTTTGCACGACACAGCGTTGCTTCGCGGTGACTTTCAATCCCAAACAAACTCGATCGCTCAATTGCTATTTTTTTCAGTCAATATAATTGTTCCTAAAGTTGTGCTAGATCATAGGATGCCGGATTACTGGAAGTTTACTGTATGAAATTTTTGGCGTTCTTCGGACAGTCAGAGTCAACTGAAGCCATGTTTTCTATTCAAAAACATAAATAAAGTTCATTTCTGAATAAAAAAAATGTATAGCAAAAGAAAGGTTTACAGTACCTGCTCTGTCTAGTGATCCAAGGGGTTAGTTTTCACCCTACCACGGTTTCGGGTCCTGTTGACCCATTTTCAAGTGTACAATTGCAAACACATTAATCCTTCAAGTGAAGTTGTCATTACATTAAAATTAAAAGGCAACACGGAAACACACGGACACATTTACAAACAAAAAAAATTTGGCTTAACAAGGTTCTGATTACTGGGGTTGTGCAACCTCAACTTTTTATTTCAAAACTGGTTACTCAGAACAGTTCCATAATTTATTTCAGATAAGCAAGGTTTTTACTTTAATTGTGTTCTGTTAAAAAAGTTGAAAACTTTTTGCAATCTGAACACCCCATTATAAAATGAAAGAAACTTTATTGAAAATAAACCAATTTGTGACAATGTATTAAGAAACTGAAAATAACAAATTAATAAGGATTTATGATGACTGACGATGATAACTGAAAAAACACTATTGCAAATCAAACTATCAATTAAAATAGCTATATAGAAGTATGAAGAAATTCTAATTACTATTCACTTACAAAATAAACCAGGGGAAAAATCATACACATAATATACTTACACCAAGTGGTTTGATTTTTTCATCTGGTAACATAAAATTATTATTCAAGCAGAGGATTTCTTGTATTTTTGCAGCAACAAAGACTTTAAACTCCTTCTTTTTTGAGTCGATGTTTTGTCTCACTTCTTCCAAAGTTTTTTGCTCTACAGTGATCTATAGGGGAGCAAATAAAAAAAATAAAACAGGTGTAACAAAAAAGTAAATTAAATCATAGTTTGTAACTTATCAAAATAGGAAAACTACAAAAAAACATGGAGAGGAAATATATAACGTAAACAAGGCTTAAAAGTAAATAAGCCAAAAATAAAATCAATTTATAAAAAATACCTAAGCTAAAAAAAATTCAAAAAGTTTGAAATCAAGGATGTAGCTAATACAAATTATTCCTAACAAGCAACAAAAAACTAAAAAAACAACAAAAAATGCACAAATAAATGTGTAGTGTGGTAAAAAATTTTGTTTTTAACTTGGCCAAAAACGTTTTGCCTACTCTCAATCGTTTCAAGTTATTGACCTCGTCTCAAACTTGAAACACGATCTCCAGGCCGGCAAAATGCTATTTTCGGCCCTTGCAATGAAATACACTATTGCAAACTCTGAGCTACAAGGTCGCTGTAAAACCAAAATTGTGAGCACACCGTTTATTATTAGTTAGCATGATCTTGTTTGTTTATTTTAATTCACCAGACATATCAACCTGATAGATTCTAGTACACATAGTAGATCAAACCTTTTCAGTCTTATAAAGCGTAGTTCACATTTTGTCGGATTTTTCTTCGTCACCACCCTAACATTGCTAATCGCTCACTATCAAGAATCAGTTGTGAACCGATACTATGAAGATTCCTCACTACGGGAGTCTCATACTTTAAAAACTCATAAGCTGCTTTAAAAATTACCCTTCCAAAATTTTCCGGTGGTTCATTGTCTTTGGGTATAAAATTTAACAACCAAAAACCATGATTTCTTCCATGATCTTAAGCTGAGATTTTCTGGCCAATAGTATCAACCTTAGGGTAACAGAGGGTGGAATCCGCCACGTAAGATAAAATTATATGGCTCACAATTTTTTACGGTTCATGAGTGATCAAGTCTTTCACATCGCTGAAGGGTTTTGTTCCATTTGAATACATGTTAAACCGCTGATTCTGAACTACCAGCTTTAGGACTCATGGACAGAGAGTATATATTGTTTCCATTTGTGAAATTGTTATCCCGTTTTCGGGATATTCAGACCAGCAACAGGACTAAAATACAGGTTGTTGACCTTCAGAAAAGGAAAAAAAAAATTTCTAACTAACTGCTTTCTTTTCTGATAATGTTAAAAAATTAATGCAATTGCATGATATTCATTTAAACATATTCATATGATATTTGTTTAGGGTTCTAGTTTTAATTAGTCAAATTCGTTAATTAGTCAAATGTCTCTAAAGAACAGATAGTTATGTTAGGAATGTTTCAGTCGATAAAAAAATTCTTGAGTTTGGTAATGGCAGGTTATGCGTATTTGTATTTGAAATCTGATATGTTCATGATTTCAAGAAAGTAAAGTTTAAAAGTAGGCCTACTAAAAATCAATAAAAATTTGTCAAAATTTGCTTATAAAATTGGTATGTGGTAATGTGTTTTTAAATTCAGCATTTTTAAAAGTAATGTCTTAATGTAGCGAAAAAAAAAATGCAATTTGAAAACCAACAAATTTATGAGGTAAGGGTACAACGTTCCATACATCAGCAAGGTGAAACGGGATATTTTTAATGCGATAAGCAAGAAAAAACGTAATTTTTCAGCTTGAATAATAGGATTTTTACTATGGTTGTATGGATACACCGAGAGTATGTATGGTGTGGCAATGCAAGGGTGGCTTACCGCAGCGATCTCCTCATCCCGTTCGCACTGCAGCAGCTGCCGGTTCTTGTCGAGCTCAGCCTCACGGGTGCGCAGTGTTGCCAAGTTGTGCGCTTGGTGCTGCTCCAGCCGTTGCCAGTCCTCCGCGAGCCGTTTGCATTGTGCCTCGTACGCCTCCTCCATCTGCTGCCTCTCCTATCACGGGCGGACATGATCGATATTAGTGGTTGAACAAAAGAACTGCAACTGTTATATTCAAACTGTTTCAGAGCTGAGACTGTTTTGGAAACATCCTGTCTTAAACAGTGGCAGTAACAGTGCCGGTGGGGTTCTCTATCGCTGGTGCACAGTGAAGGCAGAACGGAAACACTTTAATTGTTGGCAACTAGCAACTGCAAATTAAATTAAACAACTCTGGGCCGCGCTGCAACTACAACTTTCTGTTGCAAATCGCAGCGAGTAAAACAGGCTCTAAGACAATGATCACATGAAACTACTACGGATCGCAAGTGCAGCTAAAATAATGTCTGCAACTCTTTGAAACAGGTTAGTATCATCTGTTGTGCACAAAACAGAATATTATTTATTTATTTTATTTATTCAGAATACATCACATTACATCAATAAATAATTGACAGGTGATAAGTCAAAGAATCTTAAATCTATAATTAATTATTTTTTGGTACAAATAAAAATATTTGTAATAATAAATACATGAACAAAATGTTTTTTCCTCATCTACAAAAAATAATAATAATAAATAATAATAATAATATTTACAATAATTAGACATTTTAATGGCCTTCCAAAAATTCATCTAATGAATAATAAGCCTTCTCCAGTAGCCACTCTTTTAAATGTTTTTTAAATTTTGAGAGAGAATCAATATTTTTTAGAGAAACCGGTAATTTATTGTATATTTTTGGCCCCATGTACTGAGGGGACAAATGAAATAATTTGAGTCTGTGTTGTGCCGGTTTCAATGAATTTTTTAACCTAGTGTGATAATTATGGGTTGGTTGGCTAAGCATGAATGTGTCAAAACTTTCTTTTACCATCAAAGCTATCTGATATATATATGAGCTGTAAAAGGTGAGGATTTTTAATTTGATAAAAATTGGCTTGCAATTAGTTATTTGAGGGACTTTTGCTATAATTCTTATAACTCTTTTTTGTAAAATAAAAATCTTTTTGGCTTGACTAGCTGAGCCCCAAACAATTAGCCCATAATTCATTATTGAAGAAAAATATGCATGATAGACCGAAAGTTGGGTTTCAAGATTCGTGGTATCTCTGATTACACGAAGAACGAAGGTAGCTGAGTTTAAGCGTTTAGATATGGTTTCTATGTGTGAATTCCAATTTAAATGTGAATCGATTTTTATTCCTAGATATTCAACAGTATTTTGGGTACTAATGGACAAATTGCTTATGTTAGAGATAAATTTATTGTCCGAATAGGAGGCCGAAAATTCAATCAATTGTGTTTTTGACACATTCATTGACAAACCATTTGCTGTGAACCAATCCCTCAAATTTTCTAGCTCTTTGGAGACTGTGGCTTGCAATGTATCATCTCTGGGTCCTTTGAAAATTAAAGCAGTATCATCTGCATACTGAAAAGTTGAAAAGTTAATATTTTGACACAGGTCGTTTACATAAATTATAAATAGACAAGGACCAAGAATCGAACCTTGAGGAACTCCATATGGGGTATGTGTCCATTCAGATCTGAAGATATTATTAAATTTATGAATGAGGGTTCTTTGTTTTCTATTTTTTAAGTATGAGCTAAACCAATTAAGTTCATTATTTTTAATTCCTAGCACTTTCAATTTTTCAATAAGTATCTCATGATCAACACTATCGCCTTGGAGAGATCACAGAGCACTCCCATAGTCCTCTGTGACCCATCCAAAGCCCGTGCCACAGTATCCATCATACTTGTTACAGCTTTTTGTGTGCTTAAATTTGCTCTAAACCCAAATTGTGATGGATTTATTAGGCTATTAGTTTCTAAATATTCGGTTATTTGAATGGTTACTGTTTTTTCTAGAATTTTTGAGAAAGAAGGTAACAGAGCAATCGGTCGATAATCTGAGGGGTTATTTAAATCCCCCTTTTTGAATATTGGTTTTACTTCAGCAAACTTTAGTTTATCAGGGAAAATCCCCTGTTCTAAGGACTGATTTATTATTTTACAAAAGGGGATTTCAATCAAATTAAAAACTCTTTTGATTACAAAGATAGGAATTTCATCCCACCCAGATGCTTTTGAGTTACTAAGAGAACTTAAAATTTTTCTCACATCTGCAACAGACACTTTTTTAAACTTGAACTGCAATGGTGATTTTTTTGACTCAATGCTGAGATTAGTTGTCTGGTTTTTCTTGAGAAAATTAATTGCTTTTTCCTTATCTTTCAAATTATTTGCAATATTTGAAGTGCTGACAAAAAACTTATTTTTATTTTTATTTTATTTTATTTTTAACTTATTTTTTTTTTGACAAAAAACTTATAAATATAGTACCATGGGAAGGGGTAAGCGCCTCGGCAAAAGGTAATTTAGCAATTCTAGCGCACAATCTGTAAACTAAAGCTAAACTGTTGTCTACAACCATTTAATTAATCTGTTGTCGAGTTCAAACTGTTAAAGTTGCAACATATTTTACTTTGACAAGAACTTATTCCACCACTAATCAATATAAATACGGTGAAAATTGTAATACGTTTGATATTGTTCTTACTGAAACTACATGTTATAAGCCTACTTCACCACTTGGGTCTAAAGTGCTTTATATGCATGGTCAAGTATTATTTTATTTTAACGACCAAATTGCATCGTCAATAATGCAACAATGGCAAAAATTAATTACAATCAATAATGATAATCGATTACCACTTGATATATTATCACCAGTTTGTTAGTTTTTCACATGTTTGCAATTTTACTACACTGTAAAAATAAATAGTTGATAAGATCATCAGCTGATTTTTTTGCAAACAGTTGATTCTATATCCAATGTTGTTGACACACCTGCTCAAGTTGTTTCTGGGCCATTTCCAATTCCTCCCGTTTCATCTGCTGTTCCTTCTCCCAATCTTGCTCTTTTTCAGCTTGTTCCAACTAAAACAGAGTATGACTTAGAGCTCAAGCTTATACCTATTTATCAAATTAACTTGATTTATTTTATCAGTTTAAAAATCTAGCAGACTCGTAAAAAATCGCAACAAAAAGGCTTTAGTACGAACCAAAAAATATTATTCACAATATTACAGGATTTTCACAAAATTAAGTTCAAAAATTTCCTGTATGTTTCCCGTATTTTCCCACTGATTATACACGTTTTTCAGCCAGTTATACAACCATTTTGTCAAATTTAGTTTAGGGCCTAACTAATTTTATAAAAGTAATTATTACTTTTCACCGATTGAGGCCCGGAGGACGCTACCATGCGAAGGGGTAAGCGCCTCGGCAAAAGGTAAGCGCCTCAAATCTATGAACATGAGCGCAGTCAATTAGCGACAAAGAGTGCCTACAAGACATTGTCATTGTTTTTTATTAAAATTGTTTCCAATCAGCAGACAAGAGCATATAAAATCGGCGGTGATGATAACGTAAGATCTGCTAACAAAATCACCCCTGTCAGCGTACATGATAGAATAAGATTGCTTGATACGATCGTCCCGGTTAACGGACATGATTGGCTGAGATAGGTAGACATGCTTGTTCTGGTCGACTGATATGATTACCTAAGACCGGTGGACACGACCGCAAGGGTAGGAAGACATTATATCCTAAAACCGGCTGTCCAGCATGCCCTGGTCGGCGGACAATATCACCTAAGATAGGCTTTCACGATCGCCCCAGTCGGCGTACATGATTGCCTAAGACTGGGGGACACAATCGGCCTTGCCCGGGGACATGATTGCGTAAGGTCTGCTAACACAATAGCCCCCAGTCGGCCTACATGATTGTGTAAGACCGGAGTTCACGATTGCCCAGGTCGGCGTACATGATAGAATATGATTGGCGGAAGTGATTGTTACAGTCGGCAGACATAATAGGCTGAGAACGGAGGACATGATTGTCCTGGTCGGCGGAATAATTGCCTAAGATACAAGATCGCAATGGTCGGCGAAAAATACAGCCTAAAACAGGCGGTCACGCTCGCCCTGGTTAGTTGATGTGATTGCCTGAGACCGGCAGACACAATCATCCCGGTCGACGGAAATGTTTTTCTAAGAACGTCAGGCATGACCGTCTTCAATCGGCAGGCATGACCATCTTCAATCGGCAGGCACGAGCGACTTCAATCAGCTTCCAAAAGCGTTTTTGATCAGCGGGCATGATCGTTTTCGATTGGCGGGCACGAGCGACTTCGATCGGTGGGCCCAACCCTACAAAATTGTCTATGAGATAGCCTCTTCCTCACTACATCCTTAAATTGAGTAAAATGCATTCTTAATCAAATAAAAAGTTTTGATTTGAATTTTTTTAATTAGTGTTTTTAATGTCATCTTGTAGAGAGTGAAATAACTTTCTTCCATCTGATAAGGGTAGTTTTTCCTGAATTACTAATCGATCAAAAGCAAAATTTGAAAACGTTGGCTGGTGTTGTAGGAATAGTAGGATGTGGTGGTTGAGGGTGCCTGATGCTGTTTACAATATGATATAGTGTGATAGATGTAGATATAATGAAACACCAAAATTTGTAGGCTAGTTCTTGAAAAGCCAATTTACATGAATCTTTCCATTCCAATTTAGCTAAGATTCAAACAATTTTTTTTTTATTTTGCACTTTTTTTAAGAGCTTTCTAATAACTCTACACCATATGAAAGGTTACTGTAACACAGTAGGCAGAGGAAACGGGCAGTAAAACTCTTATAAGATAGATGTGAAAGTCGCCATAAAATAAATTTTCCTAAATAAAATGTGTGACAATTCTAGGTGAGGTTTAAATCAATGTTGAGACCTAAAATTGGTACCTCAGAAACCTCTTCAACCTCCTTTTCATCAACTACTATTTTTAGATCGGTAAAATCTTTTGATTGCAAAGTATGAAAAAATAAAGGTTTAGTTTTAGAAACACCAAGGGAGAGATTAATTTGATGCTAAGTATTGAACCAGATTGCTTAGCTCAAAGACGATTTGTAGTGCATAAGTTGACAAATCAATGTTTTCCTGCTTAACAAAACAATGTTTAATGTCATCTGTATATAGTGTTGAAGTGGCGAGTTTTAGTACTTTACAAATATAATTTAAGTAAATTAAAAAGAGAAGTGGCCCTAAAATTGACCCCGTAGTTAAGTTTCAATAGCCATTATTAGATTGGCAAAGCGATATTTTTAGGGGTTGATATGTTTCCAGAAATTGCATAATATTTGAACCAGTCCAAACCAGGTTCCCAAATTTCATAATCAAAAAGTTTATTTAAAAAAACATTTATATGCACACTAATGCTTGACTTAAATCCAAACAAATAGCTAAGGGATAATTTTTACTCTCGAGCCCAGAGACCACATTAGAAATTACTTCATTCAGAACATCCACTGTATATTTATCTTTTCGTAAATCAAACATTTTTTGTCAAGTAAATTTAATTTTTTTTTAAAAAGCAAGTATACCGGTATTTGATATAAAACTATTTTTTCAAAGATTTTTTAAAAGGCGGATAAAAAAGCTACAGGACGATAGGTACCAACCTCCTGCGGATTATCTTTTTTGTAAAGGGGTTTAACCTTTTTTAGTGTTTTTAAGTTTTATTGGAAAATAGCCATCCCTAATTGATTATTTAACTGATTACCTTAAATGCTTCCTTTTCCTTCAGCAGTTCAGCTTTTTGAATTTTCAGTTTTCCTGATTTTTCAATGTGCTCACTGAAACAATAGAAATCATTTAAAGACAATAAAACATCTCTAAGTGAATGAAGGATAAAAATGTATACGGTATAGTAAAGACCATAAACACAAACCATGAGTCAGGTTATTCAACGCTCCAGGTTTCTTGACACACTTAATGCGCTTAAAGTGCTCAATTGTGACTTGCTAATTGCTTTACGGGAATTTTTTCGGCCCAATTGTCGGATGTTACACATAATTTATGGTCCTTTCAAAAACATTTTTTCCTCTAATCCTCTAATCGGAATGACATCTAACAATTGATTACATAGATGCATTAAAATACCAACACAGATATTGAATGAGGTTACTGGTTCAAATGTGAGGGCTGTGTGGGGTGATCTTGGCTAAATTTTAAAAAAATAATTTCTTTAAGCCAGAAGATGAGATTTTTAGCAAAAATGAACATCCAACAGCACACTCACCATGATGTCTGCAAGTTCTCCGAGGACTGTGACATCGACAGATCGTTGGTAGACCAGCTAAGCAGTGACAACCGGGAGAGATTCAGACTGGACGGGTAGCCTTCCTTGCGAAGTTTCTCTGCTTCCACAGGGTCATTGTAGCGGAACATGTTGTTCCTACCCAGCAGTATCTGGCAACCTGCACAACAATCACTCATACAACACCAGCTAAGCAGTGACAGCTGGGACAGATTCAGACTGGACGGGTAGCCTTCCTTGCGAAGTTTCTCTGCTTCCACAGGGTCATTGTAGCGGAACATGTTGTTCCTACCCAGCTGTATCTGGCAACCTGCACAACAATCACTCATACAACACCAGCTAAGCAGTGACAGCTGGGACAGATTCAGACTGGACGGGTAGCCTTCCTTGCGAAGCTTCTCCGCTTCTACGGGGTCATTGTAGCGGAACATGTTGTTCCTACCCAGCAGTATCTGGCAACCTGCACAACAATCACTCATACAACACCAGCTAAGCAGTGACAGCTGGGACAGATTCAGACTGGACGGGTAGCCTTCCTTGCGAAGTTTCTCTGCTTCCACAGGGTCATTGTAGCGGAACATGTTGTTCCTACCCAGCAGTATCTGGCAACCTACACAACAATCGGTCATACAAGACCAGCTAAGCAGTGACAGCTGGGACAGATTCAGACTGGATGGGTAGCCTTCCTTGTGAAGTTTCTCTGCTTCCACGGTCATTGTAGCGAAACCCCAGTCTTAATACCATCTAACTTAGACCAGTAGTTAGAAAGCATCATTAAATAATAGCCCATTGACAAATGGCAACTGGGTCCAAAATCGATCATTTAAAAACTACTACCTTTTCTTAGGATCCAACCTTTGGATTCAAAAGCGAGCACTATAACCACTCAGCTACCCAGCCAATTCTTCTCTACCTTCCACCCAACACTTTTTTAAGTACTACACACTGACTGAGTAATCAGAGTCTAATAATTTGGAGTATATTCTAAGTCTAGTGTTAAGTAGGGGTCTGCGGTGCACCGAAAATTCAGTACAGGTACGGTACAAGGCAAAATACCGTCATCGGTTCGGTACGGTTAAAGGCATCGGTACAGATTACAAAAGTCAAAAATATTAATGTATCTACTACTTATATATTTGACTTTAGAAAAACGGAATTAATTAATATTTTGTCGTTATCTCTTTGTTTTTATGGATTAACGCATAAAAAGAATGACTTGACATCGTCGCTCAGCAAAGTCAACTGACGAACGATGTAGTCGGCGTTCGCCGACTGCCGAGTCCACGGATAGGAATGCAACAATGCAGTTTACAATTCGCGGTCCAACACCATTTAGACAATCATGTTCTCGTTGGCAACAGCGCTCATAGCGGCTGATCAAGTACATTAGCTCTTTATTCAGTGACAACTACAACAAACTACAGTGATATTAATGCCCGCCGCCAGAGATGCTAGCGTCAGTAAGGACAGTTGTTTGATGAGAAGTGACGAGAACTGTCGACTGCCGATTGAAAAGATTTGTCCTAACCTCTAAAGTGACCCGGATTGGCGGATTAGCCGAATGCAATTAGGAAATAATACACGACCGCTTTTCGCAAAGAGTAAGACCACCCAAAAGCTGTTTGTTCCTATGAATTTATCGATCAAAGAAAACTAGGAACATTCCAAATTTTTTAATTTGTTTAGCCAACACATTTTATTGGCTTTATAGTTCATATTTTATTGGCTTTTAAAATCGTTATATATGTTCTTTCTAGAGGTTTAGATGTTGTATAAACGTACTCTTTGGCGTTTACTTTCTCTTTGTACTTTGCCTACTCTTGTTGGATTGGTTCAATTGGTTATTTTATTACGTTTGCTCTGTCTCTAGTCACAGTCACAGTCAGACTCACTAGCCTACTAATACATCACGTCTTTGTTTAATGACAGTTGCCCTGGAAGTTTTATGAAATAAGTTTAGGATTTGAATTTAAGAAAATGTGAAGCACAAACCGTTTGGTAGTAAATAAATAATTAATTGTAATCATGATTGATTCTAACACTGGCGGTACCGCTCCAATGATGGCATCTGCCGCTTCCACAATAGGCCTAGCCTACTGCGGCTACGAACGCCTGCTAAAAATGGTTTTGAGTTCCGCTTTGATTTTTTTTTCATTAAGTTAAAAATTATTTTGTTCTTTTATATGTTTAGGCGACGAATTGAAAAAATACTGATACAGCATGTAGGCTATGGGCTTTTGTTTGAAAATCTCTATTTATGTTTGCAAGTTTTTTATCAGCCAAAAATAACTTAAATCTGTTTTCAATTATTGTTGTGATGCTGCTACTCACTTCATGTTAATTTTTACTACATAGCATTAAACTAATATCACCAGCATACATGCACAAGTGTGAAGTGATTATGATATTTTTCCTATTAAAGTTGTAACCTAGCAAAATATGTTAAATGAGGTAAATAAATAGGTATTTGAAGTGTTACCCATCGATATTAATACCGCTAGGCCTATATTGATAACGCGTACCGTACCGTACCGATTTTGTACCGAGAACCGAGGTACACAAAAATTGTACCGTACCGAACCGTACCGACCTGAAAATTGCTGTACCGCAGACCCCTAGTGTTAAGTTAGTTACCTTGCGACAGCCGTGTGGGTTTGTCAACGAGGCAACCGTTGACCCAGCACTGGGCGGCCGGGTGTTGCGGCACCAGAGTTGCCACCCCACCAGCCAAAACTATACTGCAGTGTTGCTGTTCCACATCTACCCCGCTGAGGGCGATGTCTGGCTTCTGGGACGCCTCGTCTGACCCGATCACTGTCTCTCCATCCTATCATATCAGTGGAAGTTAGGGGAGGTAAATTATACCTACTGACAGTTGATTAATATTGGTCAGTATTTAATCAGCTGTATTGTAACAAATATACTTGACATTATCTCTGTTCTCCATGAATAAGAGAAATAAGGAATTACTAATACTCATACTCATATTTCTTTATTCATTTTCATGTCCATTGTTATACAAAGAATACTGTCAATATTTTATTTAATAATTAGTGGAATTTATAAACACAATAACTCAAATTAAAATAACTGGTTAAGGATTTTACAATTTTCATCAATGCACAAATATACCTATCGCAGGACTACAAATTAACAATATAGAACAAAACTACTTTTGAAGCGAAGTGGAAAATTCCTCAAAAGAATAAAAAGCCTGATTTTTTAGATATCCTTTTAAAGTCTTTTTTAGTTTGTTGAAATTACTTTTGTATTTTATATGATCTAGAATGAATTTATTTTCAAAATATGTAGGTTTTATCTCAAAAATTTTTAGCCTGTGTGGCTGAATTATTTCTCTTTTATTCCGCGTATTATAAGGATGGGTTGGTAATTTTGCATAGTTCTTTGATAATTCTTGTTTGGCTATTAATATTGTACCATTTTGATTTGATATTTCATAGTTCGGGATCCCAAGGGTTTGTTGTAACACAACAATAACATTGTAGAGCACTTGCCAGCTGTGCTGAAAACCCCTACTTTAAAGTGGCTCACTTATGTAGGTGACTTCAAGACTGGTTTTTTCGGGGAGATAACAATGGGTAGTAAATAAAGTTGTCATAATTTGTGGTACATCTAATGGGTGGCCACTATAACACATAGTTTTATCCGCAACCAAAGACCGGTGGCGCACCTTGAGATGGTACAGCGTGACGCCGGTGCTCAGCAGATTGTCATCTATCCCGATGAGGTGCGGCATGTCAGAGTCAAGCACGACGCCGGTGCCAGCCTTGCGTAGCCCCAGTGCCTTCTGCTCCTGCAGGATCTTCTGTGTCTCTCGCCACTTCTCCGCCCACTTTTCCGTCAGCACCTTTTCTTGCGCCTCCTTCTTGTGCAGGGTCGCCAGCATCTCTGGAGTGTCCACCACCTAAAAAAAATATATATTTTTCTTTACTTTATCTATTTTTTTATTTTTTATTTACTGTACTGTATTTACTTTTTTCCATCTTACTTTGACCTACTTTTTCTTGAATGTGTATAATTCAATTAGTATAGATGTGTTATAATCCAGCTGGAGGTAAAACTCTCTACGGACCCTTTGACTACTCTGATATAAGCAAAAATGGAACAATCCTTGAAGACGGTCATTCATTGATGCATATTATAAAGGTAAATAAGTGGTCATTCTTACAAAACAAAACTGATTTATTTGGTATCATCACATCAAACTCAATAAGTTGAAATCCTGAAAAAATTTTTTGAACAACACACTTGTATCTTTGACACATGCCATGAACGTAAATCACAATAAGTGGCTAATACAGGCTTTCAGCAAGTGAGAAAATTGTGGAATTGTGGAAAGTTGGAAATATGTTTGAGCTTTCTGTGCTGTTACAGTTAACGTTAATCATTTTGCATTAGGTTTTTTATTTTGCTACACTCAAAGTTTGAATGGATACTGAGCATTATCCTTTTTTACTGAGTCCAAAAACATCTCAATGTTATTATTTAGAACTGAAACGTGTTGGGGAGCCCGATTTGAGGCAGATTAGTGATACTCACAGCCTGGATATGATATTATAAAGCAATCTAGGACCTGATTTTTCATTCTTTTTGAGGCAGCTCAGTGATTCCAACACACCTGTTCATTGCACAACAGGCCTCTGAGTTTGGTGATTTCGTCCCGCAGGTCTTTGATGAGCTTAACGTTGGGGTCCTCGTTGATGGTGGGTTTGTTGATGATGTTCTTCGCTCGGTTCGCGTATCTCAACGTACTTAAGGTCTCACTGTAGTTGCATTCTGCAGGTGATATGGCTAAAAAAAAATTATCAGTAAGTAATTACTTTTAATTTACAAAATTGAAAATTGTCAAGTTTAAAGAGAAAAATATATTTAAGTACCGAGTATACAGGGAGAATTTTGAAGACTGGAATTTTGAAATTGGTGTGTCATTTACACACCAGAAAAATTAGAATTTATGTTATTAAGTTACGGTAGTTACTGTTGAATGGTAGATAATGGTTGAAATTATTTCAAAGTGTTTCATCAAATTTTCACCTGTTCATAATGATATCGTAAAAGTATTCTATATAAATATAAGTTTAGGTAATCAAATACTAAAGACTGGTGTTCAATCTTCTTGCAATTTAACATTTAGTACATCAAATAAAAATCGTCCTGTATTTAGTTCAGTTTTTTTTTAACATCCATACTGTTAATAGTTCATCCATGAGTTAAAAATCTATATAACATATAAGAACATATAATTGTATACGTATATATATAAAATCAAGTTAGTAACAGCAACTGGAGCAATTCAATTTGCAACTGGAAAGGTACAATTTTCAGGTTTGCACCCCTCCCTCATCCTGAACCATTCATCATTATTGATGTCATCATTGGTTATCTTTCAGCCCAACTACCTTTTTAAGCCACAGGCCCTACCAACAATTTCTTTTTTTTATTATATGAGTGTACACAGCGTGACCTTGTAATTTTATTTTATTACAAATCAAATATTTGGTTTTCTCTTACTTCAACTCAAATCCTAAGCCAGTCACCCAGTTTCTGACCAGTCCCCCACATAAGGTAAGGTTCGCCCGATGGAAGGAGGATTCCTCCTGGTCAACAAAGGAACGGCCACGGTCAGAATCCCTCAAGAGCCGAGTAAAACCAACCCCAGAAAGCCCATCCAGCTGCAGTATGACCAGGTCGCAATCGGCATCGCCGTGGACTGTGTTGAGGGGCTTGTCTACTGGAGTGACATCGCGGGTCAGTACATCAAACATTCCTCGCTCAACGGCAAGGACATTACCAACTTCATCACTGAAGATATCAGTTCGCCGGAGGGTCTTGCGATCGACTGGATAGGCCGACGGCTCTACTGGACGGACTCAGGCAAGGACGTGATCAGATCTGCCGACCCCAACACAGGGGAGACCAAGACTATGGTATCATCAGGGCTTGTAAACCCAAGAGGCCTCGCAGTCCATCCCACGCGCAGGAAGGTGTACTGGTCAGACTGGAACCAAGCCTCGCCCAAGTTGGAGTCGGCCAATCTGGACGGCACAGACCGCGAGGCGCTGGTCACCCGGGACGTCCAATTGCCCAACCCGCTGGCTCTCGACTGGGCGGCTCACGAGCTGTGCTGGACTGACGCCGGCACCAAGAAGATTGAATGTCTTGGCCTGGACACTGGTATCAGAAGAACAGTGGTTTCCAACTACAGCTACCCGTTTGGACTGACGATCACAGCTGACAAGTACTACTGGACGGATTGGCACACCCAGAAGGTGGAGAGCCCATAAAAGTATACGTCAACGCCAGGAGAGTCGCTGAACGTTCCTCTCGGTGGGGCAGGCAAACTTTATGGCATTGTGGCCGTGTCCGACGCCTGTCCCCGGCTCTAGTTCCTTCCTCGTGTAGAGTCTTATTTATTGTCAGTCCACGTAGGTTAACTAATTTTAAAATTTGAGTATTCTTTTCTTTGTTTTATATTTAATTTAATTTATGTTATTCACAAGACTCAAAATAAATATATTTGTTTATTTAAAAAAAAAGAAAAAAAAAGTTTTTCCAAAAACTGCCAGTTGAACTCAAATCAGTTGAGAATAAAAAAATCTTTAGGTGTAGGCTCAAATCTTTCCTCGTTGAAAGATGTCTTTATAAGATCGAGGACCTTTGATTTGGAGTTTTGATTCAACAAATTCATAAATTTATCCTTACATTCTCTTTTCCCATCCTTGAAACTTGACTGGTCTCACGCCATTACGTGGTCAATCGGGACGACTCTTCAGAAGTAAGAAGTAAGTAAGTCCCAGTCACCTGCTATCATGATGGTCTTGGAGTTTCCCCCAAGGCTGTCTTTGAGCAGCCAAGTGAGCACCGAGTCCCGGTACGGGATGAAGGAAGACTTGCGTCCAGTGTCGGCGGACGACAGCTCCGACAGTGCGGATATCACCGAGCCCAGCGTCACCAGCGACTTGTTGATGTGAGCCCCTTCTTTCAGCCGCTGCCCTGTCGCTCCGGTCGCGTCCGCTCGCTCACTGCACAACCACACTAGTTAAGTTTATTCTTTTTGGAAGGATTAAATTTTTTTTATACAATGAATTGATTATTCAACCCCCTTTTTCATTACACAAACTAAATTGCTTAATTTGGAGCAACATGTCCACTAGTATGTTTTAAATATACATCAACTACAATACACTACGAAAAAAATGACAATATTCCCGTAGTTAAGGTAGCCAATAGTTGCTAATACATTCAAGATTTTATAACACATTCAAAAATATCTTCTAATTTTAGTTAAATAATGAAATTGAAAACCATGTTGTGGCATTCAAAATGGGTCAACAATGAAAAGACATTGGCATAACATCCAAACTTAAATGGTCAGAAAAAAATTAAAAACTATTTGAATGACTCATTTGATTAAAAATCCTATTGAGAATTATATGTGGGAAGAATCAATCAAGTTTAGGAAAAATGTTATTGCATAAATTTTTTTAAATTAATGGGGTCTGATATAAGGTGGCGGAACTTGCTTCGTCTTGGGTGTTTACCAGCTTGAGGGTTAATAAGTTACTCTGTTAAATAAATTACTCTATAATTACTCTGTGAACAGACAGCTTCTGTGAACAGAGTGGTTATTAACAGTTGTACTATGTAGTTAACAGATGTTAATCAAGATGAATATCAATTTCATACTATATAACATAAAATCCAAACTACCAGACTCTACCTGCCGGCCAGGTCGACAAGGTGCACTTTAGACACGGTTTCACTGGGGACATCGTTGGAGAAGCCGGCCTGTACGAACTGTAGCGTGAAGATGGCATGACTGCGACTGCTCGTGTCGTTCATGTTGGTAGAGGCTGTGGTTCGGATGGCATTACCTCGGGCCATTAGTTCCTAAAACACGAGATTAACATTCATTGTTAACGCTACAACATTAACTTACACTGCCTGGTTAACCAGATTTTACCTGATTTACCGTCTATCAGTTGGTAAGACTTACCAAGAAAAAGTCATCAATATAGCAAATTATCAACTAGTGCCGGCCGATATGTTCATGGTTATGTTTGGTGGAAAGTGAGTTTATCAGCTTGATAGTAGAATGTGCAAGTGTAAATAGTTATTTTATGTTAATGTGAATGTCAAATGTTTTTTTAAATTTTATATATGACAATAACTTTACATTCGCTATGTTTTAATCTCGCAACTGTACATCAAATGCCTCTGGGACATTGGGGTGAAACAATCATCCACGTTTTAGATTGCTGTTGTAGACGAGTTTTTACCATGGATTACGACTTAAAATCCCCAAAGACACAGACACACTACTAATTTTACTGGTAATCAAAGAAACAGTAGTTATTTACATAGGCTATCTGCACTGGCTAACTAAGCATCAGTCACAGTTTCAAAAGGGTGTTTCTGTAACAGTTGTGTGAGTGGCTGCTATATGTGGCTGTACTCAGACACCAGGTTGTAGGAAAAATCACTGATACTTTTAGGGGTGCAATCACTGTTGCAACGGTGATTTATCGGCAACACTTGTGTGAGTAGTTGCAGCATGCCTGTATGTAGCTGAACTAGGACACCAGGTGGTGTAATGATCACTGATACCATTACGGGTTATAGTTGCAACTGTGATTTTCCTGTAACAGTTGCATGCACGGTTGCAGCATACCTGTATGTGGTTATACTCGGACATCAGATAAATAGTTAATCACATTACAGTCGCAACAGTAATTTCTCCCTCAACAGTTGTGTAAATAGGTTCATCATACCTGTATGTCACTATACTCTGACACCAGGTGGCGTGACAGGTCGCTGACGTAAGGCCCGGTCCGAGGGTGTTCCCTCACGCGGAGGTTGTGTCCGGAGTTGTCCCCGCGCAGCAGGTCCTTCACTCGCTCGTTGTATATCTCCAGGTAGCTGACCTCCGTGCGGTAACTGGCTCCGGACGCCATGTGATGGAACAGCGACTCACAAATCCGTGGGATCAGGCCCTGGTTGTCCTGCAAAATTTTCATGCCTGGTAAATTATTGTGTTTCTTTTGTTATTAGATGTTACGATTAAAAAGGTAAATTCCTACCTCTATTGACTTGAAACTCAAACCCAAGTTTGTCAGCTAAAAAAAAGCTGTATAATAACAACTGAAGCTTACTAATGAATAATGATAATTTGTACTTTACTATTACAAAATTACAAGATAATTATGTTGAAAAATTTCAAACAAATTTCTTCAATATTAATAAGAATGATTTTAATATAGGCCCACTAATAGTGAATGTTTTATGATACAAACACAATTTGATTACTTTATCTTAGAGAAAAATTCAGTTACAAATAAATAGAATGATTAAGGTTTAATTATTAAATTAAAATAATATTAAAAACCATATGGCTTTTACTGGAGGGAGGTAAGCAATTTACTGAGTTCTCCTCGCCTGAAAGGCCTGCAATTTTTTTTCTATGCAGGTGGACCAACGGCTTTGCGTGACATCCAAATCACGGGAGCAGCAGAATGATCTTTTTGTCCCCGAGCCGGGATTTGAACCCGGGCCTGCTTGGTAATAACCCAGAGCTCTACCACCGAGCTACAGCCGCTGCCTATTAAATTGAAATCAATAGTCCACTACATTGCAGTCTATCTATATATTGATGCACAAGCCTGATTATTTTTCTCCTTTTATCTCATCTTGCGTGTATCATAGAAGAAATTCGCGGATACCGTAAGGTAATAAATAACCTGTAGATGAGCAGGATCCCATTACAATTCACAGGAAATCGTAATTCACATGGGATGAAATCGTACATTCTTTGAAAGTTTCAATGTTAATCTAATGGAAGATTTTTTAATTTATTGAATCACTAAACAGTTAGTGTAGTAACAAATAAATTTTAAAAAACAGGAAGAACATATGTTCCAGTGGTAAAATATTTTCCATCAAACTGCACAGAGAACAGCCTGTTTTCTGGCCTTTAATTAGTCCGCTAAGTTGGTGTTTTCTGTAGCGTTTTAAAAGTTCAAAGAAAATCATCCGTTCATTTATTACGTGCGCTAACCTCAAAAGTAGTTTTTTCTTAAGTAAAAATCAAACTATTCCAAAACAGTTAAGGCCACTGTAAACAATAATCGGCTTGCAAACCACAATTTTAATATAAGATTTTGGAAATAAAATTACTTTGTCCAATCACTGGTTATCAGTGATTGGACAAGGTAATTTTATTTCATTATTAATATATTCCTTGTTTTCCCTCGGCAGCAATCCGTTTCACCGAAGATTCAGATACACCCGTGGCTGGTGGCTGTATTTGTCGATTCAATAACGTTAATTTTCAATTTAAATAACTCCTTTTGTTCCTTCAAATGATTATAAAAATTAAATATTATTTCGCTGGCTTGGCCATGAAGCGTTCTGCCTGATCGCAATGCAGATGCCATGGTGAGTTGGTGCAGTCGACAGCACACATGTGACGCTGAGCAGAAATAACAATAGGCGGGTCGATATGCACGGAGCGGTGTCCAACGAGCAACTGAGAAGAGCGCTCCCCCCCCCCACTGCGCGAATCACCTTACCAACGTCATGCGTTGACGGCCCAAGAATCGGCTTCTGCGCAGGTTCTTTTCTAAATCATTTCTTAAGTAAAATATCAGAGGCTACCCAACTTTCTCATTCTCAAATCCCAAGGTCTAACTATTTTACCTATTTTAGATCAGCTGTACCCGCCACAAATCACAGTAAAATTACAACAAATTTTTGTTCATTTTTAGGGCAAGCCCATTTGTTCCGCTCACTTGCCTTGCAAAACCAGTACAGCACTAACGATTGCTGCATTCTGTTCGTTGTAATCTTGCTGACACCTTTATCTCAGTAGTCAATCAGTGTTTTGAGAAAGGGATTATCTCAAATGATGAAAAAAATTAATTAAGTGTAACTTCTGGTAAGTTACTTAATAAACATGTTTATAAATTACACTTTTACTGTATAATTTAAATTAAATGACTAATAAAAAATATCATTGAATTCAAACAGTTACAAACTTAGTTTAAAATTTACGAGTTGTTCCCTAATTTTATTCCTTTAAATATTTAGCCTAAATGTATTTAATGATAAACTTATTGATTGCAGTATTTGCATTCCTTTCAAAATGAAGCAAATGGTGCAGTGTTTAAATTAATTTACTTAACACATTGCTTACGCCACATATAATTGTTTCAAAATTGTCAAGTTTTTCTTTATCATCTAATCTACAATGTATTTGTAATAGTTTTCCTTGAACATAATTTTGTTAAATTTTAGCTTTATCACACTTTCTTACATTACAGTTTAAATGAAGGACTTAATTAAGAAATTGTTTTAAAATAGCAATTTTACTAGAGGACTTTTTTAACAAAATTACCTGCCTTGATGTACAGTGCATCATTATATTATGGCCGGTAAGTAAGTAAATATCTGGAATTTATAAATCAATAAGAAATAGATTAATATTAACATTAATTCATTAATTAATTTCATTATATGTGTCATCATACAAATTGTATGACACAAATAAGCCATATTATGATGTTACATCACTTCACAATGACAGGTTATGAGTAACATAAAAAATGATGTCATGCAAAAAATTGATTATCTCATTCCCAAATTAATAAAACAATTAGTTTTAAAATTAATTAATTAAATTGAGCTCACAATTCAATTGTTTTCATAATTATTTCAATTTATTTTAACTATAAATGGAACTAAATTGAAAACAAATAAGTATTGTATTTACATGTTGAGTAATTATTATTTGACCAACCATTTCATTGTCCAGCATTAACATAACAATACTGAAAGATTATTGGTAGCATTACTGTAATTGGTATGCATGTAAATAAAAACAAAGATAAGATAAAGACAAGATTTAATGACTGTTCAGTTGTAAATTACAAAGTGACATAAAGTTCCATGCTAAGCATTTTTACTTTATAATGACTCAACTGAAATAAATAAGGTGGATGGTAGTATTTTTTGTAAATTATAGGTACACATAGGTGAATATGTTTGAGTACACCAATCAGCAATAACAATAACAATACGGATAAATCATTTTGTATATTAAAGTAAGGCTGTTTTCTGTTTTGATGATGTAATCCGAAATCTGGTTCTATGAAAATTATTGTCATAATGTTGCCCACCTAACTGGTACCGGTAGGTAAAATGCGACAAATAAAATATATGCTGCTCATATCACTTAAACAGTAATTGTTTAAATCTTAGGCCCTCATATGTTGTTAAATAGCTTAGTCAGATTTAACCTTCAGCAGAATTGAGTAATTTCCAGGACTGCAGCAAAAAATAAACAAAAGAAGGGATTTTTCTTTTTTTTGATGTTTAAAAATGTCGCTTTTTTGATTCAGGCTGGTGAAGTAATCCATCTGATGTCCAAAAGAGTAACGTGCACAGGCTGTTTTTTGTTGACAGGCTAGTGACATACAGTATCAAGTATAAAAAATACATTGTTTTACCGATTTTTTTTTTTTAGGGAGAGACAGGATAAATGCATTACGTACACAAGGGGCCAGCCTGTAGTGTGGGACTCCCCTAAAAAAACGAGTATACCCACTAAAAAACCTCCTCTACTCTTTAGGAATCTAGCCTGGAATTGTTTGTCACATTACATCAGGCTAGGCCTAAATTAGCCTAAGACTATTGGGCTCACTCCTTGACTAGGTGCACGGTCAGGGGATCTGAGCTGCATAGCTGTCAAGATCAGTCTTTTCTCTAAGGAGGATGCCTCGGACGCACTGTGTTTTACCCGCTAAAGAGATAGCCTTGTCTACTACATTAAACCAGTTTTTCCCAGTCCTGGTAATTTCTTAAGGTTAAACCTTTTATTACCCCAACTGACTTGTCACTCTATTTGTTTATTTATTCAAACTAGGGATTGCCGCCTGATTGAAACTCGACCAAAAACTCAGTAGTCTAAATGTAGATTCAATATTTTTTTATATTTTGTGACTGGAACATTTGTTTTTTCCTGTTTTGCTATTACAACACTAACAGCTAATGTTGTCTATTCTAAATTTTAGATGTTTTGTCAAGATTTTAAATGTGAAATTGTTATTTAAAATGTTCTGTTAAGTTAAATTTTATATTTTATTTTAGATTTTTTGTAAAGTTTCTAAATTTAAAATTGTTATTTTAGATGTTCTGTTAAGTTTTCAAACTTTAAATTGTTATTTTAAATGTTCTGTTAAGTTTTCAAACTTTAAATTGTTATTTACATATTTTGAAGCTTATTTTTATTATGTTTTCAAAAAAACTTTAGTAGTTAATACTATATTTTTTAGTGTTTAAGTCAAATTACTGTTTCAACGGATTACGTCTGAATTTTTGCACACTGCTCACCTTTGATTTGTTAATTAATTAGTTAGGTTTCATGCGAACTTATATCGAGATTTATATTTATTAAGGGTGTGATTTACTGACAATGTCCAATGCATCAACTTTGTATGCCTTATGACTAATAAAAATCTTGAATCTTGAATCTTGAATGCGGTCTCCTAAATCGGTCGGTAACCTAAATTTTAAGGGCGACCTACCTAAATTTTAATTTTTTGTGAAGAAAATCGGGGAGTTCAAGAAGGTATTGAGGGAATTTTCCTTGTGGTGGGAAACAAAATTCTGTCTTTCGACCGCACATTTATTTTGAACGGGGTATAATGATTTAATCAAATGCCCTTCTTCCATAAGATTAACAATGAAACTTTAAAAGCCTCTGTGGCGTAGCCCTGGGGACCGATGTGATTCTGCTCATCTACTAAAAGTTACCTTTTTAACAGTATATGTGTATTCTCTTATGATGCATACAAGCTGGGAAAAAAGGAAGAAAAGAAACATGCATGAATATTATATACATTTTGCATTATTCTAATTATAAAAAAACTTTGTCCTGTTCAATCGTTGTTCAAAGTTTTTTTTACATGTTTAAATGTAAAAAGTTTTCAACATTTTTCTGATAGTATAAAAAAGCACAGGGACTTAAATATAAAGTTTCGAGAGTTACTTTACAGCAAAATTAATATTAAACTTTTTACACTAATTCACACTATATAATGATATAGTAGGAATGCTTGAATGGACCGTTTTATCAAACAATAAAAAATTACTATAAGTAACAAAACAGTTTGTAAACAATCAACTTTTTATAGTGATTTAAATTGTAAACTAGTAAACCGGTTATCTAGGCCATAGTGGACGAGGTTAAGGCCAAAAGTAGGACCGGCCACAAGGCTGGGATGATAATGGGGGCCTGGAAGTGAAACCAGTTTGTGTGACATCATCGTGGTTGGCTGACCTCACCAACCCAACCGGTAAACACCAACTGGCCCGGTACTACACGAACTTGCCAAACAAACATGGAATGCAGTGTACTACACTGCCAAACAAATGTAAATCACAGTCTACTTACTTCCAACCGAATGTGAATCACTGTGTACTGTATTGCCAAATAAATGTTGAATACAGTTTCAATACTTAAAATATTAATACTTTACTTATGTAGGCCCATGTGATTATTTGATATTGTACTTGTACATAACTTAAATTATCAATTACATTTTATATAAAGTACATGGATAAAATCTTTTTATTAATTGTTTTGATTTTTTGATATTTGTTTGCATATTAGTTTAATTATGCCAAATAAAATGTTTACTCTTTTAAGGTGTAAAATACCTTAAATCTAGTAGTTCACAAAAATAAACTATAATATTAATTGATGGTGGGATTGTTATTATAATTATCATGTCAGGGGTAGTTCTATAGTATTAATCATATTCAGAGTAACTGTAGCCTAAAACAAATATTACAAATATAACTCAGGAAAGTAAAAATAACTATCGTTAAAAAATATATGGTATTTTAGAAGATAATAATTGACATACACCTTTTCCCCAGATAAAATTTATTCCTTACGCTTATTATCTCTATAAAATTTGAAAAAAATTCTTTATTGTTGCTCATTTATCGGTTTTTAAGAGAGGCAATTTTTTTATGTTTCAGATTTTGATTTACACTTGTGGCTTACAAGGTAGGCACAGCCATTAACACAATTTTTTTTGTTTACAGTGCCTTATTTTATTTTTCCTGTAATACTAAATGATAAGGTTTTTTTAGTGTACCTTAAATTTATAAAGATAAATTTTAAAAATTACAATTTAAATAGTTCTACATTTCACTAGAGGAAGAACTCACAGGGGTTCCGGTCATGGTGAAGGTTTTGCCGCTGCCCGTCTGTCCGTACGCGAACACACAAGCGTTGTATCCTTCAAACGCCGCATCCACGACATCCCGGCCCAGGTCACCAAACACCTGCGAAAACAGATATGTTCATATTTACAGTGTCTAATCACATCCTTACATGCAGTGTACAAATTTTGATACTGTATTACATTATTGAGGCGTATCACACACATCTGTCAAAGGAAATCAACTAACCTAAAAAAAAATAAATGTTTATTAATTTTTAAAAACACACACATTTCAAGACTTACTATTTTTTTGTACAGTACTTAACAAGTCCACAAGATAAGTGGACTTTTTTTAGAAATTATTAAAATAGACTTCAAGAATGAATATTTTTAGCACATATATTGCTATAATAAAGTGAATTCAAGGTTAATCCCTTATTTTGAGTCCTTGATGCTTCATTCTTATATTTTTCTTTAGGCCCAAACAACATGAAATCAATGTGCCACATTAGTTACTATTATTGGTGTAGTGTTTACAGAGTTAAGTTAACAGTTGCCTCGACTGTCGAGAGAAGTGTCCATCACTGGTGCATTTCCAAAGGGAGTTATTACGGTGGTGTACCAAATAAAATTTAAATCCTTAAAATTTGCTATTTATTACCAAATGTCTTTAAGGGTGAATATTTTTCCTTAATGTATAGTTATCATGTAAAGGTACTTTAATCTGAGAACTATATTCTTTAGTTCAAACATACATTAATTTTATAAATTTAATTATTAACTACTTTGACAGTTATACATTTTTTTAATAAAATTATGTGAATAATTTATGTGGATTTATAAATATACATTTACTGTGAACTATTTTACTAAACATTATATAAGCCATTTCTAAACAGTGTCAAAGCAACCAGTGACATTGCCTGAGTTATATGGTGTGGTAGGTCTACAAATGTTCCTGAACATATTCGTGCGCATGCACCTTGTTGATACAGGTGTGACATTTAGAATCACCGTGTATTTATGACTGATGTTGTACATTTGTTTTGGTATCAAACACCAATGAAGTAAATGTTTCACATTTTTCTTTATTCCATTGACTTTTGGTTAATTCATTCTTTTGATAAGTGATACTCCATCGATTCTCTTGATACAATGATAAACATTTTGAATTGATTTGGTAATTTTTACACAATGATATATTATGACAATAAAAAATAGATCAGAAATCGTTATATTGTATTTCTTCTCCAAATTAGTTTTAACATAGTTTTAAAGGATTAATTTTACCTTGAATAACTCAATAATTCAAAATGAAATGTCCCAGCCATAATTAACCCTTTGAGTGCCGCAGCCATTCTCCCAAGTCATATGCATAAATTGCCGTGCTAAAACCTACAATTTTGCAAGGGTTTGGGAAAAAATGTGTATAAAAAAAAGTATTCAACAGATTTTAATAATTCTTTTTTTTATTTTCTTTGTAATAAAATGGGGAACATATTACATATAAATCCTTTCTTCTAAATTTATTTATATAAAAAATTATGAGTTATAACTACAAATAAAAAATTCTAAATTTTCAAGTTTGGACCAAAATTTTGTGTATATAGTATTTTTATATATTTTTTTAGTTACATCTTGTACAAGAGCTCGAAAAACTGAACAAAAATCGTACATAATATGTTATGTTACAGTGAAAATTTACATTATAACGCACTAGAAACAATAATACAGTACACTCTCGTTCATCGGACTCGGCGACATCGGAACTCCGCTTCATCGGAACTGAAAATCTGGATATTATTAATATTTTTTTCTTACAAAATAAATCAATTTTCTGTTTTAGCGCCTTCAATTTCCATTCGTTCTATCCGCACAACAGTGAAGTATCACATTTTGCGTCTAACGTCATCAGGCGTTTTCCATAATCTGTACGTATCGATGTGATTTACGAGGCCGTGGAGTATTCGCCCAAAAATAGAAAGAGGAAGGGGCAGGAAGTGAACATCCGTTTCGACCACTTCCCAAACTGTCTGTCTCCACTGTCTCGCGTCGCGACGGCACCTGTGTTACGTGGAAGTCAGTTGACTGCTGGAATATGAGTGGAATATAAATATGGAATATGAGAATAACGATTTTGGATCTTTATTTTCTGCGTTGTTTTTATTCCTGTAGGTTCATTTGATACCATGTTCCAAGTTTAAGTGCCTTATTTTCATAAAATCTCTAGTGTTGCCTTAAAAACAAGAGTGATTACAATCACGATAATTCACCGTACGGGCGGAAATGATGACTCACGACGGCCTCCGCTTCATCGGAATTTTTTGACATCCGAACCGGCCGTCCGCCACATTAGTTCCGATGAACGAGAGTGTACTGTAACATAATATAACATACAGTGGAACCTTGATATATCGAACCTCAATATATCGAAATCCTTGATATAATGAAGTTTTCTCATTCCCCTTGAACCTGCCTATCAAACTAATGTTATTTCTACCTCTATATATCGACGGATTAGCGAGGATAACCTCAATATAACTTAACAAACTTTTGGAGCACCAATGCACGACTCAACCACCTCTACATATCGAAGTTTTGACTACAAAACCTCAACATATCGAAGTAAAAAAAGAACAAAAAGTTGAATCATTGAGCTCATACGTTTTCTATCATGTTGCAACCCATCGCTCTACAGACGTTGCCTTTTGCTATGCCTTGTGTTCGCAGCGCTGTTCTTGTTTCCCGTGTTTTCAGTTAACTTATTGTGTTAGTGTTGTTCCATTCTTACCTTAAGTGTCCGTTAGGCGGCCGTTAGCATTTTTTTTTTAATGCATTTTACATCATTCTTGTGAGTACTAATTTGACAACCCCATGTTTGCTGTATGTATAAGAGTATAAACGACTTCTAGTCCCCGATTGATGCTTATTAGCCTAAATAAATTTTATGTTTGCAGCACTGTTTAGTTTTTTTAGTCACCATTTATAGTGTTTGTTCTGATCAGCTCGTGATAAAAATTTCATAGAATGGTACTTATAAACATTAAACAACTTATAATGTCACAGTGGACTGTTATATTCTTTTGTGCAAAACCAAAATGTTGGTTATGTAATCATATTACACCCGTATTTATTCCTCAATTTTTAGGCCTTTTGGAAATAAGTAATGGTAGTATAATGTTGTTGTGAACCTCGGTATATCGAAGTTTGTAAATAATAACCTTGATATAATGAACCTCAGTATATCGAAGACCTTGATATTACGAATTTTTTATATTCCCCTTCAGGTTTGTTATATTGAGGTTCCACTGTATAACATATATAACAAGCAAAAATAATATTCATACAACATACAACCAATAGCACTGATAAATCAATAATTTCACTAAACACAATAATAACGAAGTATTAGGAACAGTTTTTAGTGTAAAAGAACGAACGTAAACAATGCAACTAATCAAAATACACAGCTGTCTGCAGCGGGTAACAATCAGCTGTCAAACTGGTGTCATATTTTTATCATAATGCCATGTGACTCCAAGTAAACAGTGAAAGTGAAAAACCAATACAATACGAAAGTTTGGAACCTGTAGAATGCCGTAAAACGAATAATCAATTAAAACTAATACGTACTATATAAAATAATAATAAAATACCGATCGTCTACTGGGTAGACGCCGGCAATTAATGCATATTTTATAACGTCTACTATGTAGACGCTGCGGCACTCAAAGGGTTAATAGATTAATAGGTCATTTTCATTTTTTGGCTTCAGCTAAAAATGCTGATTTAAAAACTAGTACTGCCACTTCACTCGACGACCAGACAGGTGAGCTATCAAACAATTCCAAGTTGCCAACATTGCAGGCTGAAATTACAGCCTTAGTAGAAAGCACGCCATTTGAGACTTACCTGTTCTTGGGAGGCAAAGTGGGGGTCACTCTCATCGAATGACCAGTACGAGTGGTCAAATGTAAAGTCTTTGAACTGCTCTGGGCTCTGAAACACACAAGTTAGCCGTCTGAATTCTTGAAATATTTGGATGAAGAAACTATGAATCGATAAAGAATATACATAATTTAATCATAAATAATTAAATTTTGTATCTTTTTGCAGTTACTCTAGTGTTTTAAACATTTATTTTATGTGATTATTTGACTGCTTTTTAAAAATATTCTTCAAAAATATATATTTATTCAAAAGCAACGCAACTACGAATGTGGAGACATCTTAATTTAATTTGTAAAAAAATATTTGGCAAAAAATAAATGTCACTATTTTTAGAAATACAGTAGAACCTCGATAGTTCGACTCCCGATAGTTCGACACTCCTGATAGTTCGACATGGTGCATGACAACTTAACATGTTAATAACGACCGATAGTGTCCATGTTGGAGCCTGACAAAGGTGAAAATGTAAACAAATTGGCGAACGAAAAATAAATTCAAATTATGATTTTTATACTCCTAATGTTAAAATTTCCCATATACTCTCTATAGTTTGACATTTTGATAGTTCGACACTCTCTAAGTCCACAAAGTGTCGAACTATTGAGGTTCTACTGTACTTTTAATTTGGTTAATTTATTGACTATTGGTCAAACATTGAAAACCAACCATACTCATAAAAAATGTTTTTTAACTAAAAAAGACCAAACAAATATGTAGACAATTGACTCATTAATTACCATAATCCACCAATTAATAGTTCCAGTTAATTAGTAATTAATAATAGTTATTAATTAATAGTTCACCAATTAATAACTATACACATAATCAGTGGCAACAAAATAATGTCATAAAATAAATTTATCATTTAACCTTTTTTTCACTATGTGTCTAGTTTTGCAGGGTTAGTTGAAAAATAAAAAGTTATCACAAGTAATCTTGTGAGCATCCTTTCAGCCTTTGATTGGTTGGAAAGACGTATTGTACCTTTTATTATTGTATATTCATAAATTTAAACTCTATGCCATAATTGAGTGAACTGAATTAAACATATTTTTTACTACTGTAGCATTTTACTTCACTTATTTTGATTTTTTTTACTATTTTAACTTAATTTGAATCCTACCAATTTAATAATCCTATTTTCAAATACTGTAATAAAAAAGGGATTGTCCCCATTTATTTAGGAATGGGCATCTAAGCATCCTCGATCTGAAGCTTGATATAGGAATTTCAAATCAAACCAGTGACTATATAGAGAAAAGAGAGGCAATCTTAACAACTAAGAGAAGTCAATAGTAACACCAATTAATAGCTAACTTTTCATTAAAAGTTAATCATCATATTATATATACGAAACCAAGTGTTTATTATTTGAGATTAACCAAAATATTACAGAACATGCGGTTACTGATTTGTGAATGAGAAGAGTGAAGCCCTACTCTGTGTTGTACAACCAAAAATTGATCTCAGGAAAAGCCTTGTAAAAACTAATGGGCTGATAGTGTTTTGTCAGTAAACAAAAAAATTAGAAACAGTTAAAAAATTTGCATGAAATTTGAAGTTGCAATGACTTGTAAAGCTTAAACAACTTAAAATGTATGTTAAATTAAATAAAAAAAACTAATATGTATATGTACACTTACATAATGTTTTGCTCATGACAGTCAATAAATTAAAATAAATACCTCCAACCATTTTTTTTCAAAGGTGTTTCTAAAATTTATAATACCAATTTATAGATTTGTTCATTAGGTAGAAACATTTTCTAATCAATTTACTGTTTCTGATAGCAAAACTGTGCATTTTTAAATAGCCTAACACAGTATACTAGGCCTAATCCCACATAGTGAAGCTCTAGTTCCGCTCTGTTAGTTGATGTTTGGTTTGTTTCTAGGTGTTGAAGCGTGGAATTAACTGATAGTGAATGCTTCACTGCTAAGGTATAATTGTTCCACAAGGCAATTAAGTGATATACTTTCATTTGAAACTTTCTTCAGCCTTGTTAGCATTGCAGTTCATCCTCAGCTTTCTATAGTCGCACGCGACTTTAATTCCACACGTATGTTCAAACAACGTACAGTGTAATATATTGCAATTCAAATGATATTGGCACAACTTTAACCAAGAGTAGGATGTTAACTCAGGCATATGAGTGATTAAAATTTTTTGTTGATTTTCAAGGTTGTTTGTAACCACTAGTAAAATGTCTAAGGTTTATTATTATTATGCCTTTATTGGCAGCATAACATGGGGAGTTTTTAGTAAAGGCTCTGCTATCTTAATTATTATGTGTTAATTTTTTAAAGTAAATTTTGAATATTTATTCAACAAGCTTTTCACTGAATAATATAAGAGAGAACCAAATTTTAGAAAACAAGTTCACAGTGATTCATAGTTAAATTAGTGTACCATTTTGGTGAATAATTTAACCATTAACTTGCACTATGTATGGTTATGAAATTCTCTCAACACAAACAGTTCTATAGTCTACAGGACTCAGTAACGAGAGGGAATGTGGGTTTCATTAATTTCAACAAAAAGAATTATTATACTTATAAAAATTCGCAATTCACAATAAGATTGTGTTTTAAGGCTACAATATAATAAAAGGAGCAACTGAGTTTAGTTGTGTATACATTTTTGTATGAAAACCAGAACTGCTTTAGATATATATCATACTTTGTTTCCATCAACTCAAACAATCTTTATAAAGGCATAAAACACAACCGTTTACGTCGTGTTTTATGTCATGTGTTGTGTCAAATTTCAATTAAGATTTTGTGCACCATAACAAAATAACAAGACGTATATTTTAACAACAGGTCCATGACAGAATAGGATGACTATGGTATAGTAAAGGCCGAAACCCGGGTCATCAAAAACTGGAAATAGGGTGGGCTGCAATGGAAAAAAGGTTTGTAACATCAATTTTTGTCTTGTATCTCACTAAACTGTTCACAAACAAATAAATCTTAAAAAGTTCAAGCTGGCTATTTTAACTGTGCGGAGAACAATATTACTGGTAACACAAGCTAAATCAGTTAATACTTTTTGCACTTGCAGCGCAAAGGATATACACTGTCCAACGAAGGCAGTGCTAGAGTTACATCGTAAAAAGTAGAGCAGGTTTGACAAGAAGGCATGTGGATGGTAAGGCACGATATGTGATATCGGTGAAACATGAACCAGAGAGGCTGGGCGCAGCCGATCACGGATCCTAACAGTTACCTAACCCACAGCAACCGCAGCATAACACTCATATCACCTTTGTACCTACCACAATGTTCAGATGAATGCGAGGACCAGGCCTCCAAGGCTATTATTTTTTAACTTCTACGACAAAAACTAAACCCGCTACACAGTATTCGGAAAATGTTAAGCAAAAATTTACAAGTGAATACATATTAAAATTTTTATATTAACCTAATACCAAATCAGCTGACCAACATGCATTTGAAATGAAACGCAAGGTGAAAAACAAACCAGTACGGCCACATTAAATTTGCTTACTCCAGGACTACAGTAAATTGTTGGACAGTAAATTGCATGAAAATAGTCTGATGGAAATTGTACAGTAACTAGCTGTGTCCCTCTCACCTAATCTTGCTTTCTAATGTTGTCCTTTATCGACACTGAATACAATGCATTAATGAGTAGTAGTTATAAAAGTTTGGCAACAATGCACCAACAGTCATTAGACTATATTCATGTATTTTACTTTAGTTCAATCGCTATGTATACTTGCTTCTCAGTAAGTGATTACAGTAATTTTGAAATACAGTAGGCCTAAACGCAAAAATAAAAATATGAAATTTAAATGAAGCTCCTAATGGCAAAGCGGACTAATTTACAAATTTTTAATTTTGAGATTGAAACACTTTGAGTGAAGAAAAAATTTGCTATAGAACAAATTAACCTCTATAAGCTATAGTTTTTCCTACAAAAGAAAAAAGGTTAGTCCAAAATGCAATCTTTTACATTCTTTTCTTGGCAGAATGTGCTAGTTCACAAACCATTTTGGAGTATCCATTGTATGAAAAATGAATAAAAGCTACATAAGTAAAAATTAACTAAAGTGTTTTGATAGGTTTTCTTAACTATATGTCAATAACAGATTTTAAAATTAAACACTTTTTTTCATTTTACTGGCTTATAAGGTAATATGTGATTGGAAGGCAATAAATTAAAGGCAATGATGTGATACGGTCATATGAAAGACAGTACTGTATCATGTAACAATCAACGAAACCGTGTTCAATGGCCTTCAATCCTGTCATGGCCAAAGATCAGTCGACCACTTGACGAATACCTACAACTGTCGTCAACCGCTTAGGGGAAATAACTCCATTATAGATCTGCGATCGTTATAACCTGTGGATATTACCGGAGTAATTTGTTCTTTATTTAAAGTGCTTAAATAACACATATTCAATCCAGAAATTGAATATTTCTCCTTTTTCAAAAGAGGCCTAATGTAGTTTTTCTTAAGATAGCAAATAAGGTGCAAATATTTTACAATTATATTCAATATTTAGGAAAGTAGCCTAATAAGACGGCTTTAGCCCTGAAAAATAGTAGGTTTTATTTTGTTGTGAATATTTTATATAACTTTATAAGAACTCTCCAAAAAATGTAAAGTGTCTAAAGCACATAATTTATGACATATTTAATGATAATTATGCAAGTAAATTGATATTATTGCATAAACAATAAAAAATTTAAATGTTTTTCTTTACGTCCATGAAGAGGAGTTCTTTCAAAATTCACCTTAAATTTTAAAATAGAGAAGGGTACAAATTACTGAAAAAATTTGACAAGTTACACGGCGCACATGAAACGGACATTAAAAACATTTTAAAAATACACTATGAGATGGGGAAACAACATATACAGGGCAGTACTGTCACAAAAATATAGAAGTTTATCATATAAAAATATGACAAACTTTGTTTACATTTAAAATCCATACTTATTTAATACGCTAAGGGGTTTTTTGTCTTGAGAACTTCTCCTACAATTTTCAACCGATTTTTAAGTTTTTGGTGTCGTTGGATAGGGCTTGGTCTGTAGTTGTTTCCGCCAAAAACTGATGAGAATCGGACTGAAAATAAAGGCGCTATCCACCATTGAAATCTCAAAATTCCCCATTTAAATAACATTGGGATTTAATAAAGCAGTTTAAACATCTGTTAATAATCAGCTGTAAATACGTGTAGTTTTAATGATTAAAGATATTCACAATATTGGATTGGTCGGATGTCATTGATTTAAATCTAAAAGTAACATTTGTATTGTATTAAAATAAATTGCTCGATTTCGAGCAACACGTATACTAGTTTAGTTTAAACTAGTAAAGTGTCCATGAGTTAATGTGGTTTATAGAGAGTTATTCCAGACAGATGTTTCTAACTAATACCATCCCATAACATCAGCAGTTTTTTGCTACTGAAGAAAGACTGCATGGTTGTGCAATGATGGGTTCTCTCAAGAAATTTAGAATGAGAAGTAGGTAGGGTGACATTTACAGAAACAATAATAAATCGATGACATCAAAGGTGCATCACCTGATATATTCAAAACAAACCACTCCTGTGAATACAAATGACATGACGAAAGGTGGTGCCCATCCCCCCAAAGGCCATGGCGCGAATCCCCCCAAAAATTGTAGCCCCCCCCCATCAACAACGCACAGGTTGGGTTTTAGCGAGCTTTTCTTCCATCACATTGATAACTGTATTTTACTTCTAAATTTTATCAGTTTGTTGAATATAAACACATTTAAATCAACTTTCATTATTTTAAAGTAAATTATGTTGATTTAACTGATTTCACCCTGAAGAAACTGTGTCAAAAACCTCATTCAGTTAGGCATGTTACAATCTTATATTTACTTAATTTAAAATGCAATTATTTTAGGCTTATTGAACTTTTTACGTTAAATTTACAGCAAACTATAATCGGATCACAAAATTGTAGGATTTATGAAATTATGTAACTTTTATGGAATTTAATTTCTTTCTCCTTTCCTTTCACCAAAAAAGCAATGAAAACAAAATTTAAAAATCAAAATAAATAGTACAGTAGGCCGCATATAGGCCTAATGTACAAAATTTTAATAAATAATTACAATTAGGGCCTACAAAAAGTCATAATATACAGCTTTGTCATATATTTTATTAAAATATATTACTCTATTTTATATAATATGAATTGGGTTGGCTTTCCCTCTGTCTGTTTGTGATGTTAAAAATTAACATTTTATATCTGAGAAGAATTTTATTTTGGAATTTGCTAAATTAATGTGAATTAGTTTTATAAATCACCAAATAAAATACTATCATTTGAGGCTACATAAAATATATTTTGCTTCATTTTAAACAATTCACTTAAAAAACTCACAAATTGCCGGGGATCGTATATAAAAAATAACTGAGATATATTTAACATATATAGTATCATCTTTTTATAGTTTAAGTTATATTTTTATATCAAATTATAACTTCAAGTTTGTCTATTAATACTCTTTCGTTTTGGAACATAGTCCACTTTAGATTATAATAGAAGTATAAAGGTCTAATATAAATTAACCTAAAAGTAAAACTTAGGTTAGTCATTCTTAGATACGGTAGGTCATTCTTAGCATTTGTTGCAACCATGTTGCTGGCCAAATTACCAACAGAATTGAGTCAAGCCTGGGAGATGAACCTCGAAGGGACTATCCCCCCTCAAAACAAAATACTTCTCTTGGTTCGTCACTGTTAACATTTTACAAAATAAAAGGGTCAAGAATGGCAATTTGAAATTGCCCTTGATCGATCACGGTTGATAACTTACAGAGCGACATGATGATCTAGTGAATTTCAGTCTGCTTCTGTGTTGTCAATTCCATCCACCGTGCGAGATTTAACGGTACAAATTTTTGGTTTAGATAACCAAAAACAAATTCAATTAATATCTCTGTTTTTATGTATTTTACACTTCTTAGATTTAATTTCAAATTGAGTCAACAAATCGTATTCTCTTCTATACAAATTTGGAGACACAATTTCCTTTCATTCCCCCAAATCCCAAAAATCCCCACTAATCACAAAAATCCCCCCCAAATTTTGGCTCAATAGCACAAACTGCGCCATCAATCCCCCCTGTGGGCGGCCCTGATGACGACAGAGGTGAAGGACCCCTTCAATCAGCTGTTGGTATCACCTAGCTTATTCGTTCCCATCATCTAGTTGGGTTCTCTCATCTAATTATGTAAACTAAAACTCGCTCACTGGTTAAAATTCAACAAAAATTTCAGTTGATCGGAACCAAATTCGTTTTACAAATATTTTATAACTGAACAACTGCTATCCTGATTTTGTTGCATTTGTTATTACAACAGCTGTTTATGATTCAATCAATTGCCCTTCTTCCATAAGATTAGCATTGAAACTTTAAAAACATGTAAGGTGTAAAATAAGGGCTGAAGTGAAATAAAATGCCACTCTGCTCATCTAAAGGGCACTACCTCTCCAACGGTGTGCACAGATTTCTCGTACAATGCAAACAAGCTGAGAAAAAAGGAAATGAAACATGCTTGCCTAGTTATAAATAGATTTGTCAGTAGGAGACATCTCTCGCAGATAAAATAATTTGGGCAAATCTATATATATAATACATGAAGCCGGTTTTTTGTAAACACTACTCCTCCCTTATTTCTGGACCAATTTCCACGTTTGAGGTGTCAAAAGATTTGTCTTACAGTAGTTCGTAGTTTTGCAATAAGGTTTTAGAATTTTGATATTTTTGTTCTGAAGGGCACAGGGAGCCCTTAATGTTTGTTTTTGTCCATAAGATTAACATAGGGAATAATTTATATTGAATTTCAAAATATAACAGCTGTTGACAGTAGCCTATAACAGACAAACACATGTTAAAAGCTAAATATAATTTTGATTTTTTTATGAAAAGGGGCAAGTTTTTATTTCCAGGTACACAGGTAAATGGAGCGCATTGCGCTGCACAGGTACCAATAGGCCTAGTAATTAGTGGTTTTTACTTTTAGGGTTAGGTATGATATGCTGGGATAACTTAAATGGTACGGGTAAATACTCACTTTGCTGTTAGTTATTCTTGTCTTTTTCCCATCCATTTTGATGATAAGTTTTGTATTCATATCTTTTTCTCTGAAACAAAAAAGAACAAGTTTAATACTTCCCAAATTTTATAATGTATTAATCCCCCATGAGACACCCATGGTATTTTAAGATTATTTTTATTGCAAAAAAAAATAAGAACACTTAGGCCTACTTTAAGAAGGGATAAAATTTATAGAGCGATTATTTTGTCTGTGCAGTCAAGTGGCCACAACTATTCAGAGGTCTCGCAGGTCAAAAATTCATTATGCAGTGCTTCACCTGGTCCTATTTTGATCCTCTATTTTAAGTCTGATAAAAAAGAGAGAGGTTTTGGTAAAAGATCAAATATACAGTTGGATCAACTTTAAACAATTATAGCTTAGTATAGATTAAATTTTTTCATAAAAAAGCAAATAAAAAAATAGCTCAATTCATTATTTTTTATTTAAAACCCCTCCCAATTTTATCAGACTTAAAATAAAGGCTCTAAATGGGAATAGTCGAAGCGCCGCAAGATGATATGAGACGAGCCCTTTCACCCCCTCTAGAGTATATATTGTCTTAGTTAAGCTAACAGTCATACCTGAGTTGAATGATTTTTGTCTTCCAGATTACGTAACTGCTGCTGGGTTTTGCCGATCCAGTATTGATAAAAAGGGTGTCTGTATACTATAATTAAAAATAGTCTGAAATTTCAGATCATAGATATTGGTAAGTTCTGCTCAGGGGCAAACCCGGGGGGGGGGGGGGGATAAAACTGATTTTTAAAGACTAAAGTCTCCTCTACAATATTAGGCAAAAACAAAAAATCTTAAAATTTTGAATTTTTTGATCCGTGATCCGGGACCCCCTTAAAAGGCTGCAAAATCATAAATTTATTGATGTTATGGAGCTTTATTGGGGTACAGTTTCATATAGCGCCTACATTTCTACCGAATGAAAATATCGATTGATAGATCGATATATCGTATCGGATGAAATATCGATACGTCACATAGGACGAAATACCGATATATATCGCATCGGATGAAGTATCGGATAAAATAGTTTAAACATATGTTTTTTGAGAACTTTAAATTTATTCACTTAAATATTATTGCTTATTTATTAAACATTTAAACCAAGATTTTACTAGGTGATTTCATTTTCAGTATTGATAGTTTAGTTATTTTGATTAGCCTAATGAGTTTCATAAAACTTTTTATTACCTAACGAATTTATAATAGAAAGTTTATAATAGATAGTTGGGTCATAGATATGAGCAATGTGATAGATTTGTATAAGATAATGAACTGATACCGTACCAAAGAAATTTATGTGTGAGCAGTGTGGTGCACTGGTGAGGGGATGAAAAAAAAAATAGATACCGTAAGTTATAGTAGTGATAGTGTTCAGTTTTTATGTTAAAAAAATCAACCATTATATAACTTACATTGACTAACACCCACTTTTTTTTACGGATTTAGGTTTAAGATTTTGATCAACATTTTAACTATTGTACTTTTTAGCAACGATACAACAAATTGTGAATTTTGATGTACTGTATAAACATTTTTATAAGGTACCTAGGCCTATATGATTAGATATAGGCTACATACATAGAAATTTTGACCTGATGCAATATATTAATCTTATCGATCGATCCGATGCAATATATCAATTGCATTTATCGATCCAATGCGATAAATCGATCGTATCGATCAATATTTTCATTCGGTAGAAATGTAGGCGCTATATGAAACTGTACCCGAAATAAAAACAAAAACAAGTAGGTCCTACAAGTAATGTAGCCTATAACATAATAAAAAAACAACACAAAATAAACTACAGTACCGTACCTAAGATTATTTTGTAAGTGTATCTTAATTGTGCAAAGATGCACACTTCATTTTTTGACTTAAACTGGTGTCACAAAAGTGCTGCAAAATATGAATCAGAAAGATATTTTTCCCCTATTGTATGGAGGGAATGTGTTTGAAATGTTCCCAAAAACCACTGATATTGTTCTTATACAGTAGGCTATAAGTTTAAACATCGCTGTATAAGTGACGGAGGTTTGCGAATGGTTAGATTGTTGGGCTAGATTATTATTCGATGATTCGATCGTTTTCACCGCATAATCTTAATCACAAAATTGAAATTTTAACATCGATAATAACGGTTGAGGAGGGATGGGTACCAAAGTTTCGCCCAACTTTTCTTCCTAAAGAAAATTACCGTATGTATTTTCTGCTCCATTTGTTGATGTTTAAGATTTCCCATTGGGGAAGTTTAAGACTTCTAGGTCTTTGAAATTATTTAATGGATATTTTACATACAGTAGCCTAATATAGGCCAAGGCCTAAGTAGCCTAGATCTTAAAAACAAATGTCTTTCTTAATTCTATTTGGCCTGATTTTTTTTATATTTTATTAAATAAAGTTTAAAGTTCCTAACATTGTGTTTTAAGTCAGGCCTATAAGTTTTAAACCTTTTCTACACTTATTTTTTTTTTATCATTGTATACTTTCAATAATTGGTCTTGGGTAACATTGATTCCTTTTGCAGGGGTCAGATACACTAGCCTATTTTGTATTAAGATTGACAGTAGTACTCGTAAAACCTACGATATATCATAAAATATGTAGGGGGTCAATGTAACACCAACATTCAGGATAACATTCAATAACAGGTAAGACTTAAGAGTCATCTTACCCCTGGGCCAAGTAGCCCATTGTTGCGCAGTCGGCAATGTTAACCATAGGGCTTTTAATGAAAAACATGGTATTGCATTCCCCTGTTTCGGAAGCCGTTTTTCAACCGATTTTCTTTAGACTTGGTAAGTGTTTAGTTGAATAGTTATACTATGTCGCTCATACCTCGGAATTTTGAAAATTTAACAAATATATCTCTTTGAGACGTCGCAAAGTAAGTTAACTCGATTTTCCTTAGTAATATTTATTAAATTTTCAAAATTCCGAGGTATGAGCGACATAGTATAACTATTCAACTAAACACTTGCCAAGTTTAAAGAAAATCTGTTGAAAAACGGCGTCCGAAACAGGGGAATGCCATACCATGTTTTGAATTAAAAGTCGTATGGTTAACATTGCCGACTCCACAACAATGGGCTAGTGGATCATAGGTGAAGATGACTCTTAAGTTAATTACCAAAAAAAACATTTCAAAGGGGGTCAATCTAACCTTGCTCGACCATATAATTACTTTTCTTACCTCAATATAGCCTAGGTACTGTAAGTAAGTTTATCATTGTAGACTCAACTGTTTTCATTACAATTTTAATCGCAAAATCAAAATTATAACCATTGATAGGGTTTACAGTGGAGTCGGATAGGCTAACAAAGTTTCAATATAGAGAATATTGTTCATTTTAAAACATTTCAAATTGAGTTTTATAAAAATCCAATTCACAAAACCATAGGCTAGCTATTTTTTTTAGCACTGTAATTAATAAAAAAAGGCAAATAGGCCTAAGCCTTAACTATCAAACTTCAATTCTAAGTCTTTCTTAAACTAAGGCTTAATTTATGTGCAATAACTTAATTCACTTACCTTTGGTTGAACGGTCTAACTCTCACTGCAACCTTAACAGATGCCATTATAAACAGAATACTGAAACTATTTTAACAGAATACTAGTTCTATTGTCACACTAATCAAAAGAATAAATTTATTATGAGCAATTAATTAATTACTCTCTAATAGAAAAACTCTCTAGTGAAAGACCTCACAAAGACTTGAACAGACTGTTGTTAACTGATAATTTTTTGTAACAACGTAAAATTCTTGGTTTAATTCTTTGAAAATTCTGTTCGTGCATTTTTTAATGAAGAAACTAGCTAGGCCTAAATAACAATGTTTTATTAGGCCCTAACTAAACACACTGAACTCAATCACTTAGTTCACAGTCACAAACAATAATCTGGAACATCACTACTGTTTGTTTGACATTTGGTGTAGACATCCTGATTCCTGGTCAGTGTTGCCACCTCGTAAGTATATCTTTTCCCTAAACAAGAGGAAAAATTACCCTAAAACTTTTTTTAATTACCCTAAAAATTACCCCAAAGTTTAATTGGTGCTTTAAGTACCATAGTACCATTGACTATGTACACTAACACTGTAATAAAACACCTAAAACAAGGAAAAGGCAATTAGATCAATTAAATAATGCGTAAATAAATCGATATAATAAAATAATTTTAAAAATTAGGCTAAATTTAAATGCATTTTTTGTGTGTACGCCTAATAAAAATACAACCTTTACTGTTTTTTTTAATGTACAGTATTATTAAGTTTTGTCTTCATAACAGTATTTATGGCTTGTTAACCTTATAATGCCTAGGCTACTCTAATTTTTTTCTTTAATGTAACTAAAGCTACATTATGTTTTTTTTTATCTCCCAGTTTCATTATTTATGTCTTTGCCTAGTCCACCATTGTTATAACTTATCCCTACATAACTAACAATTTTTAAGTTACCTAAGGTTATCCAATAATTTTTTGCAAGGTTACCTCTCTCTATTTTATTTTTGTTTTTATTTTATTTTTTTACCTATTATTAATAAGTTTTACTGCCGTTACTTTATTCCTGAAGGTTCCTATCTGTTATTATACCTTAGAAGTGTTGTCATTTTAGTTTCCTCTTGATTAAGTTAAAATTACCTAGTTACAATTTCTAGTAACTTACAAAATATAATACTGATTTTTTAAGGTTAACTGTAATAAGTTTATAGCCTATACTGGTGGGCTGTACTAAAATAATTGTTTGTATTAAAATAATTGATCAATTAGTTAGATTTTTCTTGTTTATGTTTATGTTTCATGTTCTCAATAAAATGTTGACTATTTTCAACATTTGTAATTTTACCCTAAGATTACCCTAAATTTTATATTACCCTAAAAATTACCCTAAGACCAGAAAATTACCCTAAAAGGGGAATTACCCTAAAAGTGGCAACACTGATCCTGTTGCTAGCTAGCTGGTAGTAGTGGTCTCAAAAAAAGGACAGTGCGGAAGTTAAACATCTGTCACTAAAACAGCTGTATAATTCCAGACTAGGAAATACTAAAGTACACACAGTTCTACTGTGCAGTATATCAACAATTTAAGTGGACATAAGGCGGAATTACGCTGGCCTGCAACCACTATAGTTGACCATTGTTTAAAAAAAACATGAATGCAAAAATTCCAATGATTTTTTTTACCTAGGAGTTGTCAAGGTTGACTACAGTCAACTTGGCCGTGCGTGGTATTTTGCCGTGTTGGTAACACTGTAGGTGCTTCCCCCACTCTTCGTCCGAAATGGCTCTCCCACAAAATGATAACGGGGAGAAATAGACGGGAGACGCTGACGCTAGTCGCTACTCGGCTACTCGCTATAGTAAGATGCACGAAAATAGTCCGATGGAAATTTTTACAGCTGTTTCCCCCCTCACCCCCTCTAGCCCTGCAATGTGGTCGTTTTTTGTTATGTTTACCATGTGTAATAGAGTATAAAAATGTGTTTCAGAGTAAATTTGGCAACAATGTATCGATTCTCATCGGACTATTTTCGTGAATCATACTATAGTCAGTTAGAACGTACAGTACTGTCAGTTATAGTCCAGGCTCTGAACAGGTTGAGCATGCACGAAAGTCTAACAAAATTTGACTTTGGATTATTGTTGAGGACATTTAGTAGATGTACCAAACCGATGTTGCCACATTTCCAGAATGGGCACAACACGGGGGACGGCCTCTAGAGGAAGTCGTAGAGGAAACTGTATTGGCCTATGTCATGTTGTATATCATTTTAAAGGTCTTTGAATGTAGATTCGAATGCCACAAACCCGATCTCCAAAGGTCGAATATAACGCGAGTTATTGAGTTTTGAAATTTCGGCAAAATGCTTTTTATGCAAAGTTTGACTACCTGCCATTTCTGACTCGAGCGTTAATTTATGGTCGGTTTTGCGGCATTGCTTTCTGTTAAACATGATCTTAAAGCTCACGTTAAATATTTCATAAAAGATTTCATGGGTTGTCCCCAATCGGGCTGAAAATCCTACTGCAATCATAATATTTTGGACAGCAATTGAAGACGGCAAATGAAGACTTAAAATAAAACATTTAACTTTATTTTCAGGATATTTATAAAGAGGAGATAGATAGAATTTAAATAGAGTTGAAAACAATGTTGCCAACTCAACATCAAATGAACGTCTGAGCCAGAAATGGCAGCCAGTCAAATTTTTCGTGAAAGGATTTTACTGAAATTTCAAAACACAATAACTCGCGTTATATTCAACCTTTAGAGATCGGGTTTATGGCATTTTAATCTACATTCAAAGACCTTTAAAATGATATATGACATGACATAGGCCAATACAGTTCCCTCTTCGACTTCCTCTAGGGGGCGTCCCCCGTGTTGTGCCCATTCTGGAAATGTGGCAACATTGATTTTTTACATCTACTAAATGTTCCCAACAATAATCAAAAGTCAAATTTCGTTAGACTTTTAGTGCATGCTCAACCTGTTCAGAGCCTGGACTATTAGTACAGTCGATCCTTAATTCAATTACTTTTTACACGAAATACTGTCAAACGATTGCAATACAATGCTTTTAAAATAAATTTGGATGGAATTTTTTGTAAATTAAGTTACATTTTTTGTTTTTAAATATTGCCTTTTTTGTTTACTGCTTTTAATTATCACGAAAATTCCTGTAAATATTTTAGCAAACGCAACAAAACAATCCATTACCATTACACTTAGAGTGTAATGGTTCATCTTAATGAAGACGGAATGGTAAGTTCCTGTTAGTCCTTAATCCTGTCAGGATTTCCTGGAATTAACTAGAGCGTTCTTATTGTAGTACAAGTCTAATAGACCTGTTTGACTTTATCTTGCCTAGCCTACTACCTTTATGTTTAAACTGCGAGATAATACTGTACACTGGGGATGCCTAGCTAGTGCCTGTAAGTTACCTAGTGCTCACTTGTGGATGTAGGTGCCTGATTCTACTGGGAAGAGTTTAAAGCTTTTGAAAGTTCAATCTGGGTAAAGTTGTCATCCTTCATTGGGCTATATATTAATTATGCTCTGCAGTGCTAACTTGCCTAACAACAAATCGATGGTTGGTACAAGACTGGTTGTTCCTATTGTCCCCCATCAAAACAAAATCATGTTTATAATGGTAAGTAAACTTATTCATGAATAAAAGTGGGAAATATTGCCTCTGTCAAGAAATGTGAATCTTCCCATAAGTTATGCTATGAGGTACGTCTTGAAGTGAAGTTGTAAGGTAAACCGGGGTAATAAGCACCATGAAATTTACAATTTGACATTATAATAACATTAGAACACTGAAGTTATTCCTAACATAAAAATACCAGATTCAGGTGTGAAATTCAATATTTTCTCTATAATTTCGTGTAAAAATATGTTTAATTTGTTGACATTAAGTGATTTAAAAATTAATTTATAATTAGGTCTGCACGGTGCCTATTACCCCAACACCGGGGTAATAAGCACCAAATGTTAATTTTCCGGGGTAATAAGCAACTCCATGTTAAATTTCAAGGGGTAACAAGCACCAATGAGTGCAATCCCGGTATAGAACATAAAATAGTGTTTAATATTAAGACTTTACAAAAAATACATTTGAGTAGGCTAAAATTAACTTTTGTAAAACACAAGGCTATTATTTTTAAAAGTTCATTAAATTTAAGTTCATTGTTAACCTTATTGATAAATAAGGGATCATTAATGTCCACTGGCATCACTGTTTTTGTAGGACTGTCTCCCACCTTCCCCAATGAGCTATTGTTAATATATTTCCGCGGCATGGTCTCTGAAAAATGAGGAAAAGATAAGTGTTAACTTCTTTTCTCTTTTAACATTAGCCTATATTAATCAGTTAATCAGAGTGCCTGTACTGATGCAAGCCAAAAAAGCCAGCGAGTAAGTTGTACGTAGCGCTCTACCGATGTTAAGGCATGTCTGGTTTCCGATAACCGATAAAACTCCCCTTTTCTAGTTCAAGATACTCACCTCTTTTAATTGAAACCAATAGAGTTCCTAAATTCTAAACTTTAGTTAGGCCTAGTCATAATTTTAAAAGTTAGCCTTCAAAATTGAGAATTCAGTGATAGTTTTGTGATGCTAATAATTGGTGCTTGTTACCCCGAAACACCAAGTTGCTTATTACCCCAGGTGCAAGACTTTTTATAATGCTTCTTATAGTGCAAACAAAATTAGCCTACCTCAAGCATGTAGGCCTATTTAATATCAATATTAAGTCTAAGTTAGTTAAGTTGTATTTTAGTAATAACCACTTTAAAAACTTTTAAATAATAAATTGACTTCAAATACATAGCTTCAAAAGTTTTTACTTTGAAGCATTGAAGAGCTCCAAAAACTACCAACAAGTAATCAGATCCACAATCCAATACAGGTTGGCACTGAAGTAGTAAAAATGAAGGGAAGAGTAAGAACAAATTGGAAGGAATCATAACAGATTACCAGCTGATTATCAATGTGTGGAATATCAAAGAAATAAAAGTAACAAAATAAATAATGCTTATTACCCCTGGTGCTTATTACCCCAGTCTACTGTATTAAGTTAGTCTTAAAGTTATATTTTTTACATAACGTGTTGAGCCTGTATTGTAGCTATAGTGCATGTTTATTTATTTTGTAATGCGCCTGTTATCATCTATCATTATTATGTATGTGTAGTCTGCTAACTCACAGCTGAATTCTTGCATGTAATTAATTATTATTATTGTTATTATTATTACGTATTCTCATTGTAAATTGGCTTAGGCCGTTGATACATAAAATAAATAAATAAGTGAACTCTAGGATCTTAGGTGGCCTAGCCTACTGGGCGAAACTTCGTTATCCGTCTCCACCGTTATTATCGATGTGTAAATTTCGATATTGCGATAATATTGCTATTATATCGATGATACAATTACACGATATGATTACATCACCTAAAAACAAATACCGTATAAGTTATATTCAAACAATTAACTAAAAACAATAGAAAAAGTAAAAATTGTAGTCTGTAACAAAGAACAACACAAAATAAACTAACAAAGTTTGTTGTGTAGCTGTATCTAAATTCAAATTGTGAGAAGAAGCAGACTTTGTTGGATCTAAAATGGCGTCACACAAATGCTGCCAGATACAAATCAGAAAGGTATTTATTTTTTTTTATTTATTTTGTTTTGCTATTGTATTGAGGGAATATGCATTTTAAATGTTTCCAACAACCATTGATTTTGTTGTTATACTTAAACATCGCTGTCAATTAAAGTGACGGAGGTTTTCGGTTACACTGTTAGGTTAGATTATTATTATGATACATATCTTTTCTTAGTATCGTTGTTAATTTGATTGTTTTCATCGCTCGATTTCAATCTCAATATCGAAATATCCACATCGATAATAACGGTGGAGACGGATAACGAAGTTTCGCCGCCTACTGAATAAGGCTGTGAAACTCCAAAAAGATTTAAGTTTAGCATCAACCACAGTTAGAGTTAACTTCGCCTCAGTTTCTAGTTTTGAAAAACAATTTTTCTCTCAAACTTCATCCAATAACTTACACTAGGCCTAGGAGTTCCACAAAATTCAATTTTAGGGACTCCTAGATCCTCTTTTTTGTTGGCCTAAACTTATATGTTAATAATATAAGTTATCCCAATCCTTTATAAACCCTCACAAATCTTCGACCATTTTTCAGAATATATTTATGCCTACACTAAGTAATTTACTAACTTATAGCCTACAGTTAAAAAAAAAAAAAATAAAAAAAAAAAAATTCATGAACTTAAAAGAGAGACACTTTGTCAGCTCGGTTTCATCACTCAGTACTTTTCAGACATCAACTTGAAAATAAACCCACTCAAAACCAATTAGCCTAATAGGCGAAAATTCGTTATCCGTCCCCACTGTTATTATCGATGTGGAAATTTCGATATTGCGAATATTGCGATTGAAATTGAGCGATGAAAACAATCGAATCAACAACGATACTGAGAAAAGATATGTATCGTAATAATAATCTAACCTAACAGTGTAACCGTAAACCTCCGTCACTTTGACAGCGACGTTTATAACAACAAAATGAATGGTGTTTGGAAACATTTAAAATGCATATTCCCTCAATAAAATAGCGAAAAAAATACCTTTCTGATTTGTATTTGGCAGCATTTGTGTGACGCCATTTTAGATCTAACAAACTCTGCTTCTTCACACACAATTTGAATTTAGATACAACTACTTTACAGCTACACAACCAATTTTGTGTTGTTCTTTGTTACAGGTTACATTAGCTACAATTTTTACTTTTTCTGTTGTTGTTATTTTCAGTTACTTGTTTGAATATATATATACGGTATTTGTTTTATTGTCAAAAGGTTTATTTCATTATATTATAACGAGAAACTATATCAGGTGATATTATCGCAATATCGAAATTTCCACATCGATAATAACGGTGGAGACGGATAACGAAGTTTCGCCGCCTAATATGATACATCACATAGACAAGAGATCGTCTTATTGGGGCTGGCTCTTTAACTCCTTTATTTTTTCCGGACAAAACCTTCTTGAACAGTCTTCTTAAAGGTGGCGACACACTACCGAGTAAAGAATCCACCGAACATTGCACCGTACAGGGAGGTAAATTTACTCCGAACATTTCCCGGAACAAGACATCGGACCAAGCATCGTCCCGGACAAATTCACCAAGCGAGGTGCAACAGAAAAGCCTGGAACAACTTCCCAGGTGGGAAACAATAAAAAACACTGATTGACGCTTTTAAAAGGAAGTAGAAGGAGCTGCTTAGCCTAAACAAAAGGGAAATCAGTCTCCTAATAGGGAAAAATGTTGAGAAACATCTCCAGACAATCAGACTTAGTCAATCTGATTTATGCAGATTCTGTACAATGGATGTAGAATCCGCCGTACACTTATATGGCTGGACTGTCCGGCCATCTCTCAGAGAAGGTTGAAATTCCTAGGAAAGGCCGCATTAAAAGCAGCTGAAATAAGGGAGATGGAAATAAACCAGCTGTTAGGCTTCTCAAAGAGCCTTCATCTGAGAGATTAATGAATAAAAGGGGTGCTACAATAGGCTTTGTAGGCCGAGTTAGAGAAAGGTACCTGGCCCCGCCAAACACCAAAAAAGCGAGGTGAAGGAATTTAAAGAGAGAGGGATAGCGTGAGAGTGCTAGAGGATGCAGTGGAGGGGGTCCATTGGTTTAAATGCAAGTGTTTAGGGCGACGCTTGGGACGGCGTTTGGAGGAAAATTTACCCTGACACACTACCGTACATTGGACCGATCTTTTCTTTATTATTTTGCCCAAAAACCGCCTCCAGAGCGCTCGGTATACAGTTCTCAGTCTGGTGCTCGGTCCGATGTAGGGACCCCTAACACACTACTGGACTTGTTTTTGCTTGGTGCTATGCTTAGGCCCGGATTAACACTTGTTGATGCCCTAGACCAAATGTCACAAATATGCCCCCCCCCCTCCAAGAAAAAAAAAATACCCCCGTCGCAGCAGACCTGCGTACTCAGCGAATTTCCAAACGATCTTGAGATATTATATTTTCCCCATAAACACCATAGGAATGGGTATGTAGGTTTGCTGCCTTGGGATGTTGTCAGAAAATATTAGTTTTGTTAGGAAATGTAATAGTTTCGTTAGATAAATGTCAAACTGTAACAATTTCGGCACTTTTTAATTTTCCCCATAAACCCCATGGGGGTGAGTATGTAGGTTTGCCGCCATATGGGTGTTATAAGGCAAATATCAGTTAAATCCTACCTAGTGAATGTACATACCAAATATTATCAAGTTATGGTGTACTTTTCATTTTCCCCATAAACCCCATAAGGGTGAGTACGTAGGTTTGCCGCCATGTGGTTGTTGTAAGCAAATATCAGTTGAACCCTACCTAGTGAATGTACATACCAAATTTTATCAAGTTATTCCAATAAATAAACGAGATACAGGGTTTCGTTGATTTCCCATAAGATTAACATGGAAAACCTATATTTGGCTATTCTCCGTAACCTGTTAAGCCAGGTTAAAAATTCAAAATACTAAATTGTTTGTTTTTTTTTAAGCTCTTTTAAATGGTTTCAGTTAAAATTGTTGAATTTTGAAAATTATGCTCCAAAAATGCAAAAACCCCATTTTTTACCCTTTTGAAACCCCATAAAACCCCGTTCCCGTAACCCAATCATGCTGGTTCGCGAACTCAAGAAAATAGACCTGGGGTTACACCTTCATACCAAATTTAATCAAAATCGGAAAAAGTAACATCGGCCTATATGTTAATAATATAAGTTATCCCAATCCTTTATAAACCCTCACAAATCTTCGACCATTTTTCAGAATATATTTATGCCTACACTAATTTACTTACTTATAGCCTACAGTTAGAAAAAAAAAAAAAAAAACATTCATGAACTTAAAAGAGAGACACTTTGTCAGCTCGGTTTCATCACTCAGTACTTTTCAGACATCAACTTGAAAATAAACCCACCCAAAACCAATTAGCCTAATAGGCGAAAATTCGTTATCCGTCCCCACCGTTATTATCGATGTGGAAATTTCGATATTGCGAATGAAAACAATCGAATCAACAACGATACTGAGAAAAGATATGTATCGTAATAATAATCTAACCTAACAGTGTAACCGTAAACCTCCGTCACTTTGACAGCGATGTTTATAACAACAAAATGAATGGTGTTTGGAAACATTTAAAATGCATATTCCCTCAATAAAATAGCGAAAAAAATACCTTTCTGATTTGTATTTGGCAGCATTTGTGTGACGCCATTTTAGATCTAGAGAACGAAGTCTGCTTCTTCACACACAATTTGAATTTAGATACAACTACTTTACAGCTAAACAACCAATTTTGTGTTGTTCTTTGTTACAGGTTACATTAGCTACAATTTTTACTTTTTCTGTTGTTGTTATTTTCAGTTACTTGTTTGAATATATGGTAGGCCTATTTGTTTTATTGTCAAGGTTTATTTCATTATATTATAACGAGAAACTAAATCAGGTGATATTATCGCAATATCGAAATTTCCACATCGATAATAACGGTGGAGACAGATAACGAAGTTTTGCCGCCTAATATGATACATCACATAGACAAGAGATCGTCTTATTGGGGCTGGCTCTTTAACTCCTTTATTTTTTCTGGACAAAACCTTCTTGAACAGTCTTCTTAAAGGTGGCGACACACTACCGAATAAAGAATCCACCGAACATTGCACCGTACAGAGAGGTAAATTTACTCCGAACATTTCCCGGAACAAGACATCGGACCAAGCATCGTCCCGGACAAATTCACCAAGCGAGGTGCAACAGAAAAGCCTGGAACAACTTCCCAGGTGGGAGACAATAAAAAACACTGATTGACGCTTTTAAAAGGAAGTAGAAGGAGCTGCTTATCCTAAACAAAAGGGAAATCAGTCTCCTAATAGGGAAAAATGTTGAGAAACATCTCCAGACAATCAGACTTAGTCAATCCGATTTATGCAGATTCTGTACAGTGGATGTAGAATCCGCCGTACACTTATATGGCTGGACTGTCCGGCCATCTCTCAGAGAAGGTTGAAATTCCTAGGAAAGGCCGCATTAAAAGCAGCTGAAGTAAGGGAGATGGAAATAAACCAGCTGTTAGGCTTCTCAAAGAGCCTTCATCTGATAGATTAATGAATAAAAGGGGTGCTACAATAGGCTTTGTAGGCCGAGTTAGAGAAAGGTACCTGGCCCCGCCAAACACCAAAAAAGCGAGGTGAAGGAATTTAAAGAGAGAGGGATAGCGTGAGAGTGCTAGAGGATGCAGTGGAGGGGGTCCATTGGTTTAAATGCAAGTGTTTAGGGCGACGCTTGGGACGGCGTTTGGAGGAAAATTTACCCTGACACACTACCGTACATTGGACCGATCTTTTCTTTATTATTTTGCCCAAAAACCGCCTCCAGAGCGCTCGGTATACAGTTCTCAGTCTGGTGCTCGGTCCGATGTAGGGACCCCTAACACACTACTGGACTTGTTTTTGCTTGGTGCTATGCTTAGGCCCGGATTAACACTTGTTGATGCCCTAGACCAAATGTCACAAATATGCCCCCCCCCCCTCCAAGAAAAAAAAAATACCCCCGTCGCAGCAGACCTGCGTACTCAGCGAATTTCCAAACGATCTTGAGATATTATATTTTCCCCATAAACACCATAGGAATGGGTATGTAGGTTTGCTGCCTTGGAATGTTGTCAGAAAATATTAGTTTTGTTAGGAAATGTAATAGTTTCGTTAGATAAATGTCAAACTGTAACAATTTCGGCACTTTTTAATTTTCCCCATAAACCCCATGGGGGTGAGTATGTAGGTTTGCCGCCATATGGGTGTTATAAGCAAATATCAGTTAAATCCTACCTAGTGAATGTACATACCAAATATTATCAAGTTATGGTGTACTTTTCATTTTCCCCATAAACCCCATAAGGGTGAGTATGTAGGTTTGCCGCCATGTGGGTGTTGTAAGTAAATATCAGTTGAACCCTACCTAGTGAATGTACATACCAAATTTTATCAAGTTATTCCAATAAATAAACGAGATACAGGGTTTCATTGATTTCCCATAAGATTAACATGGAAAACCTATATTTGGCTATTCTCCGTAACCTGTTAAGCCAGGTTAAAAATTCAAAATGTTTGTTTTTTTAAGCTCTTTTAAATGGTTTCAGTTAAAATTGTTGAATTTTGAAAATTATGCTCCAAAAATGCAAAAACCCCATTTTTTACCCTTTTGAAACCCCATAAACCCCGTTCCCGTAACCCGATCATGCTGGTTTGCGAACTCATGAAAATAGACCTGGTCTTACACCTTCATACCAAATTTCATCAAAATCGGAGGTCCCCTTCAAAAGTTATCAGTACCACGGACACATAGATATATAACGGGTGGCGCGAAAAGGATGGTCGGATTTGAACTGCGTAGTGCTGGTGACGGGGGAGGGGAGGGAACCGCTGCCGGCCGTCTGCAAGTCGGCCATAGAAGCCAGTTTGCCGCGAAATGGCGCAATGGACGGTAGAGCACCGCGTTTATGCCGTGGAACAGTTTTTCAAAAACAATGAATCTTTCATTACAGTGCAGCGGCTGTTTCGACAACATTTTGGTGTTGCACGCGATGGACCAATTCCTGATCGCAGATCAATATCACGCTGGGTGACTGCATTTCGGACAACAGGTTCTGTAATGAGTGGCAAATCTACTGGGCGTCCTCGTACGGCGGTTACTCCAGAAAATATTGATAATGTGAGAGCGTCAGTAGTTCAAAGTCCGCGTCGCTCCACCAGGCGTCGTGCTCAAACTTTGGGCCTCAGTCGTCGCTCGTTGCAGCGCATTCTACGCAATGAGTTGAAGTTTCACCCATACAAAATCACACAAAAGCTCTATGAACATGATTTTGTGAAACGCAGACGTTTTTGTGAAACAATGTTGGACATTTTGTACTCTGAAGATGACGTTGTGCTCTTGATGTCAGATGAGGCCCACTTCCATTTGGACGGCTACGTCAATAAACAAAACTGTAGGTATTGGGCAGCTCAAAATCCTAGAGAACTACACCAAAAGCCTCTCTACAGTGCTAAAGTAACAGTTTGGTGTGGAATTTCCAAATTGGGGATAATTGGGCCTTATTTTTTTGAGGAGAATGGAGCTACAGTGACTGTGAACTCTGAACGTTATGTTAGCATGCTTCTTAACTTTTTGATGCCAAGACTGCGGGAATTACGTGTTAATCGAAAACGCATTTGGTTCCAACAGGACGGGGCTACAGCCCACACAGCCAACGACTCTGATTGTTTTGAAGCGGATGTTTCCCCGCCACGTCGTCTCGCGATTCGGAGACGTCCACTGGCCCGCTAGGTCACCTGACCTCTCAGCATGCGACTTTTTTCTTTGGGGTTACTTAAAGTCAAAAGTCTACGTGCACAGACCTCAAAACTTAGTTGACTTAAAAGATGCAATCCGTTCAGAAATAACGGCAATCCAAGAAGAAACGGTGGCGAAAGTGTTTGAGAGTTTCGAAGAAAGACTTTTAGAGTGTATCCACGAGGAAGGGCACCACCTGCCAGAAGTCATTTTCCATACATAATTTATCTCTTCAACTGACCGATTTTTTCTTGCAAGTATGCTACTAACAATGTAATATTTTGTAATGGGCTATACTTTGGAGTATTCTGAAACAATATATTAAAAGTTATTTGTAAAACCATTGGTGTTCTTTTCATTTTAAATGTGACCATTCTTTTTGCGCCACCCAGTATATATATATAGATATATAAAAAAAATGTTTGAAAAACTAAAAAGGGTACTTAGTTAATTTGAAAATGAAAATTAATACAATTAATATATATATATATATATATATATATATATATATATATATATGAAAATGAACGAACGGTGTTTTTGGCTTCTAGGGACCTCAAAATGAAAAAGTAACATGGTCCCGGGCTTAGGTCTTAGCATGGCTACTACCGTAATAGCGTATTCCCTATAGAAAAATTCGCTAAAACAAAAAAAACATGCCAATTTATGGGTTTATTTGAATTCTTATTACTTTGGCTGTTGTATAAAACCACAGAACTATTAAACGAATGTGATGATAAGCATTTTCTTTACATTAATCTGTGGTCGTAGGCTAATCCTTTTATATCATTTAGTGTATCATTTTACCACCATATTAATTTTAGATCTGAAATGAAATATTATATAATTGTAATATAGAAATAAATTTAAATCCTGGGCAAACCTAACAAGGCAAAGGTCCTGGCAAAGAGGCGCTGTTTAGCCTACCGTCATTTAGGAAAATGTTTACCGCTGGTCGGGAGCGCTTTTTACCGCTGATCCCAGGCGCTATTTATGTGTATTGGAGGCGCTCTTTACAGTCGATCAGGGTCGTTATCTACCGGCGGTCGGAGGCTATGTTTACCATCGGTCAGGGGCATGATTTAACTCTGATCAAGGGATTATACCGTCGATTAGAGGGCGATGTTTACCACCAGTCGGGGGTGATGCTCTTGACTGCTAATCAGGGACACTCTTTACGGCAAATCAGGGGCGCTTGACCCCGCTGCCAAGGAACCCTTCGGGATCTGGCACCTTAGGAGGTCAACTATATTTCTTCTTTCGATTTTACCGATAAAAAAAATCAGAATTAGATTATATTTGCGGTTTAATATTTTTGGACTGTTTTAAAACATTGTATAAAAAATGCCATGGCCTAGGTTAGCCTAGTGGATAATCCGGGCCTGACTATGCTCGGTCTAGTGTATAAAGTCCGGTAGTGTATGTCTGATGTAAAGTCACACAAGACTTTCAAAAGCAAAATTAAATTTAATAAAGTGTAATTTTAATACATAGGTAATGTGCTAATTTATATATATCATATTGTAAGGAAAGTTTCTTATAGGACCTTTGTGCTTCAGATGATCGGCTACACTATACTGTAGTGTGTGACTTGGCAATTTGGCATCTGGTGGCATTACAGCACTTCACATGTAGTTAAAGTTCTTTGATTTAAACACATAAAACATACATTTGTATTTAGATTAAGTATAAGATATGCTATGCTTCATTTTAAAGAAAATTTGAAATGTTGTCTATAACAACCTTTTGAAAATGTGTTATGTGTGTGACATTGGGATGTTACAAGGGGTGACCAAAACACCTGTTACCTCCTGTGTCCTCAGACCGGGGAGCCGTCTTTCTTCTTTTGAAGTTTAATACACTAGGTCTAGTGCAAGTCATGTCACATAGTTTGGTCCTACAGTCTGTTTTTCAAAAAATTCTTGCGGACTGTAGTAGCCTAGGGGTTGTTGTTTAAAAAAGAGTTGAGTTTTTTTTGTGTTTATGTTAGAAATAGTTTCTAGATTTTCTGGGAGAAGATTATGGATTTTTGATCCTATATAGTCAGGGAATATCTGCAATATACATTTGTGAGGTCTTAACTTACCATTTCAATGATTGTATTTTAAATGATTGCACTTTTCCTGTAGAACTGAAGAAACATCAAAGTTATACCAACTTTTAAGCAAGGGGAAAAACGACCAATCAACCTATTGACCCAAACAATTTGACCTAGGAGCGTCCCATATATGTGTCGTCAGTACACTGGAAACATCTTGAGCGACACATATATGTGACGCTGGTCTATATTTAAGGTTTTTCTTTAACATTACGTCACATATGTGTGACGTTCGGTAGCCAACGTGTTATAGTGTATAGTATTTAATAGTGTTCCTATTCTGGTATCTGTGATATCGCCTTGTGCCTGTGATCTTAGGTTAAAAATTTGTCTAGTTAAGTTTTCGCTAAAATTAAGTTAGATCAGTTCACACGTTGAGTGCGGGCTACAGCTATTGATGTAGTGCGGCGCGAGCCCTCCAAGTGGCCTACAGCTATTGATGTAGTCGCGCCACTCCCACTTTATTAGTTCAGAATGAGCTAAGCCATTGCCCGGGAACGTTTTATCGCTTCGCCGCCTGTTGTGCCAATACACAGGTTCATTTTGGCGAGTATAGTTTTCCGCTCTAGGGTTTCTGTTCAGGACGGTACTGTGGTAACTTCATACTTTTGTCTTGTGTGTATAGTTGTTCTTTATTTTTCATTTATTTTTCTATTCTATTATTTTTAGTACGGTACTTGTTGTGTCAAAAAAAGTTTTTAGATCGTTAGAAACAGTTTTGGCAGTAAACGGACTATTTTATCCTCGCGGTGACTTACGCGACCGGCGCCACCGGCGGACTACATCAATTGATGTACCGGAAGTGACGTCACAAATAATGACCATAATGGAGGTCTGGCGATCTTATGATGACATTTTGGATGCATTCAATATCGTTAACTTGGTGAATAATTAATTATTATGTTTCAGCCACTGGCATAAGCAATATTAACCATAATCCGCGCTCAACGTGTTAATAATTCAAGTTATCTTGTCTCAGAAACTTTTAGAAAGAAAAGTTTATATGTAATGAACAACCGTATGGCATTTTCATGTATATCATACCATATAACCAGCGAGCACAGAATAGAAATAGGGAGGCCAACAGAGTGCAGCGGTGAAGCTATGTGGACAGCGGCTAGACCCTCCAAAGGAGTGAGGGGAACGATAATTCACACTAGGAAATGATTCACAAAATCTAAATCAGCTGTTTGTCTCATTTAATGCGAATTGCCCACAAAAGGAGTGGCTTCACCACCAGTAATGTTAGTTGGATACGAGTGGCCCCTCTATTTCTATTCTGTGTTCGCTGACCATAAGTAATCGTAGCTAACGCAAAAACTAACTATTTTAAAATGGTTTATATCCAGAGGCATATATTGTAAGAGGAATAGTGTACCATTTGTATCATTTGTAGTGTAGTGTATCATTTGGTATCCTGCTTATTTTACCTCACTTCTTTCTTCATAAAACTAGTGGAAAGCAAAAATATTCAGTGAAAAAAATATACATACTAGCTTTTTTCTGCAGGTTCTTGCAGTATTTGCGGCCAGTTTTAGCTCGTTCGCTAAGCTCACCTTACATACAGTAGACTCCCTCTTAACCGGCCACCTTTTAACCGGTCTCCGCTTTAACCGGCCTACCCTGACACAAAAAATAACATCTTTTTAACCGGCCATGTTTCTACAGAAACGTAGTTTTCTTATCTACTGTATCATTCAATTCAACGTACAAATATTTTATAAAATAAGTAGTGCAAGTGAAGTGTTGTGTGTGTTGTGGTATCGTTATACATTTTGTAGGTGTAAATATTACAAAAATGTGCAAATTTGATTTGTCAATGTGATTGTTTTATTTTAGGTAACAGTTGTGAATTATGTCAAGATCAAATACGCGCACTCAGAAAAAGAGTTTATTTCTCTTAGAGGAAGAAATTAGTTCGACTAGAGTCATAGAACCATTCACTGATGATGAGGAACTGGTTGATGACCCGGAGCCTCAGCCTGTTGACAGTGATGAGCTACCTGAAGAAAGGCAACCACCTTCCCGGCCTCTTAAACCAAACCGGCAGAGACTGTATCAAAACCTCTTACAGGTGTTCAAAGAAGAATCTGACATTGACGCGGAGTAGGATGGCGATGATGTGTCATCGGGTAGTGGGGAGGAATTTGTTTCAAATATTGAAGATTCAGATACATCCGATGGGGAAGACAACCATGCTAATTTTCTTTTTGATAAGGGGTGGAAAAACAATGGAGATGTTGGCAATTATAGTCCTACCCACATTTTGGAGTCTCCCTCACCTCCTGTGCCACTGGATTTGGCTCCCCCAAAGCAAAAACCAGATAAAAGGTGTTAAACAGCTGAAAAATCTCTAGATGACTCATTATTGTTGGAAACTAGCACAGCCCCACTACCTAAACAGCCGAAATGTAGTCATGCTGCTGCACATCAGGACTCCATCACTCAGCCTCAACCACAATCAGAAATACCACCTCAAGAGGAACTTCTTCTGTGTCACCATGGGTTAGAGTCTAGCCCCCCGGAGCCAAGAACAGACATAAGTTCTAAATTTAAAGTGAATAATCCTGGGCCACATTGTAAAAAGTCAGATAACCCCTTTATGTATTTTTCACTTTTCTTCACAGCAGGCCATGTGGAACATGTTTGTTATTGAAACAAACAAGTATGCCAAGGCGAAAATTAATCGCATGAGGAGAAAGGGACTACTTTCCTCTGATTGCCGTGCCAGCAAATGGATTGATCTCACTGTGTTAGAAATGAAAAAGTATATAGCCATTCTTTTGAATATGGGGCTAACCCAGCGAAAAGATCTCACTGAATACTGGAGTAGTGACCCTGCACTCCAAATTCCTTTTTTCAGCCGAACTATGGGTCTTAAAAGGTTTCAATTGATAACGTCAATGCTTCATATGTCTTCTCGTGTATCTCCAGCTGTGGGAAAACCAGGCTATGACCCATGGGTGAAGATACGTGATTTCTTAGACATGATGAATAGCAGTTTTCAGAAATATTTTGTTCCTGACCAAACTATCTATATTGAAGAGAGTATGATTGGCATGAAAAACCGCAGAGCTTACATTCAATACAAGCCAAATAAGCAGCATTCGAGGTTAGGGATAAAAAAATTTGAGGTTTGTGACAGTGCAACGGTTATGTCCTACACTCTGCGATGTATTCTGGTAAATACTTTTGGTCTGAGGGAAGCGATCCATTCACCCAAAAGGTTGTTGGAGACCTGCTTGGAAAGACCGGCTTACTGGACAAGTGATACCATCTCTTCAAGGATTGCTTATATACCAAGATTGCTTTATCTCGCTGGTTGATTGACAGAAACACCTTTTTAACAGGAATGATCAATAAGAAGAGTGAGGATCTTTCAAAGCTCGTCTTGAAAGAAAATGTAAATGTTGGTGGAACAATATACTTCAGAAGTAAGTTTGGATCTTCAGAATCAGTCCTCCTTGTGAAGTACAAGGACCGAGAAACAAGGAAAAACCTGTTTACCTCATCACAACAGGCGTGCATGCTCAAGATGAGGAATGCTGTAGCAAGAACAAGCAAATCTCAGTAAAGCCGCTTGTTCTTCAGGTATACAAGAATCACATGGGGGGTGTGTATTGCAAGGGCAAAAGTGTGTATCACTTATCCTGCACACGCTCCTCTAGTAAATTTTGGAGGAAGATAGTCACCAATTTTATAGACATGGCTCTGCTTAACGCATACATTTTATATGCGGCTCAGCATAAGCATCCTATGACCAGGTCCAAAATAACTTATCCATAATAAATGAACTAGCTTCCTCCAGTTTGACTTGCTCTTCCCCACGAGAAACTGGTACTGGAGGGGACAACCATGGTCCTCATCGCTTCGTGAGGCTACCGGGAGGAAACCAACGGAAGTGCGCTGTATGCAAGGGGGATGGTTTTGATCGCCGTGGTATCTACGCCTGCTCCATCTGTCAGCAGGGATGTCACGATCTCTGCCAGATTCGTATGCAGAAGCTCCCTTCTGAGCCTAGAGTAATACGACGTGAGCGCAGAGTCAAGTGGATGTATGATAGGCCGAGTTGGGGGAGAGGGTAAGTCATTATTAAGTAGGGGTGTTTTAATAGTATTTTTTGTTGTTGTTGAAATCAAATGAATAGAATATTTACTTTAAAAAAAAATGTTCACAAGTATTTTTTTTTCTTCAACTGAAATGGAATATAAAATCTGAGTATGTTGTATTTCAAATATAAGCATTTCACAACCAATCTGTATTTCACATTATTTAATCAAAATAAAATGTTTTTATTGTGTTCATTCTGTTTTGGTACCTGTCCTTAAGTCAAGAGCAACAATGGTAATTTTCAGCACAAAGTTAAGCAAACACAAAAGTGTAGGTCTATGGAAGTGCAGTATTTCTATTAATAAACACACATTTCTTAAAACAAAACATACAGTATATGAAAAACAGAATATTTATATTATAAGTTTTAATATTTATTAAATATTGCCTCATATTTTAAACATATTATTAGCAATGCTTGGTTTATAAACACATTTTGAGATCTTAGGATTGGTAACCTACTTATACTTTCTGATTTTCAAAATCAAGGAAATGCTAAAATACTGGTAAAAAAGAAATATTACATGCATACTGGTAGTCTAAATTAAACTAAAAATAACAATGTAGACTCAACGCCTAAAGGTTTACTTGAAGTTTTAGGCCTACTTATTATTCCTAAAATTACAACGCAATCACAATGGGTAGATTTCGAGGTAAAAAACTGAAATACGGGTGTTAATGCCGCAGAGTTAAACAATTCAACCACACAGCTGAACGAAGTGCCATTATAATTTTTAGTGTGTCCTGACTTGGCTGACACAGAGTACTGTATGATCAAGTTATAATTCACAAATGTACCCTCCGCTGGATTATAACATGCGTGATGTACTGTATCTATTTTTTTGTCAATTTTAATATGTAGATCTACTATACATCTTTTCTTATAACACTAGACAGCTAAACTTATGTTAAAGCGGAAATGGAGCGGAATGGTCCCAACCTCAGTTTTTTTTTTTTTTTTTTTTACTTTCTAACATCGACCCATTGTTAGATAGCATCATTAATTAATAGCCCAATGACCAATGGCAACTGGGTTCAAAATCAAACCTTTGAAAAGTACTGGCTTTTCTCAGGATCGAACCAGCAACCTTGATTCATAAGCGAACACTACAACCACTCAGCTACCCAGTTCAACTACTCTTGAGGTGTGCTGAAAAAGTGCAATAATTTTATTAGTTTGAAGTATTGCTCAACTGTTCAACATTGCAAGGGCAACATCACAAACTCAAAACTACTGTTAGTCGTTCTTCTTTGTCAATCTGTAAATAGGTTTGAATCCATTTGTTGCATTCAATTTTCAATCAAATTTTTTGCTTTACACTGCGTTTATTTGTTCATTCCAACATTTTTTGGGAAAATTACTAACAAGCCAAAGGGCATCGTTAGCGATTTCGGGTAACTAGCAAACAATTAGATTCAAACTTTCAATATTTTTTAAAATTTAGAATCAAATATCACAATGTTTGACTCAAAATTATTCAAATTGTGAGTATTCCCCTAAAGCACACCCTAACATTTAGCATTCTTGTCTAATATTTCCTTTACTTTCGTGTTCATTTTTTTGAATCTATGATTTCATTAAGTTTATAAAATAATGTAAAGTTGTATACTATCATGGGAAAACAAAATATTTTAAAATAAATCCGAGCATATATAGTCCCATATATCTCGATATTCTCACAAGACTTCACCCTTAGGTTTATTTACAACCTGAGGAAGTTTGATAATATCAGTGAGTGAAGGATGAGAGCTGAAGTATCTAAACATATAAAAGGAAAAGACCTCATCACTGACTGACTCTCTCATTGATCACTAATACTTCCAACTTCCCGACTAGCTAGAGTACTGAAAATGGTACACTCATTCTTTAGGCTTAAAATAGGAAAGTCTGACTATTTTCATATTAATATTCACCAAGGGCTACGCCCTAGACGTCCTCAAAGTTACCATGTTATTCTTATGGAAGCAACATTTTTGTATTCTAACATATGATTACTTAAAGGATCATTAGTTTGATAAACAGCTTTTCTCATTTAAATTACTGAGGGAAGATTGGTAATAAAGGAAACTAGACGATATTATAGACTTGCCCCAAGTATATCCTGATGTTTATCCCTGGAGGGATAAACTTCAACCAGAAGTGAGTGTGCGCAGTTCTCGCCAGGAAAGCCTGCTTGCAATTGCCAATGGTCAGAACTGAAGTGGGTAAAAAAGCATTGTCGTTCTTTGATCCCTTGTGTTTGATGCCCTACCATCTGTCATAAAAAAATTACAGAGCAATTAAAAATTGCATTAAGAAACATTATTTAGCATGTTGACAAATAAATCAATTTATACTGTAAATTTGAAAAAAAATTCTGGGGTATTACAGGTGTTGTATTGAAAAACAAAGAATGTCACTTTGAATGTACATTGATTCTATGTACATTGATTGAGTAAAATGGCGCTCAACAAATGAAGACATTTATTTATTTATATGTATTCTAGGAAAAACTTGCTAACTATTGAATATTGTATGAAATATATATATATATACATATATATATATATATATATATATATATATATACCCTACATACAGAGTGACACCTAAATCAGTGTATCAGCGGCTATACATACTAACATGCATATAAAAATAAATGGCAAATATTCAGTACAATTTTTTATTTTGTCTTTATTTAGCTGCTATCCGCCTGCCATTTCGTTTTCCACCTAATAATTTTTATTTTTTTATTAGTTGTTCTATTAAGTTCATATTTCCTTAATTGTTTTAGCAAATGGGTGTAATATGTGCGATAAAAATATTTAATAACAAACAATATGTTTTATATTGCAGACAATGGAAAGGCCAGCATTTCCTGCGGGTACTGCTACATTGATTGATGAATTAGATAGTAAGTATCATTTTCAACATTTAAAACTTTCTATGGTAGGATATGGTGAAATAATTTTAAAAATAACAGAATATCACAAATCAAGAACGATCATATGATTCAATTTCATTTAATGATGAATAATCCCAGTTTATTGTTTTGCTTAAAGTATTATAATGTGTTTTAAGTATTATTATCAGCACATTAACAAAATAAGCTTAGGCCAACCAGAACTTGGCCTAATTCATTTTTAACAAAATCAAAGTTGTGGAGTCTCAAATATCCCAAACACCCATAACTTTTGACAGGTTCTGTGGCAGTAATTTTCGTAAGTTAGTGTTCTGACAGTTCTAAACTCATGAATCTCTAATATTCAAAATACTTGACCTGTTATGGCTTGTTGAAACTTGAACAACAAGCCAACAACATAGCTTATTTTCTAAAGCCTATAAACTAGGAAGTGCTTTATTATTACTTGAAAGTTGTTAACCCATTGGCCTTGTATCATGGAACTGTTCCGTGACAGCTGTTGTAGTCCCAATTTTTGGATCGCGGAACGTTTCCGTGATGATGTCAACATATAAACAATGTTATCTCCAACATTCTATTTGTGATAATAAAGCCATATTTTGATGTAAAACTATTATTAGAAGGACAAAGTAACTTCTAATTAAAACTAATAGGTTCCAATTTTGTAAAATATTACATTATTATTCACTATAATTACATAACTGTTTTCCTTGATCTCATTGAACGGATTGAAGCTCAAAGTAAACATCGACATTTTCACTGATCACTTTTGGTTATACTTCTTTGACTGTTTCTTTTCTCCTGTGTTTGTCACTGTCAGCTGCGGATTGTGTTGTCGGTAGTAAAGTAAGTAAGTAAACTAACCTCCATCAGTAGTGCAGTGTTTTGTAAACAGTGGTATTAGGCCTACAGTAGCGGCCAAAGAATCAGGCGGGTGACTGAAAATGCGATGTTGTCACATGGAACCAAAAGATGAAAGAGATTGCCGAAAATTGTTTACTTTGATGCATAAACTGGCAACACTGATGATCCAGCGTTGCCTGGACCGTATATTGAATGTACATTCTATAAAAATGATCAAAATAACTATCATATAATAAAACAGATAAAAACATTGAAATAAATATAAACCATATGATTAAATTAATAAGCACTGGAAATTTGGCAACGTTGCAAAATCATTCACCCGCCTGATTTCGTGGCCGCGACTATAGGTTTTTTTTTTATATAGTGAATTTCCCATAGGGAATTAGCTATTACTGTAGGTCTCATGGTAAGACCTAAGCCCGGGACCATGTTACTATTTCGTTTTGAGGTGCCCAGAGACCAAAAATAATAGTCATTAACATTTATATATATACACCATCTCACGTAAAGTGTCTCAAATCAATTATAGATCAACAGTTAGTCCTACAATCTTGAAATAAAATAATTTCCCACAAAATTGACCTCAAGGAATAATTTTAAAATATTTTTAACATTCTATAAATACAGAGTGTCCCAAAAATTAGTGGTCGCAGGTTCAAATACAAACATTTGTCATATTATACGCCCTTAAAAAGGTCCTATTTAATACAAACATTTTGGTAAAAAAAGAATTTTGTTATTTTTATTCGTTTCAAAATGGCGTCCATTTTTTAGCCAAAATAAAAATTTACAGAATACCCTGTAATTCTTTAATATTCGTCATAAATGACTTCTGATTCAAAATACTCATTTAAAATAAGCTAATCTTTACAATGATATGTCACAAGACCACATTCATTAAAAAACTGAAATTTCAAAAATCAATTATTTTTGAAAATTTTAACATGAACAAAACTCAAAAATTTTAAATACAACACGTGTCTTTTGTACATCATATTAAAGCTCTCGGTAAACTGAGCAACTTTGTAATTTACACTAATGCCGTATCTCTTTTGGTTTTGTTGTAATAATGTAAAAATGCCATTTTCCCATTTTACTTGCATGCTAATTTAATGATATGGCAACAATGGAAGAAGGACTGCCATACTATCATGTCCTGATTAATTAACATATATAAAAATGATAAAAAATTTTAGTAAAGCTCATCAACAATCATCTAACCATAGAAAATGAGCCTTAAAATCATATGGGTATAATTTTGAAGTACAGTAAGTACAATAACTTTTGTAATAATCAACATTTTGACATCGGACTTTCGGATTATTATTCTTAAAGCGAAGACATTTGAATGTTGTATGATGTAATAAAGGCGAACTCCAAAGAAGCTTTGCCACCAAAAAATTTGAATATTAGGTTTAAAGTAATCATACTTTCACAGTCGCCATATTGCTTTTTATATCATGATGAATTATGTTATATCAACAGAGTGACAAATATTGATTACATTTCTTCAGTGGTTTTTGCCTTAAAATGCATATTTTGGATATAAAATGGCGCTTAGCTCCCTATGGCACTATTCAAGTTTCCAGGTTGATGTCGCATACATCACAAATTATAGGTCACTTTGGGATAGTTTGATATATTTCATTTATTTACTTTGGAACTCTCTTTATGGGCTCCCAACACGGTGTGCTGCACATAAGTCAACTTGAAGATTTAAAAACAAACACAACCTATAATTGGCCAATTTTTTCGCTAGGGCTCCTTTTATTCACCGAGGCATGTCGCAGCGGGCTGTCGCTGCGGCCGATCGCTGTGCCAAATTTTCATGCGACAAGTCGCTGCTGTTGACCGCTGTCGTGTGGAAGGGGTAACAGTGTTGCCAACTACATTTGGTAGTCGCTCAGACAGAAAGACAAGCACGTGTTGTGATGTTCGAGACCGCTTGGGTTGGCAGCACTGCGAGAGTGAACGCGGGCTGCCGCTTTGAATAAACGGCCCAATACAAACCAATGCATATAGAAACCGCTCGTCGCCAGCGATTTCTAAGTGCACGCGACAGAATTTACAAAACGCCGCGACACATCGCTACTTCTGAGACCGCTCATTTCTGAATAAACTTCCCTATTTAGAGCAATGCACTTACAAAATCGCTGCGGCAGCCCGCTGCGACATGCCGCGGTGAATAAAAGGAGCCTAAAGTCACTTTGGTATTCAGCGCCTCATTCTCTAAGACTTCTATGGGAACTGGCACTTTAGAGGAGGTTTGAAATGGAAGTTCATTAGCCTTTATCACATCACACTTAATTTTTTAATTTCTGTGCATTTGAAGTAATTAACAAGTGGTTGAGTAATAAGAAAATTATTACATTTTTTTCAGTTTTGCCCATTTGAATTTAATAAAAGTTTGCCTACCATTTGCCTCGGTCATCCATTTTTAAGTCTATTTTGAAGCATTGTACTCTGCTTAGACCTTAAATTTCATGTATATATCAACACATGCTTACATTTAAGATTTTCTTCATTGACTCCTGGTGGGCCCCGCCCTAGTTTAATAAAACAAATTAAAGGGGGGGGAGGGACTTTATTTACACACTGTATAATTGCATAAGAATAATTGTAGTCTACAATTTTTCTCTTTATAATTGTAAGTAGAAGTTTCCAAATACGAGAGTTTCTATTTAACAGTACTGTAGCCTGTTTCTCTAGTTTTTAAGCTTTGTTACGTGTATAGATTGTTTTATATGTAAAACAAGCACCCAAAAAAAAAAAAAAAATCACTTACACTTTTTGTGACTCCAAATTGTAATATTTTTTTTTTTTTAACTAACTGTATGATTTTCTGACGTAAACAATTAACACCAAGCTAAAAATGACTGGAGATCGAAAGTAATTCTTTAGGATTACAACACAAGTAACATTGCTGCTCTAATGGGAAAATGGTAGCATCTAAACTCTATTCCCTATATTAGTTTAATTAAAACTTGTACATCATTATTTCAGAAAAACTCATGGTGTTACTCAGAGACGGACGAACTCTAATTGGTTACCTGCGTAGTGTAGATCAGTTTGCCAACTTGGTTCTTCACCGAACAATAGAGAGAATACATGTTGGGAATGAATATGGAGATATACCACGAGGAGTGTTTATTGTCAGAGGAGAAAATGTCGTATTACTTGGAGAAATTGTAAGTACGAATGATTAAAATTTTACTACAATAATTGTTTTAAATATTGTGTTTACAGTTGAACGAATTGACCTTTGTGTTTCTTTTCTTTTCAAGACTATATAGGCATTTTTTAATAAATTTTTATTTTTCGTTAAGGTATACCTACATGAAATTTTAGTATCCTAATACACCTTTATGACATCTATTTTAACACATACAAATAACAGTATGTATTCTTATAACAGGATTACCTTCTGGTGAACTCTTAGTGCCTAAAGCTGCGTCTTCACTGGTCGAACATTTGCGCCAAACCTGTTTGGCGAATACAAAAAAAAAACATATATTTCTGGAGAACAATTACTGACACTATAATTTACATTAGAAAAAATATCAAACATACAAAAGTTTGGCGAATATGGTCGGCCAGTGTTGTGGCGGCTTAAGAGAAAACCTTTTATCACAAAATTTTTGTTATTAAGGTTTTAAGGGGTAAGTAAAAAAATATAAAGCTATTACTAAATTTCATCTTAGGGAAACAAAAAAGAAGAAGAATGTTGAAAATTAAAGGTCTCTATGTCAATCCCTTGAAGAATAGCAGTTAATCGAATATGGCTGACTACATTTATTCATATAGGGCATAGTCTTAGAGTATACCAGGGTGTCTACTGATACTGGAATTACTGGAAATACTGGAATTATACTGAAATTTTATTTTCATCCTGGAAATACTGGAATTATACTGGAATTTCAAAATAGATACTGGAATAATTTAATTTTATTAAAATCCGGAAACTTTTGTTTTTAAAATGCATAAAATAGAGATTTTGTCTTTTGATCCGAAGATTCCGATGTAAAAATGTTTCACATGTTATTATTGTTGTTCAAGTGTGTTTGCAAACCAAAATCAGAAAACTTGTAGCAAGCAATGAAGAAATCTAAGCATTTGTGTAGAGATTAAGCTTAGAAAATGTTAGATTTTGTACTAAAAATTTAGTTTTCTTTTTAAAATTTCATTCATGTGAGTATTTTACCTTTAGTACTATTCTATTCCCTAAATATTTTGCAGTTAACTGTACTTTTTTTATAATTTTTTGTACGGCATTGAAAAAAAATACAATATAAAGTGTGCGGTTTGGAGGGCTATAAGGGGAGTTTAAATGGCCTGATAAGAAAATTAATATTAAAAAGTGTTATCACTGGAAAGTACTTATTAATCACAATCATAATTATCTATATATTAATAGGCAAGCATGTTTATTTTCCTCCTTTTTTCTCAGCTATCGTAAGAGAAATCCACGCATACTGTTAGAAAGGTTCATCCTGTTGATGAACAGAATACCATTATGATTCACATCAGCCTCCAGGGGTACGCCCAACAGGCTTTTAAAGTATTAATGTTAATCTTACGGAAGAAGGGTAATTTATTAAATAAATTAGTGTCCAAATGAGGTGATTTTTTGGTATAATTTTGACTAGTGGCGATCTCTTAATTCAAAGATTCATGTTAAATTTGTTTATATGTGCAAAATTTTGTTATTGTTTCTCCATATTCAGATTAATAGTTTGCGAGTGATACTGGAATTTTTTTTAAAAAGGTACTGGAAATATACTGGAATTCCAAAATGAGATATCAGTAGACACCCTGTATACCTATGTACTCGCCTACGGCTCGATAGGGACTTCGCCCCCATGCCCCCTTCCTGGTCCCTCCTTTAAGATTCTCGTTTAGAGCTCAAATTATCATTTTAAAATGTGCAAAAATATGCTGACATTACCCTTAGACTCAAACCGCCAATTTGCCTCTATTCACGACCATCAAAGTTGCAAATACATTAAATCCTGTTTTAAGAGTAAAGGAAATGAGAAATGACAAAATGTGACAGAGTAAAAATTTTTCATCTTTGCATGATCTTCTTAAGTCATTCTATAAGATTTTCTATAGAACCACCCGTTTAGTCACTAGAGCCCAAAAACCGAAAACGGGGGGTTTCATTAAACGCTCTGGAGGCTTAACGGTGCAAGATATGTTAAAAAGTCTCAGCACCAAAATTGTAGATAGTCAAATTCTCTATCGTAGGATTGTTCTCAGATTTTAAATAGGACGGCCGCTAGAGCCGAAAAACTAAAATTACAATTTCAGAAGTCCACCATTTTGAATCTATACTTATTTAATACGCTAAGGGTTTTTTTGTGTAGAGAACTACTCCTACAATTCTCAACCGATTTTCAAGTTTTAGGTGTCGTTGGATAGGGCTTGGTCTGTAGTTGTTTCCGCCAAAAATTGATGAGAATCAAACTTCAAATAAAGGCGCTATCCACAAATTAAATTTTTCCCATTAGAATAACATTGAGATTGGTATGAGCATGTTAAACATCTGTTAACACACAGCTGTAGTTTTTGGTAATCACTGATATTCACAATATTAGATTGGTCAGATGTCATTGATTTATAACTAAATGTAACTTTTGTATTGTATTAAATGAATTGCGCAATGTCAAGCAACATATGCACTAATATTTTTAATAGGTTAAAAAGATAAATTTGCAAGTTTAAGATTTTGAACTTAGCATTGACCATTCAGGCTAGACATATGCCAAATTCCAAATCTCCAGCTTAAATCATTATGTCAGAAATTCATATCCCATATAAGTGAGTCAGTCAGTTAGTCAGTCAGTTACACATAGGGCTGAATGAATGAATGATTGAAAATCTTTATTCCATAAAAAATTAAGGTCATGACAATGCAGACGATAAAGTATTAAGAAACATTATATGTGAGGTGGAAAGCGAAAAGGGACCTCTTGTCGGCAAAGTAAAATTTTCAGTACAGCTAAATACAGCGATTTCGGTCCAAATCATCGATTTTCGGTTTTTTATCAATTATTAATCTATATTTTGTGTAGAAAAGGCGTATATCGGTTAAAAAGTCGAATCAAAGCTTAAACAAGTCGATATAAATCATTTTGTTAGTCACTGCATGCCCCGAGAAAAGGTACCTCTTGTCGCTTATGGGAAAATAACGTGGCCGACAAGAGGGCGCTTTTCAACAACACACTTCGTAAAGAAACATTGGTTCAAAAATGAGTCTCTCCTGAATTCTAGCGGACACTTAGAGAACTAGGACGAAGTTCTAGTGAAAGCAGAACATCGTCTGATTATTTTAATACGGACTCGACAAGAGGTAACTTTTCTATAACCGAGGTTTTTGTTACAAAACTTTGACTTTCCTATACAGTCCTTTAAACGGTGGACAGTTATTACGTTATTGTAATTCATTAATCAGTAATTATCAACTAACAATATTCTATCAATGATAAGCGGGATAGTTCAATAATGAACAGGGCATTTTTATTGTAAAATACAAGGTTGGTAGCAATGGGTATCGTGGTGGCAACCATCAGCTGTTGCCCCAGCTACTGCCTCTGATTGGAGTATTGTGACACTGTCTTTGTTCAAGTGTTATCAGTTCAGCTTGAATTTAGTTGTTTATCAGTTCGGCTTATAGTTATTAGTTGATTTAATGACGAGTATTCAATTTAATAGCAGATCAAAAGCAAAATCTTTCAGCAATAGGTCCCACTTCGCTTTTCAATGGTTTACGTTCAAACTATCGATATTATTTTCTAATTAGGATGTTTATTTTGACTATATTAAACTAATTATTGGATAAAACATTTAAACAACAATGTGGCAGCAGTAAATGTTCAGCCTAGAAAAGGTATCTCTTGTCGTTATGGAGATATAACACTGGGCCGACAAGAGGTCCCTTTTCAGAAAATACCCTTGTGTACTACATGTTGCAATAAACACAGTATTAGCCTAAATTCTAGCGTTAGTTAAGGAAACTACTAGCGTTCTTCCTAAAGAGGACATTATAAGCTTTGCATTGATACCAACATCATCGCTTAAATACGAAAAATATAGATTCTGAGTTTATTTAAACCTTTTAAGGGCGTTTTCCTGAAAATGCCCTTCACGCTTTGAGAAAGTTCAAACGTCCATAACTCAAACAAAAAAAATCGTAGAGACATGAAATTTGCACCAAACTGTTAGGAATTTTAAGGTGATAATAAAAATATCAATAACTCAAAATCGGAAATTGCCGACAAGAGGTCCCTTTTCGCTTTCCATCTCACATATAATAATAAAAGTAACAATATACAAAATTGAAAGAAATAATAAGCAATGCTTATGACCAGAAAAAATACACAATAAATAACTAGGAATAAGCTGACATGGGAACTGGAGCCTGTGCGTCGGCTCTGCTTGTGTCACGGTGAAATTAATATTCATGGAATATGTTAGGATTAAACAAATTGAACAAGAAAATTATATAGTTTATTGGCTGTATAGTTTATTAGATTCTAGGTATATATCCCTAGTGTATAACATTTCTAGGGTATAATTAGGTTGCATATTCATTATTATAGTATCATTTATTATTTAAAGTAATTCAACCTTATTCAACCATGTTTATTTATAAAAACCTTTAAACTTTTCCAACCCTTTAAAATGCAATATCATTCAAGAGGCTTTAAACTTCTGCTTACTCCCCTAAACGAATATTTTAGGTTACTAATCCCCCCCCCCCCCCCCCCCCAATTCTTCAACCTAATCTAAATTACGTTGAGAATTTTAACACATGTACAGTTTCCTCTTATTGTTAAAAAAGTAAGGTTTCCTCAGATTCTCATTATCTGTAGCTGTTATAAAATAGCGCGGGGAGGGGAGAGGGAACACCTCTCCATAGGTGAGGGAGGGGGGGAGGGGGCCTTAAGGACACTTTATTTATTTATATTGTATTTTTATACAGTGTGAAATTTCTGTCCAAATTAGAGATGTAAAAGTCTGGATCAGATGATGAGATAGCTCAACAAGTTTACAGTGGAATGCCTTTCTTGTAATATTGTAGTCCAGTAGAATACTAAACGGAGAAGCAAGTGATTAATGCTAACAACTCCCCTCCTGCCTCAACAGACCAGTTGAGCTTGTCCATAAGTCGCTACTGGAGCAAATGAGCTCACCCCAGTATTATTGAATTAAGTGTTGTCTAACATTAATTTCCCTGCAGGGTGTCTACTGATGCTGGAAATACTGAAATCATTCAGAATTTATTGCAATATTTTAGATACTGAAATTACTGGAATTACAAAATTGATAAAGTAGACTCTCTAATAATCGGCAAACTTTACCTTTAACTTATTTCCGTTTAGCCAGAGTACCCTGACACGAAAACATAATTTTTGTATCCGGGCATTTTTTATCTCAACATCGGTCGGTGTTAACCGGCCTTGTTTTGCTGGAAACATTGTTTTCTTGTCTTCCATAGTAAATTCAACGTTATATCATTTTGCTGCTATCAAACCAATTAAAATATACTGTCTTGAACGGAAGTAAATGCCTTTGGGCCTGCTATCCAGTACACTACCATAAAGTAAGGAATTATCATTAGTTTAGTCGTGGATTTCATGGGTGTCGGATGTTAGCTATATAAATTACATCTCTACTAATATTATAAATGTGAATGTTCATACTTTGTTACGCTTTATAACATGTCATTATTGTGACTCCATGGTTGGATCATGAGTAATTTTGGAATGTTTTTTAATATACTGAAATTCTAAAATCAGGTTTCAGTAGACACACTGTCTTGGCGTAGCAAGGGATTTCAGCTCCCAACAGAGCCAGTTATTAGCTGGCTCTTTGATTGGAATGATTTAAGCAAAACCATAAACTTGCATTTCAGGTGATGGCGTAATGTAGCTATTCTTATTATTATTAGTACCAGGGGGACCGAGCTTAAGCTCGGTAAAATTATTACTTTCGTTTCTCACACAAAGCTCGTTCGCTCCGCTCACTCGCCAGGCGGAAGGTTTGCTGCACATTGGTATGATTTTCCTAAAACCACAGGTTAAAGATGTAACACATTGGTTTATTTTATCTACAGTTATCAGCTGATTTTTGTTCAGTTAAAAAATTTCCATAAGGATAACATGGGATCTTTGAAGGGCTCTAGCGCGAAAACCGGATTTTTCCCAGCTATGGGACCAGCTCCAATCGATTTCTGGTGGCCAAAACCCCCATATTCCAAAATTTGAAGGAAATCGTCGGAGCCGTTTTTGAGATAAATTGTGCAAGCAAGCAAGCAAACATTGCTCGTATAAGAGTATTGGATAGACTATAGGTTATATTTTTAAAAGGTGGGGAGGAACCAAAAGAGTGATAAATAAAACACTTTTTTATGTTTCTTTTAAACACTGATAGTTTCAAGTTTGTCTTTCAAGAGGTTTTCAGTTAGTGTAGCCAATAACCCCATTCCCTTTCGTCCCAGATAATCATGTTACTTAACAAGTAGTTCCATATTTTTCGACTTTTATCAAATAAATACTTATGAATAAAAATGTTTGGCTTAGTGTTCCATATATTTAATGTTATTATTACTGGGTTTCAGGACAATGATAAGGAATCAAATCTACCCCTTGTTGAGGTTTCCGTTGATGAAATCCTTGACGCCCAACGAAGAGAGCAAGAGGCAAAGCAAGAACATGACAAATTGTTAGCCAAGTCTCTGAAAGAAAGAGGTCTTAGACTAATACCAGACCTAAGTCATGATGATATGTTTTGATAATGCAGAATCGTCAGAACAGCTTCACTCAACAACGCTACAGAGAATATTTCTCATCCATCCAATGCTTTCTTTTTATGTAAAGCCTGAATAATTTTTGTTATTTATTGCGCAGAAATACTAATTTTATTTCGTTCATTTTTTTACAATGAGATTAATTAATCCTGTACATGAGAAGTTGAGGAGATCTTGAATAAATGAACCAAGTTTTATTGTGTGGTGTGATTGAAATCAAGAGACCAAGGAGGCAATGTCAAATTAAGTTTTTAAGAATTAAGATGATTTTAAACAGGGCCAGATTATGAGAGTATAGTAATTATTATTTTAATCAATAAAAATGATTTCGTTTTTCAGTTATTAAATTATTAAAAATGTTTATTAAATAATGTGACTGATTTGTATTTTAATTAATAAAATGTTTTAGTTTATATTGTCTTATTCTATGTACCCTAAACAAACATGTTTTGTGTAGGGCCTGTTCCATCTCCTTCAATACAGAGTCCTGAACAACGGATAAAAGTCTAGACTGCTCCAGTCCAAGATCAAATGATTCCTGTTCCAACAGAATTGAGACGTTTCTCAAGACAAAAGAAGAATAAAGTGAAATGTAGATGTTGTGAATTATAACAGTAACTAGAGGAACCTGAGCAGCGCAATTCGCTGCATATAGCAGAATGACTGGTGATTAAACCTTGCTCCTTGGTAATTTACGACCTGTCATAGGACCTCTGTCTAAAAACTCCTATAATAACTGGAATAAATACATAAATGCTTTATCATACCTAGTTATTGAACATACATGACCGCGGAGAAAAAATAAGGCAACCACCCGGTCCAATATAATGTTATGTCTCACTCCTTGCAACTGGCTACATTAGAGAAAAGTGTAAAACATCGCAATGCACACTCATCGCATCATAGTATGGATTTAACTGTGTTGGCATTTCAGTACCGGTAGTTCAATTGCTTCTATTCTGCTTTTAACATTTGTTTGTCTATTTTACAATATACAGCCAGGCCCGGATTATCCACTAGGCCATGGCCTAGGGCGTCAGCCAAATGGCCCTTTTTTATACTATGTTTTCCTCAAAAATATTTAACTGCAAATAGAATTTTATTCTGGTCTTTTCACAATTGTTTATTGAATTCTTTAATAACAAGAGTGGATAGAATATCCAGCAAAAGAAAAAGAAGGAAGATCTATTAAGGCACACTAGGTGACCCCTTAAGGTGCAGGGACCCGAGGGGCTCCTACACGGTGGGGATAAGCGCCCCTGATATGTCATTAAGAGTGTCCCTGATTAGCAGTCAAGAGCATCGAATGATCAAGGGGGGGGCGCCCCTGATCGACTGTAAAGAGCGCCCCCAATACACATAAATATCGTCTGTGATCGGCTGGTGAAGAGCGCCCCCGACCAGCGGTAAACAGCGCCTCTTGGTTTGACCTTTGCCTCATAAGGTTTATTTGACCTTGTTCCTTTGCCCTGGATTTAAATTTATTTCTGTATTACAATTATATAATATTTTATTTCAGATCTAAAATTAATATGGTGGTAAAATGGTATACCGTGTAATTTTTTATAGACTGTGGCTTGGAAACCCAATTTCATTTTGAATTCGAATTGATTTTACTTTTTAGGGATTCAATTGTTTTTAATTCAGTCCTTTTGTTGATTTTGTAAATAATTAATTAAAGACCCCCACCTATAAAATGTAATAAAATGACCAATTATCTTGAAATTTGGGTCATGTATCATTTTGTAAATATACGTAAAATAACAATAAAAGTATTTAGGACTTTAGTTTTTAAAGGTCAACTTTGATAATCTGTAAAAATCTTATTTCAATTTTATAATGTGTATTCTTGGAATTATTATTGTGTGTATTATGTTATGTTACATGTATTATTTATGTTCTTTGTAAATAATTTACATGTAATAGAATAAGGAAATTTTAAATTTGAATTTTACATTAATTGATGCAAAAGGATTACGTCCACGGATAAAAGTGATGAAAATGCTGATCATCACATTCGTTAAATAGTTCTGTGATTTTATACAACAGCCAAAGTAATTAGAATTTAAATAAGCCCATAAATCAGCTTTTTTTGGAGGCGGGGTGCGTAATTGTTTCCTTTGGCCTATTGCGTCCAAAAGTGTTAATCCGGGCCTGTATACAGCTGTTTTATTTTGCAATTCAATTATTCCCCATGTTAATCTTATGAACAAAAAACAAACTTTAAGGGCTGCCCGTGCTCTTCACAATACAAAATTTAAAATTCTAAAACCTTATTACACAACTACTTACTGAGGCAAATTTTTTGTCACTCCAAATGTTAAATTTGGTCCAGAAATAATGGAGGAGTTGTGTTTACAAAAAACGGCTTCACGTATTATATAAATATACTAGGGGTACCTGTGCAGCGCAATGCGCTGCATTTACCCAATTAACTTAATAATAAAACATTGCCCCTTTCCTCGACACCACCTGACTATTTTTTCCCCTAGAGCGAAAAACAACTAATTTAGCACTGCAACGTTGTATCGAAAACAGTTGTATTCTGAGCAGTAAGATTAAAAACACCCAACACATAGGCAGGGCCGGTGACAAGGGAGGGCAGAGGGGGCAAATGCATAGGGGCCCGGGTCAACGAAAAACATTTTGTAGATTTAAAACATCCACAAGTGTAAAATGAACCTTCATTGTTAAAAATTAAAATGACAGATTAAGTTAGAATGTTTTACAGCTGCTCTTTTTTTTACGTGCTTAATGTATAAATGATAAATGAGTAGAGAATGATTAGTTTAGCTTCATTCTAAACCAATAAATGTTAACACTGAGGGTGCGCTACTGTGAGAAATTCCCTAGAACAAGAACCGTTTGCCTGCCTGGTTGCACACGAACTCAAGGGCCCCGCGAAAACCAACGTAGTTTTCGTAGGCCCTGTTCAACTCCAGCATTTCCATACATCAGATCAGGTTGCAACCTGAGCTCCAAACAACACCAACACAATACTAAGCGTATGTTTCTTTCAAACTCGCATTTCGGTGCTGTTGTGGTTTTTATGTTCTCATGTGATTGGTTTTGTACAATTCTGTGTTGTTGTAAGAAGATTAATTAAGACTTAACATTAAGACTCTAAATTTAAAAACCTAAAAATAGGCCTAGGTGAGCAAATATTTTTTTCATTTCTTTTCTTGAGAAAATAGTTTGAAAAAAAATTTCTGTCGACTAGTGAGCCTAATGGATTTTTTTTAGATTTATGGTCTGCCAACTGACAACTACATTTTTATAATTTACATTTTGACACAAAGAATTCTAAGGCCTCATTAAAACAAGCTTTTCAGTTGTGATTCTCGATGTTATTTGAATTCCGCTCTATATATTAATAGGCAAGCGTGTTTCATGTCCTCTTTCTCAGCTTGTGCGCATCGTAGGAGAAAACTGGGCATACCATTAGAAAGTTAGTGTCCTGTAGGTGAGCAGAATCCCATTATAATTAACTTCAGTCATCAGGGCTACGTCCTACAGGCTTCAAAGTTTTAATGTTAAGGTAGGTTTACATGTGAGAGTTTTTCACTCTCGGAGAGTTTCGTACTCTCAGGAGGTACTCGCTCAAGTGTTTACACAACCAGCAAATTTTCCATAATAGTGAATTCCAGACAGTTTCTGCGAGTACTATCAACAACTGTCTGAGATTTTTATGAGAGTAACTAACTAACTCTCCGAGAGTGAAAAACTCTCACGTGTAAACTTACCTTTAATCTTATGGGAGAAAGATAATTGATCAAATCATTAGACAGCTGTTTATAACAAAGCTAGCAAATCAGGAAGAATAGATGTTTCAGTTATGACTGAAGAAATCTGTTTTTTTGTGCCGTCTTGGTTTTCCTACCCTAGCGGGAGCAGACGATTTATTATGACTTTCAACAGGATGAGAATTGGCAATGTATATACAAAAGTTCTGATTTAAACTTAATGTATTTAAAATATTTTTAATTTCCTAATTTGGTTATGTTGATAATGCTGAGGATGACTTCTGATAAGAAGTCGAAATATACAGATTTAACAAAAATTGTTTTATTATTTTAGTAATGTGTAGCCAATAAAAACAAATTGAGATGTTTAATACCATCACGAATATAAGATCATACCGTAAGGAATTAAAAGTTCACCTTTTTAGCATCAAAGTTGTTGAAGGCTAAACTTGTGATTGTCGACAAGATTATGCCAGTTTAGACAATATTTTTTCATGCCTTCTAAATTCTTAAGAGATATTTTGTTCAAAGAACTTATAAATTCTAAAGTTTTATTTCCAACCAACATGCAAACCTTACTTTTCTTCAAGGACCAAAATGTTCTGGACTCACTATTCAAACTTATAGTTCAAAACGACTTGTTTATATAAATATTTTTGTTGTATTTTTGTTTATCGTGTATGGCACATGTGATATAAATTTATGTAAACTTTATGCAGTTCTAGGCTTAATGTTGCAAAACGCCTATGGCCAAGATAAAGAAAAATTAACATAAGCCTAATAATTCTCTATTGATTTTTATACTATTTTCATTGAGTTTTTTTTATAAAACCTATACTGCTTTTGTAATAAGAAAATTAATCGCTAAACCTCCATTTTTTAATTTGTTTACTAATATTTATTCACTAATATATAAATAAATACAACAAATTAAAGATCATGGCTTTGGCATATTTATTTTGGAGGAAAAGTAAATAATTTAATAACAACTAAGTAAGTTAGGTAACAGAATATTAAATTTGGGGTTAAAATATTGCTTGCAATGTTATATTCAATATGTGGTTTTGTTGTGTTGAAGGGAAGTTAATTTTTTAGGTAGGTAAGTTGGTTGCCTGAATCTAGGGGCCGGGACTTCATAATTGCACAAGGGACCGAGAATCCTGTAGCTGGGCCTGCACATAGGACAGGTCTGCAGGGGGTACAAAAATGTTTTGATGTCTGTCTGGAAATATATCTAGATATTAATTCAATACATATAGATAAGTAATGTAACAAAATTTGTGTATGGTCTCAACACACATTTTATAAAGTTAAAAAGTACATTCATGTTCACAAGTTCAGTGCCCACAAGAAATCAATAGAAAGTTTAATGTTTCAGTTTACTTGATCTTTAGTCTGCTGCAACAACTTTTTACTCGACCCAACAACCATTCGTACCAGGATAATAAATTAAAGACAGTTGTGCATGTTTTAAAGCCAACAATCTATATTATATTTAATACTAATTGGCATACATATATGTACAAAAATACTTTTAAACTTCAATATTAAAAAATAACAGAAAAAGTAAGATGATAAAAATTGCATTTCGTTATTTTGCCTATATCGTAATATAATACTTCTTGGCACATTAATATAAAAATATATTTACAATCAATTGTAACAAAGTCAAAAGCAAAAGTACAAAAAGCACTTAAAATAACCTTTGGAATTCAACTGAGCTATAATCTTTATATCCTTGTATTGCTATAAACTCGTTTCGTTTGGAGTCTCTTTGGAGTTTTCCATTCCTAAGCCGCTGCTTTCTCCTGAATCGGTTCCAAAGCGCTTATTCGGTTTGAAACTCGTCTCCAATCCTCGTTTTTTCGACCGGCCGTCTACGTAGCCCGACGAGTCTGAATCTTGGGGAACGTTGCCGTCTAGGACGTACAACAGGGACTCTGAAAGAGGAGAAGGTGGGATTTCCTCGTGGGAGAAGTCTTCCAGTCGGCCGTCGGACGAGGGGTCGTAATCTCCGGTGCGGCTGGAGAAGCTCAGGTCGACCGGGCTTGCGGTCAGAACACTGCGGCTGGATAGGTACTCCTTGAACGCTCCAGCGAGCGAGTCTCCGGTGTCACTCTCCTGGGCAGAAACAGAGATCGACCGATTAGTGTCACATGTACAACCAAGTAATACACCCCACTTAAGTCATATTCAACCCTGTAAAACACTGAAAACAAGCCTCCATATTGCAATGTTTTTTTGAATATTTACTGTTACAATGTATGTTATCTTGTGGATTAAGTTTGGATCTAGGTGCTGAGTGACCACAGCAAACGAGCTAAATCTGATGGCGAATGAGCGTAGCGAATTACCTCACCTGAAGGGCAAAAAAATTCCTCCGGTTGGCATTGCTATTTGAGTATCGTACCGTTGCGAAGCAAGGATAAGTCAGCTAGGTCCTGATATATAACTAAAAATAAAATGTATTCGTACAAAAAAAAAAAATTTTAAATAAGGATAATTTGATTATTTGTTTACTTCACTGAAAGTTGAATAATTTAAGGTATGAGCGCTTGAATATATAATTCAACTACATGATTACCTAGTTTCAAGGAATTCGGTTGAAAAACAGCACTCGAAATGAAGAATACAAAACCATGTTTTTGCCCAAAAGCCCACATGGATAACATCAGACTGCAGTAATAGCCCTGAGGTGAAGATAACTCTTAAAGCTGAGTTTAGGTGGTACAGTCGACTCTAACTCAGAATTCATGGACTATATTTCTTACGACTATGTGTGGTTCAACTTAGGAATAGACCTAGTTCAAGTTAGAGAAGTTTTTTATAGGACTCACAGAGGTAACATACAGTACAGAGTAGTCACAGCAGGCAAGACGCTTGACCAGATGTGTTACTGACTAGTTGTGACTTGTGCATCGGGGTTTTGACTTAGATCCGTTAGCGAAAACTTCAAGGGATGTAGAGCTGTGTGTACTTGTGTACTGAACATCGACATATAGAGGTAATTTTTTATCTCTTTGACTTTTAGAAATCAAACATAACCTGATATTCTTTTGAGTTTTGTATGGTTTTTATTTGACTTGACTGGTTTTCCAAGGGAATTGAAAATAATTCGAAATTCCAAGGATTTTGAATTATTGAGGTTGCTGTAAAAATAGCTGTTCTGTGTTACTCCTGAATCCACGTTAGAGGGTTTAAAACCCTTTAACTTAACATCCTCTACATGTTTATAATGTAATAGAATTGCTGTTATTCTTCTATTCACTTAACTGTCATAAAATACTATTTCTGAAGGTGGCTCAGGTACAGCCTGAGCCTGTATTACTGTATTACTGTACAGCCTGATACTCTATTTCAATGGAAAAATTTAAAAAGTTTCAATTGAAAATGTGAATTTGTTATTACATAACTGTAATGGAAAAATTGATCACAGAATTCAAATCACTACAACATCTCTTTTTATTTGGCGGAATATCAGGGGCCGGGACACTCCCTACAACTTTGTTATATTGTAATTGGGAGCTCAGAGCCGTCCTTAGGAAATGCGAGGCCTGGAGCAAAATACTTTTGCGAGGCCTTATTTAACGGTGATTGCTGGGGGTTGTGGGGTATTGAACATACAACAGCTTGTGTACAAGTTATGTCTAGACGTTTTCCGACTGTCTATATATGTAATCAATCCATTAGACCTCTATATCTTTGAAATTATTTGAGTTACAGAAATGAAACTTGGAACAACTATTAATTACAGGGTCTCCCTGAACTCTACCCTCTAGCCTCTACCCTCTTTTTCAGGTCCTGGACCAAAGATAAGCCAAAATATCATATTTAATATTTAGTGATTTTAATACAAATAGTCACGCATATGAGCGGGTTGCCGCGCAAAAAGCGCGGTTGCGGCGCCAGCTCAACAATGGATTCATACCGATACCAAAACTGCGCCCGGGGAAGCGGTCCGACCGTGACTAGCCTGAGTTATATCGCTCTATCTCGCTTATTTATGAAGCAATTTTCATGATTTATACATCGTTGGATTTTAAATTAAATTTTACAAAAAACACATAAGAACACAAACTTTACTTCCTTATGTAGGTAGTTTTTATGCAATTTGAGGTTAAAGATTTTAATTGACCTCCATTTTAAAAACATGAATTATTAAAAGTTGATTATTTTTTCTAGCTAGGTCTTTACTTCAAAAATCTGTGTACCGAATTTCAACTTATTACGTCAAGCAGTTCTTAAATTAAAAATTATTCTTAAAAATACAAAATGGCGGCTGTACAAGTAACTGTAGTGTTTTGGAATTTTTAATATGATATTTTGATTTTGGCTTGTCTTTGGTCTAGGAATAATACCTGAAAGAAAGGCAGAGAGTTTAGAGACACCCTGTATTAAGTCGCAGATGCAAGTGAATTTTTACATTTCTAACATTTACTGTTATTTCAAAGATGGCAGTAATTAAAAATGTCCAAAGCTAAATATTTTTAAAAGCTGTAAATTTACAAACTTTTGCAAACTTACAAAAAGTTGCATGATTTAATTACGGGAGTAAAAATACTTAGCTTGTTAAGAAAACAATGGATAGTGGAGAAATTAAAATCTTATTTTGAGAAAACACGGGTTTCGCTCGTAAACTTAGGCCTATGTAAATCTTTATGATTTAAAAATGTAAAAACTTAGATTAATCCGTTGTTTCTCGTTTGATCATTACTGTACAAACCAAACTTAGTTTCAACTTTTTTGTTTGCAGTTTTTAAGGTATTTAGCTTTACAATTTTAAATGGCCACCATTTTGCAAAAATAAATGTTAGATATGTTCAAATTCATTTGCATTTGTGCTTTAACGCACTTAACAGTTGTGCCAAGTTTTAATTCCTTACCATAAATAATTTCAAAGATATAATGGATCAATTAAAAAATACATACAGACAAACAGTTTAAAAACGGCTAGAGATAGGCAAAGTCTGTCTTGCATGGTTGTGGCATTTGCAAGGATGGCTCAGCGGCCGCGAGGCTTGGTCCCGTCACCCCGCCCGCCGCGCCGCCGGCGCCGCTATCAAACTATGTTTTGCGTTTGCATCCTTTTGGTCGCTACTATTACGTACTAATAAGAATCGCGTTCGTTGGTTTTTAAATCACGATTATTGAACATATAACGCGGGTAATCAAACCAATATTTTAGGTACGTATCTGTTCATTATTATATTATTTTTATTCAACCTAAACGTTTTTTTGCAACTAACTTTTTAGCGGGCAAGGCCTCGCGGCGCGAGGCCCTCCTCAGCGCGGGGCCTGGAGCGGCCGCTCACTCGCTCCACCCTAAGGACGGCACTGTGGGAGCTGGATTTATATTCCTATAACCAGCTTTTCCCGGATCTTCGCTCGCGTAATTAACAGTCAGGTTTAGCACGTTCGCTACTCTCAGCTCACCGTCACGCACACCTGCCATCAGGTTAAGCATGTTCGCTACGCTCACTCGCTATCATGCTCGCTCTATATATAAAGAAATCGCTGGAATACCTAAAATTGCAATTTTTTATTGAATTTGTATCTTAGCAACAAATAAATCAAATCAATTTTGAGATTTTTTTACAAACAATTTTTTTTTTTTCATAAAAAATAAATAAAAATTATTTTATGTAACTTTTGATAACACAAGAATATGAGTGCAAAGTCAATGGTGATCGGTTGAGTAGTTTTTGCATGAAAGCGTAACAAACAAACAGACACTCACAATTATAATATTATAAGGGATTATCTATTCTTATAATAATTCAGTTTTGAAAATCTTGGCAGAATTGAATCTGGAGTTCCACTGGACCGATTTTAATTTTTAAGATGTCATTGGAAAGCTCTCATCCTGTAGATTTGCCAAAAAATATGAAAGTTTGATGTTTTTTAGTATTTATGGTGAAAAAATTAAAAAAACATGTTTTCCATAAGAAATACATTGGAAACAGGTTTTTACGATTTTTTCATTTGAAGGCAATTTTTGGCTGCTTCTATTGCGGTTATTCAAGAAATACTTATTGGTAATTTGTATGAAATTGAATTCTCTTTCAGAAAATCACCATCCACTTTGGTCGATTTCCTCACCGTTCAAAAGTTATTTACAAAAAACCAAAGCTACTACCAATTTGTTTGCGTTGAAAAAATACTGTGGTAGAGATGTTTTTATTAAACTTTGTACACCTAAATCTAGAGTACTCGATGGATTTTAATAATCTTTTATGTGTTGTTGGAAAGCTTCGTCTATGAATATTTACTAAAAAAATGTGAAAGTTTGATGTTTTTTTTAGGAGTTATGGTGAAAAGGTTAAAAAAGATAAACATTTTCTTCCTTTAAACTGTGTCTCATCACATGGAACACGTTATTAATTTAACAGCTGATTATTGCATTGTTGTGTCCTTGACTTTTCTTTGTTTACATTTGGGATTTGTGGTTGTGAGTTCCTTACGTTTTGTTGGCGTTTAAATAAAGTTATGTGCTAAAGCAGTGTGTGGTTTTATGCGGTATGTGGTTTTTACAATCATAAATTGTTATTTGAAAAAAATAAATTAAATTAAATCAAACTAAATTAATATAAAACTGAACTAAATTAAATAATTACAAGTATAAATTTTTAAATGTTCTGAAAATGAATAATTTTACCATTTATAATATAGATCGCGATGGAAACTGTTTGTTTAGAAGTTTATCTTTTCTATGCCATTCAACACAATCTAAGTACGCTGAAATATGAAACAAATTATTTTTATCGAATAGAATTTCAATATTGAAAACAAATACTACAATTTTTTATTTATTTCACCGGAAATAGCATATAGGTACAATTTTTCTAGAGACCGTTGTATTTAACCACGACGGGCTTTGTTACTAGTATGTTCAATAATATTTATTTTTATTTATTTATTTATTACATCACATTACATCCAATAGTTATTGGTTTCTAAATGGTAAGTTTCGAGTAAGGTTAAGGTGAGGAGGAAGTATTTGAGCTTAATGTATGGGTAATCTGGAACTATTAATTAAACATTAACTTGTTTATGATGTGCTATTGGTAGCTCTGCTCCACCTGGGGACCAGGCCAAGGCCGGATAATGAGTTGGCTGGTTAAACCAATCTACATTTAAAAACTCCAACTTAAAATTTTATATAGCCTTAATATAATAATCACTTGAAAAAAAACTCTAATATATTACTGTATATAAGTGATAACTAACATCCGACACCCATGAAATCCATAACTTTACTAAACTAATAATAATTTGTTTCTTAATTTTGATCAACTGGATAGAACGCATTCACTTCTGGTGGCATTTATCTTCTTAACAGATTAGTTGACGTTATTCCAAAATCCTACTTAAGAACAGCCTATTTTTCATATTTTCAATCTATTTTCCGTTATGGATTAGTTCTTTACGGGAATTGCTCTAGAATTGAAGAAATACTAAAACTTCAAAAAAAGGCTATCAGAACAGTTCATAAATGCCATCCAAGGGAGCACTGTAAACCACTCTTTATTCATTTCCAATTTCAAACCGTAGTAAATTTATATATTTTTGATTTGGCCATTTACATATTAAACAATCCTACTTTATTAAGTTTCAAAAATTCTGTCCATGATTATAATACACATGGGAAAAATCATGCTGTTATTGAATTTACACGTCTAACCAAAAAAAATCAATAGTCAAAATCAAAAAATAAATATTATTATTTCACTAAAAATCTATAATTTCTTAGAAAATAAAATTAATTTGTACCCTTTTAAACTATTCAAAAAGAAATTTTATTCGTGGCTTTTGGAAAATCCATTTTATAGCTTAAACGAGTTCTTCAATTCAACAAATGTAGATTTTTAGTTGGTATAATTATGTCATTTTACTATCATAGTGTATCTCATAGCAATATTGTTTGACTTTGCTTTCGCTGTATTTTTGACATTGTCAATGATGTGTTGTACATTCTTAAGACAAATAAAGATCATTTCATTTCATTTCATTTCATTCACTTCCGTCCAGGACAGTACATTTTAATTGGTTTGAGAACGTTTAATATGACATAATGTTGTATTGAATGATACAGTAGATAAGAAAACAACGTTTCCAGCAAAACAAGGCCGGTTAAAGCGACGTTGAGATAAAAAATGGCCAATTAATAAGATGTTGTGTTTGGGTCAAAATAGGCTGATTAAAGCGGAGCCTGGTTAAAAGGTGGCCGGTTAAGAGGGAGTCTACTGTAGGTCAACACACTTAGATTTGAGGAGTTGGTCATGTGAGTAATTTGTGTGTGCAAGAGATTAGGGTTTTGGGGCTATGGAGGCTAGGATCCAGGTAAGTCTAAGTTGTTAGGTAATAAGATTTTATAGGTTTTGAGTTTTGTATGTATTATAAGAAGTATACAAATATAAGACCAAGAACTTCTTGTAAAGGTATTTTTAAAGTTTTGAATATTTTAATCCTTCCTTGTAAACTGTGGAGCAACATTTTCATGAAACAAGCTTAAGAAATGATTTTCAATGTCCTATACATTGACTGACTTCTATTGAAAAATTACCTCATTATCTTAGAGAAAAATTTGCTCAATCAACTCTTATGTACGATAAATAAAAATACCCCCGTCGCAGCAGACCTGCGTACTCAGTGAATTTCCAATGGAATTTTGGTATATTTCTATTTTCCCATAAAATCCATGGGGATGAGAGTATGTAGGTTTGCCGCCACATGGTTTTGTTGGTAAATATAAGTTAAACCCTAACTAGTGAATGTACATACAAAATTGTATCAGGTAATGGTGTTCTTTTTATTTTCCCCATAAACCCCATACGGGTGAGTACGTAGGTTTGCCGCCAAATGGGTTTTCTCAGCAAATATAAGTTAAACGCTTCCGAATGAATGTAAATACCAAATTTTATCAATATATGTCAATAAATAAGCAAGATAGAAGGATTTGTTGATTTCCCATAAGAATAACATGGAAAACATAGTTTTTGGATTTTCTCCATAACCATTCAAGCTAGGTAAAAAATTCAAATACTAGATTGTTCTTTTAAATGGTTTAAGTTAAAATTGTTGAATTCTATAAATAAAAGTAAAAAAAAAAAAAAAAAAAAAAAAAAAAAACGCCAAAAACCCACTTTTAATCCTTTTGAAACCCCATAAAACCCCGTTCCCATAGTCAGATCATTCTGGTTTGCGAACTCAATCTAGTAGATGCTGGCTTACACCCTTGAACCAAATTTCATCAAAATCGGAGGTTCCGTTCAAAAGTTATCGTGTTCACGGACACATAGATATATATATACATATATATCAATTTGAACGAACGGTGTTTTTGGCTTCTAGGGACCTCAAAACAAAAAAGTATCACGGTCCCCGGGCTTTTAGGTCTTACCGTGAATACTACTGTAATAGTGTATTCCCAATTCGCTAAAAATATTGAATGCAAGATAAAATTTGTAAAAGAAGTACAAACCTTGTTACTGGATAAAACATACTATTGTTTTAATGACTACTTAACCAATATATTTGGTTGATGTTTTCATTTAGAATTTAGTTATTTGACAAATAATGGTTACAAAATTACATTACTTTTAGTTTATGTTCTAACTTGTCACATGTTTCATTAGCTGTGCTGAAACCAAAAGTTAAGTGACTAATAGAGAATTTGAATTGCAAATTGATAAATTGTGAAAGGTTTCTCTTTAATTTGAAGGATGATTTCTTCTACTAGAGTACCAGTCTGCTAAATCCCAAATTCATTAGATAAATGTTACGAGGGCTATTCAGAAAGTAAGGAACGTTTTCGTCTTACGCCGTTGTACGCGCGCGTATCGAATATATTAGGATATGAGAGTGCTCGGGGCCTCAGTGGCTATCAAGCCGTGACACTTGGAGCATTGTCGTGCCGCCCGTTTTCTTTATATTTAAATTCAAAATGGCCGCTTCCGTAAAAAGTCCCGCCAGTTGCGAAGTGCGATCAGTAACACGGTTTTTGTTGACAAAAAACTAAAAACCGATAGAGATTTACCGATTTTTATTCTTTCAATTTCAACACGGCAAAGTCAGTGAAACTTGAGGGAAAAATAACGAAAGCTTTGTTATGGTGCTGCAGCGGTTTTCACGGATCTTCTTGTCAACTTTAGTGACCGATTCATCAGTCACAACGCTCGGTCGTCCACTCCACTGCTCATCAAGAACATTGGTTCGGTCATTTGTAAACTGAATACACAACTTACGCACAGAACTTTCATTCAAGACATTGTTCCCATACTTCCACACACTTTTCGATAAATCTTTATCGGTTTTTAAGATTTTTTTGTCAACAAAAACCGTGTTACCGATCGCATTTCGCAACTGGCGGGACTTTTTACGGAAGCGGCCATTTTGAATTTAAATATAAAGAAAACGGGCGGCGCAACGATGCTCCAAGTGTCACGGCTGGATAGTTACTGAGGCCCCGAGCACTCTCATACCCTAATACAGTACACTCTCGTTCATCGGAACTAATGTGGCGGACGGCCGGTTCGGATGTCAAAAAATTCCGATGAAGCGGAGGCCGTCGTTAGCCATCATTTCCGCCCGTACGGTGACCTATCGTGATTGTATTCATTCTTGTTTTTAAGGCAACGCTAGAGATTTTATGAAAATAAGGCACTCAAACTTTGAACATGGTAACAAATGAACCTATAGGAATAAAAACAACGCAGGAAATAAAGATCCAAAATCGTTATTATCATACTCCATAGTTATATTCCACTCATATTCCAGCAGTCAACTGACTTCCACGTAACACAGGTGCAGTCGCGACGCGAGACTGACAGAATGACAGTTTGGGAAGCGGTCGGAACGGATGTTCACTTCCTGCCCCCTTCCTCTTTCTATTTTTGTGCGAATACTCCACGGCCTCACAAATCACATCGATACATACAGATTATGGAAAACGCCTGATGACGTTAGACGCAAAATGTGATACTTCAGTGTTGTGCGGATAGAACGAATGGAAATTGAAGGCGCTAAAACGGAAAAATTATTTATTTCGTAAGAAAAAAAATTAATAATATCCAGATTTTCAGTTCCGATGAAGCGGAGTTCCGATGTCGCCGAGTCCGATGAACGAGAGTGTACTGTATATTCAATACGCGCGCGTACAGCGGCGTAAGACGAAAACGTTCCTTACTTTCTGAATAGCCCTCGTATTTTCCTTTCAAGTTTGTACAGTAGACTCCCTCTTAACCGGCCACCTTTTAACCGGTCTATGCTTTAACCGGCCTGCCCTGGCACAAAAACATCGTCTTTTTAACTGGTCATTTTTTTATCTCAACATTGCTTTAACCGGCCATGTTTCGCGGGAATCTTTGTTTTCTTATCTAATGTATCATTCAATTCCACATTATATCATGATGTTCTCAAACCACCTAAAATGTACTGTCCTGGACAGAAGTGTATGCCACTGGAAGTGAATGTGTTTGGACATGCTATCCAATAGATAATATAGCACACAAATTATTATTATTTTTTTGGTCACTGATTTCATCGATGTTGGATGTTAGCTATAAATTATATAGAGTAATATATTTATAGTTGGTTTTTCAAGCCATAATTGCATTTAGGCCATATGAAATTGTAGGTTGAAATTTTTTAATGTACATCAGTTTAACCGGCCAAATCATTAACCGGCCAAGGCCTGGTCTTGAGATGATCGGTTAAGAGGAAGTCTACTGTATGATCATTGTTGTCCAGCTGGTTGAGATGTAATGTATTTCTGTTTTGTTCACCTGTTCATCGCTCTCCTCCTTGAGGCCCCACGTCAGGTTGGCCAGGTGGCAGATGTTGGAAGCGGACACCGCCACCACGGGCTTGCGGCTACGAGGCGTCATCATTGTCTCCTGAAACACACAGTTCACTGTACTGATAAGCTAAAATATTTTTTTTCATTGACTGTTTAAAACCGTTACTGTTATTTTTCATTAACGTGTTATTATAACTATTACTTTGTAACACGTTCTTGATGAACGTTTGCTAAAAATGGTACGGAGCTGAGAGTACAAGGCCGTAGCCAGTGGGGGGGGGGTCAGGGGGTCGAAACCCCCCCCGAAATTTTGGCACAAATAATAAAAAACAGACCAATAAAAAGTATGTAGAATTTTTCCATAAGAAACACTGTTTAAAAATTAAATAATTTGAAATTTGAAAATTAACAAGGAACAAACTTAAAAACAAAGTAAAACATACTTATTTGTCTAATTACAATGTTCAAGTCGTAGTGCACGCCAAAATGTAGGGATGATCGCGGTTCAAGGGGGAGTGTAAAAACCAATGAGCGGGAATTTGACATAACCTTAGCATGTCAATTCCCTCATCAGAACGTTCGATCGTGTGTGTACTGTGCAGTTTAGTTTTACAGTGAACTTTGAGTTAGTCTTCTTATAGCTTTGTGTCGTCTGTTTAATTGACATAGACGATATAAATGTTCAGTTAGGTAGGTGAAACAAAACAATTAGGTAAATAAATCAAAACAAAAACAGTGAAAATATATTTTAATTTTGCCTGCTCCTCCATCAACAGTCCTCGATTTAACCTTTATATGATTAGGCAAGAAGAAGACAAGCCAATATTTCTTCTTGTACTTTTTCTTGTGGTCAAAGCCGTCTGAGGGGTTTAGCACTGAAGTAGGCCTACGATGTAAATTCACAGGAGGGACAGAACAATATAAAAATACCTTAGTTTTTTTTTATGAACCAACCAACTTATAAGTTACTCTGACCTTATACGAGTAAGGTATATTTGTAACTGTGTATGTATGCACAAAAATCTCAAAAACGGCTTTTAACGATTTTCCAAAAATCTGCAAATGACTTAACTTATATAGTTCTGAGATAAAAAATATATTATTTCAGGTCTCAATGCCAGGGAAAATCTTATTTCGTCATAATCCTCGATTTATGTAACACTTGAACCTTGGTCTTACTGAGTTAAATATCTAAGCAAAGAAATAATGAAAACAGCTGACTCAACTGTTAAAGAACAGACTGTGAGTTCGAGTTTTAACATGATGCTGTTTTGGATGGTAGTCAGTTACTGGTAAATTATAGTACTGAATGTTACTATAATAAATACAATTTCCCTTTTTTAAATCACACTTTATATTGGTGATTATGAATAAATAAAATTTAGGTGAAAGGATAAAAAAAACTTTGCAATTTGTGGGATTGTAATTGATTTTAAAACAAAAGAATTAAAAATTAATTAAATCAACTGCTAACCATAGACATATAATCCACGTTAAGGATTCAACAAATATATATTAAAGTGCAGCACACTTAGGCATACTTAAAAACAGTCTAAAAGGCAAGGAGCGGAGCGAACAATCCATAGATATATACTAATACAACTGGATCAATAACTGAAATAGCGGAATAGCGGTAAAAACGAGCCGGCTTCCCCCACCACTAGCCAGTATTGCCGCCGCTGCGCCGCCGCCGCGCCGCGCCGAATATCAGCTGACACGATTGTTGTTGGTGCGTCAGCTGCATTCTTGTTTGTTTACATTCTTTTAAATGTTCAATTATAATTATGATGATGAAAGATGGTTCTGTACTTGCAGCTTTAGGATGTATTAGTGCACATTCTAAAGGCTGAAATTTATCATTTCATAGGTAAGAAAGACTAAAAAGTTACAGTATTACTGTAATTTATTTTATTAATTTATTTATTTATTTAAATTACAGTAAATGATTACTCGCACAGGGTTGGCAACACAGACCACGAATACTGGCTAGTGGTGGGGGTAACGGCTCGTTTTCGCAACACGGAGTTATCGATCCAGTTGTATTAGTATATATCTATGGAACAATCTCGTCTTAAATAGAAACAAGCATGTTTGCACTTGGCATTTTAGGGCAGTCTGTTACTGTTATTACTATGAAAAATTATTTAAGTTTCCCCGAGAAAATGCTCGGTCCCCGGGTATTTATTATAGACTGAGGAAGAGTAGAAATATGCTGATAACGAGTAATATAGTTAGGCTACTGTGGTATGTATTGTGTTGAAAAATGATCAGTTTTAGGTGTGATATTGTTAGCATTGACATGTAGCAACTTTAATCGTATGTTTGTTTAAAGTTCATTAAGCTTCAATAAAAAGAAGAATTTAGTTCTTAATAATTAGTAAGAATAATTATTATTGTAGTTATATAAGTAGGCTACTATTTAAACATTTAAAACGTCAAAAATCATGCTTTAATTAACATTATATTATAGCCTATTAATAATTGCGTTATAATAAAAGTTCGATAGTTACGCGGAACTCAAACCCCCCCCAAAATTTTTTTCTGGCTACGGCTTTGTGAGAGTAGATTAGTGGCTATCTAAAAAGTAAAAACAAATACTGTTTTAGAGCAATTTAACATAAAAACTTCATTATATCTTCCTCGTGCACACAAATTTTTTTTCAACATTTAAGAAATTTCAAAACGCTTGACATTTACATTTCCAAGTCAAACTCATCAAATTAAAGGTTCTTCAATAAACTTAGCATTGTATTATTATAATATCAGTTCAAATTAGATAAATATACAAACAAAAAAAGAGTATTACGCGGAATTTAGTTCCGTTTACAATAAATTTAGGCTTAATTTATTAAATAATTACTATGCTATAATAATTAAAAGTAAAACAAATTAAATCATGCAAAATGAAATATCATGCTTCAAACTACACACACATGCCAAATAGACGGATTGAATTAAAGTAAGCATAGGGTACGTGCATGGATGTTTATACCACACAGTGAAAGCCCTCTAGTCTGGCCTTGGATGGTTCTGATACTGGATAATCCGGCCGCTCTTTTCCGTAAATAAAACATTCGGCTTCGGATGTTTCCCACTGTTGATATAGAAAAGTCAACTTGTTTTCCATGTTCAATAAATAATATTTCAGTTACATAGTCGGAGATTCAGTATCAGGCGTGTCCAGAAAAATCATGTTCATGTACTACAATTGATGGCAGCATGTGGTTCGTAAATCTCTGCTCCATTTTTTAATGTACCGAGCATCAAAATGACATGGAATTTAGGTCACAAATTGTGGTTGCATTTGTGGTAAAATCATGTTGCCATCCGATATTACAATGTTTGATTAATTTTATCGTCCAATAAACATGGTTCCACACCATGGTCCATTGCTAGCGGCCGATTTTCCAACCCGTTAGTCATTTCGGGCCAGTATTCCACTGTGATCAAATAAACTGCTCGACTTTTTTTTCAGAAATTGATAGCAAAGAACTGTTCATGGATACACTACTTTTAGTAGTTAATACACCATAATATTTAATTTTTTTTAAATAATATAGCGCTGTTCACATGTTTAATGAACTGACAGTTAATCCAACCATTAAAAATCCGGTTGGGGTAACCGGTCCTGAGGTGGCCAGATTTGAGGGAAACTACTGTATCACACGTTGATAAATATAAGTAATGGCACACATTATGGCCTCCATATAGGCCTACCCAAAAACTTCAAACTACTGGATGCATTCTCTAATTGCACCATGTAATCTCAAATTTTGGTTGTCCATTTTTCAGAATTAAAAATTAGTTGAAATAATCTACTCTACAGTACTGATCTAAATACCATGCAAATGTAATTATAATTTTATCTACTCACACGGTCTGGTTTTAACTGGCTTCAATGTGTTCACCAACTTTTACCTCAAAATCTTTAGTAATTATCAAATTACCCTACATTCCTAATCCCTTGATCAGTCAGAATAATATTACTTTTTTATCAAACAATTTAATTGTTGATAAATTTTATATTGTATTGTTAAAAAACCTATATCAATTCAATTTTAAAACCCTGTTTTTTTGTAATTTTTTTTTATAATCTCAAATTATTACCAAGTTTTGACATTTTTTATGTAAATTTGTAGATTTGGTAGCACTTTACATATTTTATTTAAAAAGCGATTCAAAGCCTACATTGAAACTCAAACTACAAAGCCGAACACTTTCTACAAGCTACACTAATAACTCAATATATAGCCTACAAATGAAATTTCTTTTTAAAATTCCATTGCCTTAAGTTCAGGACAATAAAAATAAAAACTCAACTATAGCACATTTTTTATGTTCTACAAAAATATTGCACTGCCGCTAATAGATAAATTTAGAAGGTTACCCCTCCGTTTTAGAGTCCAGGGTTACATAAATAGTCTGCTTTGGCTATGAGAGCAACAACGTATAAATTGTGTATAGCAGCAAAGGGCATTTTAAGTTTTGTGTTGCCACTCTACTGAGGGGTTTACCTGCATGGCCTTGGACATCCTGTGGGTAGAGAGAGTGATGGGACTCATGTCGTCGGGGGAAGGGGAGAGCAGGCAAGTGTTGCAGGCGGGCGTGCTGGTTAGTAGGGCGGAGTAGCGGTTAGTTACGGGGGGCGTGAGGGGTGCTTTACTCACACACAGTGGGCGGTGCTTCATCAAACTAGGGTTACAAGGGGTGAAAAAGAGGTTCTCTTTGTCAAGGTTAGAAACGATCGGGGAAAGGTTAGAGTGGGATTTCTCTTCAGATTCGTTCGCCTTTGGCACGTCGTCTTCTATCCTTTCGGTCAGCGGTGATGCCAACTGTTCTTGCTCAATGTTGTCGCAACTCTTTCCAGATTTTAATCTTTGGAAGCACTTTGGTGTTTTTGATTCTGGACTCTAAAAATAAATGAGGGTGTAAGGCAAGTCATGCAGAAAAAAGCTGTTAAATGCAAACAGACAAGAATTATGAAAGTAAGAGCCTTTAAGAAGTTGAATTATATGATAAAAATAATGCTGTGGTGCAGTGAAAAATTACTAGCTTTAGTTTGTGAATGAGCTATAAAATAATGTATCAAATTTGAGAGGGCGATGCCAAAAAGTATAACGAATGAAAATTTGATAACAATAAAATTAAGTCTCTCATACGATGAAACAAACTGACGCTAAATTGAAAGACAATATAGTTAGACACAAAAATATGCAACCAATGGAAGCGCTGATTATTCATTAACATAATGTCCAACAAGACTAATGGTTAATTTATTAGCTTTTCCATGTCAACAGTTTTGAATAAAAGGCGAGTGGTCTCTAATAGGTAGGCCTAGTTGTAACTATTTAGTGTTTCTTTCCACCATAAACAGTGCACCCAAACCATCATCATAAATGATGCCAATGTGAAAAATATTCAGAGCCTTAAGAGTATTTTTTTAACCTACTCACAATAGCAAATAATAACATATAATGATATAATTATTGTACAATTATATAATCAGTTTACTTAGACACACACACATACACACACTACAATTTTACTTACGTTCAAAATTTCTTCACTAGAAGAACGTTTCTTCAACTGACCAAGCTCACAAAAACCTCTTGCGGGTTTCAAAGTTTTGTTGAAAATGTGTTTCTGGAACAAAAAAAAGTACTTGTTGCATAGGCCAAGGTAAAAAATGAACTCAATTCTTTGACACTGAACGAAACATATTAACATAAAATGGCAATATGTGGTTTGCGTGCCATTATATGTTAATACCACCCACCCGTGGCGACTGGTGGGTGGTATGAATCTTCCTCGGAAGCAGTGGACTATACTCATCGCTTCCCCACTGGAGTGGGAAGATGTAATTATTGGAAGTACAAATGGAGAATGACACAAGACCAGTCATGCGACTGTGGAGCAGAGTTTTAAACTATGGAACACATAGTTGCAGAGTGCCCACTGAGTGCCTTCCCCGAAGGATTGACCAGTCTGCATAGCTCAAGTGATGCTGGGCTGCAATGGCTTAGCGCCCTGGATTTAGCTCTATAAAGAGAGATCTAATTTTTGTTTTAGTGTTTAGATTTTTACTTATACTGACTCAGGTGCTCTGCACCGCAGAATTTATTTGATTCTTAAACCATGGTGGCTGGCTAAATGAGCCATACGATATATATATATATAATGGCAATAGGCTAACGGTCTACGTGTTTCTCAGCATAATGTAATTGTTACAAGCTTTGCTTACCCCGAACGTTTCATTCTGCATAGTTATTTTTTTCTCCATGTAGAGTCTCTGTTTAACCTTCGGTGATAGGAAGTGTTCATACCTTGATGGAGTCACCGAAGCTCCGGGCCCGATTATTGTTGGGTGTTCCGTGGCCATTTTCCCGATTAAACTGTTTGACCAGTCGTCGCTTTTTACTGCTCTCAGGGAGAGACTGAATGTGAGCATACAGTTGCGCCAGAGCCTCTTCTGTGGGGTTCCTAGTGTTCTCTTGCGCAGTTCGTTCTCGGTCGACAAAGCTAAACACGGTTTTCGCAGCACTACTCTCGTTCAGCTGTAAACAACAACAAAATATAATAATTGGTACCAATGGCATGAATCTAAATATTTATTTTTGGCATTTATTTGTATAGTAGCCTAACTTTTACAATATTATGATGATCTTGAATAAGCAGTGATAACATGGGACCTCAGAGAACCAACTTTAGAACTAATCGTATAATCGTAGTAATCTAAACATAATTTAACGAATAATACTTAAAATAACCATGTACGGTAGAGCTCCTTTTTTAGCATAATAGAGATAAAAATCATAAATGAAAGTGTAAGACATTATAAGCCTTTTTATGTATTTTACATTGGCCAACTATACTGAGAAGTTTAACTTGTTTGTTTTTAACAAAACTCTTTTGAAGTTATGAAGAAATAAACCAACAAGTTACATTTTCTACCGGTGGTTCATTGAATTTAAAACAGAGTGAAGCACCCTTTGCCCTGGCAAGTTTGAGTGAAGCCAACAAGCTCTTTGGAAGGTGAGTGAGCGAAGCGAACCAGCTCATCTTACAAGTTTTACAAGATTTCCAAGCAAATGCACAGTCCCCTGGTAGTAACTTAACCCTTTCCGAGCGTTTGACTTATATATACGTCAAATAATTAAATCGTCATTAGGTATTTTAAAATTGTTTTTTGGCTGTCTATAGTTACATTAAGCCTACATTAAGTTACATTAAATGAATATTATTGTTTTAATAATTTTTTTTATTTCATTGGTAAATTTCCGTTTGGTGGGTTGTCATCACTGATCTCGAAACATCTGTTCTACCGGCCGGCTGAGTCATTCTCATGTTATTGTTTCGCAAGCTCAGACAGCATTTGTTTACGTCTTGTGAGGTAAAGGTTAGTGAAATATATCCAGTGAATTAGATTGTGATGCGATATTTAGTGGAAATTGACTTTAAGGTTGTATGATCCGAATTTTGAAGAAGACATAATAGATAATAGACAAAACAAATATGGTTGTAAACCCTGTAAAAAAATTATTTTTACGAAAAAAGTGTGCATAATCAACTTCAACCATCAGATAGAAACGAAAAAGTATCAGAATTTCAAAATTTATTTTTTGACCACAACCAAAATATTTTTTGCGTAGTGAGTGCGGCTGCGTGTAGTGGCCGCCGCTTGGGAAGGGTTAACATATGACATAGGAATTCAGTAAACTTTCTCTAATCTAGCATATCCAGGACTTGACACAGGCTGGATTATATAATATTCTGTATTACAGTATGAATATCAGAAAAAAACTAAATAAATCAAGAATAACATATATTTTAGCGAATTTCCCTATAGGGAATACGCTATTACGGTAGTAGTCACGGTAAGACCTAAGCCCGGGACCATGGTACTTTTTCGTTTTGAGGTCCCTAGAAGCCAAAAAAACCGTTCGTTCAAATTGATATATATATATATATATATATATATATATATATATATATATATATCTTCTGCTAACGACATATTTAAAAGAGTACCAAGAATTATCTTCAAAAGACCTCCAGTCCTCAAAGAAATATTATCAAGACCAAAACTTCCCCTTACCACCAGTGAAAATTAAAGTAAAAATTTTAAGAAGAAAAAAGCTGAGCCTTGTAATAAACCTAGATGCCTTGTTTGTAAGATGTTCACGGGCTCATCTTCCTTTACAAGCCACTCTACAAAAAATCATACAAAATCAAAGACCATCTCTCATGTGACTCCTCAAACATTGTTTATCAGATTAAATGCAATCAATGCCAAAAAGATTATATAGGATCAACAATAAACTCGTTAAGAACAAGGATCACTGGCCACAGATTTGCATTTAACCACAAAAAGACAGAACAGCCACTAGTCAAACATGCAGAAGATCATAACGAACAGTTTGAGGAGTTATATAGCATATTACCAATCCCTCAACTCGGTTCAGATTCCACTGTACAAGACCTCAGATATATGGAGCAAGCTCACCAAATGGTTATGAAATCAAAATTTCCTAATGGACTGAACCTGAGATGATTAGAATGACTTCTAGAAAATCTACACATGATCTTTATTTATATTATTGTTTAATTTTATGTTTAAGTTTTGATGTTTGTTTAAAATGTTTTAGTTGTTAGTTTTTTTACAATTTTTATATTTTATACACCTGATGACGCGTAATGCGAAATATAGTGTTATCATGAAATTTTAAGATTTTTCCTTAAAATGTAGCTATATATATATATATATATATATATATATATATATATATATATATATATATATATATATATATATATATATATATATATATATATATATATATCACGATAACTTTTGAACAGAACCTCCGATTTTGATGAAATTAGGTACAGGGGGTGTAAGCCAACATCTACTAGGTTGAGTTCGCGAACCAGAATGATCGGACCATGGGAATGGGGTTTTATGGGGTTTCAAAAGGGTTAAAAATGGGTTTTTGGCTTTTTTTACTTTTATTTAGAAAATTCAACAATTTTCACTTAAACCATTTAAAAGAGCTTAAAAAAAACAAACAATCTAGTATTTTGAATTTTTTAGCTAGCTTAAATGGTCGTGGAGAAAATCCAAAAAATATGTTTTCCTTGTTATTCTTTTGGGAAATCAACAAAACCTTCTATCTTGCTTTCTTATTGACATATCTCGATAAAATTTGGTATGTACATTCATTAGGAATTGTTTAACTTATATTTGCTTAGAAAACCCATATGGCGGCAAACCTACGTACTCACCCCTATGGGGTTTATGGGGAAAATGAAAATAACACCATAACTTGATAAAATTTGGTATGTAAATTCACTAGGTAGGGTTTAACTTACATTTACCAACAAAACCCTACTGGCGGCAAACCTACATACTCTCATCACCATGGATTTTATGAGGTAATAGAAAAAAATAACAAAATTCCATTGGAAATTCGCTGAGTACGCAAGTCTGCTGCGACGGGGGTATTATTCTTAAAAAACAGGTTTACTTCGGAATAAAAACAATGCATAACATACTGTAATTAAAATATATAATTATAAAACTAAAACTGGTGCCTTAGGCTTATAAAAAAATTATTTTGAAGTTGTTCCCAAAATGGAAAGAAGTCACCCGATGTCGGCCGAACATGAATTGTCTCCCCTACATGCATGGCAATATGCTTTATACGGCATTGTTTTGTTCCCTTGCAACTTCGAATCCCAAACAAACTTGATTTTTATTCCTATTAAAAATTTTTTTCTAAAGTCATGACAGATTATCTAGCGTGCCAGATCGTGGGAGCCGGATTAGAGGACGTTTACTGTACTAAATACAGAGAAATATTGTAAAACCAGGCAAGATTTTTACATACCGTACCAAATTTAGGACAGCACATATGGAGCTGGTTTGCAGAGAAAGTTATAAAAAATTTATTCATTTTCCGTGTTGTTATAATTTATGGATCTTGCTTTGAGTAGATTGTTTTTAAAATACTGAAAGACGTATAAAAAATTCACGGATTAATTTAAAACAAAGTTGAACTCAAACAATAATAGATATCAGAACTTTATGATGCAAAAAATTTTACCTCAACCTAGTAACAAAAACTAAATGGCTTCTAATCACCTTGTTGGACAAATAAAATTAATTAAATAAAACAAGTCTTAATTAGTTTTGGTTCTCCATTAAAAATAAGAACTTACCACATTTTCAGGAAATTGTTTTCTTCTTTCAAAGTACATCTTGATGTCTGTAGCCAATGACAAGGGGATGTTGAAGAGGTCAAGTCCCGCAGATATCATGAATGCGACAACTTTACTCAGCATCTGAGAAGTAGAGTGAAGGGCTTCTGGGGGCAGCTGTCAAAATACATGTTTTAGATTTAAAAAACAGTAGGCCTAAGTTAATTGAACTATTAGCACATTTTCTATAGACAAATATAATATGTTTGTCCCACATTGTGCAACATAAATCTGAGAACAAGATATAAGTTCATCACAAAATTTTCAGAAGCTGATTAAATGTGTGCTGCGTCTACTAAAGTTCAGCATACCTGCTATATAAGTCAATACATACAATCGTGAAGAGAAATCTGAGAGACAAAAATAAAGAAGTATAATGTGTATCAGTAAAGGATAAACTTTTTTTTGAATTAAATGCATGACTCTAGGGAATAAATAGGTCCTAAATCGAACAAAGTTTGTATCAGCTGGAAATACTTTTACAATTACGGATCAAGACAAGAGCTTCATTTCAACTAAAGCTAAAACACCATAGTTCTGGAGTCTTGCAATTTATTAGATCAGAATTTCAACCTGTATATTAACTTCTCTTGCAAACTAAATTTTTCTCACCTTTCTTGGACACAACAGATGAGGGGTGAACAAAGTAGCCAGATTATCTGCAGACATTTTGTTTTCGTCTTCATGGCTGGCAACCAGGTGTAAGAGTTGCACAATATCTTTTAAAACTTCCCAATTTTCAGATGGCAGCAAAAGAAGCAAAAGTTGCAATGCTTGCAGCAGTCGGTCGTCATTTGGTTTCTGAGTACACAGTTCTGAAATATAAATAGTTGAAAATCAGATTTAAGCACTTATGAACCAATGCTGGAGCTGATTTAAATTGTTTAATAAGTAATCAGTGTTATTGGTTTTTTAAAAAAACTCAGTGACTTTAACTAACTGATAACTTTTGTCAGTGGTTTTCTGACAAAAAAATGTGTTCTATGAACTGAATGAGTTTTTTAAAATTTTAATGGTATGATATGTTAAAAGTATGATTTTATTTTGCTTTAAAGATAAGATTAGTTATAAGTCATTGACAAAGTCTATTGCAAAGTAACTGTTGCTTAAAGACCAATAAATATCATTGAATAATTAATGTTAATAGAAATAAAATATTAAGTATGCTTGAAATAAACTACAGGATATTCCTGATAAATGGTTTGGTTATATGGTACCACTGATTTCACAATAAAATAAGACTCTCTTGCAGCTCTGACTTCCCCAGTCTCTAGCATACCAGGGCTTGATCATTCGTGAATAAATATTTTGGCAAAATAATATAATAATACAATATTATTCTCTTCCAAAGAGAATTTGCAAACGCTACATTGTTTTTGTGTGACTGTTTGATAGTTCGGCACTCTGCGTTGCAATAAAATGCATTTCTGCAAAGTGACGTGTCGGTACCAAAATTTTAAAGTCGGTACCGGCACCAGTTATTTTGAGAGATCGGTTTACGTTACCCGTTCCAGGAACAAGTGTTCAATTTTTAATAAGGTTAATCTAATAGGCAATAAGAAAAAACTAATCGTACATTAAGGTGAAACTAGTGTACTTGTTGCTCGATATAGAGCAATTTAGTTTGGGTAATTTTTACTGTTTACACTTTTTAATCAGTTCGTTAACCAGTGCATCCTCCAAGATTTAGATCATTATCCAAGGTTTAGAAGTTTGTAAAAAATTACCTTGATATAACGAACCTCAGTAGGCCTATATTGAAAACCTTGACATTACAAATTTTTTATATTCCCCTTCAGTTCGATATATATTGAGGTTCCACTGTGGAAATAGAAATAGCTGATTTATTATCATTTCTTGAATGTTGAATGTACGAATTAACGACTCCTTGTTTCGTGTTATTGTACTGTACCATATATACCAGCTGACAACGGATCAACAATTAACAAAATCCAATAAACAAAGGTTTTGCTAGTTTTTGTTTTACACTAGAGTCAATCAACATATTTAACTACATTATTATCTAATGTGATCTAATTAACTTTTTGTTTAACAATGAATAATTGTTTTTTTCACAAAAAAGACCACGTTTTCTTGATTTTTCCTCTTTTAAAGTTAGGGTTAAAAATTGGTATTTTTCGGAGATGTGTTCGGATTAAGCAGATTTTCGGATCAGCGGGACTCTACTGTAGCAGTAAAATGATATATGTCAATGATGTAATAAAACAATAGTGTTTTATTTTAAAATTTCAATGAACCAAGTCGTACAACTTTGGATTGACATTAACATATCTATTAACTTTTATAAATTAAACAAAAAAATATATAGTTTGTTTTTACACGACAATTGGTTTAGGAAATAGGGGTTTTCTGTACTTTTTCTTATCAGTCAATTATTGTAACTAACCCTAGGACCCTCGCCCTCCGCCGGCCCAATGCTGAGCAATAAATCATCTCGGAATTTTTCCTATGTTTTCCTCATTCTACTTGGCCATCTCAAATTGCAATGGTATTGATATTTTTCAAGATTCGGGGACATTCTTTTTATTTTAGGCTACGAGCAATCGAGATCAGCATTTTTGATTTTAGAGAAGAGCATCGGTTATCCAAGGTAATCATGGGGAGGACGGTCACGGATATCTGAAAACCACGGTATAAAAAAGGCAAGTAGCTGAACCCCAACCAAGACTACCTCTTCCGTTCATCTCCCTCTGGCAAGGACGAGAAATGAAAAGCAAATTAATAGAAAGGCCACTAAAAATGTTTATTGACATATGTGGTGGAGAAGTCAAACAAAACTAGCTAAAAATATTAAGAACATAATTGCATCGGGTATAGTAAAAATATTCACAAATCAATCAATTATTAATGTAAAAAATTTAGAACAGTACCGCCCAAGTCATCAAGCGAATAATAACAAAGCCAAAGATTCACTGTATAAAAGAATATGTGACACATTAGGCTTGCAAAATAAGGAAAGGAAAGGATTAACGCATGGAAATTACAAAATTATCAGTGAATTGCTTTGTTGGCATTCTGTTACTCATTACATGCATGCGCATCTCGGATTACGCTGATGCCTTGCAGCCAATTATTTCCAATATTACTGTTTACTTCAACAGATATTTAAAAGCTCTGGTTTGAACTTGGTCTTATCTCAGTTGGAACTTACCAGCAATTTGACAATAGGCGGGGAAATAAGTTTCGGTCAACAGAGGTTCTTGAAGCTCAGCCAAAAACGTTTTGAGAACTGATGCACAGTCATGGACGGAGTATAGACCTTCTTTGAAATCTACCAGTGCACCACTGTTGAGCTGTGATTTCAGATCCTGCTGCCTTGTTAGCTTACCAGTTCTTCTAAATATGCCTTCTTGAATCACATCTAGAGAAAATTGGAAACAAAATGGTTGAACTTTTTGAGTTAATCCATCTTGAAAGTTAAACAAACTTATATTGATTGATTGATATTGATGTTATTCTTTCAATTAATGATGAATTTCAAAAACCTTTGGTACACTCACTTAAATTCATATAGCCTACTACCAATACAAATTAAAGTAAAATTTCACCAATATCCTCTAGTTATTAAACACTAATAGCAATAAACAATTTCTTCTAAGTTAGCCTCCTTATTTTATCTACCCACCATTCCAAATAATAAATGAAGAAACCTGCAATTTGAACGTTGTTTCATTTAAATAAAATAGACCTTAAAGTGGCATCAATTCAATTGGATCTACTTTTTTAAATACATATAAATTCACTTTTAGTAAAAGTACACAAAAGACAAAAGAATAATTCATTAATCATTTTACACAGTGAGTGAGTACATGGCAGCCACACTGTTGATCTAGGGCTTTTAATACTACTACAAATTACATCACAGCTACCTATTTTATTTTTATAATTATTTATTTTTACTTGGAATCTTTTCATTAGTTTAGGTTTTATTCAAAATAGGCTAACCCAATCTAATTCCTTCCTTCAAAAGATTAAAGATAAAAGCACAAGCAAGAACAAAATGTACATTTTCTAAAATTCTAAAAGGGCCAAGGTTACCAAACACTAGGCTACTACGGTATTTCAGATAGAAACTATGAGTTGTTGTTCTGTGTAAGAGTGGGGATAAGAAGTATAAAAGTTGTGTGACAACTTTTATTTCGGAGTTGTCACACAAAATCGATTTAAGTTTTGCAGGGTGTCTAGTTTATTCCTCTTTCAAAATTCAAGACTAATTCCAGACTTTTTCAAGACTTCTTTAGTTTTTTCAATTGCACACTACTCAACATATAACTTTCTATTTTACATTTTACAAAATTATTTATACAGTTGCCGCTAACATATTTGTTTAAAAAATAGTATACACATACCTTCCATCAAGCAGCTCAAATTTTATTGTTGAATATAATCACTGCATGTTTTGCCGAGAATACGACATTGTCAAGTGATACAAGAACATACTATCCATTTAAGGATTGGTCAAGTATCAAAATAGACAAACTGAACTGTGTTTGTGATATGTTTTGTCTATTTTAATCCTTGAGATCAATCCTTCGATGGATAGTATGTTCTTATATCACTTGACAATGCTGTATTCACAGCAAAGCATGTGGTGATAATATACAACAAAAAATTTGAGCTGCTCGACAGAAGCGTGTGTGGTGTGTATACTATTTTAGGCTTCAATAGCAGTTCAGCGGCTAATAAATTTTAGTCTTCAATAGCAAATCAGCAGCTAATACAATGAATCTTGATATTTTTGGTCAAAAACAAGACTATTAACATGAAACCATAAAATTCTAACTTATTAATAATAAGCAATATTAATTCTGCAACAACATTGAAAATTAAAATGGTTTGAATTAAAATAATGCAAAAGTGTATAATTCTATTTTTATTAAATACTAGCTGTGTGCCTGTCCTTCGTAGGGCTGTTTAGTTTATTATTAAAATAAATAATATAAATAATTCCACAAATTAAAAATAGTGATATCAAATTTATAGAACACATAAAAATTGCATATATTTGTTAATAATTAAAATGTTGTTTCTCCTTGTGTTTCTTTAGCTTGTAGGCCAATGATAGTTAACACCATTTTTAGGCCATTTTTTAGCATACACTGAATCAAGAGTTAATACCAGCATCTCTGCACGGTGGTCGCGAGCATTTACTGTCTACAGTCACAAGCGTTTTGATTGGGGATCATAAGCGTCTCCAGTTAGCAATCTTGATCGGCGATCATGAGCGTCTCCATAGTTAAAATTTTTTATAAATTTCAAGACTAGAAGGCAAATTCAAGACTAATTCCAGACTTTTCAAGACCATTGTTAAATTCAATACTAATTCAAGACTTTCCAGATTTTCAAGACTACTAGACACCCTGGTTTTGTTTTAATAGTTGTCTATGTAAGATGAAAAACAAGCCATGATTTAATACTGTAAGACTAGGGCATCATTTAACTGCAAATTGTAAGTTACAGGGATGTGAAATTTCTTGGAATTTGATCTTGGATTGTCAGCAGCACAGAATGATGACATTGTCGTGGCAAAAAGGATCAGGGGTTTCTACCTGAGGAGAAGGGCTTCTTTAGGAGTTGTGTCAATTATAGATTATAGTCTACTCAATCGTGAAACTTACTTTCTTCTTTACTGAGGAACTCTATTAGCTGATGCACTTGTGAAATTCCATCTTTTGATAATTGTATTCCTTCAGCAACTTTGCCCGTTGTTTTTAATTTTTTTTGTAAAAGGTACAAAGCTCCATTTTAATGACCTCAGCTTTGATTTTTCTGGTTGAGCATCACAGCTGCAACATAACAAAATCATTTAGTTGGTCTTCTCTCAAATATCATTCATAGAGGAAATTAAACACAAACATCTAGTCAATCTAGGGAAAAGAATGGTAACTGGCAGAACGTTGCTCTAGTCGACGACAACTTTGGCCTCGGTATGTAAGGCTGGCCTTAGTATTGGCCTTGGTATGGTACAAAAAAGGCTGGACATATAACTTTTTGTTATCCAGGGACTCTTTTTCACTTTCTTCCCTCTATACCATAGTATATGGAGAAAGTAGGCCCTATTGTTTACGTCAAAAGTTTTTGAATTTGAGTTGTTGGTGGATTGATACGTTTTGATGCCCCATGAGTCCAAAAAAGTGGTTTTCAGAGTGATGTCTGTCTTATGTGCATGTGTCTGGATGTAAACAGATCTAGAGAATGACCCAATGGTCCGATTTTAATGAAATTTGGGGTATAGGTCTAACTTAGAACATTAGAGTGTAAATGTGACTTCTTATAAAAAAAAAAACTAAAACAAGTCATCAGCTCATGATATATTGATATGGGCCTAAATAAGCAATAAACTTTAAATACAAATTTCCCCATAAAAATAGGGCCTAACATGAAAAACTTCTTTTGATTTTTCTCTATAACCAGTAAAGCTATTTTATTATTCAAAATACTAAATTGTGTGTTTTACAAGTTCTTTTAGATGTTCAAGATCAATTTGTCATATTAATGGTTTGTGTTAAAAATGCCAAAAACCCATTTTTTTACTCAGGAACCCCATAAAACCCTGTTCCCATAGTGGTTTTCGAACTTAACCTGATGAATGCTGCCCTACACCTCTGTACCAAATTTAATCAAAATCAAAGGTTTCCTTCAAAAGTTATCTCGTTAATGGACATATATTTATATATGTAAAGGATGGAAAAAAGTCTGGGAACAATATAATATCTAAAAAAATGTTTAAGGGACTAGAACTTTACAAATTGATTTTGAGTGAACTTCTAAAATTGTCTACTTCCTAAAGTACTTATTGTCCTTGGACCTCCAAGGGGGGTGGTCCACAGGGAGTCAGAAGAAAATCTTAAATGTAAGCATACGTCAATAAGTACATCAAATTAAAGGTCTTTAAGAACAAAGAACAATGCAACAAACCTGACCTCAAAAAGATGACCGAGTCAAAAATGGCAGGCTATCAAACTTTGCATTAAAATAATATTTCTGAAAACAAAATCAATAACTCCCAATACACTCGGCCTTTTGAGGTCGGGTATGTGGCAAATTGCTCAGAATGCAAAGCTCTTTAAAATGACGTATCATATGATTTAGGCCAATACAGTTTCCCTGAAGACTTCCACAACTTCCACAAGGGACGTCCCAAAGAAAGTCTTGAGAAATTCTTCATTGGCCTACATCATTTTAAAGGGCTTTGCATTCTGAGCAATTTGCCACAAACTCGACCTCAAAAGGTCGTGCTTTTTTCACTAATATGATTTTAATGCAAAGTTTGATGACCTGCCTTTTTTGACTCTGTCGGCCTTTGAGGACGGGTGTTTGCGGCATTGTTCTCTATTCTTTGAGACCTTTAATTTGATGTAAGTTATGTACATATTGACCAATGCTTACATTTAAGATATTCTTCTGACTCCTTGTGGATCGACCCCCTTTGGGAGTCCAAGGACAATAAGGACTTTAGGAAGTAGACTTTGACACTCAAAATCAATACCAATATATAATAGCGTTTCCTGACTTTTTTCCACCCTGTATATATATATATATATATATATATATATATATATATATTATATATATATATATATATATATATATATTTACACATACAAAATTAAACCAAATAGTGTTTTTATCCTCTGAAGACCTCAAAACAAAAAGTAACATGGTTCAGGGCTTCGGTCTTACCGTGACTACGTAATAGCGGACTACGTAATAGCGTAAGTTATTCCCCTTACAAAAATTTGCTAAAGTCAAAAACTGAACAGGATTTTTTTTACAGTTGAGAGGTAGGCCTAGCTCTACATAGAATAAGCTTTATACTAGTACTGGTATTGCCTAAATGAAAAAGATTTTACAACAGAAAATAATTGATTAAAAATAGGCCTAAATGATATTAGTATAGTACAGTACCGTAACCTAGCACAGAAAATAAGCAAGATAATAATCCTGGTAACTAATAATTTAGATAAAATCACTACTTTAGGGCTTTTAGGCTTCCACCTCTACACAGTTCTCTCAATACCAGTAATTAAATTGAGTTTTGAATACGGTACCTTATATTCTTTGCTTGCAGCCTACTAGTAGGCTAAGCGTTGGACAAATCCAATTTCCCTGATCATGGGTGAAGAGGACTACGGATGCTACTGAAGTAAGATGTAAGGCTGAATGCTTTTTAGCCCAATTAAATAAAAATGGAGGATCAAGTTTGTTAGCCGGCTCTATCGCTATTTTAGATGTTTGCAGTTTTTGTCTGTTTAAATACATTATCAAATAGGCCTACGCCCATGCTAGCCTTCATTAAAGGAATCAAGGACTGCAGAAATTTAGCTAGGATTATTCTTTTTGGTTTGATTTTAACCCTTGGTCTAAATTAGATAGTCTCACTCCCACGTCGTCCCAGTTGACCAAGTTCAGGCCATGAAATCAGTCAAATAGTCTCCTGTTATAGGCCTATTCATCGCTTCAACCAAGTTTTTAACCATTAATACTTTTACAATCCTATAAATGCATTTTATAATCGATTAGCCTCTTCTAGCTCACATAGGCCTACTACATTGAAGACTAGCCTAATACTTACTCGTCAGTGTTTAGGTCCAAAACAAATGACAAATGCATCCTGACCAAAGTATGAAACTGAACAAGATCATCTTCCTTCAACTTTTTAGCCAAAGTCCAATCCTCGCTCCCTTCTTCCAATGAATCACTTTCCATCTCTTCTTAACTTATGCCTCTTTGAATTAGCTCTTGAAAAATTTCTTAATGGTCCTAATCATGAAATATCAATTGACTAGGCCTAAAATATGGGTGTTGTAATCCAAATACTTTGTACTGTAAGCAAACCTAAAAAGTAAACATCAATAAAACGCACTGAAGGTATTTATAAACACAAACCAGCATTAGCTTTTAGATATCAACAACATCCTATTATACATTGAATAATTCATAATACATGGTAGGCCCAAATAAGACTTTGACCTGCAGACAACATAATTTAAGAGCAATTTGTCTAAGTTAGGTTATAAGGATTTTTAGTCCTAGAGGTTAGCAAATGATAAACAATAATTTGGACTCAGGCCTAATAATGAATTAAGTGGGAAATAATTACTAAGAAAAATCAAAAAAATCACAAAACAACGTGATGGGCCAGTGCCAAAATACATTTTTATAAACATCGTTATGAATTTTAATTGTTAACGGATACATCAAATTAAACTCACTCATCAATCATTAGAATACAACCACTAAAGCAACTCCATGCCATTTTCAATGTACGCGCACACACACAACCATTACTACACTAATTCCAAATAAATTAATTGCATTCGTTAGGGTTAACTATTTTGAATTAAAAACATCATAATCCCTTCCCTCCAATCGCCTCTGTTCGTTACGTTACAAAATTTGCACCATTCAATTTCACCCGATTGCCTGGCCGCCCACACGCATGCGCATCACTACTACTACAAAAACTGTTACCGTGTACAGCTTAGCCAACGTATAAAGGTTGAAATAAACACGATTAAAAATAAATACTATTTACTGTGTATGTTAAAACATTAGTAATACAATATACATAATCACATATTAAAGATAAGCATGAAACTTTTAAGCCGCGTTTACACTGGAATTGCAGACATTAGTCTGCAACTTGATGCCGACTGTCTATTCCACCAAGAGTGGAAAACAAAATTTTAGTTGCGGTTGCGGGCACTCCAAATCGGTCTAAAATCTGTCTGCAACTTGTAATGTTGCAGACGAAATTAGAGCTGTTTTCATTCACGCAACAAAAATCGGCAACATTTTGCTGACAACACGTATTTATTTGCAACTCCAGTGTAAACGCGGCTTTGATTTTTTCTTTAGCTTATAGTGTCGTAGGGGATATTGGTGCAAACCTTTAGAAAGGTTGTGATATTGATTATAAATATTATAGAATCTAAACTATGTACATATTGCATCCGGCGCTCCGTTGTCCATATATAGTGGCGTAGAGCTTGTCCCACTGCTGCCTAACGGGGTTGTTAGGGCAATATAAGTTACCACCAGGCTAGGTTTAAGGGTGGGTTTCTAGGCCTAGCATGTATAATATATCTTTTGTTACTGATGGGGTTTACTGTACTCAAAGTAACTCTCTTTAACTTCCTGGAGTGACTTTAATAATAATTAATTAAGTATTTATAAGTATGGCTTCAAATCTTTTCTTGCCATCATACCTGGGTCATAATTGAAACTATTTTTGGGGTGTTCAAGGTTCTTTTAGCGAATTTCCCATAGGGAATAAGCTATTACCGTAGGTCTCATGGTAAGACCTAAGCCCGGGACCATGTTACTTTTTCGTTTTTAGGTGCCCAGAGACCAAAAATAATAGTCATTAAAAATTTTATATATATATATGTATATATATATATGTATATATATATGTATGTGTCCCTAGACACGATAACTCTCGTAAAAATGGTCCGATCGAGACCAAATTTGGTAGAGATGTGTAATCCTACGTTTATTCGGATGAGTTCGTAAACCAGACATATCGACCTACCTTAAGGGGTAGTTTTGGGGGGTTTTGTACCCCAAAAATGGTTTTTTTTGCATTTTTCATATGTAATTTTCAAAAATTTTAAATTTTTATTTCGACCATTGGATTTAGCTCAAAAAAAACGCACAATTTAGTATTTTGAAGCTTTGCTCTATCTCCATTGGTTACCGAGATATTAAAAATTCTAAAGAGAGACATTGTATTTTGGGGCTCCAATGTTAATCTTATGGAGAATAAGGATGTGTTATTATTTCAATTATTAACCAATGTTTTTGGATGAAACTTGGTATTTAGCTTCATTTGGTTGATATTCAACCATTTATGTAAAAAAATCTTAGTTTTTGTACTTATCATGGCAGCAAACCTGCATACTCTTTTCCCATGTTAATCATATGGAGAATAGGCAAACTCTTTTAATTATGGACAGATATTGATGAAACTTAATATATAGCTTTATATGGTCCAAATAAATTTTTTTATGCTTAAAATCTACTTTAGTGTTCCCCATGGCAGCATACCTGCATACTCTTTCCCTATATGTATCATTAGGAGAATAGACAATATTTTCCTATTTATATGAGCACGTAATGAAATTTTGTTTACAAGTTCTTCTGGTCAAAATTAATATTATTAATTTGGAAATTCGCTGAGTACGCAGGTCTGCTGCGACGGGGGGTATTATTCCATTATTATTAATTAATATAAAGAGTTCTTACCTTAGCAATCCTAATGTTTGTATTGATCCAATGAAATCGATTTCAAAGCTGTAGCTTCATCATCAGTCAGGATCTATAGGTCGACCAATTTTAACAAATATATTCACCCAATGGGTTTTGTTGAGAATAAAATAACATTGAATACTGGACATTAACACTGAACACTAATCTGACACTGACACATATAAATTTGATTACGATTAAAAATCGCACGGCAGAGATTCCAATAGAATCTTATAAAAACGGTCGCCGTGCCTGTGTGAAAGGCCTCATGATCGAGATTCTATTGAATGTCCGCCGTGCAATTTTTAATCGTACGGGCAAAACCGTGATGTGTGAAAGGAGTAACTCTTACTGAAACCAAGCCAGAGTATATGGGCCAAAAGTTTTTTCATCAGTTACCTGAAGACCTGAAGAATATCGAAAGTTTGAATAGAATTTAAGATCAATAAGCTGAAGGATTATTTAGTCGATAAATGTTACTACAGCCTACCAACCCTGTAAAGTAATATAATAGAAATTCATGAAGCTTAAAGTTTTCAAAACAATCGAGAAAAGTTATCAAAGCAATGAAGACAATAATTTTTAGATAGATTAAGCAAGATATTGGATAATTTTAGCAAGATTATTGAATCGCCACATGTTCCACGACGGGGTTACCGTGGTTCAAGAGGATAAGTAAGTAAGTAGGTATATTTGTTGTATATTTTGTAATTTTTACTGGTTGCGGCCAAGTCAACAAATTTTACATAAGACATTTCCGAACGTACAACACGTCCCGGTGTGCCAGTCCGGGCCTGGGTTTGATGTCAAATACATCATAAATTATACAACAAACCGAGACATACTCCATTGATCAAAAATCTCTCAGGCCCTAATTATAGTGAACATTTAACTATAATTATTTAACTATGCACCTATGGTTGTGCATAGGTCACTTTGGCACAATTTGATTTATTTACTTTGGCACACACCTTATGGACTCCCAACATGGCGTGCTGCACATAAGTCAGTTTGGCACTGAGCCTGAGCCCTGCCAAACTGAACTTCGTTTAAAATAAAATATCCCCGTAATTTTCCGGTCGTTTAGACTACTGTGGTTCCATTGTTCCATTTCTTATGCCTCAAAGATTTAAAAACAAACATTACCTACAATTGGCCAATTTTGTCACTTCAGGTGTCTCAAATAACTTTGAGAGATTTTTATCACAATAATATTTTAACCTAATTAAAGCGTAGAGGCCAGAAGAAATTTTAGTTAGTAATTTTTTAACATCGGGATCCATTTGAGTGTGTTTTCTATTTCTAATCCTAAAAATTTAATGCTGTTTTTTACTTCATTTTTTTCATTTTATTTATTTATTTTTAGGATGGTAACGTTAGGAAGAATTACTTTTTGAACTGATCGAGTTTGAAAATCAACAATATCCCACATAGCAAAAAAAGCTTGATTCGAACTTGATTCAAACCTTACCAATCGAGCCTGAAAACTTGATTCAAACTTGATTCAAGGCTCTTAGTCACCGTGATGTGAAATCAATTTCAACTTGAATCAAGTGTTTCATTCAATTCTTTTTCAAGTCACTTTCAAGCCTTTAAAGTCTTGCCTAATCTTTTCAAGTCTTTTTCAAGCATCTTTCGAGAGCCCTTTTCAAGTGTTTTTCGAGCCTCTTTCAAGCCTTTTTCAAATCTTTTTCGAGTCTCTTTGAGCCTTTTTCAATGGATTTTCAAGTCATTTTCAAGCCTTTAAATATTTTCAAGCTCTTTTTAAGTCTTTTTCAAGGGCCTTTCGACCATTTTTCAAGTGTGTGTCGAGCCTTTTTCAAGCCTCTTTTGAGTACTTTTCAAGGCTCTGTCGAGCCTTTTAAAGCCTCTCTCGAAAATGTTTCAATTGGTTTTTAAGTCTTTTGCAAGTCTTTCGATTCTTTTTCAAACCTTTATACATTTTTTAGCCTTGTTCAAATATCTTTTAAGTCTTTTTTGTTCTTCTGCAGCTGATATTACACATTAAAAGTGGAATAATAAATCACGTGGTTAGTGTAATTTATTTAGTTTAGTTTAAAACATAAATTAGTTAAGTACAAATTAATTAAATTAACTACTTAAGTAGGGGGAGTATCTCGATTTTTAATTTTTTTTATTTTTTTTATTTGTAGGCCTAATTTGTGAAAGTGAGTTAGGCATATGTAAGTTTATTCCATATTCTCAGTAAAATTTAAAAGTATTTGTTTTTATAAGTTCTTTGTTTAGTTAACTTTTGATTATGTACTCAGAACCCCCGTTTTAAAAGGTATGTATGTGTAAGAGTCATATATACATTTCATACCTTTTAAAACGGGGGTTCTGAGTACATAATCAAAAATTTTCAAAAAAAAGAACTTATAAAAAAATTACTTTTAAATTTTACTGAGAATATGGAATACACTTACATATGCCTAACTCAATTTCACAAATTAGGCCTACAAATAATTTAAAAATCGAGATACTCCCCCTACTTAAGTAGTTAATCTAATTAATTTGTACTTAACTAATTTCTGTTTTAAACTAAACTAAATAAATTACACTAACCACGTGATGTATTATTCCACTTTAATATGTAATATCAGCTGAAGAAGAACAAAAAGACTTAAAGAGATTTGAAGGGGATATAAAATTTATAAAGGCTTGAATAAAAACAAGACAAAAAACTTACTGAAAAATCGGAACATTAAAATACACATCCGATAACTTCGGAATCTGGTAAGAAAGTAATGGCGTTGGCCCGTCTCGTCCCGAAAAATCTACACATAAATCGATGAGAAATCGATCCTCGGGAGCCGCGCACTGCATTGTGGGACAGCGTTGGACGGCTTGTGATTGGTCGGGACGTCGTGCCGTGAATCGGTATCGATTCGAGTTCGATTCGTAAACGTGAATTGAGTTTAGTTGGATAATAAAATTCAAGGCTTACATTGCAATTGAAGGGAGAGGTAAGTTCAAGCCTTCTTTAACTTTTTTATGCTTTCGAATCGGAATCGATTAGATGATTAAATTCAAGGCTTACATTGGCATTAAAGGGAGAAACAAATTAAAGCCTTGATTATTTTTGGTTATTTCGAATCGGGCTCGAATAGATGCTTAAATTCAAGGCTTACGCTGCATTTAAGAATCGAGGAAAAGTCAAGGCTTGATTCAAGCTTCTTTGCTATCTGGGATTGCTTTTTCATTAATAATAAAAAATGCTATTTAAAATTTCCAGGTCAGAATTAATATTAATTTTTAATTCATCGAGAGTTGAAGCTGTGGTTACCATGCCCTAGTGCAAAAGAATTCCTCCAATTAATAAAGAGCTTTATACAGTAAAAATGATTTCAAAGTGCTCTCTTAAACTTACAAAGGTCATTAATTTGTTTAATTGTTTCTGGCAATTATTGAAAACTTTTATTCCAGAGTACATTGGCTTTAAAAAAATGAACAAAGTATTCTTTACGGTGGGATTGATAAGGCAACCCTAACATACATCTGAGGGTTTTCTTTTCGGCAATAAAAGTTCTTTCCAATTTTAATTTTGTGGCAAATAGTACATTACAGATCAAAATGCCACGAATACAATATTTGAGCAGGGAATAACCTAAACATAAACCAACACAAACTAAAAAAAAAAAAAAAAAACTATTGTAGGTACAAAACTTTTTAACCTTCTCCCATAACATATCAAAGACATCATCAACGTCAATAAATTTCAAATAACTTGAAAAAAATACCTTTTAAATAAACCATACCATAACTTGAACAAATTTCTCGATGAACATCACTGCACAATAAATAGGCTGTAGGAGGAAAAAAGCTCACATTCCCAACCAAGCCTATCCAACCCTTCACTTGACAACTCTCCGTTCTTGAAGATTGAGAATAGGATCACCGATGTGAGACGCCACCGTAATATGGTTTAAAACATGCCTACATGCTATGAGAAGTCTATTCACGTTAGTGTATATAGTCCCCTTCTAGACTTTAAGGTATTTGGGAGACAGTCATGACACTCGGTCACTTCACGTGTCCCCAAAAACCACCAGACATACCAGTAAAGATTATACCGGTCACCGGTCGCTGGGAGCGCTAGTGATGGTTCACTAGCTCACGTTGTGATTAACTCTGCAGCCAATCACACAACGTGCTATTAAATCGTCACTAGCGCTCCAAGCCACCAGTATAATTATTGTTACTGATATCTTGATATGTATGGTGGAAGAAGTCCTAATACAAATACATGTAGTTCAATAGAAGTGTTGTGACTGTGTGGGGTGTGCAGGTTGGCACTGTTGCACATGGCCCTCACAGCTGATAAGCGCTTGCTCGACTCAGCGCGGCGACATCGGTGCCAGGGCCGGCACAGATACATTCAGTGCTAACATAAATTAACTTAAAAATCTATTAACAACTATTTTTGGTTGTTAAAAATAATCCTCTGTGTTTCGTTAGTTAAAAAATATTTATTCTGGCTTAGTTACCGGTATATTTTTTATTTTTCCATTTTTTCCCCCCTCCGGAAAAGTGCCGCCCTAGGCGGTTGCCTAGTTCGCCTAATGGGTGCGCCGGCCTTGGCTACGCCCTACAAGTTTTCAAAGTTTCAATGTTAATTTTATGGGAGAAGGATAATTGATTGATCATTATAAACATTTGTTGTAATAACAAACTCAAGCAAATCCAGGAAGAACATATGTTCCAGTTATAAACATTTTAAAATTAGTTAGTTCAAGGTTAATTGCATTTTGGGCCGAATTTCGACCCGTGGGCGATTTCTAGTATGAATAAATCACCAAATTTTACTGGAAATTCGCTTTATACACATGTCTGCTGCAACAGGCATAAGTAAAATAATATTATATTTCCATAGCAAACAAGGTCTTTTTTAAAGAGTTTTGCCTTTCTCTTTTTGCCTTACTTTGCCCAGTCCACATAGTACTGATCTGTGCAAGGATCGTATGAGACAAAGTGAGGGGGTCAACCAGAGGTGAACGGTACTGATAAAAGTCGCTGGCAGAAAGCAGATTTGAACCCACGACATCGCTGCCATGGTCCCGAAGTCCGGTGCGCTTTCTACTATGCCACCGATTCATCCAAGTAGAGGATTGAAAACTTCAATCCTTCTATTTATTTATCTTCAATGTAATGCCTGTTGGACCCTAACTCTAGTTCTAATTCACAAAATAAATTGGTAAAAGAAAAACTCATTACAAAACACATTATATTTGTAATAGTAACAAAAACTTATTTTTCAATATCTCTTCTTTACAACTCCTCTTTTGAAGTGGTTGCAAACCTGAAACAAAATAATATAATGTTTTGTAGTAAAGTGAAATTTTACAATCCTAAGAGCCTTTACAGGCATTACAACTAGTTCATTCTGAGCTGCTTTTCATGTACCAGATAGCAGATAGTGTGTTACAGCAACCAAAACTCAAGCAATTTTACCGTTTTCAATACAAAGACAAGTCAAAATGGCTAGTTTTAACTCTGTGTTACTAGGAAAAAATATTCCTTTCAATGGTTCTAAAGTTGACTCTCACTTTTTCAGAATTCATGGGACTTTGGATTTTCTTTGAATTACGTATAGTTCAACTTAAGAATAGATCCGAGAGGTAATGTTTATTAAATTTGACTTACATAGGTAACGTACAATATAGTATTGTGATGACGGACAAATACTGTACCGGATGTGACACTGACTCATTGTGAAATGTGCGACGGAGTTTCTACTTTGAGAGGTTTACAGAGAAAACTTCAAGATATAGAGGTGAAATTAGAATTGAGGAGGTAAAGGACAAATTTTGATTGAACTTATCCACTGATTTTCGAGTTATAGTGGTAATGTTTGTATCTCTTCGTTAAACAGGGTGCGGCAAAAAAACCGACCTATTTTCTTTCGCGTACCGCTCAGCGACAGAACATCTGAGCAAGTTGGGGGTAGGCTTTTGGAACGCAAATTTTATGCCATTTTAGTAGTTATGGAGTAGCGGTCGCTTGAACAACGCTAGTTCCTTATCAAGACAAATTTTAATATTGGTGGTTCAATCATTACTACTCAGCGGCAGTTTCCTGCATTCTTTCATCAGGTCAACATTTAGAATTCCGAATCATAGCACAATTATGCAGTGGGTTACTAACTTAAGATCAATTTGTTTTCAGTTGTAAACTAAGCCAATAAGCCATCCAAGGTCAGCACGGACGCCAGAGAACATGGATGGAGTCCTAGGGGCTGTGTGGAAAACAGTCAGCCCGTTTTCTCGTCGGCCTGTAAGAAAACAAGCTAGTGATTTACTCGTGTCTACGCCAGAAGAATTTTGTTAAGATAATCGAACTATGTACACTAAATGCTATTAAGGGATAGTATTCCAAACCCATCACATTGTTGTGGACACTCAGGGAATCGAACCGGTGACATCTTGAACCAGAGTCCAAGACGCCAACCAGAAGGCTAGCGAAATGACTTGAACATGGCTGACCATTCAGTTTGACAAACTTTGTGGTTCGATCTTAATCCCCATCCATACCAATGAATTGGCAGGGGGAACACCGTTCCGGCACTGGTTTTGGCCGGTAGTGGAGATTTAATTAAATTTCTTATAACAAATTTAATTGTAAATAAAGAAATATTTTCCAAGCAACAAGATTACAAGTTAACTAACGATATAGCGTTCACCGACTGCCGAGTCCACGGATAGGAATACAGGTTACAATTTGCGGTCCAACACCAATTATGTTCTCTTTGGTAACAGCGCTCATAGCGGCTGATCAAGTATATTAGCTCTTATTTGGTAACAACTACATCAAACTACAGTGATATGAATGCCTGCCGCCAAAGACGCTATCATCAGTATGGACAGTTGTTTGATGAGAAGTGACGAGAACTGTATGGAATGTTGACTGAAAATATATGTCATAGCATAGCCTCTAAAGTGACCTAGATTAGCTGAATGCATTTGGGAAATAATGCACGATCGCTTTGCGCAGAGTAAGAACGTCCAAAAGCTGTTTGTTCATATGAATTTATGTAAATCAGAAAAACTAGAAACATTCTAAATCTTCCAATTTGTTTACAACACCCACGTTGGCTTTAAAATATGGGCAATGTTTTCAAAATAACTATATTTTACTTTATTATGTATTTTTCTTCCAGAGGTTTAGATGTTGTATAAACGTACTCTGTGGTGTTTCCTTCCTCGTTGTACTTTGCCTATTCTTGTCGTATTATTTATTACGCTTGCTCTGTGTCTAGTCAGGCCTTCTATCTTATTAATACATTGCCCTGAAAGTTTTATGAAATAGGTATAGGATTTAAATAATACGAGGAATGTCTGAAGGGATGTGTGTTCCACGATCTCAAAATCTAGCTGTGAGATTTTGCTTAAACTTTGCATTTAAGAGTGTTTTGGCCCAAAAACAAGTTTAGAAACAGTCTGAACCCCAGGAAAAATCAAATTTTGTCTCAAATTAAGTTTTAAAATCGTAATTTTTAACATTGTTCTTATGGGTTGCTATTTTGGTTACGAAATAACAACTAAAAGTAAACAAAATGAAGGAACAATAATTTGTTGCAGTTTTTAACAGCTGTTAAATGTTAAGTTTGGTTATTAGCTTCATTACCATGAAACATAGCAAAAGTGAATTAAAACCAACGAGCAAGGCTCGGTTAACCTGGTACTAGGATTTAAATAGTTAACCAAATGTAAAGCACAAATAGTTTAGTTGTAAATAAATAATTGATTTTAATCATAAGTGATTCTAACACTGGCGATACCGCTTCAATGTTGGCATCTGCCGCTTTTGCAACAGGCCTAGCCTACAGCGGCTATGTACGCCTGCCAAAAATAGTTTTTGAGTTCGGCTTTGAATTTTTTTTAATCAAGTTAAAAGTTAGCAGACAGCGTAAAAAATAAACTAAAAAACCTCGTCAAAAGAAAAAACACTAAATTGGGCAATTTAACATAAAATCATAACATAAACAATTCTGTAAGTGTAGTTTGGGGAGGGGGGGTAGCGGGGCGTTGGGACGCCGTACCTCAAAACTGGGCCAAGTGTACCGTTCCGCCACTGCAAAAATTGCCATGACACCACTGTGAATTGGCTATTATTCAGTAATTAAAGCCCACTGACCATGCAAAGCAAAAAATTTTTGACAAACAAATGATTGATTTAAATGCTGATAAAGAAATGTTAATGTTTACTGACGAGAAGCACAAAATACGATAACGAATAGATAACGAAAGCTTGTTATTTGACATGCTTAATGTAAACATGGAGGTTAAGCGACCACTACTCAAAGACTACTGAAATGGCATAAAATTTGCTTTAAAATAAGCCCACCCAAACCACCCTCAGACGTTGTGTCGCTGAATGGTGCATAAAAGAAAATAGGTCGGTTTTTTTGCCGCACCCTGTATATGGTTTACTTTCGAGGTTCAAGTTACTAAGCTTGACTGTATAAGCTATACGGAATAATCATTACCATAACAACGAATTATTCTGACTAAAACTCTCAACCCCAACACGCCTTCACAAACAAAAAAAAAAAAAAAAAAACCATTAAAATGACTCCATTACAGAACGGTAAAGTGTTACTCTTATGGAATTTTATAGTAAGGCCAATATTTTTTACAGATCTTCATCAAAATGCCAAAAAATGCGACCACCAATATGCCTGGTGGCAATGCCATTTCATTGAAAAGGAAAAGTTGTTCATTATGACGAACAAACTTAAGCATGACATTGATTATCAGTGAGATTAATCACATACAGTATAACTTACCCGGGCATCCAATGTGAAGGATTATGTGACAAGCTTTTTCATTTTGCGTGTGTGGAATTAGAAAGTGATAAATTCCGAGCAATGCAGGATGTTGGCGGATTTATGAGATGGATTTGTCGTGAGTGTAGTGTGAGAATAGATAAGCTAAGAACCTATCGTTTGAGCTTAGATGACTATTGTGAACTTCATGAATCTATTGGAAAATTATTTTCTATGGTTGGGACTTTAAATAAAAGTAACCAGGAAATAAATGAGAAGCTTAATAGTATTTCTGATGTAAATAATAGGTTAATATGCAATGTGGCTCAGGGCAAACCGGAAGTTTATGCCTTTGAGAAGCAGATGAAACAAAATATAATGAAAGTGAGCAGGGAGTTAACCTATGAGAAACAAAATTCCCTAGAAGTTGATCAAACACCATACTCTTCGAAGGGGAAAAATGGGATTGATGATGAAATTTCGTTGCGTGGAGTTGGCCAACCTGAAGACAACCATGACGTCATCCAATTAAAACATGATGGCGAGAGTGTTGAATTTGTGGATTCTCAAAATGTGGCTGAAGTAAATGTTATGAGTTATGCTGAATCAGTGTCAGTGGCTAACAATCAGTTGAAGACCGTTAATGAATGTAGCAACAATACGAATGAAGGTTTTACTGTATACCGCAACAAGAAACAGTTGAAAGAAGATAAAAGACATAGAAAGCCGCTGTTCGGCACGGGAAAGACGAGCACTAATGTGTTAAACGTGGTTTCAAAAACAAAGTGGTTGTTCGTTTCTAGGTTTGATACGAACACAAACAAAAAGGCAGTTGAAGATTACGTAAGTAATATGTGCGGCAATAAGCCCGTGATTTGTGAGGAACTTAATACTAGGTATCCAACATACAAGTCTTTCAAGGTAGGCTTCCCAATTCAGTATGCGAAGGTGGTTCTTGATTGTGAAAAATGGCCAGAGGGTATTTTAATAAATGACTTTCTTCAATCCAGGAGAAACTTTGTGAGAAATGGGCCTGGGAATAAGCCTATAAATGTGACAGGGTCAAGTGTTTCAAGTGAAAAAAACTCTCATTAAACTCTGTTGTTTGTAGGGGTACAGAGTTAATTAAGGATAATAATAGGCCTAACCCTAGTCAACTTAAAATAATTTTTGTAAATATAAGATCTGTGTTTAATAAGATTGAAATGATTGAATCTTTATTTATTGATAGTAAACCTGAAATCATATGTTTAGCTGAAACTTGGTTGAACAAAGACAAAAATAAAAATTTTAAGATTGAAAATTACACTATGATATCAGATAATTGTAGAATAAATAGGTTAGGAGGTGGTGTTGCAATTCTTAAACGGACTGATAACTCAATAAATATTAGTCCTATTGCCAAAATAAATAAGAGGTCTGTTGAGGACATTTTTGAATGTTGTGGAGCCATCGTTACATGTAAGAAATTCAAATTTGTGTTAATTAATATCTACAGACCGCCAAGAAAGCAAAATTTTCTCCAATTCATCGAATTGCTTGAAGATGCATTAAGTGAAATTAAACTTTATTACGGTGATCTGCCCATCGTCATGTGTGGAGACCTGAATGTAGACAACCTTCAAGAAACGTGGGACAAAGAATGTCTGAGTGATGTTCTACAATCTAACAACCTTCATGTTTCATTTAAGTCCTGCACCAGGGTCAACGAAAGAACAGGTAGGCCTAGCCAACTTGATTATCTTATTACGGATATGCCAGACCATTCATATTCACTTGAACTATTACCTCCTATGCTTTCTGACCATAGCATGATATTTTTTAAACTTAATGTTTCTTGTCCCAGTGTGAAGAAAAAAATTGAAAAAAGGAAAATTAATAATTCAAGTCTATCTCTTTTTGAGAGTTTGTTATCCAGACATGCCTGGCCAGAGTATAAGCAATTTTTAAATGTTGACGATATCTTTGATGATTTTTATACCACCTTCCTGTATATATTTGAAATATGTTTTCCAAAGGCAGTTTTTAATTTTAAGGACGACTCATGTGTTAAATGGGTGAATAATGACGTAACTGAATCTCAGGAGAATCTGAAAGAGCTGTACTGGCGTACACGTAATTCATGCAATGTCAATGCTAAACTTGAGTATTCTCACGCCAAGAATCAACATGCTAATCTGCTCTTGCGCACTAAAAAGCAGTTTTTCAAGAATAAGATTGAAAATTCAAGAAACATCAGTAGAGAATCTTGGACTATTGTTCGAAATTTAACACATGACGATAATAAAAATAGTAGTAATATTTCATTGAAGTGCAATGATCAGTTGATAACTAATCCTAGTAGTGTAGCAAATTTATTTAATGACTATTTTGTGTCGGAAATACTTAAATTGACAGGACCTGTGGTCGACAATGTGTTTGACAATGGTTTGAGTGGCCATGTTCCTGATGATGTTTTTCAGCTTCGGCCTACAACTGAAAGGGAAGTAATCGATGTTATTAATAAAGTAAGTTCTAAGAGCAGTTCTGGAGTTGATGAAATTCCATGTAGCATATTAAGAGTCTGCAAAGGGCTGATAGCTAAGCCTCTCACTGTGATTATTAATAAATCTTTTGAGCAAGGGTTGTTTCCTAGTAAAATCAAAACTTCTAAAGTCGTCCCTGTACATAAGGCTAAGGAAAAAGATCTAGTCAATAATTATAGGCCTGTGGCTGTGCAAAGTGTGTTCTCTAAAATAATTGAAATTATTTTTCTGAAAAGGCTGCTACCCTATTTAGATAGTAAGAAGATTCTGATTGATAACCAGTATGGATTTCGAAAATGTAGCTCCACATCAGATGCCATGTTTGACCTCTTGATAAATGTTTTCGATAAACTTGACTTGGTGGGTGAGCAACTTTGTATATTTTATGATATGACTAAGGCCTTCGACTTGTTATCGCACACTGTACTATTGGACAAATTAAAGACGATGGGCATTTTGGGTAGACCTCTGGAGTGGATCTGTACTTATCTGAAGGATCGCAAACAGATTGTGAATGTCAGGCATTCAGGGCAGGATGGGCTAACCCGACAATATCGATCATCCCTCTCTCCCCCTATCAATACAGGGGTACCACAAGGTTCGAACCTAGGCCCAGTCCTATTTTTATTATATGTGAATAATCTACCCGAGTCAATATCTGAGGGTAAGGTCTGGCTCTTTGCCGATGATATCAGCCATTTGATCAGTGGGCAAGACGACCACTCGCTGAGAATCAATGCGCAAAAAGGATTAAATTATGTGAATGATTGGTGTAGTCAAAATAAATTACTTTTAAATAGAGGTAAAACTAAAGCTTTGAAATTTCACAATCGTAAACCATTGGACAGCGCCCCTTTACTCCGCCTTGATGGGCAAAGTGTTGCTATTGACTCTTCGGTCAAATACTTAGGCCTCACCATCTGTGATGATTTAAGATGGCATCAACATGTAGACAATGTTTCAGCAAGACTAACTGCTGTATGCTACATGGTTAGAAGGCTGCAACCCGTTGTAGAGAGAGATGTCCTTTTAAAAGTATATTTTGGTTGCTTTCAAAGCATTTTAAATTATGGCCTAATTTTTTGGGGTAATAGTCCGCTAGTCCGCATTCTTCTTCTGCAGAAGAGAATTATAAGAACAATTTGTAGGGCTCCATACCTTGCCCATTGCAAGCCACTCTTTGTGGAATTAAATGTCCTGACACTACCAGCTTTATATATTCTGGAAGCAGCTTTGATGGCCAAGAGGAAACCAACCGTTTTCACAAAAAATGATGAAATACATAAATATAACACAAGACAGAAGAAGAACATTCATGTAGTCCAAGTATCTTCAAGCCTCGCCCAGAGTGGACCGAAATATATGTTTGGAAAAATTTTCAACAAAATCCCATCTGAAATAAAGAAACTTACTTGTGACACAAAATTCAAGAACCAGTTAAAGGAACATCTGTAAACACCTGTTAAAGGAACATGGTAACTCAAGAGGCCTTTATACTCCATTGACGAGTTTTTTAATGATTTAAGAAGGCCCAAAATGACGACCACGGCGCAGCAGCGCTACTAGTGGGAGATCTACAAGTATCAAGTATCAAGTAACTGATGGCACTGCCTTGATACATCCACCTGAATCGCTGATTGGTGAGAACTTTGGAATTATACGAGTTTGAGACTGCTTCAGAGAAAGTTACAAATAAAGCTTTTTGTTTTTTGTCACCCTTTTTATTTTCTATGCAAAAACTAGTAAAAAAAACATAGAGGTGTAAAAATTAAAATGGTCAGCGGTTGATTATCTTCAGCAAAGAAAAAGAGGAATAGGCGTCTCCTCTTGAGGTCTACTGGAAAACTTGAGTGGCTAATAGTACCAGACGCCCAGTTATTGACTAATGGTATCTGACCCCCAGTTATTGACTAATGGTATCTGACCCCCAGTTATTGACTAATAAAAATGGTATCTGACTCCCAGTTATTGGATAATGGTACCTGTGAGTGCAACGATGAGAAGTCAACTGCTGGCGAGATTTCGCGGAGGGATTTCGACAGCTTCTGAACATACTGTGACTCTTCTTTCATCTTGACGATTCCAGTTGCACTTTTGGCTGGAGGAGGAATGGCCGGCTTGAAAACCACCTGACTAGGATCAAAATTCTCAAACAGCTGCACTGAATTCCTGAAGAAAATAAAAAAGTTACAAGGGGTAACTGTGAAGTGTAGCACACCACATTAATCAGATTGTGTTAAGAGTAGTTTGATTGATTCTATTCAGCCTTTAACATTTGTTCTTCTATTACAATGTTTTACTTTTGAGCAAGTTATTATAATATGCCGATTTAATAAAAAAGAAGATGGATGACTTTATTAACAAGGGTCAAAGGCAGTGTTAACAAATTTCTATATTTTAGAGATATAATTCCATAGTCACTATAATAAACAATCACAAGATCTCCTGGGTTAGACCGCCAGTCGATGTTATGCCGTAGGCAAAGTTACGCAGTGTTTAACCCAAAGATGTCTATCACTGTGCTGAAGTTTCACATCTGCAATGAGTTCGAAACTTCGGTTTGCCTACGACACAACTGGCAATCTAACCCAGGAAATTGTATGAGCATGCATTAATAAGATACCCAAAATAATTTCCCTAAAAAAAATTAACAACACAAATAAATTTTATAAACAAGGAACTGCTGATTTTTATAGGATAAAACTAATCTGAACACAATTTTAATTTGTTTAAATCATGACTCACAAATTGCTGATATCCATTGGCATCTGGGAGACACTGTTGTCACTGCTCAAAATGTGTTGGGTCAGAGTCCGGACTGTGGGGTGGTAATGCCTCTGGAAAAATAAATTAATTTAATAAACTTTTTTTATATACTGCTCCAAAAACGGCTCTCTTTTTTAAAAAAGCTGTTGTGGGGCTAGAGTAGTTCTCTTTCACTGTAGGAAAAAAAAAATCAGCTGGTGTCAAGATTGTCAGCTGGGTGTCTCTTTCAGCTGGGTGTCAGCTGGTTATATTGTCCATTGAGTAAAGATGGTGTTATTTCATACTATATAAGATGGCAATAAAAAATAATGGTGCATGACAAGAAGATCCGCTGGGATTGCCACCGATTAATTGTTGGCTGACAGTTATCTATATCATAACCCTACATGTAACATAGTACAGGTTCCAACAACTGATAACTCTCATTCAATTTGATTTCTCCGCATTTTCTAATGATGACGATAAACTAATACGATATCTAGTCGATCCAATTTTTAACAACAACCAAATGCCATGATATAGTTGCTGAGCACCTGTTTCTGATTGCCATCTCATTTCCAATAATCTTTAACGTCAATAATCTTTACTCAATGGTAAAACTGTGTGGTAAATGGTACCACACAAACAGGGGACATGTGATGGATTCAGTTTTATGAGCAAGAAATTAAATTAATAAATAAATAAATTCATTAATTCAATAGATTTAGCACTTTTTTGAAAAAATGGTTTGTTAATACAAGGCTTAAAGTTGCTTTTTCAAACACTGAAAAAGTGTTGTAACTCTAGAGATGAAATGTACAACTCGTAATAACCGTATGAGGGCCAAGGTAACAGAGGTTTTGTTTGGATTTAAACATAGAGATTGCAAAGTTGGCAACTGTCAACTTTGAATTTTTTTTAATTCTTTCTTAAAAGACCCCATTTATTTCACAGCCAGTCAGCAAATAATAACTAATAATATGAAAATAACTTACTTGTGATAATTAGTCGTTACCAAACCTTATCTTATATTCTAAAACAAGCAATGTTTGTACGGGCAAAATTTTTTTCCCTCCAAGGATTTTTGATTTATTTGGTTGAATATGGGGGTTTTCAATTTCAACTAAAATTGTATCAAGCATATTTTGTTGATAAATGTGCTACTCCAATATGGTACCTTGGCATTTTTAGTTGACCAGGGTTTAAAAGTCCATTCAAAATTAATGCAGTCGAACAGCTGATTTCAATTCACTATATTATTCCCATTTTCCTGATGAGAATCTAACCGATCACAATAACCAAACTACAGGCTGTTTAATGTCTCATGTTGCGAAGCGCATCCAACATATCGATCCACCTCGCCGAGTTGAAGGCATTCTTGACATCAAACGTAACAGAAGCACTACTTGGCGGGAGAAATGGTTGTGGGTCTTGGCTCTCTCCACAGCTCTATGGACTTCGGTGATAGAATTGATCGTTGACTGTTCCTTTCTGAAGCCGTACTGATGGGGGCATAAGTCAGGTGGAAACAGATCAGCTTCTCAAACAGCTTCCCAGCCGTGTCCAACATACAAAGAGGCCTCTGGGACGACGGCAGCTCGGGATCACATTTGCCCTTGCTGATCAGTACAAGACTGGCTGTTTTACAGGGACTCGGAAACACCCCTTCTACCAAACAGGCGTTGTACATTCTCAACAACAAATCAAATCAGGGTTAATTGTAAAGACATTCTTTAAAGCCTCGCTAGGAATCCCGTCCAGGCCAGAAGCCTTGTTGCTCTTCAGGGAGAGAACGGAGGTATCCAGCTCCTCGATTGTAAAGAGTGAACGTCCTCTACCCGTCCGAAGCCAACCGGTGGTCGCTACAGATGTTCAGGAAACAACGCAGCGATGATCCTCGCCATGGTGGCGCCCTCCATGATGGAAGGTGTAGAGCGGGCACCATGTTTTTCGTCTTGATGCAAGGAACAAAAGGGATAAGGCAATAGACAATAGACAATAGACAATATTTCTTTATTTACATATTCGTTGAGAATAGTATAAGCGTCAGTAGTTACAGTAAGAAATGAGGAAAAGCTCCACTGGTGCTGTTATTCAGGAATTCAGCTTCTGAGTAGTATGGTCTGTCCTGTAGCCATGATGTCAGTTGATTCTTGAAGCGTGGTAGTGGTAGTGTCTTGAGATGCTCAGGTAAATGGTTATAATACAAAGCTCCTTTGTATGCTGGTTTCTTTTCAAACAGACTGAGATGGTGCAATGGCAAGGCAAAATTTGAAGCATGCCTTGTGTTGTGCTGGTGTATGTCCTGATGTCTTGGCTGTTGTGAGGTGACTGCAAACAGGATTGTTTCACGTATGTAGAGTGAAATTACGGTGAGGGTTTTGAGTTCTCTGAAAGTCTCCCGGCAGCTTTCTTGGTGTTGTAAGCCTGCTAGGCATCTAATTGCTCTTTTCTGTTGTTTGAGGATCCTTTCTAGGTTTGTGTTGGCTGTCCCTCCCCATGTCACTATGCCATACCTCAGGTGTGATTCAAAAAGGGCGAAGTAAGCTGCTTTGGCCGTATCCAGGCCACTTATTTGTTTCATTCTACGAATTACATAGATGCCTGAGGAGAGCTTCTTGCACAGCTGGTCTATATGTGGTTTCCAGGATAGTTTTGAGTCGACTATGATGCCGAGGTGCTTATTTGTTTCTTTTATTTCTACTTGAGGCAATGGTGTTAGTTGTGTGTTCTTGTTTTTGGTCACAAAAGCGATTTGTACTGTTTTTGTTTCATTTAGGACTAAGTCATTTTCGGAGCAGTAACGTTTAATTTGATTGAAATAGGTTGTTGTGTTTCTTTCTAGAGTGTCTGCTTTTTTATCAGATATGGTGAGAACTGTATCATCCGCGTACATGACTGTATAACAGTCGCTTTGAAGCCGGTCTGGCATGTCGTTTGTGAGGAGTAGGAATAGTACTGGGCCGAGCACGGAGCCTTGTGGCACACCTCTCATTACATCAGCGGTTCTTGAGTGGGCTTTCTGAGTGATGTTGTTATTGGTGTAGCTGATCTCAACTAGCTGTTTTCTATCTTTAAGATAGCTTTCAAACCACTCTGCTTCTTTTCCTCTTATGCCTAATGTTCTTAGTTTTTGGAGTAGCCGGTCATGATTTAGACAGTCAAACGCCTTACTGAAGTCTAAGAATAGGCTGGTAACTAAGCAGCCTTCTTCCAGTTGGTCTATTATGTGTTCTGTAAGTTGTATCAGTGCTGTCGATGTTGATCTGCCTTTCAGGAAACCATGCTGTTGGCTTGTGAGTAGGTTGTGGTGTTCAAGGTGGGTCAGTAGTCTCTGAAGAACAATTTTTTCTATTATTTTTGAAAAAGTGGGAATGAGTGAAATTGGTCTATAACTTCCAGTATCAGTTTCTAGTCCTTTTTTGTACTTTGGATATATTTTGGCAATCTTTAATTTGGCTGGAAAAATTCCCTGTTTTAGAGACTTGTTTATTATGTCTGTGAGTGGGCCAGTAAGTACTTCTTTACATTCTTTTGTAAGTTTGGCAGATATTTCGTCGATGCCTGAGGAGGTTTTTGATTTTAAGGAGTCTATGGCTTTCAGTACTTCTGCATGTGTTGTTGGTCGGAACTGTAGGTTGTGGTCTATTGTGGGTGGTAGGTCTGGGGGAATGCTGTTTGAGTTTGTGTTATTAGTTTGGAGCGTTCTTTCAGCTATTGTGGCAAAGAATGTGTTAAAGTGATTTGCTATTTCATGAGGTTCACTAACCTGTTCCCCATTTATTTGAAGTTTTAGCTGGTTTTCTGTGCTTCTTGTTGCTTCTCTTTCATTATTTATTACCTGCCACAGAGCTTTAGATTTATTTTCTGCTTGGTTGATGTGTGCTGCAGTTTTTTCTTTCTTGAGTGTTTTCAGCCTTTGGTCATATTCTTTTTTCTTGGCGGCTGTCTCTGCTTTATCTTCTGCTCGTCCTGTACGTTGTTCTTTCTCCAGGGCATTGATGTAGTTGTTTTTGAGCCTTAAGCATTCGTTGTCCCAATAGTGCCTTTTTTTGCGATGTCGTCTTCTTACAATTCTAAGGGGACAGGTGTCATTGAGAGCTGCTTGTATGGTGTTGTGGAAATTGTCATAGGCTTGATTTACGTCTTCTGTTAGCAGGATGTTATTCCAGTTCTGTGTTTGCAGGTTTTCTTTGAAAAGCTTAATCCCCTTTTTGGTAAAAATTCTCTTTTTTTCTTTGGTTGTGTTTGGGTTAGGTTTTGATATGTTTAGTGTGATAAACTGCGCTGAGTGGTCGGAAAGTCCTGATTGGACAACAGAGGTTTGTATTAGTTCTGGGTTTATGTTTGTGCAGATCCAGTCTATAGATCTTGAGGATTCTTTTGTTACTCTTGTGGGTGGCAGTGTCATCCTTGTTATGCCAAAAGTGGTAAGTAGCTCCTCGATCTTAGTGTTATCACTATTTTCTGTCAGGTTGTCTACATTTATGTCTCCCATTAGAATAGTTTGTTTGTGTGTGTGTAGGGTGTTGTTTAAATGTTCTGATAAGATGTTAATTGCTTGATCCAGGTTTGCACTGGGTGGTCTGTAGACTCCTAATACTTGGACCATGTGCTTTTTGGATTTAATTTCAAAAAGTGCCATTTCACAGATGAGCTCTGTTTCATCCTTGCTTGTGCTGATGAGTTTAATGTCTTTCTCTAGGCCATTTTTTACATATCCAGCTACTCCTCCTTTTATATGGTCTCTCCTAGAAAATCCGCCTAATAGAGGAATAAAAGGAATAAAAAACCAGAGAATTCCAGAGAGTTCCGGGACACCCTGTGTATGCAATTGATTTTAAAATTATGTCATTTTGAAGACCAACAGATGGCAAATAAAATCTCCAAAAATGACAGATTTATTCAATATAGCCTATTTTTCATAGGAGAATTGTACCACAAAAAATTGTGAAATGCCTGCGCAACAAGGGTAGACCACTCGCGCTTCAACCAATACAAAGAGCATGAAAAAAAACTACACCAGTGGGAACTTCCTCCCCTGACACAGGGCCGGCTTTACCACATAGCTACTATGATTAGAGACATTATACATCCCAAACCTAGATTGGAATTATTTAAAGAAGGGCTGTGTTTTCAAGATAATAGCGTAGAGATCATAGAGGCTAATATGGAGCAAATGTTTGAAAATTATAAGAAGGATCCAACAGCTGCTTTTGCCCATTCCATCTCGGCCGATCTTGACAGTAAAGGAAACATGAGCAAAGGTGTCGCTGTTATCTTCAAAACATCTTTTGGAAGACCCAAGCAAACCGACTATGTAAATGAAAATTTGACGTATCAAGTATCAAAGGATGGTGTGAGTGTGTATAGTATGGTAACTAAGCCACAGTATTTTTTAAAACCTAACACAGCTGATTACAGTAAAGCTTTTGATCAACTTGCTAAACATTTCAAGTCCAAAAATTTGAAAACCTTAATTTGTTCACCTGTAGGTTGTAACCGGGATCTGATTGAACCGAACTATTTTGTCTCTAACCTTGCGAAGTTTCAACATTTCACTGGGGCTACGGTCAAAATTATTGCATACGACCAGCAACCTTCCAGAGCGGGGCAGCTCAGGTGCGGACTATCTTACTCAGCATTTCTAAAAAAACTGCATCAAGAAATTGGAGCTTACAAGATCCAATCTACTGCCCTTTGCAAAACCCCACAGCAGACAAGAGTCCTTACTTGCTCCACTCCGGCAGCACATCTCCAAGGTTCAATCGACCCCCCGACAGCACCAGCACATGAAAACGTAGCACCAGATCTGACCAACATGGCCGACTTCCCTCCCCTCCAACCATCGCAACATCAGCGGTCCACGTCTGTTAGTGATGTGTTAAGTGAAAAGCAGAGCATTGTGTTACAGGGTGATTCAACAATGTCAATAAGTGCTTCAACCACTGAAAGTTTTTGTGAAGAGCCAAAGACTCCTATTTCTGGCCCTAAAGAGGATGTTTTTTTATAAATAATGAGGTGTCACTTTATGTGAAAAGGATAAATGTAGAAAACAAAACAAAAGAAAAAACTGAAAATGTTGTTATTGAGAATTGTAATTACAATATGTATAAAAATTTATCCTTTTCACGTAACAAAATGGATATTTTGTCAACTGATGATATAATGATAGGTTGCAATCTTGGTCTACTGTTTCAAGATAATTTTTGTTTTTCATGTAAAGGGTCTCACTATGATATTACTAAACGGTGTGTTAAGTGGGAGAAATGCAAAAATATAGTGGGAAATAAAAACAAAAAGGATCTATTGCTTATGCATATTAATATTCAAGGCATTTTAAAAAATTAAATGATTTGCATATTTTTTTAGAGGATTCAAATGTAGATATTTTATGTTTAAATGAACATTGGCTATTGGCAGACCAAATTAATATTATTTCTCGTTTAAAAAATTATCAGATAGGAGCCTTTTACTGTAGAGAAAAAATTGAAAAAGGAGGTTCTTGCATTCTGATAAAACGGGGCCTTGATTTTAAAGAAAGAATAGATTTTTATAATTATAAAGAAGAAAATATTTTTGAAGTTTGTAGCATTGAAATTCCTTCTATTAGAGCAATTATAATTTCTATTTATAGAACTCCATATGAAACTAATTTGAAACCATTTTTAGAAAAATTTGAACTACTTCTAACCATGCTCCAAAAATATTTAAAAACTCACCAGATCTACATTGCAGCAGATTTTAATATAGATGTTTTAGAAACCACAAAGTCACCAAACCACAGAAACCTATTCTTAAATTTAATTAGTATTTATGGATTCAGGACAAATTTTTGTTCTCCTACGAGAATAACTGATAATTCAAGCAAATGTATTGACAATATTCTTTCAAATCACACACTCAAACCAGTCTTAACACAATCAAAAATGAACCTTGAGCTAGGGATTTCCGACCACAGGGCAATATTTCTTGAGCTTTCTATGAATGGGTATATTTGTTCCTCTAACAAAAAAACTACTTTAAGAAAAAGGCTCTTTTCTGAAAAAAATATGTCTCTTTTTTATAATTGTATATCTGATACCAATTGGAATTTATCAAGTGCACATGATGCACAAACAAACTTTAATACTTTTTTTCAAAATTTTATGCTAATTTTTAATCACTGTTTTCCACTGAAATTTTATTCAAATAAAAAAATTGAAGGCAAAAATGTTAATAAGGACTGGGTGACAAGAGGTATAAAAATTTCAAGTAAAAACAAAAGAGATCTAAGTAGGATAGCAAAAACCAATAAAAATCTTGATTTCCAGAATTATTTTAAAAAATACAGAAGAATATTTAAGGCAGTATGTGATAAGGCTAGGAAAATGAGTAACTGTAAGGTAATATCAACAGCTGATAACAGGAGTCAGGCAGTGTGGAGCGTTGTAAAGTCTGAACTCGGCATTTCAAAGTCAAAAAGTCTAGACTTTCCTGATTTGTGTGTCAGAGGCAAAAAATTAACTAATGGACAAATCATAGCAGATTTTTTAAATAATAAATTTTTAAATGTTTCAAATGATATTAAATATAATCCATGTCTAGAAACTGCAATGGAGTTTGCAAACAATTTTAATACTAACAAAAAAATCAAATCAGAGTTTAATTTTAGTCCTATTGCAATTTCAGAAGTCAAAAAGGTTATCAAAAACTTAAATAATAAAAAATCGGTAGGGTGGGATGAAATTCCTATTAAATTAATAAAGAAAACAGTTGAGTTTATTTCGGCCCCACTGTGTTTAATAATAAATCAGTGTTTTAAGGAGGGAATTTTTCCAAGGCAATTAAAATATGCGGAGTTGAGACCTCTCTTTAAGAAAGGTTCTGTGGAAGACCCGGACAACTATCGACCTGTATCAATATTGCCTTCTTTCTCAAAAATATTTGAAAAAATTGCTTTTAATCAAATATGTTCATTTTTTGAGAACAATTCATTATTTGTAGATCAACAGTTCGGTTTTAGATCCGGTAAAAGCACCACATCAGCAGCTGCTGATTTCATAAATCAGGTGTCTGAGGGCTTGGATGGATCGCGGAGCACAGCGGCTGTGTTCTGTGATCTGTCCAAGGCCTTTGACTGTGTTAACTATGATATTTTATTAAAAAAACTAAAACACTACAACTTTTCTAATTTGGCACTGTCTTGGGTACTATCTTTCCTAACCAATAGAAAGCAACGAACTTTAATAAAGAAAACAGACAATAAATTTACTTCAGAATGGCAAGAAATTGTTTGTGGGGTCCCTCAAGGCTCAATTTTGGGCCCTCTGTTATTTTTGGTTTTCATTAATGATGTACCTAAAAATGTGTCATCTAATCTAATAGACGATACTACAGCTGTGGTTCAGGCAAAAGATTTTGAAAATTTAAAATTGGTGATCAACCAGTCACTTGAAGAACTATCTGATTGGTTTACAGCAAATGGATTAAAACTTAATAGCTCTAAAACACAACTTATAAAATTTCAAACACTTCAGAACAAGAAGAACTTTAATTGTGATTTTGACCATGATAACAATGTTTTGTCATTTGGGGAATATACCAAGTTTCTTGGCTTACAAATTGATAAAAATTTAACATGGAAACCTCATATTGACATGATGATTAAAAGATTGAACACTTTCTGTTTTCAAATGTATGTTTTAAGAAATATAATTGATTCAAAAACTAAGCTTATGGTGTACTACGCAATGTTTTACTCTATTTTGCAATATGGCATTGAGCTATGGGGGTCAAGTTCACATGCAATAGCAATTTTCAAAATTCAAAAGAAATATTTAAGGATAATGGCTTTTGCTTCTAAAAGAGCATCATGTAAGTCTCTTTTTGATAGATATGAAGTATTAACAATGCCCAGTGTCTACATTTTCAAAATTTTAATGTTTGTAAAAAATAATCACCAATCTTTTAGAACAAATCAATTTGTTCACCATTACCCTACCCGCTATAGGAACCATTTCCAATACCCAAGGCACCATCTAACTCTTTTTGAAAGATCTCCTTACTATATGGGTCTACGACTTTACAACAATCTACCTGTCACTCTGAGAGAAATAGAAAATACATCTACATTTAAAAGCAAATTGAAATTGTATCTTCTAAATAAGAAATACTATTCCATAAATGAATATTTGGACGATGTTTCCCACTGAGCTTTAAGTAGTTTTAAGACAATTTTGACAATGTCACCTGTTTTCACCAGCTGAGCTGGATGTATCATGTAAAACGTAATGTGACAATAAAGGACTTTTCATTTTCATTTTCATTTTCATTTCATTTCATTTTCATTTTCATTTCATTTCATTTTCATTTTCATTTCATTTTCATATAGGCGAACTAGGCAACCGCCTAAGGCGCCGAGGCCTGAGGGGCGCCATCGTGGTGGAGATGCCCCTATTCTGTAATAAAGAGGGCCGACGATCAGCAGTAATCAGTGCCCTTCATCGGAGGCCAAGAGCGCCCTCAAAACATGTTTCATTGGTAATAAAAATCTTGCCATTCGGCATAAATAGCGCCCCAAATAGGCCAAAAACGCTTGATAAGAATTGAATCACATCGCCGACCGGCATTAAAAAGTGCCCCTGATCAACGTAAAGAGCGCTCCAGCCGGCAGCAATTATTGTTTTCTACTCAACAATAAATAGTGCCCCTGACCGGAGTTATATTGCACCCCCGACCTGTGGTAAAAAGCGCCCCTGATGGACGGAAAAGAGCACTCACAATAAGCATAAATAGAACCCCTGATAAGCAGTTAAAAACGGCCCCAACCGATAGTGAAATGTCCCTGATCGATGGTAAATAGCGCCCCCGACCAGCGGCAAACATTGCATTCTAATCAACTGAAAATAGGGCCTCTGATTAGAGTGAAATTGCGCCCCCGGCCGGCGGTAAACAATGTCCCCCATTACCGGTAAAAAGCGCCCCTGATCGACGGAAAAGAGTCCCAAATAAGCACAAATAGCGCCTATGATTAGCTGTAAAGAGTGCTCTAGATCGGTGGCAGCAAAGAGCGCCCCTATTGGTGGTAAAACGGGCGCTTTCAATAGAATGTAAACAGCGCCCACGATCTGCAGTAGAGAGAAAGAGTCAACGATCAGAGGTAAAAAGCGCCCCAATGAATCACATGATTTTTTTCTTGATATCTTAAATTTATCTTGGCATCTTGGCAATGGATAAATAATTGTTTTGCAAATTTTGTTACAATTCATTATGTATAATAGTTATATTTTTTATTCCAAGTTCTTTACCTAATAATAAGTTGGGAATCAAAATCTATTTTTATCGTAAAAGGTTTTTTTTGTAATCAGTGTTTAGGCTTAAAAACAGGTAAAAGAAACGGCTCAAGTGGTTTCGGGTGGGAGGGGGTGGGGGCGCCTGTCCAGACTTTTGCCTAGGGCGCCAGAAAACCTAGGGCCGGCCCTGCCCTGACACCAGAGTAAGTTTGCGGCTGCGCAACTTAAAATACTATGAACTTCAAAGGTCAAATTAAAGTATTGAAGCAAAGTAGGGGAAGTCAGGGCAGTAGGAAGGAAATCTTTCCATTGGTGGGAAATGAAATGCTGTTTTTTTTACAGCACGGGTATGGTGAAGAGTTTACCTGCAGTAGTGTGAGCTCCCAGAGTGCGGTGCTGGCGGCATTGCAGTGCTCGGGCTCCCCCAGCTCAGGACTGTACACTCCCTGGCCCAGCGTGGGGTCCGTGTCTAGCAGCACATCCACCCCCATGCCCAGCTGTAACAGACACGATCGGATAAGTGGGCAGGTTCAATATGGGCAATTAATAGCAAAATTTGAATTTTAAAACTTAAAAAAAATTTTCTTAGAATCTCCAACCATTTTTTTTTTTTTTTTACATTAGATCTTGTTATTTAAAACAATCATTACTGTCTCCAGTTTTTAGAATTGATTGGTCATCCATTTAAATGATCACTGTTGATTCCATTCCGCAATACTTTTGCGAAAATAGTTTTTAAAATTTTTACCCTTCATAACATAAACATTCAGTGCACTTTTCTGCATAATTTGGGTAAATTCAAATCAATCATAAGGTTTTGCAAATTTTCATCTAATTTTCATCTTTTTACTGTAAGAAGTTAGCAAGCTTACTTTTTTATGATTCCTCATTTCCCCATTACCCAGGCATCAGGAGAATTTATTGACTCTTTTTCTCTTAAGAGATATATTCAGCTAAGAGATTTTTCAGCTCCGACAGAAAATACATTTGAAAATTTAATACTAAGTTATCTATTTTATAATTTATTTATTGTGCACAGTACGCAGACATTACAGGAAGTACAGGTATATTTTGTAATTGTAAGCCGATCTTAAGCCAAATATTACAACTTAAGCCTTTCTGACTGATCATGCCTACTGGATGCATGACACAACTCTAGAGCTTCTGATTCTACCTGCATGACCCGCCGCACCAACGCCAAGGCTCCCAGACAGCTGTTGTGCAGCAGCTGGGTCCCCAGGATGCTCAGGCGTTTGGTGAATGCCAACAATCGCTGCTGGGTGATCTTCTTGCGTCTCTGGATCAAAACTATTTCTAGTATCCGGAGCACAATCTTGACATCATCGTGGGTTTTACCTGGGAGGATATAAATTTCATAATAACACACTAACAAGAAAGCAGCTGAAACTGTTACAAAGCCCTATCCAAACAAAAAACACTGAAAACAAGACAGATCAACATAAAAATCTATTTAAACAATTGTTTATGCCTCATGGCATTTGCTTTTCAATTACCAAATGAACAATATGCTGTCGTTCCCAAGTTGAGTAAGGTAGTTCATAAAACTTTTTTTAGATACCTTAATGGTGGGTGGTGGTACAAACTAGAGTGTATACAAGTTTGTTTACTCAAAACTGTCTCAGGATTGTCCCAACAAAAATGTATAAGTATTATACTTTAAGCAAATGTTCTTTTTAATTATCTTCAATATTTTTCAAGGGAACATGTCCACATACCGTATGGCCCAGCCCGTGCCGGGTGCACCCCACACATGTCTGGCAACAATGCACTGCTGGTGTCTAGCTTATGACCCCTATGGTGTAGGGATGTGGTCACACCACCTGCAACTCACCTTACCTTGATATGGTCGGCTGAGTACCAGCCCAGGGGTGCAGAATATGTTTGATCAGGCAATCTAGGATCGGAGGAAATTTCAAGGTGTTTAAACAGTTTTTGGAGAAATTATGAATTTTTTTACATTTCTTAACCATCAAAAGAGTTGAAAATTAAAACTGAAAATGGTTGTATAGAAATAATTCTATACAGGTACTGAAAGTAGTTTTGATTTGATTTTAAGTAGGCCTACTTGTGTTTTAATATAATAAACTAAAATTAAAATAAAATTTTTTTATCATTTCACTGCCCTATTGCAAGCTGTTAAGTTTTAAGGCATATATGTCATATGCCATATAAGTCATATGGCATATAAGTCATATATGTCGCGTATCTTTGGGAAATCTTTGATCCGTAACAGTAGAATCGGGGGAAATTTTAGGAGTCAATAAATTTTCTGCACCCCTGTACCAGCCATGAAACCGTGCACTGCAGGTGACTGCGCCACATCCCCTGCTCACAGAGGGTTGTTGCAGTTTGACTTTGGCCTAGTGGGGACCACCCCTCTGGACTGAAGATTGCAAAATTACAAGTCCAGCAGGGCGGAAGACAAAGCATAGGCAAAATGGAGTAAGGAAAACACATAGATCATGCTCAATCTCCTGTTCCATATACTATGCTCTTGGAGTGTAACCCCAATCCTTAAACAGACTACACCCCACATACGCATGAAAGAGAGGGGAGATTAACATGAAAGATGACATGAAATCTGTGATTACTATAGCTAGTTTTAAACTAGGAAGATGTGGGGATAAGGGCAAACAATCTTCTGTAAACTCTTCCTATTTATTTATTTATTTATTTATTTATAATTATTATTTTTTTTTTTTTTTTTTTGACAACCTTCACTAAAACAGGCATCACTCTATATATTCTTCCACTATCCAAAAATAGTGTAAATCCTATCAACACGTGTAAGCGAAGCTTCTAGGCTCGGTGCATGTTTGCACTTTTCCCTCCCCAGGTATATTAGCTTGGCATGTTAAGCATGCTCTACATCAGTCAAAAGATCTGTACTCATCATCGTCAACATTTTTAAAGGTACATCCCGCTTACCAGCATGAATGTAGAAGAGGTTGTTGTACAGGTGAGTGTAGAAGCGAGCAGGGTCGATGTTGAGAGCCTCACCCTGGCCGGACAGGATGGAGAAGACGGTCTCGACACAGTGGAGCTTCTCCCGCGGCCGCAGCGAGCCTCCCTCCATGAGGTCGTCCAACACGGCGATCAGGTCCGAGAAGAACTCCACGTTAATGCAGTGTGCGAACCTGCACATAACAAGCTAGACTGTGATTAGACGTACATTACCACAATCAAAAATGTACTAATCTGCAATTTAATTAATGTAGAAAATATATTTGGAAATTTAAACATTTAATTATAGGCCTATTGCTACAAAATATACAATGGATCAGCATATCCATGTTTCTCTTTATGTTAGGCCTTTATTACTTAATAAATACTTCACTTACTTCGCTAAACCCTCCAATGCTGAACTGAGAACCTTAGACGATGGTGCTTTCTTCAAAATTCTAAAATAGATGGTAAAAACAACCTTCATTACTTCTGTCAAATTTTTCTGCTTATTTTGCTTATTTTCTTCTGCTTTTGTTTCAAGCAGTTCTTTTTCCAGTTGTTCAAGTCTCTTTGACCTCTATAAATAAGAAACATAAATACAACATGATTCATTTTTTAATTGTTTTGAAACATTATAGGGAAACCATCTTTTACCAAATTACAAACTTGTTGATTATTTTTGGTACTGAAACCTCTAAAAGTGTACATTTTTTGTTCTCTCATTATTCTGAATCTGGCTGTTCTGAAAAGCAACATGTTCCATACATGAGAAAAATACCTAATTTTTTAAAGCAACTTGTTTCATACATAAGAAAAATACCTAATTTTTTCTTTGTTTAAGAATAGTGAAAATCCCAGTTGTGGATTTTTGAATGAATTTACAGTCATAAGAAACGATTCTGCCTTATGGCAGCCATTCTTTAAGGTTTGATTGCTGATGACAAGCTTTAAAATTACAATGTTTAATTAGTATTTGCTGCAATTTCAGAATTAGGAACCGCTTTCAAGAATTTCCAATCACTGAATGTCCTCCAAGTAAACATTGGGAGTAAAAAATTTTTCAGCTTGCATTTATGAACTCCTTGCTAAATTAAATAGTACCCTCAAAATAGCGGGATTTTACTGTACTTTTAAATTTTGCAAAGTTGTACTTTAAACCACAGATCAGTTAAGACCTATCAGGGAACCTTTTGATTTACATATTGTATGAAAAATTGTTATCATTTGCAATGTGCAGTGAGTGTCTTAATAACAATTTAAAACTTGATGTAAATAATATTTCTTTTAAATAACATTAAAAAATCAAATAGGCCTACTTACTTTGCGCTCTTTTTTACTCATTGCTAAAAGTTTTTGTTTATGGGTCATAAACTTTTTCTGCTTGATCTCAGTTTCTTTCTCTTGGTCCAAATTGACATCCTTTATACGCAGTCCCAGCAAAACGGATATTACTTCCTTGTTAACTGTGTGTGACCTTGACTTGACTAAGTGATTAATTCGCCTGACAATCTGTTAAACAAATCTTAGTTATACTTTTAAAACTTCTACTGATTATACCAGTGAACTCTCGATAGCTCAAACTTTATGGGACCATGATTTTTCCTCAATTATGGTATGGTTCTACTAATGAATAGTTTGGAGTAATTTTTTTATTAAATTTGTCTTACAGAGCTACAGAGGTAATGTACATTAAGGTAGGGACAGGAGACAGACCCTAGACCGTATGTGTCATCAACTTGTGATTCATGTGCTAGGATATTGACTTGTGAAGGTGAAAAAACAAATTTGGAATTATATACTGAATTTTGAGTAATGGGGTAATTTCTGTACCTCATCGATTTATAGAGGAAAAATTTAACTGATAATTATTTTGAGTTTATGGGTTTTTATATGACTTAGGCAGGTAAATATACTGAAAATAATCTGACCAATTTTGACCAAGGGTGTAGAAAATAATTCGAGATACTGTACTGAGGACTTTGAGTTATCGAGGTTCAAGTTGGCAAGTGTCGACTGTATACTACAATGGAGCCATCACCAAAAATTTAACAATTTGTTATTTGTGATAAAAACAATATATTTTATGATATTTTATGAATAAATATTGTGGTGATACAAGTATTTATGTGGTAAAGCAAATTAATCTTACTTGAAAATGTTATACTTTTATATCATGATGCACCGCAATCTCGGATTTGGGGGTCTGTCGGTTGTTTTTCTCTCTTTGTGTTTTATAGTTTAACACATTCACTGCGCCTAATAGTGAGAACAAATCGAAACCTCATGCTAAAAAATTTTATTGTACCAAAACATGCCTTTATATAACGTAATTAAGAAACAGAGGTCAAAAATGTTATCCGTTGTGTTTATGACGTCATATCGTGACGTCATATTTATGGCCCAGTACTGTGCCATGAGAAAGTAGAGGGGATCCCAAGCTGGCTCCCAAGGGGATCTCAAGTAGGTGCCAGTCAAGCCACACCTACCAACCACGCTAACATGGTATACAACTAATTCCGCCAAGAGCTAACCTAACAAAATACAAATCATGAGTGCATTGTAGCATGGCACAGTACTGTGCCATCAGCGTGAGCGTTCAAATTTTCATGGCACAGTACTGTGCCATTAGCAGTGAATGTGTTAAGCTATGTGTAACTCCAAGTTTTATCAATAATGTAAACTTTTTACAGAACCTTTGTGCTCCTGTATAGCTGTGCTGGTGTCAAGTGAGTAATTTAAAATTGATAGCCTATACTTACGTCCAAGGTGATCTCGCCGCGTTTGTCCTCCTTGAACACGCTGGTGTAGCAGGCGGCTACTCGCTGCCTCACAGACTCCCTCGGATGGTTCAGGTAAGGCGTCAGCATCTGCACGATGTTCTTGTTGTAGTTGAAATACGGATGGCTCACCAACAGTTCACAAATGCCATTGATGGCTAGCTCTCCCAGCTTGATGATTTGCTGGAACCCAACCACAAAACATATATATTTTTAAATGACCTTCATTTAACCGAGGGGTTGTTTAAAACTGCAAGTGTTAGATGAATTTAAAGGATTTTATCCCACGGAGCATAGAGAATTAGAATACAGTAGAAGCTCTGTTAACTGACCCCTAAGGGACCAGACTATGGTCGGATAACAAAAAAGGTCAGCTTAACCGAATACGCAGCACAGAAAACACTGCCCGCACAAAATATTGAAAGCAACCGACTGGATTTGACTTGCTACGGTAATGTATGATCGACCTCTTGTAACACATGAAAGTTATTTTTAAATCATTATCGCAACATCGGCTCGCACAGCAGTTTTCATATTTTTTGAAAACGGTTGGTTCGTCAAAGGTCAGTTAAGAGAGCTTCCACTATATGTTCATCAGTAATTTTTTACACTTTCTTTGAATGTAACTACACTATCCGCAGGTTAACTGTAATTCAGAATTAACAATTTGGGCTTTCATTGAATTAGAGAGAATTAATGTGGCTTGGGGGCAGAACCCTCATTGAGCCGTAGGTGGAGTAATAGTCCCATCGCCTATAAACTTGTAAGTTTTGTAAGGTTTATTTTCATATCTTTAATTTGTGGGATAAGAGTCTTAGTAAAATAAGCTTTAGCTCTGATATCTCAGTATTTCCCTGACTATTAGTCTGATTTCCTGACTTTAATACCTTTATTGAAATGGCGGCCTAACTAAACAGATAGTTCAAGATTCAAGATTCAAGATTTTTATTAGTCATAAGGCATACAAAGTTGATGCATTGGACATTGTCAGTAAATAAATATAAATCTCAATAAAAGTTCGCATGAAACCTAACTAAGTTAAAAACATCCAACTTTAGTTTAATAGAAGTGAATGAGAGATGAGTGTAGGATGATTGTGGCGCGATCTTGTAGTCCTTTTACTGACTAAGGTCAACATTCTTTTTAGACAGGACTGTTAATTAATATCCCAACAGCCAATGGTATCTAGGGACCTACAGTTTAAACTGGGATACAAACCACAATTTGGACCTCATATATAAAAATTGGTCTAATTATGAGGATGGTCTATTATGGATGAACTAGTATTCACTAGTGCGGATGTTAATCCCCACCAGCGAATATCGCATCCACAAGCCATCTCTTATAACTATCCACAATTTGTGGACCTCCAATTAGCTGGACTACAGGAAGACGCCACCTTCAACTGACCAGGGATGTGTCGATACCAAAATTTATCGATTCTCGATACCAATACCGATTCTTCAAAAATCGATTCCCGATTCTTGATACCATCGACAAAAAAACCTAGCTTAGCTCTAAGTAGTAAAATTTATCCCCTCGGTTATATATTTCAGACTCTGGTCTGCCTTTTATAAAAATAAAAATTTTAGATTCATTATCTTAAACCTTTTTGTAAAATATATTTGCAAGCACTAAAATAAAAACGCATATAATTTATTTTCAATGCTCAAAAATGAAAATAATTAATTCCTAAGCAAGATAACTATAAAAAAACAGTAATAATTATTAAACTTGAATGAATAGATAACCTAAAAATCAATTCACTATAGAAATAGTCAAATCACAAACACTAAATACAGATTAACACTAAATACAGTGTGTTTAAGAACACACAAAATTAACTAATTAACTTTCAATGTTAAGAAATGAAAACGATGTACTCAAATAAGCAAGTTAACAGTTTACTATTACGTAACATGAATATTTAATAGGGGGTGGACGAATATCATATTTTTGGAACAAGTCGAGGCAAGTAGCCTAATACGTGAACATAAAAATATTGAAAATTGCCTTAAATTAACTAGCCTATACTAAAACATAAAAATATACAAGCCTACTATACTAAAATAACTAGCCTGTCCTACTAGGATTACAAAAGATCACTTTAAGTTTAATTTGCTTAAAAACTATGTGAAGGAAAAAATATATGGGTTTTAAATTGCTGATTATTAAAAAAAAAACTTAAGTCAAAAACTTGTTTTAGTAACAAAAGGGATTAAAGAATTTGACAGAATAAAAAGAGTGAAAAGTTAGCCTATAACCACCATTAAATGAAAAAAAAGAAAATCCCCTGTTACAGTTACTTACTTAACTTCTCACTTTCATGTTTCACTTAGGCTACTTTGAAATGTTTCCAAATAAAAGCTTTTCCCTATTCACAGTTTTTGTATTAGGCATAAAAGTTAGGCCAAAGGCCTACTTTATTTATTCATACACGGAATATTCCATTTTCAATTATCATACAAAATAATTAATATTACAAGAAATGTAAAGATTCTACTTTGTGTCACAAGCCTAGAATGCCAGGATGCCCCAGCTGAATCACTAGAATTTTAACTCTATCTACTTCCTTTGTCTTTGTTCATAAGAAAATCTTCACAACTCATTTTGTTTAGGAATTATTGTCACTTCTCCGAAATACTCAAGTTATGTACACATAATTTTCACAGTTTAGGAATTCACATAATTCCCTCGATTTGCCGTCTGCTAGTGGTAGAATGTCTCTTAACTGAATAAATGCTAGCTAGCTTTAGTGAACAGCCATGAAGCCTGTTTGTTAGGACTTAAAAGATCACAAAGAACAATAAATCCAATGTCTGTCTTATAATCAAAGCAATTTGAGAGAAAAATACATTGATTATCAATTAATAAACATGATATATTTTTGTGAATGCTGAATTAGAAAAATAACATACAACAATAAAATAGTATTATACGTTGGCTATTTGAGGTTAGCCATTGGTAAACCTGATTGTTCATCTTGTCACTCTTCACTCTTCTGTTTGTCGGCATTACTACTATTCTGCTAATGTCAACACAGCTCTTTGTTTTGCCTTAAGTTATATGAATCAGTTTTAAATAATTGTTTTGATGCAATTAAATGTCAAATAATGATTGATTATTAGTTTTAAAGTTTTCCAAATGTTTTAAAAATGTACCATACAAATGAATATTATTTAAATCAGTAGCTATGTTGACTCACTACCCCTAACAATCGGTGCAGTTGCATCCGTCGCCATGTTGCCACAATGCCAATGCCAGTCAAGAGTCGAGTCCAGTCCAAGACTTGGAAGTATTTAACTATCTTGACATCTGTCTTTTATTTTAAGAAAGTAAAATAAAATTAAATATCTTCAAGTTAAAATAGTAATTAAATTATGGCAATATTGTCAAGATCTAATCTGAATATGGGACTACTTTTCTGGCGCTTGTTTGCGCAGTTACCAGCAGTCGCCACTTGCGTACGCGAGATTGTTGTTGATATTGTTAAGCTTTATTTTCTTTCGATCAACCGAAAGAAAATATTTTTTACTTTATTAGACTTATTTGATTGTTCTACCGTCTATAAAAGTGGCTTTTAGTATGTTTTAATGTGACGCAATGACGCAATAACTTGAAATTAAATTACCATTTACCAGACAACTGAACCGACCGGTATAGAAAGTATCGGTATTGACTTTAGACAATCGATTCTCGATACCGATACCAATGGCCAAGTATCGGTGGTATTGAGAATCGACACATCCCTACCCCTGACCATAGAAACCCTACTGTTTGTGTGTATGAGGAGTATTGATTATCTGGATTGATAGTTTGATTTTTTTTATATTTGAGTTTCAGTCGATTTAATATATTATTTGACATGCCAGTAGTATACCAATACCACACATTTTGCACCATCAGACGATTCTTGACAGTCTACATCAGGCATCGATGCGACAAGGCAGTGGAAGTAGTCAAACAGGGATATGAGTAAAGACAGGATGTAAACTTTCGCTTCCAAACTATCAGTCACTTGATAGCACCTGATTTACAAGCAATATCAGCAATTTATAACTTTTTTTGCTGACTCTTGAGTTTAAAGTTGTGAAAAGAAAAGTTATTGGAGGAAGAACCATGATCAAATTGAAAAATGGTGTTTCTCTGTCCACCGGATTGTGGATGAACACACTTTTTGTTTTACTTTTATATATAACAAAGTGCCTATAATTTATTTTCAGACATCTCTTGCATTGCCTCATAATAAACAATACTGAATATAGCCATGATTAGTTGCTGCAACCACAGAAATGATGACTCACAGCCGACTCTGCTTTATCTAGATTTTCTGGATAGCTAAATAGTTATCTTGGTATTGGCAAAGATCATTGAAATAAATACTTTTAATTTAAATTGCCAATTCACAATACATTGAGTCAACTCACTCGCTGACTGAGTCATTACCAATAAATATTTTAACTACGGTAAATGAAAAAACATTAAAACACAAACCTCACTTCGAACTCGATTATCGCCCTTTTTCTTGTGTAATACTTTAGCCAACTTTTCTAACCTCATCAGGAATAGGCGATAACCTTTCAAAAGGCTTTTTTCAAAGTCATGAAGCTGTTTAGTGTCTTTCTTTACTGAAAACACAAAATATATAATTATAAAAAGTATAGGCCTAACAATACACTAAAATATAAACTGACAACAGACGGAGGGAAAATTAATCACTAACAATCACCCCTGCACCATGCATCGCAAGAATGATTACTCCTCTTAAGTATTCCTGAAAAATGAAGTTCCATTTCTAAGAGATAATAAGTTTTTCTCCTCTCTTGTCTTACTGATAATAAGAAAAAAATTACAAAATTGAGATGCAAATTTTTTTTTCTTCAAATTTATGATTTTAAGCGTAACTTAAATAATTAATGGGATAGAAAAAAATTCTAACTGTCCAAAACTTAGAATTAAACAATATACAATGTAATAGTGCTAGGGGTCAAAAGTAAAATTGTAACTAAAAGACAACATTGAATTATAGAAAATCTAATCTAGGTACTCACTTTCTACTGTATTTCGTCGACATAAATAAATCATACTTAAATATCATACTAACGTAATCACTAGTCATGTCGAAACTTTTCATTAAATAGATCTCAGCTAGCTCAAAATTGAGCTGGTCAGTACTTTCAACACAACCTGAACATAGAAACTCATATATTAGCCTGCAGGTTCCCTAAAAAATAGCTTGGAGGGTCATATCTGAAAATCTGAGCTGTTGATACAATCCTATACTATAACACGAGCAATGCCTGAAGCTATGTGTGTTCCACGATCTTGAAATCTAGCGGGTAGACTTTGCTTAAACTTTGCATTTAAAAATAAAGAAACATTAATGTAAAGCAGTCTTTTGAAACTGCTGTTAACTATGAAGAGTTACAATTGGTTGTTAGCTAGAAATCTAAAATAAAATAAAGAGAAGAGAAGAGAAGGAATCAAGACATGCAACACCCTCTATGCACCAAGTGTTCTTTTGGACCTATGACGTCACCATTTACTAATACTGGTAATGATAATGATGATGTCATAGGTGCAAAAGAACATATGGTGCATATAGGGTGTTGCATGTTTTGACCCCTACCTTGTCTTTATTTATTTTAGGTTCCTTGGTTGTTAGTAGAAATTTAATAGCTTTATTATTACCATGACACTATTACAAAAGTGAATTAAAAACCAACGAGCAAGGCTCGGTTAACCTGGTACTGTAAATAAAGGTTGATTACCGTATGAGATACGAATATATTAAGAATTTACACTTTCTTAATGGTAGGTTACAAAAGCAGCCTAATAGAGTCATTCAGGAGATGCTTTTTCCAGCATTTTAGACTGCCACTGACCATTTGTGAGCCCGTGGTATTGATTGTATAAAAAAATTTAAATTAAAATAGTACACCCAATAACACACTCCTTGCAGATGTGGTAGAATGACAAAACTGGAGATTTTCAAATCATAACAATATCTAAACAATTATGGCCCATAGAGGCAAAATGATGCTTTTGGAGTGCTTAATAAACTGGGTTATCAAAGAGAGTACAAGCAGGCAAAGGAAGCAATGAAGCAATTCATGGTAGGTATATTATTAAGCTTAAAATACGCACCGTCTCAAAGATGTCTGTTTAATGTCTCAAAGCATGTATAATGTACTGTAATCATTATAAATCAGGCTACAAAACTTACGCTTGACTGTCGGATCTTCATGGTGTTTTATTTGGTACGACGGGAGAATATCTTTGAATACTTCAGTCAAAGACAAAAGGACCAATTTTTGCACCGTGAGCCTCACCTCCATCCTGCTCTCATTCATGATATCAAGAAGCAAACTTAAGTTCTTCACCTTAACAATAAGAATAATAAAATGCAAAACAAAAAAGTGACAGATAAAAACAAATCGTGTTCACAATAACTAGATTTCATTCGCACTATTTTATTGTTGACCTCCTTGCTCATTGACATGGGTTAAGCTCTTTTATGAAGAGGAAAATATCATAAAATTACTTTTTAAGGGCTTTCACTCTCCCGAGAGCCATCAACGCTCACCTATTTACTTCTTTATTTAGGTACTTGACTGTTATACAAAAGCCACTATATTCTTTTTAGGTTGTTTTGAATTGTAGTCTTAAAGACTTACATAGACTATTTTCTAAACAGCTTGTTACATTTTATTTTTGAAAAAATTCAATTGTTACAGTATGGCCTGTATTTCTGTAACCAATGAACCTGGAATCCCTCGGATTGAAAAAGTGTGATCGTTACCAGCTTAGCTTTACTACAATATATCACATGTAAGTAATATTAAAAAAAATGTAATTAAAAAAAATTATTTTTGGAAATTTGTGTTTGGTCATAACTTGAAAATTTTAAAAAGTAACAAATGCCAAGTAACATGTCATTAAAGATCTTTTAATTTCTAACAACTTTCTGATTTAGATTCATCCTGTGTCTCTATTGGTTTTCTTGGTAATTAAGGAAACGTACTTTTTCTGTTTGAATGCACGTTATTTTGAATAACACATTAGTTAATAAGGTCTTAGATTTTAAAAAAAGTGTAACCAAAAAAAACATGCATTTAAATAGGAAAATAATACATTTCCTTAATTATGACAAAAACAAATAGAGATACAGGAAGGATTTAAGATAGAATGTAAAAGACCTTTAAAATTTTATAGCATATGTCACTATTTGAAATTTTTGAGTTATTTGAAGTTTTTTAGTTCTTATAACTAAGAACAAATTTCCAAAAACTAATTTTTTTGAAATTATATTTTTTAAATAATACTTACATCAATCAATCAATTTATTTAACAAATTAGTACATAGGTACAGTAAATAGCGTCAAAAGATTAAGGTTAAAAACTAACTCTAACAAGATTATTTTACATATACAGTTCTTCAAACGAGTAGCATGCCTTTTGAATCAGAAATTCTTTAAGCACATGCTTAAATTTACGGTTATCTGGTACATTTCTTATTTCTTTTGGGATGGCTTTTAGGAATTTTATTCCAGCATAGGAAGTTTTCTTAGTAAAAATCTCTAAATTGTGGTTAGGCAATACTTTTTCATTTTTATTTCTCGTGTTATACTCATGGGTTTCAGCATGACTTTGACATTTGATATATTGTAGCAAAGCTCAGTTAGTTAAGATCGCAAATATTCAATCTGATGGATTCTAGGTTCATTGGTTACAGAAATACAGGCTATACCGTAACAATTTATTTTTTCAAAGGAATGGCCGCCATTTTCTATATGTATTACTAAAAGCTATTAGAAGCTTGTATGCAACATCTAGGTGCATTGGTTACAGAAATACATTCTATATCGTAACAATTTAATTTGTTCAAAGAAATGGCCGCCATTTGAAAATGGTTGAAAATGTTTACCTAAATTTTGTTTTTACCAAAATGTTTATTTATCTTGCACTTTTCAAATGATGTGTAACAAGTCATATTGTTTACCTTTGAAAATACTGAGATTTGAACATGGGACCCATTGTTTTTAGAGCACCCTGTATTTATCCATAGTTAAAAATATTTTTACGGTGTTCCCTGAGGTCAATTTAGTAGGAAATAATTTTGTTTAAAGGTTATAGGAAAAAGCGTTTAATCTGTAATCCATTTATGACATCTTATGAGATTCATCATGTATAGAAAATAAAGGTGTGTGTGTAAATAAAGAAAAACGGTGGTACTTTATTATAAAACCTTTTCCCTACGATATATTTTCTCCTACTTTTTACCCTGATCATTTTCTAATTTTCTGACTTTCCAGATAGTCATATTGAATTTTTCTCATACATAAACATTTAAAGGAGGCAAAAATACAATATAAAAATGGAACGTATAGGATTTACGTTTAGTTTTAGTTTTAATATAATCATGGAAAAACTATGGCAAACATGTAGACTCAATACACAAGCTGTCAAACTCCTGACAACCAAGAAATAGTGATGAATATGTTCCTTATTGTTTATAAAAAAATAAAGTGGAACTATACAACTTTCATCCTTACCCGATTCTGTGGATCTTCGAGCAGCCCACTGCACAGAAGTCCAATTTTGAGCTTGTACTGAGCCAACAGCTGCTCTCGGCGAGCCAATATCTCTGCTGTGCTCAGTGGCCGAGACATATCTTCCTCCTCCTCTTCTTCCAAAAACTCTGGGAGATCCAAGTCATCACCGTCCTCGGTCTCTTCTTGACTACCTTTCTCAACTGACTTTTCTGTCTCATCTTCATCAACAACTGTGAAATGATAGGGAGAATATGAGTTTAAAAAAATATTCATCGCCTGATACATACAATCTTCATCAATTTATCACCATTAAATCATTTATAACAATTTTGTTTTCATATAACTATTGAAGAAAGTCTGATTAAATTAAGTTCCGTTATCTAAAAAAAAGTATAAAAACTCAGAAGCCAATGAGACTTCTGAATTGCTTAATATGTTACTGTTTGTTCTTTGTTAATATCTTAATTTAATTAACCAAAAATAATACAACTGTTGCAACAGTCCAGCATACTTAGCAAATTTCCAACAGAATTGGTTACTTTTTTTATTTTCTCCCCATGAATGCCAATGGGAATGAAGAGTAGGTTTGCTGCTATGGGGTGTTTATAAACAAATAAAAAAGCATGGGCCTGTCGCCAATCTTGCTGTTACTACTAACTTACTTGCTATAATGTCTATTACCATATCAGATACTATAGACTACAGACACAGAATATAAGTATGAAGCACTCTGTAAAGTATTAAGTATGAATTCACAAAGTTCGGGAAATAAATATTCACATCAACATCAATCTAAGTGGTTGAGGTTATGTCATACAATACAATATAGGCCTAATATTCTTTTTAATGTTCATTCGTAAAGAATTACAATTGTCAATATTGAATAGTCAATCTTCTGTCATTAAATAATTATTCCACTAGTGTTACAATAACAATTAGGTTATCAGAGTTTGTTGCACCGCGCCGTCTCTCAAACATTCCTTATCTGACCTTGATCCTGGTGGTGGGCAAGCGTAGTGCGGTATCTATAATACAAGACAATGGAATACTACTAGCGCATATGGTGGCCAGCAAACACAAGAGAACGAGACTGGTTGCATTAATGGTTGTCATGTTTTGGTTATTGTACACAATTGGAGTGCCTAGTCGTGGTAACAGATTGAAAATAATCTTCGATTCCAACGAGCAAAAAACAAAAAAGCTGATTAACTGTATGAAGGTTTCACTCGTGTTCATTTGGAAGCCATGAATGATTTAATGTAACCACAATTATATCGTATCATAATTAAAGTAATGAGAAAAATAGCTAAATAAAATAATCTGCAAAACCTACTCTCAAAATGTAGCTCGCTACAGCTTCAAGCAACTCATATTTTATAGGAGGAGCGGAGCTACACAGACACTATTAGAAAAGTAGCGGCACTACAGTAGCCCGCTATGAGCAGCGCGCTACTCGCCAACACTGGGATTTTTTATGGTGGGAAAAATGAGGCCAAAAATGATACTACCAGGATATCGGTTAGACATAAATTTTGTAAAAGTGTTTACGGTTGATAAATCCACTTGTCCTCATTAATGTTAAGTAAAACAAAATAAAATTAATTTAACTTAATCAATTTGAACTAGTACAGACCATCTTCTTCAACAGTTCTTCTAATAAGGCCTTGTGGTGTTTTAACAGGCAATAAATGGCGGATTTTCTTGTTGGGTTTTTCATTTTCTTCTTGAAATTCCCTTTCATATTCTTCTTCAATGTTGCCATTTTCTTCAGTTGTTCTTTTTCGTTTATTCTTCTTTTCTTTGAGGTTCAAAGTACTATTGTAAAACACACATAATAAAGTGAGTTTAATTTTATATCCTAGACCATTTCAAACCCTTATTCCCATTCTTACTTTATTGCAATACTGACAACTCAAGGGAACAAATCCCCAATTTAAAAAATTGCTAAGGGAACATTTTGAGTAAAATTTGGAGAGTCATGATGAAATTTTTACGGCAATCATCTTGATCCATCAAGCAATCCATTGCCACATTAAAACAAAAACTGTATAAAAGTTATTGATATACTGTGCCACTTTTATTTTATTGCAGCAAAATCTTCAGTTTGTTTTGACATCTTTGATTTTTTAAACTTTTCCAATGGAAAAAGGTGTTAAAATTTATTTTTAATATGCCTAAATTACCCTTATAATAGTCTAATATTATTTGTTATTGAAAATACCTTGAGTACCGTTTTAGTCTAAGGTACTTTTAGTACTTAACAGAGTTCTAGGTGGTGCACCGCACCCCCTACTTTTGGGATGTTAATTTTCGTTCATTGTAATGAACTTGACAAAATGGACTAGGTACTTTTTTAGGCCTAAAAACTAACATAAACTTGTAAATTGGGTTTTATTGTTAGAATTTTGTATTTAAATATCTCATAACTTAAGGGTATCTCACACTACCTGATTTCAGGACCTAAACTCTGCCCATTTTACTCATGTGTTCCACCATTGAGAGATTCTAAACATTGTTCATGTTCATAAGCACTAGAAATCCATTTTGGTGATTAAAAATTTAACATACTTTTATCAAACTATTGTGAGCCTATGGTACCATAGGTAGGCCTAATCTACAAAATTACAAAACCATTTTTTTTCAGAAATCAAGCAATTTGGAATTACTTCGCCTAGTTTATTTTAGGGCACAGCAATCTGAGTTGTTATTTTTGTAGAACTGGGAGTTTTTCTGAAGAAAAGTTTTATTGGCTACTAAAAATTATTTATTCCGCAGTCAGCCTGACCTGCAACCTGCAACCCTTGCTGGGCCCTTAATGAATCAATGTTGCGCCATTGCTTGTTATTCCACTCTGGGGTGGTCCTACATTTCTTTGATTATCAACGGCATACAACTTCCTAGAGAGAAAAATAAGTCAGTATCATTGACTTTGTACACTACGTGAGTAGACTTCTCATAGCATAGGCGTGTGTGAAGCATATTGACGGTGGTGCGATCTCGTGCGGCGTCCATAGAAGTACACGCAACATATGATAGATAAATCAGTATTACCACTCTTCTAAATCAAGGATGAAACATTTTATGACTGAAAGTTATGTTTATGTTTTGGTAAAATGTTTTGGCAGCACTGTAAATTCAGCTGAATAATAACAACATCGATGGCAGCGACTCTGGTGCGGCGTCCACCGAACTTCCAAATTTTTGCCTCAAACTAAATGCATTGGATGAGAGGTCTATTCACGTTAGTGTACATAGTCAATGTCAGTATTCTTTTAAATCTTTTAAAAACAAATTTTACTCGTGGTTATTGAAGAATCCTTTTTATAAGCTTGAAGACTTTTTCAAAGTTAAATATATGGAATTTTTAATTTTGAATCTACTTATTTACCTAGTTATCTATCTTTATTTTACTTAACTTGACTTTCATAAATAGAGTTTTTAATTCTTATATTACTTACAATGAATTTATTTTGTGACTCTTATTATAATGATGACTTTGTCAATGATGTGTATGAACATTCTTGTGACAAATAAAGAATATTATTATTATTATTATTATACTGTTGGACCTATCTAATTTTGCACTCCTAATTTTAATTCCCTAGAGCCAAAGCCCATAAATTTTACAGCCCAAAAATTTGAGTATCAGCACAGATTTTAAAATTTGAGTACCAGCATTGACAATTTACACTAACGTGAATAGACCTCTCATCCAATGCATTTAGTTTGAGGCAAAAATTTGGATGTTCGGTGTACGCGGCGCCAGAGTCGCTGCAATCGATGTTGTTATTATTCAGCTGAATTTACAGTGCTGCAAAAACATTTTACCAAAACATAAACGTAACTTTCAGTTATAAAATGTTTCATCCTTGGTTGAGAAGAGTGGTAATACTGATTTATCCATCATATGTGTACTTCCATGTACGCCGCACAAGATCACACCACCATCAATAGGTTTCACACACGCCTATGCTATGAGAAGTCTACTCACGTTAGGGTACGGTACATAGTCAATGGTACCAGGATAGATTTTAAAATTTGATAATTTTAAAGGATGTCTTAATATTCTTACTTTAATTTGCTATATAAAGAATAACTTGAGTCAGAAACTGCCTTTTTCAGATATTCCAAATCCTCAGCTTCGATAGTTTGAAGAATGTTTTCTCTGTCTATGGATGTTTGTTCAACATTATCATTTTTTAAGGCAGAAGTTCGGTTACTAGGCTGGAGAGAAGCTTTGCTTTTCTTTGTCTTAATCTTTCCTTGCTTGTAAAGTTTAGTCTTGGTAATATTTTTCTTTTTAACTTTACTGGTTTTAGACTTCTTGGATTTCTGAAACACAAAAGACAAAAATAGTTTAGTATGATACCGACTTAAAGTTGGACAAAAAAAGTTTTAACTTTCAGGTATAACAAACAAGTGCCAATAAAAAAAATCAGGCTTAATTGATCAAATTCTTTGTGTAATACTATATGCCAGGTCGGAGTAAACTTAAAGGCACCCAAGATTTTTTTATAAATATTGTCCATGTTCATGTTAGATGTTGATATAAGTAGTCTGTTCGAACCTCACTAGCCTACAGGGAGATGACTTAACATGGTGATATCATTCCATACCATAGGTATCATTTAAGGGATGCAAGGGGGGTTAGTTGCCTCCCCCCCCCCACGATAATTTAAAATATTGTAAAAAATTCCAGTTTTACTATAAAAATTATTTTTAAATGAAAGTTCATTTAAGCTTCTGTTTTGGAGCTGCAGTTGTGTACACAATAGTAAGAAGGGGCGGATCCAAGCGGAAAGGGGGGGGGGGCTAATACAAAAAAAAAATAAATAAATAAATAAAAATTTGTCTGGTTTAGGGCAAAATATTAATAACAAGCAGGTAAGAAATTAAACGTTAGAACATTTAAATAAGGTCGTCAAGAAAATACATCGTAGCCACAGTACTCTTATCTCCCAAATAAATTTATTTACTTATGAATGGCAAGTTATTCAGATCTATCGTATTCCGCCATTAGTATGACGAACGAGTGTTATTACGTGGCCTCACCGAGCCGTAGACTTCAGAAAGCCTCCGTCGGATAGCATCAGAGGCAAGAAGGGTGGTTTTCCGCGATTGGTTTGGGTTTTCGATTTCGTACAGTTGTAATTGGTTGGACTATCTCCAGCTGAGACCGCCAGGGTCGCCACTTGTCAGGCGCAGGGCCGGAGTGGGAGTAAACGCAAACGCAGTAGACGTTTAGAAGAGACACTTTGAGTTTATTTTTATGTTCAGAAGAGACTTATTATGTTTTTGTTTAGGGTATCTCAGAAGTTATATGAAATCTTTTTATATTTCTATTACTTAAAGTTTTTCTATTGAATCATGTTTTTCAATTTATGTTAGGAGATTCATGACATTTTCTCAATTAATCTGTTAGAGATTGTCGACAATATTTAAGGTTAAATCTATTTAATAATTTGATTTATTTGAATGTAAATAAATGCATAAAAATCAGCTATGACGTTTGTCTTAGTAATTTGTTCCTTATTCCAAGTGTAAGCTAAACATATTTTCCGGCAACTAGTAGAAAGGAATTCCCCCGCTTCCTCACTTGGGCATAGTCCTTGGCGCTGCAGTTATCGTGACGTCCGATAACCATAGGCCCTACCAGTGCAATATTTTAATTCGGGTATGTAATTTTTGGATTAATTGTGTATACTTGTTTGTTCAGTGTTTATTACAGAAATGCAAGTGTGTTTAATTGTCCGTGAATGTTCCGATTTATGATGCAGTGCAAGTGATGTATTTTTGTTGGCTAAGTGCAGGCCAACCGATTCTCTTCTGCTAAAGAATCCTAAAGACTAGAGGAGGTTTTTTAGTGGGTAAACCCGTTTTTTAGGGGAGCCCCACACTACAGGCTGGCCACCTGTGTGCGTAATACATTTTTCCCGCCTCTCCCTCAAAAAAAAAAAAAAAAAAAAAAACCCTACACACAGGGTTTTTGAAAGAGGTTTAAGAGGTTTTCTAAAACTTTACAAAAATCATTAACTCGTCATAAAAAACTAACTTACAACATTAATCACTTACTTACAAAAAGGGTATAAATAGTTCAGTTAAAATGTGCTACCGTACTTATTACTTTGCAACCAATTATTATTGCTTTCATTATTTTCGCTTGAAAGCCAAATTATTACACATCATACGGTGACATACTGTACGTATGGTAAGAAGCCAAACTATCATACAAAATAATTACTGTATCATCAAATGAGCGAAACTTTGTTATCCAACTCCACCGTTATTATCGACTTGGAAATTTCGATATTGCAATAATATTGCTTTTCTATTGATGATAAAATTACACGAACGATTGCGATTTTATCACCTGCTTTAGTTTTGATCTAATATAATTTTGACAATAAAACAAATATATTGCAAACAAGTAACTGTAAACAACAAAAACAAGTACAAATTTTAGTTAATGTAACCTGTAACATTATTAAAGAACAACACATATAAACTACCCAAGTTTATTGTGTAGGTGTATCTTAATTGTGAGAAGAAGCAGACTTCGCTAGACCGAAAAAGTCATCACACAAATGCTGCCAAATACGAATCAGAAAGGAATTTTATTGCTATTGTATTGAGGAAATATGAGTTTTAAATGTTCCCAAACACCATTGATTTTGTTGTTATAAACATCACTGTAAATAAAAGTGATGAAGGTTTACAGTTAGATTGTTTATCTATATATTAATAGGCGAGCATTTTTCTTTTCCTCCTTTTTTCTCAGTTTGTGCGCAATGTAGGAAAAATCCACAGATACTGTTAGAAAGGTAGTGTCTCGCAGATGAGCAGAATCATATCAGAATTCACATCGGCCCCCATTTAGGGCTCCGCTCTACATTAAGCTTCAATGTTAATCTTATGAAAGAGGGGTAATTAATTGATTGAATCATTAGACAGCAGTTATAATAACAAATGCTTTCAATACCGTACAGGAAGAACAGATGTTTCAGTTATGAAACCTTTTGAATTTAATTGGCTCAAGATGAACCGAGTTGGTGGTCGAATTTCGACCAGTGGGTGTTCTAATAACCCAGCTGTTAATGTTTGTTTATGTTGTTGTGATGATTATATATGTATCTTTAAAATAAATACATGACTTTCCAGTTAAAATTATTTAATTAATTAAAATAGATATAAAACATGGTGCAGTCGGTAGGACCCGAACCTAGACGCTCCCAAAGGGAATCTGATTTCAGTATAAAACAGTGGGTGATCCCTAGTTATTATGAATATGGCATAAATGAATTACCATATGATTGCATTATGTATATCTTAACTCAAACAGTTACAACTAGTGAATAATCATGATGTCGAAACTTCCACACTGACAATAACGGTGGAGTCGGATAACAAAGTTTTGTCATCGAATGTCTGCAAACACTGAACTGATTCAAACTGAACTGATCACTGTCCATTCTCATTCATCATTTCATGTCTTTTGGCCCGCTATTTCAGGGCTAGCTAAGATCCTCAGGGGAAATTTACAGGTATGGTAACTGGGGAAATTATGAATTTATCTATTTTATCTTTTTGTATCTACGCCCCTGGCATTTTTTAACTACCGTATGATAAGAGTTGAATAGGCAATTAAAATTACAAATAGTTGTATAGAAATACTTTTTTACAAGTACTGTAAAGGTGGGTTAATACTATATAGCTGGAGAGCTATATAGCTGTACACAGCAGAGCTATATAGCTATATAGCAGAGCAATATTTAAAATGAGCTATATATAGCTCCGTCACTTACATGTAGACCTAGCTCTCCTAGATGCTACCCAAACTTTTAGATAGCACGTTTTCTGCTATATAAGTTTAGCAGAGAAAATAGGCTTAAATTTGCTAAATGTAATCGGGCTATATAGCAGATATCCAGTGTCCCTTTTTTAATTTATAGCAGAGCCATATAGGCTAGCTGTGCTACATCTAGCTCTGCTTCATAGTGTATACCTACCCAAAGTAGTTTTGATTTAATTTTTAAATGGGCCTACTCTTGTGTTTGTAATAAGTTATGATAAACAAAAATATAAAAAAGCTTTATAATTTCACTGCCCCATTGTAAGCTGTGGAGTTTTAAGGCAAAGTCTTATATGTCACGTATCTTTGAGTGAAATCTTTGATATGTAACAGTAGAATTTGGGGAAATTTTAGGAGTCAATACATTTTCTGCGCCCTTGTTTCAGCCATATTCTTAAATCTTCACACTAATTGTAACCGCTTAATTACAGGGAGTACAGACAAAAACAAAAAATCTTAAAGACGTTAAATTAATTTTAAAAGACAATAAGCATATTGTAATGTTGATAGGCCTAAAAAGTTTAAAGTGATTGTGAAATACAAATTTAAGTTGATATTCATATTTAATTCATTTCAGTACCGGTATAGTAAAACCTAGAACAAAGAAAGATTTCTCTTTATTATGTTGAAATTCCTCGGTAATAAAATTTCAACCTTGAAAGCTGGTAATTTCCGAAGAAATCCGTTGATATGGTAACCACACCAAAACCAAACAAGTAGGATGGGCTAGATTATTAAATTTTAGTCATCAGCTTGGTTTAAGAACCTTGAACTAAGCCCTGGTAACTTAAAAATTAAGTTACTGTATTTTGTTACCTGGATTGCTGATTTTAACCCTTTGGGTGCCAAGAGCCGACTAGATCGGCATTTTATTACATCGCGAGAACTGCCAGCTGCCGATGTGATCGGCATCGCCTATCGCCGCGAGAAATGCCAGCCGCCGACGACATCGGCGCCTATCGTCTGCGCGAGAAATGCCCGCTGCCGATCTAATCGGCATCTCGCAAATTCTTTATAGCGGACGCAAATTTAGCAGTAAACTTTTATACTTCAACTGAAATTAAAGCTAAAGAGTTGCAGTGTTTGATAAATATGCTTTGTTAAAAGAAAAACAAGCGATTCAATTACGTATAACACCATGATTGTTGAGGTTATACAGGCATTGGGCACCACGCGGCCGTCTGCCGCTCCCAGACTGCAGGTTTTAACAGAAAGAAGAAACCAAATGATGTACATGTATGTAAATAGTAGTTACTGTATTCAAGAAACTTTTTAATTTATTTCATATTTTATCTTTGTGAATTCATTTTCATCAAGATTTTAAACTAGCCTCCCTCAAGAGTTTCTGAAATTTGTAAGTAGGCCTACCGTAAAATACTTTTTTCATATTATGTTTGTTTGATGAATTTTTATTTTTTACTTACTGTCTATTACATTTCTGTAAAAATATATAAATAAAATATTTGCAATAATATTTACAATTAATTTTTAATAAAATATTGATTTGATAATTATTTTAGAGTGTAATTCAAAATAGTAGATTTTTGCTATATAACAACATTTTCTTATATATATATATTTTATATACTATTTATTACCAAAAGTTGATGAAAATTGGTGCACTATGTCAAGAAAACATGCTAAATCCAATTATCATGTTAGTTTTTGAGTAAAATGTAATTTTGACAAAATGTTTATGGTTTAAAAATACAATATAAACTTTTTTTTATATAAAAATTTATATTTATTTTTAGTTTTTTACTGAAAATATGCACTTGTATTCATGTAATTATATATCGGTAGTTAGAGCATATATTTACCTTCAAAACAAAAAAAAGTATAAGGTTCTAACTGTATTATGAAAAAAGTTATGATTTTTAAAGAAAAACATTGTAAAATCACATGTTTTGGCCCTGGCAATTCCGGGTTGTCATATGGCTAATAGAGCTGACAATTGAACGTTACACACTGGTGAACTCAGCTGGCAGTTGTCGCATAGAAGACAGCAAAAGGGCTTGGCAGCCAAAGGGTTAATGTTTTTTGTACACCCTACTGGTTATGCCACTGGGAATACAGTAAATAAGATATTGAATCAATATAAATTAGGTATATCAGAAAGTCAGATAACACCACATTATGAACATTGATGATGGTGACGGAATTGGATAGGCCTAGGCCTACAAGTACCGGTAGGGCCTATTGCATTTTCTCAAGTGTCATCAAATTTTTGGACTGCAGGGTGGTTTGTTGATACTGCCATGTCTTGGTGGGGATATTAACCGAAACTAAAATTCTTTCACTTGCTGGCTTGAATTGGTCTAGGCCTATCCATTGGACAATTTGAGATGTAAATCTTTTGGGCCCAATGGAAAGCTATTTGATGTAAGTTAATTTACACCACCCTACGTCATATCCAACAAGGATAGGATGCACTGCACTAAAAGGATAAACTACGCCTATTATAAGAGTATTCACAAATACTTACAACTGTCATTGTTATGAATGTTTTGGGCCTAGTCTAGGTTTAGTCCTGTGCCAATGCCTAATATACAGCTTATAAGTTATGTTCTTAAATGTTCCTAATTCGAATAATGTGTCTCATTTGCCCAAATTTATTATAAACTTTTAAATGAACGGCAATCAGGAATAAACTGTATTTGTCAAATATATCTAACCTAAATATGTAACATAACCTAAAACTCTCAGACTGACTGACATGCTGCCTTGTTGCAACATCGTTTTTTTCTTTTTTGCAATGCAGGCTAAGGAGTAAAAACCATTCTGCCTCGAGTATAGTCTTGGTTGCTTCCACTCAAGATGACTGAAATAAGGGTGCCAGGTGAGCTACATCCCATAAGAGCAATGACTTTCTGCGACATCCGTGGATGTCGCCAAAGAGTTTTTGTTGGTTAAAAAAGTGTTAAAAAAAAACCAACATTCTACTCTTTGTTACCTGCAAGTGTTGCCAACGCTGCAGGAAACAACAATCGTCCTTGTTTGCGTTGGAGATTTTTTGTCTCAACTATTACTAAAATAAGGAATTTCATAGCAAACCAGGGCAGAATTTATGGTTTTAGATTTACCTTGATTGAAAATTGTTAATTTGGTCATTACCTAATGGTCTGTTATTAACTAATAATCCAAATGTAAAATAGAGGGCGGGGTATCATAGTAGCTACGCACGTAGCAACTACAAAGTGAAAATAAACGTAGCAACTAAAACTGAATGTTCTCATAGCAGCTACGAAAAGGCGGGAAAAATTAAAATTTAAATATTTGATTAGCGCCTGCACAATTATTAAAATTTCTCGTTAGTGCCTACGATATCGCAGTCGCTAAAGTGTAGTTGCTAGTAGACTATTTCGTTTTTACGTAGTTGTTGTTAGATTTCTTAAATTCTCGATAGCACCGAACATCTCAGTTTCTCGATAGCGCCTACAATAATGAGCGGTAGATAAAAGAACGAATCTTTATAATGGTTCGTTCATTAACTTTACATTCCTTCTAGAGAGCAACAGCTCACTCAGTGTTGCCAGTTGTGGAGGATTTCTACCAAATAATAGGGAATGTTTCTGGGTGTTGGAGATTTTAATCTGAAGGTAATCAAATCAGATCATAAATGCTTTCGCACACGTGCTATATATAGACCTTTAAGAAGATGACACCTCAATCTTAAAAATCGGTTAAGGTCGTCGAGAGAAAAAGGGATGTATTTAATTTACCCGAAATACCCTATTTCAATGTATCCCTACATAAAAATCCCGTTAACCTCCTAATAATCCTTGCTTATCCCAGCAAGCCCCATAAAATCCCCAAACGTGTTGAACACTTGGCAGCACTGGTGGCTATAGAAGGTCTTGGCCGGGACGTCGTTCAAAAGAGCTGTTCTTTAAAAGAGCTGTTCACTCCGAACGACTCTGTAGGCGCTATGTTACAAATTCGATATTAGTGGCTATGTAGAATAGTTGCTAATCGAGCAATACAGCAATTTGTCGGAGTTAAAAGTCATTTTTTACTTTTAGATGCTACAAGAGAAATATATTTTACCAATATAACAGTCAAAATCAATGTTCTAAAAAGTATAGGTCATATTCTCGTTAACGCCTACACAAATTTGAAATGTTCTACCAGCGCCTACAAGTGTAGGCGCTAATTCACACTGCCATTTTAGGTGCTACGTTAACATTCAAATTGTAGTTGCTATGAGCGTAGCTACTATGAGACCCCATGAAATAGAGTAATATGGTGTCGTTACCATAAATATCGTACCCGTGGCAAGAATGCTTCATTCTCTTTTTCAATCAGCTGTGTAATAGTAAATATTATTTGTAATGTAATATAATTAAATAGTAATGTAATTAAATAGTAAATAAAATTTGTTGTAATGAAGAACAAAGAAAGAAGAAATAAGTAGGAAGAAAAAGAAATAAGAACAATTTCAAATAAGTTTAAAATGAAGAAAGAGTTTTGAGAAAATGAGTAGATGAAATTTTAATTAAATAAAAATTTGTAAAATTGTCAATAAGTGCAAAAACTTGAAATTTGTTTTGTAAATTCCCATACATTGTAAAACTTTGTCAGAGGAATAAATTTATTATTATTATAACGTAACTTAACTTCCGTTTAAGTTTTGACGCTTCATATCCGGAACACAAAAAATGACCTTAGGAAGAAGTTTTGCTTTTCCCTCTACAGACCTTGGCTTCCACTGCCAATCTGAAATTTGTTAGGCCTAGTTTAGGTTTGTTTCAGAAGCCAAAGATATACTATTGTATAGTTAATTAGTTATTCTTTTTAATCTGATTTGTCTACTTAGTGTTCCCATAGATATATACTAAACACCTGGATCGGTAACAGAAATGATGGAATAGGGCTAAAAACGAGCCAGCTTCCCCCCATATAGGTATTTATACTAAACACCTGGATCGGTAACTCCGTGTTGCGAAAACGAGCCGTCACCCCCACCACTAGCCAGTATTCGTGGTCAGTGTTGCCAACCCTGTGCGAGTAATCATGTACTGTAATTTAAATAAATAAATTAATTAATTAAATAAATTACAGTAATACTGTAATTTTTAAGTCTTTCTTACCTATGAAATGATAAATTTCAGCCTTTAGAATGTGCACTAATACATCCAAAAGCTGCAAGTACAGAACCATCTTTCATCATCATAATTATAATTGAACATTTAAAAGAATGTAAACAAACAAGAATGCAGCTGAAGCAACGACAACAATAATGTCAGCTGATATTCAGCGCGGCGTGGCGGCGGCGCAGCGGCGGTAATACTGGCTAGTGGTGGGGGACGCCGGCTCGTTTTTAGCGCTATTCCGCCATTTCAGCTACCGCTTCCCCCACCACTAGCCAGTATTACCGCCACTGCGCCGCGCTGAATATCAGCTGACATTATTGTTGTCAGCTGCATTCTTGTTTGTTTACATTCTTTTAAATGTTCAATTATAATTATGATGATGAATGATGGTTCTGTACTGTGCAGCTTTTTGATGTATTAGTGCATATTCCAAAGGCCGAAATTTATCATTTCATACGTAAGAAAGACTAAAAAAATACAGTATTACTGTAGTTTATTTAATTAATTTATTTATTTATTTAAATTACAGTACATAATTACTCGCACATGGTTGGCAACACTGACCACGAATACTGGCTAGTGGTGGGGGTAACGGCTCGTTTTCGCAACACACGGAGTTACCGATCCAGGTGCTTAGTACATATCTATGAGTGTTCCTAGTAGTGTATACAAAAAATAGATCGAGATTTTAAGATTATTTAATTATTTACTAGTATACGTGTTGCTCGAAATCGAGCAATTTATTTTAATACAATACAAATTTTACTTTTAGCTGTAAATCAATGACATCCGACCAATCCAATATTGTGAATCTCTTTAATCACCAAACCTAAACACCTACACATATTTACAGCTGATTATTAACAGATGTTTAAAATGCTTTATTCAATCCCAATGTTATTGAAATGGGAAATTTTAAGATTTCAATGGTGGATGGTGCCTTAATTTTCAGTCCGATTCACATCAGTTTTTGGCGGAAACAACTACAGACCAAGCCCTATCCAATGACAAAAAAAACTTGAAAATCGGTTGAAAGCTGTAGGAGGAGTTCTCAAGACAAAAAAACCCTTAGCGTATTAAATAAGTATAGATATGAAAATAATTAGTTTTTGCAAAAACAATTAATTTTAGCGAATTTCCCTATAGGGAATACGCTATTACGGTAGTAGCCATGGTAAGACCTAAGCCCGGGACCACTTTACTTTTTCATTTTGAGGTCCCCAGAAGCCAAAAACACCGTTCGTTCGTTTTCATATATATGTATATATATATGTGTGTGTCCGTGGTACCGATAACTTTTGAAGCGGACCTCCGATTTTGATCAAATTTGGTACGAAGGTGTAAGACCAGGTCTATTTTCATGAGTTCGCGAACTAGCATGATCGGGTTATGGGAACGGGGTTTTATGGGGTTTCAAAGTGGTCAAAAATGGGTTTTTGGCATTTTTGGACCTATATTTTCAAAATTCATCAATTTTAACTAAAACCATTTGAAAGAGCTTAAAAAACAAAAAATTTAGTATTTAGAATCTTTAAAATAGCTTAACTGGTTATAGAGAAAATTCAAATCAAGTTTCCCATGTTATTCTTATGGGTAAATCTTTAAAAAGTTATATATCGCTTATTTATCAACACATCTTCATAAAAATTTTTATGAACCTTCACTAGGTGGTGAGTAATTAAGATTTGATAAAAAAACCCCATGGCAGCAAACCTACATGCTAAATCCCATGGTATTCTCATGGAAAATAATTGTATAATGGGAGTAAGAGAGATGGAGATATAAGGTATCTGTTCCTAATCAGCTGATCAGCTGTCTTCTGCATATTTGTCAAATTTGAAATGTTTATGTTTTGTCATTTGTAAACAAATTTTTCCCTTTTGCATGGAAGCTTTAGATTATGCACTTTTATTACTGCTAAAAAAGTTATTTATTGCAAAATAAATATTAATATATGAACTATTAAATAAAAATAATTTACTCAGAAATATAATGCCATTAAATATATTATATTTCCTTGTAAAGATTATTAATTAATAGCATTGACTATTTATAGTCAATGTTAATAGCCACAAAGTTCTTTGATGTTGAAACAATAATTCTTTGGTTGGAAATTCGCTGAGTACGCAGGTCTGCTGCGACGGGGGTATTTATAGTTTTCTTTGTGTTGCGAGGGCAGAATTTGGTTTTCTCACACCATTGATAATTAATGGTTAGACTATTATTTATTTATACTTTTATACTATTGCATATAATTTTCGGAATTTTTGTTGTTGTTATTTTATTTAACCTCATTTTTAATCTCCTCAATCCCGGTGTAATTTTAAAAGGACATTAATAATTAAGTCACAAGTCCTGATTAATTCATCATAAGTTTTGTGCTTGAAACCTGGTGACCTTTTTAAAGGACATCTATTTTGTTGTCGTTAAGATCTGAGATTGATGTCCTTTTTAAAGGACAATTGGGGAAACATAGTTCTTCAGTTGATTGCTAGATAGCATCACCTACTTTGTCTTAGTTTAAATGGAAAAAACATGACCTCCTTTAAGAGTCTGCAGTACCTACGCCTTTTCGGTATTTTGTTCCATAAGAACCATGTTAAATTTGAAAAATAACTGTGAGTTTGTTTTTTGTCTGAGAATTACAAACTTGATGTCATTTTAAATGTTACCATACAGTGTCTTTCATTTGACGTGATTGAAAATTAATTTAAAAAATATCCACTCGAACTACGAATAAAAAAACAATGTATATTATCACTATTTTTTAAACAATGTTAAACCATTTTTATGAGGTTTATTAAAAAAAATATATATATCCACGTCACATGAACCGCCATACCATTATTGTGAACATATTCAAGTTTCATGTGAATCCAATGCAAGATTATCGAGATAAAGTGTTTCAAAGACACTTATAACTAACATTGTTCTTATTATGGGACTAAAAACTAAGATGGCGGAGGTACTGCAACTAACTCTTAAGGTCCCAAAATGTTTCTTTTTAAAGGACACTACGTCTCAACGTCATAATGATGGATGCCATATCCAAGGTCTTGGTGATGTTTGAGTATTTGTCCTCGTAAAAATACACGAGGCGTTTCCTAGTTCGAAATAAAATTTTCATCTGGGACTCAGGAGCCTATTATAAACAATTGTTAATCATACGATTCTACAAATTAAGTTAAAGTCTGATGAAAAACATCTTTTTTAAAAATAATTCTAATACAATCGTGTTAATCATCATTATATAGTAGCTGACAATACTACTAAATGAAATTATATGAAATCTTTTTTGTGTAAAACGCGCCCAGACTTTGAGTTGATTTATGTGATTTAGATACTTGCCAAGGATGTCAAATCTTACCAACAATAAGCTTTGGGTTAAGAACTTTGGGTCTGGAACTTATTTTAAATTTTATTTGAGCTAAACGTGTAATAATGTGCAGACTAAGTAAGTTTGCTCTTGCGCCTAAAAACACTAGACTGGGACGGTGGGGACGTCCTGTAATCCAGCTACTTGGAGGTCACGAATTTTGGATAGTTATGAGCGATGGCTTGTGGATGCGATATTCTCTGGTGGGGATTAACGTCCGCACTAGTGAATACTAGTTCATCCATAAGTACCATCCTCATAATTAGACCAATTCGTATATGGGAGGTTGAAATTGTGGTTCGGACGGGATTCCACGTTAAACTGTAGATCCCTAGATACCATTGGCTGTTGGGCTATGAATTAACAGTCCTGTCTAAGGAGAATGTCGGCATTAGTCAGTAACAAGACTACAAGATCGCGCCACAATCATCCTACACTCATCCCTCATTCATACTTGGCTTTAAACTACCTATTGAGTTAGGTCGCCATTTCAATAAAGGTATTAAGGTATTAACACATTATAAAAAATTGTAGATTTTGATTTTACCCTCAAAATCATCCTAAAAACCTCATTACTCTAAAATTACCCTAACCCTGCAAAATTACCCTGAAAAAGGGTAATTGCCCTAAAAGTGGAAAATAATACTGTATTTACTTGATGTCATATGTTTTTTCAGTTGAGGTTTTTTCTGATCTTGTTGATCTTGTCGAGTGAAGAATAAAATAACTGAATCATACAACCTTTATGAATACTATAGTCCATATGGATACCATAGTCAATGATACAACAGTGTTGGTTGACTAAAGATGTACTATAAATATAAAACCTTGACGAAAAAGAGGGCACCTATACTTATTTAATACGCTAATTTTTTGTGTTGAGAACTCCTCCTACAATACTCAACCTATTTTCAAGTTTTTTGTATCGTTGGATAGGGCTTGGTCTGTAGTTGTTTCAGCCAAAAATTGATGAGAATCGGACTTAAATAAGAGCGCTATTTACAAAATTTTGAAAATTTCCCATTAGAATAACATTGAGATTGGTTTGAGCACTATAAACATCTGTTTAGATACAGCTGTATGGTTTTGTTGTTCACTGATATTCACAATATTGGATTGGTACAACACCTCCTAGAGTAATAAGGAGGTATTGATTCTCTCTTTTTATTCTAGGAGGTATTGATTGGTATCGGATGATTTAATTGATGTAACTTTTGTATTGTATCAAAATAAATTGCTCGATGTCGAGTTACACGTGCACTATCGCACTATTATTAAAAACACTGCATGAAAAAACATGTGTTATTAATTCCAAGGGAAGGGTAATTCGAGATACTGTGGGTATAAGGACATAACAAGTTTTGTTTTTATCAACACTTTAAGGTTACATTAAATTTTGTTTGTAAGTAATTTTAAATCTTCTTAAGTTTATTTTCTAAATTTTTGTGCATCCTGATCTGAAAAATCAGTATTTTTTACAGACGGACTAATTTTTAAAATGGAGTGCATAACTAGAGGGTGAGTACTACACATTCAGATTATTTTACTAATTAAGTAGCAAAAATAGTAACGTTGAGGGTCTGGGTCTCTAATTTATTATTATATTATAGTCTACATTTAGAATTTATTTTATTTTTATAGGTCGTTTGAATATGGGTTCGCAGCTTCATTATATAATATTTTCAATTTCTCATAACCTATATTATTGCACAGTTAATTTAATGCTGAATAAATCCTGAAATGACTGCATAAAAATACAACCATAATGTATGGTTGTAATTTTATACAACCATACATACGATGGTATTCGTGAGTTATTTAAATTTCAATGTATTTTAAACGTTATAGGGATTATTTGGTTTAAAAGGGAATTTATTGTTTTATTATGTATTTTTTCTTTCTTAGAACAACGAAACAGACACTAATTCATACTCAAATAATATATTTGGCTGTTCGACTCCTCCAGTTCTCTCAAATTAACCTTACAATTTTTAAATCTTTTGTGAATTTCAGATTTTGCGAAATAAACACCACTTCAATAGCCAGCGACTCTCTCAATTCTCTTCATAAGGACTTCAAGACGTTGACAGACAACTATGCAGAGGAGCACAACAAAAATATTGAACCTATTTTTGGCAAAGATGATTTAGTAGCAAACTATTTGGAAAGTGTTACATTACAAAATAGCAGTCTGGCACTTTTACGAAAACACAGGACTTTATTACGTAAGGATCACGGAAGTCTGGTCGATAGTGTGAAAATATTGTCTGGGGGAGCTGCGATAGCAGATCCTCTGTACTCAGGTTCTATTGGCACTGGCATGCTTACTGGAGCCGTGTTCGGTGATTTACACAAATCTCCACCTTCCCTGACCATTCAAGAGGTCATACGCGTCATGTCCCACAGGAACAGACAAGGTGTGTTAGTGATTGTGTCAAACAACTTAGCAAACAGACTGAACTTCGGGTCGGCCTGCCAAAGCGCCGCTCAAGACGGCATCAAAACGCTGCTGATCAACGTTGGAGAAGATGTATCTGGAGTTTCTGTCAGTAAAACGATCGGAAGAAAAGGACTTTGCGGAATAAAGTTTTTGTTCAAAATAGCCGGAGCGATGGCAGAAGAAAAGAAAACTATTTATGAAATATATCAAGTGATTGAAAAGTTAAAAGGCAATTGCTTGGGTTCTATAAATGTTCAGATTCGCCCAGACATGATGGTCATAGGTCCTGGATGTAAGGGAGAGCCCGAGAAACTCTTCTTCCTGTGGAATACATTCGATGATATCGGGGAAAATGCGCGTGTGTCATTCATTGTCAGACAAGCACTGTCACACCTATTTCATCCTTCTTCATATTTTTCTCTTCATGTTGTTAAGGGGGACAGCATTGTCCTTATGATAAACAACTTGGGGAATTTATCTGATTTTTATTTGAGCCTCATCATTAAGGAAACTCTTGAACAAATTAGAGCACTTGGAATTAAAATATTGCGAATATATTGTGGTCGTTTTTTAAACGCAAATCTGGCTGGTTTTACCATAAGTGTGTTGAAAGTAAAATATAACATACCTGTACTTGAACTGCTGGACCGTCCAGTCAATGTTACTGCTTGGACAGAGAAAACGTCCGTTATATCTGCAAAACCGAATATTTTGGATTTACCTTCAACTCCATTTACCGCCGATCTGACCAAAGTCAAAAAGAATATTGGGCCTAAATTTACTAGACAAGAGGCCGCTTATATATTGGAAGTTCTTCCTAATGTTATTGAAACTGTTGAAAACATGGAAGATTATTTAAATAAATTAGATAACGACCATGACTTTGGCTCTGCTATGACCAAATATGCTCATGCTATTAAAAAAGAAATCCAAAATAGATCCTTAAAGATTTCATCTCCTTATGAGTTTTTGGATCAGATGGCTTATTTAGCAGGTTATAGCATGGGAGGAGTTGCAGGTGGAATATTCAGTATTCTTTTTTCTTCAGCAGCTCAGGTATGTACCTTTTGAGTGTCGTGTATAGTCTAAGTTTTATATACATAACTTATATTTAAAATATTGTTTTTATCTGTTTTACTCTGTGTCGCAAGTAGGCCAAATAATATTTTTAACAAACTTACGCCCTAAGAAAATAGGCTATATCTTTTTATTTTTTATGCATTTTGTTATTCATTAGTATTTTGAATTAATCAGGAAATTAGACAGATAATAATCACAAAGAATAAATAAATATTTATCATAAATGAAAATGTAAACATCGTGGACACATTTCACTGTGGAGCTCCTGTTATCAGCTGTTAACTCAAACTTCCCTAAGCAGCTCGAAGACGTTATGGATAGTCTCAAAACTTATGGTAGAAGCTACGGAGACTTCCTAAAGGAAATTGGAATGCCATAGAGGACAAACACATCTTTAGAGAAATTAAACAACCTATTGGAACGTTCTATCACACTGGGAAAGCATGTTGAGCTTTTGTCGTCGTTTAACATATTCATACTACAATCAAACCACAAGGTGGACTAATTTACGTTTGTAATATTTTATTGAGATGTAAAATAAGTTGTAGTAACCTAATATTTATTTTATTTTTGTGTTTTGTTTTTGATATGACAGTATCAATACCTCGTTCGTTCGGTATTTAACCTTATCCGCTGTTTCACAATTTTCAAGTCACCCCATTATCCCCGATATTTTCGTGGTAAAAGACTTCTTTTCCTCTGAACGTTTCCCTCTCCCCAGGAGAATATGCGAAGGAAGAGTGCATCAGCCGACTGCCTGTTGCACACTTAAAAAAAGTGATTAATTAAACCATATAGCTGCCAAATGCGGGTATGGTTAAACCGTTGTTTTTCGTTAACTGTTAAAACCTCATTACTGATTAACTAACAAAATCGTTATCGTAGAACGTTCTTCATAAGCCGATGTCCATAACAGTTGCTGGCTAACTGTTCGTTAATAACTGTAATTCTTAACAGTTTCCAAGAATGTTTGAACCCAACTTGTTACTGAGGAACGATTTAGCCTCTCAGTTAAGAAGAAAATAATGATGTTATGTCAATGATTAAATATAGGCCTACAGTAAATAATAAACTTATTGTGAACTTACATTGATCTAACTACAGGAAATTAAGGTAATTTTGGAATATTATAATGATATTCAAAGTTTTTATTCCAAAGATGGAAATTGATAAAAGTTTGACTAAGTGCAAGACCAGTGCGGTGAAATAATTATTCAATTGATGGAGTTATAGTTAATTCTCCTTCATCGAGGTTCTTAGACGTTCTTAGATATCAGTCATAAAGTTATTCTATTCCAAGAGAACTGTTTGAGTAGATAGCCGCTCTTGTTCTGAATCGTTACCACGGGAAAGGTTCTTCCGTTGTTACAGGACTCTGTGTTTTAAACGCGTTTTAGTCAATAACTGTTACTTTGCAAATCTTTTAACTGTCATAGTAGTTACTTGACGTTAACGGTCACGGTCACCACTATTACGCTGTGAGCCGTAGGCAAGGTCGAATGAGGTTCTTTGTGTGGCATGGCAGGTGTTCCTTGGCGTGCCGCCGATGAGCTCGGTGGACATGGACAGGTGGGTGCAGGCCGCACGGGCAGCCAGGGACGGTCTCATGAGGTACACCAGAGTCCAGCCAGGCGACGGTACCATCCTCGACGCCCTACAGCCGTTCGTCGAGGCCGACACCAAGAACAATGTCAAGGTGCTGGTGAGTATGTTCGATTGATTAGCATTTCCTTTTCATCTTTTCTTCATGGTAGATAGAAGGTTCTAAACAAGGAATCTAAAATTAATAAATACAAGGTAGTGGTCAAAACATGCAACGCCCTCTATGCACCAATGTTCTTTTGCCCCATTGACATCATCATTATAATTACCAGTATTAGTAAATGGTGACGTCATAGGTGCAAAAGAACACCTGGTGCATAGAGGGTGTTTCATGACCCCTATAACCCTCGCCACGTAACTTGACGAATGAATTTTCATTGCTATTCAGTTAAAATGATTGGATAATCAGATGTTCTATAAAAAATTGCATTTAATGTGCTCGATGTTTTTGGAAAAGTACCCCCTCTCCTCCCCTCGCCCTACCCAGCTGTTTTTGGCCATTCGTCAACTTATGTGGCGTGATTATACGTGATTGTATTTATTTATTTTAGATTTCTTGGTTCTAAAGGTATTATTTTTACAGTAGCTAGGAAAAGGGTTTACAGGTTATGTGCAATGGCAATCCATTCGGCTCTTCCATTATACCCCATAGAAACCCATATAGGAATAATGTTTATGGTAAAAATTAAAAATACAAAATATTACTGGAAATATGCTTACTACGCAGGTCTGCTGCCACGGGGGCATTTATCTTTTACATTTCAGGAAGTAAACTATTTTTATCTTGGCTAGCAAATTAAAAGTTGAAACACACCTAGCTGTAATTAAACCTAACTGTAATAGTAAAGGTAAAAAATTTCAATGCAATTTTATAATTCGAGTTTACTCACAACTACTGAAATGTAAATGTTATTCACATAGTATTATGTTTACTTATGGCATAACAATAATTCTGAGGTTTCTAGTTCAATTCCTGGCAGAGTTTTTTTGTTTGGACCCAGTAGAGTAGAAATTTGTGATTGGGTTATTCATCGATAATGTTATCTAATAACGGGTGTATGTTAAACTAACAAAAACAGGGATTGGAGTTTTCCCATTAAAACTGTAAAAAATGCTACTGGTGTAAATAACTCTTTGAGTTTCAGTTTCGTCAACAAAAATAAATAAATAAATAAATAAAATTTTAACATCCACTATAGTAGACAACTTTGTAGTGGATGCTTAAAAATTACACTGGGTTAAAGAAATCCGCTGCACATTTAACCAAAAGTATCAGGTGAAGGTAAACAAAGTAGCAATCAAAGTGTTAATTTTGTTAATCATTTGTAATTAATTTTAAGGCGTAAAATGTTCCAACAAGTAAAATGTATAGGACTAGCTCTACAAATTATAATAAATATTTTTACTAAGACTGATGCTTACTTTTACAGAGTAAGCGTGTGTCAGCAGCCGTGAAGGGAGCTGAAGGAACGAGGAACTCTCTGTCGCAAACCTCCAAGGGAAGAGCTTCCTTGATCTCTCAAGTCTCTGGGGAGGAAAGCATGCAGGATGAAGGAGTGACGGAGGGGCAGCCCAAGGTTGTGACCTTCAGGGCACCAGACCCAGGGGCGCTGTGCCTCGCCTGCGTCATCCGGACGATCTTCACTTGTCTACAGATCGAGCTGGCGGAGGCGGAGGCGGCGGCGGAGGCAGAGACGAGAGCGGCGGTAGAGGCGATGGAAGCCAAAAGAAGGGGGTCGCTCAAGCCTTCGGTCTTGGCGAGGGAGGAATCGAGGGACGAACCATACCTGGAAGCGAGGAGATCAATTCTTGATGTGGATAGAGAAGAATCGAGGCACGGAACGAAATTGGAAGGGAACGCATCAAAGCACGGTACAAAATTGGAAGGTGAATCGAGGCATGGGACGAGAATGGAAGGGGATTCGAGGCATGTTACGAAATTGGAAGAGGAATCTAGGCATGGTACTAAATTGGAAGTGGAATCTAGGTATGGTACTAAATTGGAAGTGGAGTCTAGGTATGGTACTAAATTGGAAATGGAATCTAGGTATGGTACTAAATTGGAAATGGAATCTAGGTATGGTACTAAATTGGAAGTGGAATCTAAGTATGATACTAAAATGGATGGAGAATCTAGACATGGTACTACAATGGAAGGGGAATCTAGGTATGGTATGAAATTGGAAGGAGAATCTATGCACGGTACGAAATTAGAGGGGAAGGAATCCAAGCATGGCACAAAACTGGAAGGGGAGGAATCGAAACACGGTACAAAACTTGAAGGAAAAGAATCAAGGATGGAACCGGTGTTTGAAGAGGTAGAATCAAAGCACTCTCATGAATCAAACGTACAAGAAACTACGCGTGATAAAAATTTTAAACGTGAAGATTCAACACTCGAGAAACATATGGAAGTTGGTCCCGAATCAAAGACAAAATCGAAATTGTTGGAAAACGCTCAAAAGCAGAAAGAGGCAAAGGCTGAACAGGTTAAACAGTTGCAAGAAACGTTTGAGGAAATCGCAAACGAAATCGAAAATGAAATTCCTGATGATGTGTAAACACAGCTTAAAATTGTACAGTGAAATCAAACTTTTTAATTTTTTTTATGTAAACAAATCTAAAATAACAAAGCTTTAACACAATCAAAACTCTCCACAGTATATGACTCGTTTTTAATAAATAAAAACCTTTTTTTAAATTTTACTCGTCAGAAACTCTGTTGTACGCCTAATTATCTACCAACCAAATAAAAACTAGCAGGTCACTTGTGTGCGTTTCAAGTGGAAGGGAGAGAAGATAAGGGGCCGTCCATAAATTACGTCATCGCTTTTTGTCCATTTTTGGACCCCCCCCCCTCCCTATAATCATCCTACCATCATAATTTGTCTGACCCCCCCCCCTCTCGGAAAAATGACGTCATTTTTAACAAACCTCCGTTTTAAGTAAAAAAATAATGCTTTTTAAACGCTACATGATAAACTAAAAAAAATACCAATCAAATCTGAATTTACCTTCAGATATAAAGCCAAAATGACTTTCTCAATGGAAAAATAAACTATAAAGCAACGCCTTAAAATAGTCTAATGTATTTTATAGATAATTATTTTATAATTATTGAGTTGTGTTAGAATTTATCATTGTTTTACTGTTAAAATTTGATATAAAACATCATATTTAAAATGACGTCAAATCAAAGCCAACCCTCCCCCCCCCTTGCACATCACCTTACCGTCATTTTCAATCTGGACCCTCCCCCCCCTATTTTCAGATGACGTAATTTATGGACGTCCCCTAAAAACAATTTTCAAGCTTTTGTTAATTATTAATTAAAAAAGGAAAAGCGTGTGGCAAATTTATATGTGAAAAAATAAATAAATAAATATCAAATCCTAAAAATTGATTACTTATAATTTTTATCCACCATATTAAAGTTATTGAGATGCATGGGGAAAGAGTGAATTTCTGTTGGCCTTTGTTAAAGGTATGACAAAAAGTCACAAAATCAGTTTATCGAATAATCAAACAATATTGGTAAAATTTGTAGGAGATGTCTACAAAGATAAGTAATTTTCTTGATTAATTTTATGTTATGATGATTTGTACAAATTTGCCATAATGCAATAATTGTTCAGTATATATACCGGTAAAGTACTGTTATTTCCATAATTATTGGGTTGACCAGATTTTGTTTAAATTCACTTTTGGTGAAAACTGGATTAAGATTATACCAAACCAACAACCAATTATATACATTTTCACATTTACCAGCTGTTCTGTTAAAACAAATTTTTTTTCCTAACAATGTTGGTTCTCACAACGGGGAAAATAGGCAGCGGGGAATTGGTTCTGTATACACGTATAAGTTGGGCAGGACTGAGGAAAACTGCTGCTCCGCAGTCCTGTAAATTGGGTCTTGTTTTATACCATGCTTGAAGAACCTTAAATATTTAAATCAGCTCAAATTGGCTTTATTGCATTTTTTTACCTTTCGTTGCAATTTCGTTACCAAAATGGCAACAAAATAATGTTGAAATTACCGTTTTCAAACTGCTTATAGAATAAAACAATTTTCCTGGGGTTGATGTTGTTACAAACTTATTTTTTTAGCTAAAATTCTTTTCAATCCATATTTTAAACCAAATCTACCACCTATATTTTGAGATAAAACGTCCATACATCACTAAAGACACTCGTATTATAGTAAAGGATTGCTCACTTCGAAAAAGGGCCTAAAAAACGAAATCACGCCATTGTCACTCAAAATTTAACTTATAATAAATATTAGAGCTGTCGTTCGTTTTTAAACAAGATGAATAAATGTTTTCCGTTTTTTCCTTTCGAACCAATTAGCCTACAAATCAAAAGAAAAATGTTGGAAGCGTATCGTACATTTGAGTCGTTAAATTATCTTTAATCGATCTGGCTTATTCATTTAAGCCTAAAGTTTCTTACACCGGTCTTTCAAGAGTTTGCGGCCGATGAATGTCTGAATGGTAACTATAAAGTTTGTCAAAATATTCACGCAGTCGATATTTAATCAGTCGCACGTAAAGGTGGTGTCTGGAAGTCCTGTAAATCATGAAATTTAGGTAGATATGCGGGTGCTAAAAAATAACTTCGGCTACCTTCCAAACTTCATTAGCCGCAACTGTATGTAACATATATATTTCACGCGGTGCGAGGTAACCGTTTACACAAAGTCAGTGTATGCTAAGCGGTATCGGCGGCGCCGCAATTGCTTGTAATACAAGTTGACAATAAATCCGTGTTCGGCGGTGGCGCGGAGCCGGTCGTATATTTTAATTACAGTGACAGGGGAAGTATGAATCAAAACTGCGGTGACACGCATTCGTTCTCATTACGGGAGAGCGGAACGACGGATGTGAACAGTGCTGTACTGCCAGGGGAACAGAGGAACAGAGGAACCTACAGTCAGGAGAGGAAATGTGGAAACTTCAAAAGAGTAAATTTTTACAATTTGATCGATAATTAATTAATATTTTAGCAATATTATAAAATTTTTTTTGCTTTTTTGTGACTTTGTGCAAAAATGATTCAAATGTAGCTAAATTTCGTTGGGTAAAGAAGAAACTATTTAAGAGAGCGGCATATGCATAACCAAGGGATTCACGGAAGAGATTCAAAAGGAATCACTTGTTTGCCTCAAGATAAAAAATAATCTAAACAATTGAACGTTCAAAGTTGTTTGTTATTAGAAACATTTTGTACACCTAAATAAAAAATATATAATATTTCAAACATTGTGTGAAGGTCACACGTCTCTAAGTTTTATGGTATATGGGGTGGAGCTTGCTTAAAGTCAGCCATGTCACCGATGAAGGAATTTCCGCCTGAGACCGCGAGACGCTGGGTTAGTTATAATCATGTAGTCGGTCTTATGTATGACTTATCACTTCTGTGTGATTTGTTTTGAGTTAGTGAAAGTATTTCTGACCTATATATCAATAAAAACACACCCTAACCGCCGCATCGCTCTGTAAACTTGGCTGAGTACGTGTAGCAAGACCGGTATCGAGGAAATGCGTTCGCCGCGATCATCCGTGACGTGGCTGACTTTAAGGAAGCAGAACTTAAAAACCGCAATACTTAGAAACGTGAAATTTCAACACGATGTTCAGTAAATAGTCTTCTTTCAATTTATGTGTTTTCAAAGATCTCAGTTCAAACTAATATAAGGAAAGTAGCTATGGATTAAGTATAACAGACAAGTACCATTTTGGGTTCTGGTGTTTAAAAACTAGAGCGTTCAAAGTAAAATGAATACGGGATACGGCAATCACCAGTTTTGCGAAGCGTGTCAACTGCGTAAACAACTGCTTTCTCTCACAGACGTAGGAAAGAGTTATTTTATTTTTACTTTGCGCACGCTAGATACGATCACCTGGAAATCAACTGGAAATTACATAAGTCTGGGTGAATCACCTGCACATAGGATCACGGAGAAAAATTCTTAAGAGTCATCTTCACCCCTGTGCCAGGAGCCCATTGTGCGCAGTCGGCAATTT
>CM061534.1:172454681-172947959 GCA_030545055.2 Neoaliturus tenellus | reverse complement strand
TCTCAGTACAAATTATTTAATTTAGCTATTTATGTTATAAATAAACATGGTAGACAACGATTAAAGCACCCGCCTAAACAGTTATTTAGCAATGCAGTGGCATAACACGGTGTTGCATAGCCTTTAGTGCAGCAGCAAGAGGAAAACAATTGACTCCGTATTGCTTTGTGCTCAATTATTAGACAAACTAAAAATTATTACGACAAAAATGTTAAATGTAAACTTTTTAGATCAACTTACAATCTGAAACTTTGCCGCTAGAAGTTCGTTCTTAGCCCAAAAATTAAAAAAAAATTTTTGCTTAGAAACTTTTTCATGTAACGTTTTCAAAAGTATTTGTTTTATTATTTTTGTAATTTTGTAATATTTAATATAACTTGGGACTAACAAATATTTTTATACCGTCAGAATCAGCAGTTAATGCAAATTAAGGATAAATACGGCTCAATTTATTTATTGTGTGTGCGAGAAACCAGCATGTGAATGACAGTGTTCGCACTGCCAGTATCAGTAATTTGGTCATTCTTGCCTGTCCTCTTTCATAAGGTGGCGGGGTCTGATAACGGTGTGAGCGTTCCAGTTGTACATATAGATTTATATGCTTAACACTAAATTATATGAAAGGCACTTTAAAGCATAGGTAGAATATTGTATTTGGAAATACAAATTTAAATAAGTAGTTATTTAGGTAACTGAGAACCTAAAATACATTAAGTAAAACATACCGTTTCATCCCTTCACTGAATTTGGCTTGTATTAGTCGCTAACACTTGCAGGAATAAGAATGATAACTTATCCTTTGTAGTGGATCCAAAGTGTTCTCAAGCATGCGTCTGGAATACAAACATAAAACTCAGTAGACATGTAATATCCAATTTAAAAGATGAATAAAAGTTACAAGATTTGTATTTAAAAAAATGAAATGTAGGTCTAAATCTACATCCCTCATCAGCGCTTTAATAAACTTAGATAAACAATGTGTTTGGTCATTAAATGGATAAGGTATAACTTAACTGTTACTGTAGTATTCAGCCTCTTATTTGTGATGTCTTATTTTTACAGCACTTTTTTGTTGGCCCAGCCCACAATAGTTTATTTCGTCATTAGTCCGGAAAGTGGTCGTTATCGGTGCAAGATCGAGTTTCAAGTACGAGGCGAAGCCGAGAACTTGAATTTGATCGAACACCGATATACCACTTTCGGACGAGTTACGAACAGTACTTTTCATCATACCACATTTAATAAATTTACAGTTTGGATAAAAATTAATAAATTTTAACCTAAATGTGAACAAAAATAAAATTCTTAAATTTTAACCTATATACCCCCTCTTACGTTGTTATTTGTTTATCTTGTATTTGAACTATTTACAGCTGTTATTAAAAATAAAAATAAATTAACTTGTTTAGTGTCCCGAAAACCACTGTTTTGCAGTCTAGTCCCGAAAACTTTGTTTACCAACACGTTTATCCAACCCACCGGGAATCAACTAGTTTTGATCACAGCTGACCGTTCCGAAAACAACGTTTATCGCAATGGTATGATGAAAAGATATAAAGAATGTCTGAAATAGGCCAGCCAGATTGAGCAAAGTTTCTTAAGTAAAATTGGAAAAAACTTATATATGTTGGTAGAATTAAAAACTGTCTTATATGAAAAGGGAATAAGGTTAGTACCTACTGTAGTATTATTTTACTGAATTTTTTATAGGACCACATTAATTATTTTAAGGCTGCACTTGCCAAAACAAAGCATACTTTGACATCACATTTACTTCAAAAATCATTACCTGTTCTTTTTACAAATATAACTTATTGTGCAAAAGCCTAAGTAATCTATTGAGCCTAAAAGTGTGTTTACGCTAGAGGTTGACAACCAAAAGTTATTGACTTTAGCCACATGAATATAACAGTAAAAGTTTAAAACTTTTGGTTGTCAACCTCTATTGTAAACACACCTTACTATACTATATCATTAGCAAAAATGTAGGCTAGCCTTTTGTACGAAAAATTTGTAATGGAAAGCCCGTAGTTGAAGTAGGTTATTCGGTTGTTTTCTTCTTGACAGCACTAAGTCTAGATTTAGTTGTTAGTAGGCCGAGCAGGTAATAAATATCACTTTTCTTATTTTCATTTAAGGAATGTGGCAATAACTTAGTCACATAAAGAATTAAGCCCGGGACGGTGTTACTTTTTTGTTTTGCCCTTAACAAATAAAGCAAAAGATGTGTCCGCTAATATTTACCATGCGTCTGTTAACATGATAACTTTTTAAAGAAGCCTCCGATGTAGATAAAGTTTGGTAGAAAAGGCATCATCTATTTTAAAAATCAGTTCGCGAACCAATAATTGTACCATGGGAACGTGATTTTTAGGGTTTCAAAAGGTGAAAGGTGGGTTTTCGGGATTTTTATTCTCATTTTTTTTTTAATTTGACAATCTAAGCTCAAACTATTTCAATAACTTAACAATTTAATAGCCTATATTTTGAATAATTAACTAAAATTAGTTACCAGTACAAAGAAAATAAAATCAAGTTTTCTGCTGTATATTATTGTATTATCTGTACATTAATAAGGGAAATATAAAGAAACCTTGCCTTATATTGCTCATTCATCAACATACTTTTGATAAGTTTATTTGATTAGTAAGTAGCTTTATGCATTAAGAATTAACATTATTGCATGCGCCTTCACTAGGTTGTTGGTAACCCTTATTTTTGCTTAAAAACTCCATGGAAGCAATCCTACAAACTAAATCCCAAGCTATTCTAATGCAAAATTGGTTTATTGTTTAAGAGAGCAAATAGATATATGGTGTCTGTTCTTAATTGTCTGATTAACTGTCTTCCTCATTCCTAAGATTTTTAAAATTTATGTTTTGGGATTTGTAAACATAAACAATCATTCCTTTGTAATGGCAGCTTTGGTTGTGCAATTCAAATAGTACAGCAGGTTAACACATCACTGCAGCATATGACATGATTGACCTTCCCCCAATGCTGAAAATTTTTGCATAAAAACATGTCTTGTGGTTGCTGAAGAGCGCTTCCCAATTAATTTTCTTTGCCAGCCACCATTTTGAAAATAGTACTCACTGGTGAGTGCTCAGCACCTGGCGCCCTCTCCCACATTTTCCAGCCATATCAAAGATAACGTTATTTTATTAAAATGTAACTCAATTTTTCACTAATCAGAAAAAAGAACTAAAAGTTTTAAAAGTGTATATACGATTATTTTAAGAGAGCTCTGTCATGGCACTCACTGGTGAATGATCAGCACCTCTGGCATTGTCATTAAGTTTGTTGACTGCAATTTAGAAACGTTTGATCATTGTCTATGTCATCTCTGGACCCATTGTTCTTTTCTGGGATAAAGCCACAGTTTTACTTAAGATAAAACTCTATTATTATAATGTAGCCCTAAACACATGTAAAATGAATGCAAAATTTTATAAAATATAATAGCAATACGGTTAGAGATGTTCGGAAACGGATTGCACAATTAATTAGATAGCCTGAGTCGTCCATAAAACGTAGGCAAAAGCGGCCCTTACCTCACCAGTGAACTGCCGCACAGCAACTGAATGAAGTAGACGATACACGAGTGCTCACCGGTGAGTGCGCAGCACGGCAGAAAATAACTAGACCACTCACCGGTGAATGCCCTGCAGCGAATGTGTTAAAAAAATAAGTTAATTCATCATAACTTACTGTAACACCATTATACCAATAGTAAAATAATGAACCTTAGGTTTAGGCCTACTTAAAATGAGAGTGGAAATATATTCTTTATTTTATTGTGAGGATTATTTATTAGATTATTAAGAATTTTTTGTTGTCTTGGGGCCTAACTTAAATAAAATTAACCATTGGAAATCCGGTGAGAAAGCGGATCTGTTACAACGAGTTTTATGATTGACATTGGCGATACAAGTGCTTTGTTATACTTGTATGACTCCATTTCATTATTAACTACCATATCCGGCATGCTTTGCAAAGCTAACCAGAGGAAGTTTTTGCCCTTCAGATGAGCTCGTTCGCTACGCTCACTTGCTGTCAGGTTAAACTCGTTCGCTACGCGACTCGCTGTAAGTCTATAATTTTCCTCTTGGTTTTATTATTACCGAAATCCGCTCAATACTTCAACTGAAAACAGCTGTTTAAATAACTAATATTTCTAAATGTAAAAATATGTTCCAATACAAAAATGTTGCTTCCATAAGAATAACATGGTAATTTTGAAAACGTGCGATACAGAGCCCTGTGGAATTTTCTTAACTTTTTCTTTCATAATAACCTTTTTCTGTCAATAACAAACACAACAAAAAAAAATAATTATATCGATCCAGCCGTTCACGTGTGATGCCATTACTAAAGAAATATTGATCCATTTTTATGTGTAGATATCTAGGTAGGCCTATGGTATGTAGGTGAAAGCAACATTGCAATCTTACCATTAAACTTAGGGCCCAACAAGTGATCATTTTTTTTTAAAGAGTTCTCATCATTCATTAGGCTAACTATTGAACACTGAAAATGCTTCTAGGCTAGAAAATTAATGAACATAAACAGACAAATAACTAAGTAAGTTTAGGCCTAACACTAATTTTGTGGTTTTTTGCTTCTATTGGCTACTGTACCATTCCTAAGTTATAAACTATCAAATAAAATATCTGAAAGAAAGTCAAACGTAAAACTTCGTAGTTTGTTAGAAATTAGACAGCTAGCTGATGCTGTCAAATATGAATCAGAAAGGTATTTTTTTGCTTTTGTATTGAGGGAATATGAGTTTTAAATGTTTCCAAACACCATTGATTTTTTTGTTACAAACATCGCTGTCAATAAAAGTGACGGAGGTTTACGGTTAGATTGTTAGGTTACATTATGATACATTTTTGTTAATGATTGTATTACGCATATCTTAACTCAAACTATTACAACTATCGAATAATCGAAATATCCAAATTGTAACTTTGATAATAACGCTGGAGTAGGATAACGAAGTTTCGCAAAAATTTGTAGACCCTACTTAGGCCTACTTGTTTTTGTTATTTTCAGTTACCTTTTGCAATATAATTGTTTTATTGTCAAAAGGTACTTAGGCCTATGTTTAATATCTTAGAACAAAACTAAATCAGGTGATAAAATTGTAATCGTATCGTGGAATTGTATCATCCTTAGTGTAGCAATATTATCGAAAAATCAAACTTTTAACATTGATAATAACGGTGGAGTAGGATAACAAAGTTCCGCCTGATATTTTTACTCAATGCCAGGCTAGCAAGGTAACCCAATAAAAAAGGATAACCTAAGGTCACTTGTTTAAAGGCAACTTAACCGAAAATCAAATAGCAAGACTTCACTAATCACTATTTTGAGACTAAATAATACTCTACATAATAACATTAGCTCCCAAGATATAAACAAGAACTAGGGCCTATTTTATAATATTCTTTCAATAATATTACCTATGGATCTGAAGGCATTTTACCAGTTTTAATCCACTAAGTTAGACAAATGACAAATCTTTATTGCCGTTTTCACATTGTTACATGTATTTTATGGCATTGTCACAATTTATAAACATGACTAAAAACAATGAAGTTCTATACAAAACTAGTTAACAGGTTTTTAAATTACAGTTTGTAAATTCATCTATGTCATAAACACTTAAATTGAACAATAAAGCTTTCAAGGTTGATTTGAACTTCTTATGGCAGTGGTTCCCAAACTTTTTTAACCCATGGCTCCCTTTCAGTACAAACATGGCTTGGCGGCGCACTTAAAATAATTGACCCATTTTGCATTGTATTACATTACAATTACATTTTAAATTTATCTTTTAAACAGTTAACGTCTTATGGTCTCATGGTCTTTTATGGTCTGATATTAGGTAGAGGAACAAAATATGAGATTGATGTAGGCCTCAATATGTAACTCAACTCTATTTTTAGCTAACCTTATCAGAGTAAAAAACAATTAATTTTCAAAACAAAATGAAAATTTTCACAAAAGACTTAAGGTGTTTTTCAGCTCAAAATAATTGCAGGTTAGTATAATAGAAAGTAAAATGGCGGTTGCCGTAAATAAATAAATAAATAAATAGCTCCACTTACCTTGATTACAAAAATGATGTGATTTTCTTCCACCAGTCGAACTTAAAATACTCTCAGGTAAAAATAATCGGGATTTTCTGTTTCTGTTCTTTATCCTTTTCTCCTACATGTATAAAATAAGTGAGGTTATGTTGATTAGAGCTAGCTACAGACGACGGCTTCATTTTTTCTGCTTCTGTATGGGCGGAGGTACCGGAGGTAACAACTGACAATTGGCTTCTTCAAACAACTGGTCAATTGTAACCAACTGCTTCCGGAGGTCGAAAATCAAGATAGACATATATCAATTGTTAATTTTTGCCTCCGGAGGCATTTTATAATGAATTTCATAGTAATAAAATTAGGAATATATCAAAATTTCATGGAATATAAAGGTTATTTATGTAATTAAAATTATATATTCAAATGTAACCATACTCATAAAGTTGAGTTTACTACCTGAAAATATGTGCTAAAGTTGGAGGCAAAAATTCAGGAATATAGCATTGGAGGCATGTACTCATAAATGATATATATATATATATATATATATATATATATATATATATATATATATATGTCCGTTGTACTGATAACCTTTGATAGGGACCTCAGATTTTGATGAAATTTTGTATTAATGTGTTAGACCAGGTCTATTTTCATGAGTTCGCGAACCAGCATGATCAGGTTGTGGGAAAGGGGTTTTATGCTGTTTCAAATGGGTCAAAATGGGTTTTTATTTTTTAGTACTTCAGTTATCAAAATTTGGCAATTTTAACTAAAAACATTTAAAAGAGCTTAGAAACGAAAAAATAGTATTTTGAATTTTTAACTTAGCTTAACAGATTATGGAGAAAAGCCAAAATTAGTTTTCCATGTTAATCTTAAGGAAAATAAACCAAACCCTGTGTATCGCGTATTTATTTTTATAGCTTGATAAAATTTGGTATGTACATTTAATAGGTATAGTTTAACTGATATATGCTTACAACACCCATATGGTGGCAATCCCACACACTAACCCCTATGGGGTTTATGGGGGAAATTGATAAATGACGAATATTGATAAAATTTGTTTTGCACCTTACCTTACTATTACATTTCCTAACAAACAACATTTCGTGGAAGCAAACCTACATACTCATTCCTATAATGCTATTGGGGAAAATACAAGATCTCAATCTCCTATGGAAATTTTCTGAGTACGCAGGTCTACTGCGACGGGGGTATTTGGTATGTGTTACCCCTATACTTTTATAAATATAGAAAAAAACTCTTAAATCTTAAAATCTTAAAACTATTAAAATAAGAACTCTTATTTCTAAAATGTTCATAAAATATCAATAAACTTACTTTAACTGTATTTGTATTGTTTGTGCTGAAAAAAGTGTACTATACATACCACTTCAATATCTATGTTTTACCAATCAAACAACTATAAAATTAAACAAACTGTTATTAATATTCTAAATTCCTATTTCTACAGTAAATTTTAGATGCTTCATCAAAATAAGTTATTATTGGTGTTTTCATAAAAAATTCTACACAATGTTTACATTGATCTTTTTATGGTTCTATACTTTTATACGATACATTGAAGCAATCTTGCGTTTATTTTAATGTAAGTATAACTGAAGTGAGTGTGATGAATGTTATGGAAAAATATTTACAATGTAAATCTAATAAAATACTTATATACTGTAAACATAAATTAATAAAATTTAAATAGACTATTTTCATTATGGGACTATTTTAATTTAAAATTTAATTTAATTTAAGTTTAATTTAAATTAAATCATTATTAAGTATTTTTATTAAACTTAAATCAAAATTAAAATTTTAATTTAAGTTTAATAAAAATATATACATAATATAGTCGAAGTCTTTATTAAGGAAGTAGATCTATGACATTGTTGTAACTTACTTTTACTTTATATCAATATATTAACTGTGAGATCTTATCGGTCTAGTTTAGTTGTCTCCTATTTTTAAGGTATTAAAGGTCAAAACAAAAATAAGTAAACAGATGATATGCAAAATTGTTCATACTTAAAAAAAGTATCATAACAGTTTCACATTTCATTACTTAATTTACATGTTTCACACATGAATATTGATTATAAGTCAACAAAAATATTGTGCTTCAACCATTTAATCGATGGAAATTGTTTTATTTAAATTTTCTCTTTACATTAAAATACTTTAAATTTTTATTCTTAACTGCAACCTACTAGACGTAAAAGTCTTTATGAAGGTTAACTTTGAACCATAATTATTTCGATAGTAAAAATTTTAATATTTATTTGCCATATCATCGTTGAATAAAAAAATAATTGTAATAGCTGGTTTTACATTTTATTAACATGTTTGAAAGTTTTAAAAGTGGGTAAAAAAGTAATAACGTGTCTTAATGAGATCCACACAATATAAACCCAAGGGAGGGATCAGAGCTGCAATATTAATTAGTTCCAATCGAGCAGGTCTGAACCTATTATCTAGTAATCTGGTCTTACCCAATATGTTTCGTATTGGAGAAGGCTGAGGAGTTGTAATTTTGTATAACAACGCCTTATTTTGACAGATGTTGTTTCTTCGGTTGCTCAGAACTTATTTAGCTAGATACGATATCGTTAAGTGAAAGGAATATGGAAAGTAAGCAGAGATGAACGTAAACAGTAAATTGCAAGAAAAGGTCGAATTGCTAGATGAAACAATTCATTTAGCAAATTTAAAACAGCAATTTTGAACTATGTGTTTACTTGGGGGATCCTACAAAAGATTATAGAACTAATGTTTTATTTTTATAGTTTTCTACAACAACAAAAAATATTTTCAATCAACTCCTTATAAATGTAATAGCTTTACACCTTTTAATCTCAGAAATTTTAGGTCATGTAATTGTTATATGACGGTTTTAAAAATGTTTTTATGATCTATTCTATTCTTTTTAAATCCTCCATATTAATCAAATAATAATTCAATTCTCAATTCAACAATTCTCAATAATACTATACATAATATTTCTTACAGTTTTATTTTTATTTATTTTATTTTATTTTATTTTATTTTCATGCATCAATACAGGAAAAATCCCAATTACATTAATGCAGATCATGTATGAGTCCATCTTCATGCAACATGCACTAGCAATCACTAAACCTACACTTCATACAAATAAATTAGCAGGAAAACATACAACAGTTTGCAAACAATAATTACATACAGAGGAAAAATTACTCCAAAATACATAATATAATAAATAGTAGTAAATGTGATAGTTTGATTTTTTTTAACTGTGCAAAAGGAGAACTACTAACCATTCCAGATACATCTTAAACCTTCAAAAACTTTGTGTCTAAATATTGGAAAAGAATCAAAAAACAAATCAATGTCTGGACATTTAATAATTAAGTCATTGAATGATCTCATCATCCGTACAAGAGGCGAGGACATGTGGGACAGAGTTCTGATATGAGGACGGTCAAACACCCATCTACCCCTGCTATGAAATGGAGGCACCCGGAAGCGAAGCTTCCCCAGGCTTTCACAGTCATCGACCCTGCCCCGGACCAGATGAAATAAAAAAGACATTTCGATAGCCCTTCTCCTGAGGCTCAGACTGTCAAACTCAAACATTTTACATAAATCACTGTAAGTGATTGAAAAAGTATATATATTAAAACATTTAAAATACAAAAACCTCAAAAATCTTTTTTTTGTGTCTTTTTAAGTTAGTAACTTAAACTATTAAGGAACAATACAATTCCACTGCATATAATTATGAAACTTCATTCATGAAAACTCATTTGTAGAGACCAATTTAGAAAATTATCATGTCACAATTTGGACCAAAGGTCTTTTGACAATATAACAGGATAGACAGCTTAGTTCTTTATGAGTTTTCATGTTCCTTTCCTTCAGTATCTCCAGTCACGTAGGACATCTTAATTAGGAACTTCGGTAATGAGTTTGTTCAGCTTTGATTGTACTTCCCCGTGATCATCTATACACAAGTTTGGGTCTAAGTAGTGAGAGGTGACTTTTGTATTACCAAAACTCGCATATTACAATATTGGTACCTTCAAATTCTAAACAGCGATAAATTACGCAAACAAAATTGAAAATTGAAAATTGAAACAACAATCCTAATTCCCAGTAGTAAACCGTTAAGGTTTACACGACCTTAACGGCTACACTTTAGTTATGAAATAAACCATACGACATTGAGTGAAAAGTCTGAATAAGGTAATTTTATATGGATTAAACTTTAAAATACTGAAAAAATCGTAACTATTTCTAAATATGTGAGAATGGAATAATTTGTAGGATAAGGAGTAAATTTAGTAATTACATCCTAATCGAGTGGAGGTCTTAAGTAAAGACTATATAGTTGCACATCCAAGTAAGATTTTTGTTAAATATTGATATTTATTCATACGATATGTTTATTATATTGCAAAAAGTGTTAAATATATTTTTTACTGGTCGTTACACCCTTTTCTCACAAAAAAGAGCATAATTGTTGAAAAATTCAATTTAATTCCTATTAGAAAATAAAAAGGCTTACATTTAGCAAATTTCCCTACAGGGAAAACGCTATTACGAGAGTAGTCACGGTAAAACCTAAGCCTGGGACTATGATAAGTTTTTGTTTTGAGGTCCCTAGAAGCTAAAAACTAAAATCGTTAAAATTTGTATATATGTATAAAAGTGAAAAAACGATAGAGTTAATTTATAGTCGAGTCAAATTAAGAAAGTTAAAATTAAGTTTTATCTCAGACTTAAAATACTTATTTATTATATGTTTTGGGGTCATTGAGGCCATTGAGTTTTTGTGACAGATATTTTGCCACCAATATTGCTTTTTTGCAAAAATAATCTAATTTTTATGTTTTTGGCCTAAATCTTGGTTATTATGCATTATCACAAAAATGCATTGGTTATTAAATTAAATTGTAGGAAACAAGCTTTGTACTGAACAAAGTAATTTTCGTCTATTTGCTTACAACATCGCCATGGCAACAAACCTTCATCCTCAATCCAATGGTATCCATCTGGAAATACCGAATTCCATTGGAAATTCGATTAGATTTGCTGCGACTAGCGTATTTTTTATTATTTTAATTCTTTGTGTACCAAATCAAATTTTAAATGCCTATTTCACAATTCTTTCGGTCAAGAAGAGCAAACTGGGTCCTTGCGTCCTTTGATTTTAGCCAACCCATCATAGCATAAGCCTTAGCGCCAGATTGTAACAATCTGGTCAGGCAATATGAATATGAATATCCGAAAGCTGCTTTAGTGGAATATTGAGCATCTAGGGCTGTAAGTTGTAGGAATCTACATAACATTTTTAAACTGTGAACAATTTTAACAGGGGATTTCATTTATCCTATTACACAGTAAATAACGAACTAATAAAATGCTTTAAATCCATAATTTAAACAGTTCATTTTTAATATGCGAAGTAAATGTAAAATTTATTATTTTGTTCTTGACTTCATACTGTACTATAAAGTATTAGCACGCTAGACAGAGCACTCAAGAAACACAATTATTTCGGTTGTTAGGATCGGTAAAGGAGATAACGGGGTGGCTACTTGTTTTATTAATGCTTGAGTTATTACATTTATTTAGCACATTTTAATTTCTCATCATAATTCTGGTTTTACACATTGTAAGGTAACTTATGTTATCTTATTTCATTGAACCGCAACATATTGACCGGTTTTAGACTGAAACTTATTAGGAGTATTATCGCCATAAAATGCTGAACATATTTTATTTTAAAGAGAAAACCCAATCCAAGAATCATTGATTTAAAGAGCAAGTGTGCAATTTATGTTTATTTTCTATTATTTTATTACACATTATTTTTAATCAAACAAAATTATCATACATTAGTGTTATAATAAAAAAAGTCATAATTGTTGGATAATTAATTTCATGTCAAAGAATGTTAACAAAAGTATTGAATAAACAATATAAAAATGAATAACATCGCAAATATTCTTATTCTATTTTTAACTAAACAAATTAAACCACTTTTTTGTTGTTGTTTTGTTATTTTTAACTGGGCTAGCCATATATACTAGAGAAATGGCTAGATTTTACATGAACAAATTGTAAATAATGTTGTATATACTGGAATAAAAATATCCTCATTCTTATCACTCTAGATAATAAAAATTTAAATTTAAAAAAAAAACTTTAGAAAATTCTGTAGTGAATGTAGATAAGGTCACAGTGGTAAAACAATGCTAATAACAGTTAATTATGATTCAGGATGCACGTGATGAAGTTGCATTAAACATGCATAAACATTACAATTGCTGGCAGTAAGAACAAACACAGCACAGCTTTCCAGCCATGAAGAGTTATTCGCTAGTTACAACAATGGTTTATACGGGTTATTGTAACACTAAATTTATACTTTGGCACATTTATAAAAGAAAATTTCCAAATAAAACCAAAACATGTGTGTTTAACACATGAGTAACAAATTTAATTTTTGCTTAAATTGAGACAAGTTGTATTTGAACTTAAAAGCCTGAAGGCTTTTATGTTATAATCTCTCGATTTTATTATGTCAGTTATTGCTGATCACTCTGATAAGTTGTTTGTTAAAATTAAAATTCAAAAATGTTTTTATAATACTAGTTGTTAAGAAACTTTCTTTCTTTACATTCAAAGTCAAGGAATACACAAACATCACACAAGCTTAATATATTCCTAGGTATTGAAAACTTTAGTTATTAATAATACAGCTATTAATAATAGAGTAAACATTTAATTTAATCGTAATTTTATTGGCCATTGTAAAAGAAAAAGAAATACAAGAACTACAAGTCATGACCTAATATATTTTTTGCCAAAGTTGATTGCAATGTTTATTAATTCTTTCTTATTACCTCGAACTTCTACTAATATTTGAAATAAAAACTGGCATTTCAAATTGGGGTTGTAATGATCCTGGAAATTTTTCAATTTATTTCTTTTAAGGAAATGCGTTGAAAGTAAAGTTTTATTCAAAGGGTCTTTTAAAGTTTTGAGTTGCCCCACACCCCATATATACCCATTTTTAAGACAATCAAAGTTCACACAGTTAATCCTCAAAGAAAACACTTTTTGGTTTAACATACACAATTTTACAAGCTATATATTTTTATTAATAATAAATAGCTACCTCTTATTCAAAACATTTAGAAACTTTATACAAGCCCTTAAGATGAGAGGGTTTAATTAACGAGGGTTTAAATTAAAACGTTGTAAAGGAGACTCAAAATTTCGAATAACATCAACAAATATTAAGTTCAACAATTGGTTTAATTTACTATCCCCTAAAAATTATATTTATTTTTTTGAAAAAAAAAAATAAATTGTAAAAAAATAAAAAAATAAACAAAAAAAATTGTAGTCGTGACGATTTTACAAACCGTTTATTAAAAAGGAAACAAAAATATAAACGTCAAGACCGCTAGTTTACGAGGCTTTGTCGCTGTTTCCTGTTCACTGCACGGCCACACATATTCTACCTCTCAACATATGATCATTCATTAAAATGTTTGACAGTATCATAATGTAGCAGTAAATAATAATAGTTTTACGACTTTATAAAATATCATTTGCTGGTTTCATATAAAAGTACCAAATTAACCGAGCCTTGCTCGTTAGTTTTAATTCACTTGTGTTATAGTGTCATGGTAATCAAGCTATTAAATTTATACTAGAATCTTCACAGTTAACAGCTATTAAAAACCTGGTTAAAATTAATGTTTATTTATTTTTGTTTAATTTTAGTTGTTATTTCGTTACCAAAATAGCAACCCATAAGAACAATGTTAAAAATTACAGTTTTAAAACTTAATTTTAGACAAAATGCGATTTTTTCTGGCGTTAAGTTACTAAACTTATTTTGTTTTTAAACACTCTTAAATGCAATGTTTAGGCAAAATCTACCCGCTGGATGTCGAGATCAAAGAACGCACATCCCTTCATACACTGCTCATATTATAGTATAGGATAAAAACTGCCCCGATTCTTTTACAAACCAAAGCACAAATTTGCAATGCGGAAATAAAGATATATAATATTTCTCTTTATACAATTAATACAATTAACTATATAATTTCAGGAAAATTTATTATATTAGATTATGCTTGAGTCTATTTATTCGTTGTTTATACTAAATGCTACGTGTGCCCCAGGGTTTAAAATAATATACTGCAATATTTCATCATCAATTAAATTTATTATAGTATCCAAATAGTATGCAAATGATATATGATAGAATGTTAGCCTCCGGATTACCAATTAATACAATTAATAATATAAATACCTTAATTACGGTAATCCTGTTATTGCATAAGCAACTAGTTTCAACTCGTTTGAGGAGTCATTCATAGACTGGGACGGTGGCGTCGTCCTGTAATCCAGCCACTTGGAGGTCACGAATTGTGGATAGTTATAACCTTCGCATACCTTGTGAATACGAAATTCCCTAGTGGGGATTAACGTCCGCACTAGTGAATACTAATTCATCCATAAAGGACATCCTCATAATTAGACCAATCGTATATGTGAGGTAAATTGTGGTTTGGATCCCGCGTTAAACTGTAGGTCCCTTTCTCAAAATAGTAATAAAGTGATATAATTCTACACAGATGTGGTGGTCCCCTTCATCCGAATTTCGTCAAAAATTAAAAAGTTTAATAAATAAACACATACATACGGACACATTCCTACCAAAAAACCAACACGACGGATACAACACGAACACACGAAAACATTTACCGGCTGTTTTTCATACTGATGGAAGGTTGACACAATCCCAAAGGCGGTGGTGGATTCTTCGGTCAAGACTGGCCGGTGGACAGGTGGTTGGTGCATCGTTCACAATGCTACCTCTTATCAACTTGGATTGCGTTTTTTGTACCCTTCCTCTCCTATACTGTGACAGCTGTGTAGTAGATATAATTAGACACAAACGTAAGATTATCATTCAAAACATTTTGTTGGTCTGATTTGACTGCTTCATATTTTTCAAATTCCTCTAATGTACTGATTTAGAATTTATCTTTGGATAAATGCAATATATCCATGTTACTATTAATGCTATTACAATTATGGTTGGATAAAATCAAATGTTCTGCAAAGGTGGAAGTTTGAGATTAAGTTATATTCTTTAAAACGTTTTGTAAAGGAGTGGATAGTTTGGTCGTTATAATATTTCGTACAATAGGTACAATTGATCTTATAAACACAAGATTTTTTGTAATTTGGTGTTGCCATTTGTATTCGCTCTTTCAACAATGTCCCAAGGTTATTGAACGCAACATATATTTTATCTTTAGCCAGAACATTTGAAAATTTGTTGCTATAAAATTCGCCATATTCTGCAGGTACGAATGTCTTTGGTTCTTTGGTTTCAACTGAATGTTTGTTTTTCTGTTTTCTAATCGGCTTGTCTACTAATTCACTTCTGAAGCCATTTGAGACTGCAGTGTGTTTTATAATGTTAATATCTGTATATTAATCATTTGTATCCATTGGAACTTTCGTAAGGGTATGAAAAAACAATTGCAAACATCAGCTTTTGTAAAAATGGATGGTGTGAGTCTAAGTGAGTTGTTTGATCAGTACATGTTGGTTTTCTGTATATTTTGAATTCTAAGCGATCATTCTGTTTCGTTATTGTGAGGTCCAAAACGTTTTTAAGGCATTACCTTTTTCTTCGCCTAAAGTAAACTTCAAGTTTTTATGCATGTTACATAAATAATTGTTAAATAAATATAAACTGCCTACTATTTCCATTTAATAGAACGATTGTATCTCTACATATCTATAACATTTAAATACACAAAATAAAAATATAAAGTATTATAAATGCATAGAAATAAGACAAATCAGAGTTGGAACCATCTTCCAATTATTAAATATATTTCAATATAAAAAAGAGATATACTACATGCCTTTTGAATGTATGTTATTTTTTCACTATAAAGTTTATTATAACATGCTATAATTGTTACATTTATCGTGTATTAATAAATACTTAGAAATTAATTTAACGTATAGCAAAAAATTAACTGAAAGATAACTACATATTCAAAAATAAGAAATTTCATAAATAAAATCTTGTTTAGAGAAGTGATGCTTTATTCAAACTGCGAAAGCTTCTGCACTAAACAAACTGAACAATTCAACCTCGAGGTAAATGTGGTGCAAAAACTTTTTGTCAAAAGCTATTTGTAATTGCAGTAATTTTCTCTCAAACAATACATTTCAATTTTCAACTGTTGTCACACTTATTAAGAAATAAACCGATCCGGTAAATATTTAACTACAATATTTTTTAAGAAAAAGATTAACTTAAAAAATTTCCTAAAGCAAATGACTTTAATATAATTACTTTGACTTTAATGAATTTTTAAACTATAGAACAATTTTGGGAATAATAACTGGTTACGGTGTTTGTCTGGATCGTAAAATGGCAGAAGAAATAGAGCTGGTGAAGTGAATTTTAAATAATTAATACATAAACAACGAATAGATGCTCTTTTTTCATATAGAGTAACTCTATTCAGTTCACTGATAGGATAGCATTTGCAGGTACAACAGCAACAACAGTGTTGCCTTTCGAAAGCCGTCAAGTGATGCAAGTTTAAACACGTGTAACCTTGTACAAACCACGAGCCACGCGCATTCTCTCGCATTGAAATTGCTTTCTAGCGAGGCTATAACGCAAGCATAGTTCAAAAAGTTACCTTTGTAAACGTTTATCAGTGATATTTTTTATATATAACATTAACATAAATTATATTAAGTGCCGAATTTACTTAATTTATTACCTAATTAACTACTTAATTACTGTATAAGTATGAAGCACGGATTAAAATAAACTTACCTTTCAGTAAAAAAATATAATATAGCTATAATATTTAACGAAATGTTAATAACGTTGATTTGAAATAAAGAGTTGTATTAACTCGTTATAATATTTATGGAGCTAAAATGATTTTTTTCATGTTAATAACACATTTCTTCAACGTCTGTTTATGCTCTTCAAATTTTATATAAAAACTTATTATACTTTTTACTAAGACGTTCAAAATAGTATAATCTCACAAAAACCTTTAAGAATTTGAGAGTTCGTGCTTGAGCTAGAAAATATTAAATTAATATTCGGCTTCTCTGTGTGACAAAACACACAGAATCTTAAAAAATAATTGTTTAAGTTAGTAATGTGTCTGAAATAAATTGTTGAAATGAACGTGGGTTGTAATGTTAGATATAGTCGGCAATGAAAGACGTCTGGTTGTGATTAAATATTAATTTAATTTTATCAACAAATTTAATGCGCGAAGCAAAATTATTGATTTGTTATTATTATTGATTTTTATCATAGAATGCTTTCGGTATCCTTGTGATGAAATTTTCACATAAACTTTAATTACAAAAATAGTGAAATAGTGAATAGTGACAACAGAAAACAAAAATGCTTGTGAATTATGGGTTATATAGTACACTTTATTTGGGAAAGATAAATGAGACGAAAAAACGAATGTCTTGATAATACACATATTATTTGTTGTGATAACAAATCTGAAGAATTGGTTAAATCATTGGTATGATCGAAGTTCATTGATCTATAATAAGTGAATTTAAGAAATAAAATGTCTTTTAGTTTATTATTATTATACTATTTATACAAAAAAACTATATATTTTTTATAAAAAGAAGTGAAATATACTTCAATTAAAAATAATTTTGAGAAACAATAATTGTAATTACATTTATTTATTGCGTTTAATATAAACTTATGTATTTATTTATTTAGTTTAACTGTTAATCATAGCTGTCATCTGTGAGGTGCTACTTGTACACTTGATGTCACCTCGTCAGCGGAGGAGCAGTGGTGTTACCCGGCTGCAAGAACATGAGTGTTGTGACATGTTGCATGTTGTCACATGTTTTGTATCAGACATGCTCGCCTCTGGCGTGGCCAGGGTAAAGTGTCACCAAGAAATGTGTGTTTTATTACGTTCAAATTATATGCGGTTATAACAAATTTGCATGTTGGAAATTTTCTTCTTTTACAATTATTTTATAAGTAATTAATAAATAATTTCCCTGTGATAATAAATATTTTACTACACAATGTGTTTTTAATTTTTTATTTCTTATTTTCTTTATTTTATGTCACCTGTTCCTTCACTAGTTATTTTATTTTTCTGATGATATAAAAACAATATATACATTTTAAAAATAATTATAATAATATTCAGGTATCTTATTTTGAAAACAAGTAAAATTGTTGCTCAGATTAATAAAAAATAATTAAACAGAGTGTTTTAAAATGACATTTTTACTACAATAATGTCAAAAATACTTGAAAGGAGATTAATATTTTAATATTAGTTTCTAAATTTGTGTTAGCAATTAGTTATTTTATGTTAGTATTCAATTTTTCGTTTCAAATTTATTCTATTCAATGTTCAACCTTGTCTTACTCACATCGCATAATAAACTATAGTATTTCATCTTAAACGTTAGTGTTTTGCCATAGACAAGTAAAATGTACAAGATTCATTTTTATTTGCAGTTTACAACACGACGTGGACCGGAACAACAAAGTAAGTTTATGGTCTGGCGCTAAGGAATATTCATTTCTGTGGAAGAATGGAAATTTATCACAATTTAGAAACTGAGTTTCGTCAAATTCATAACAGTCTTTTTTGTTGGTTTTAAATCAATTTCGCAGATTTTCTATTAAAACACATAAAATTGAATTACATATATAATTATCAATACACGTGCTATTTTAATTGAAACTTGCATCACATTATCGCTTCCACATTCCACTAAATTAATATCAGTTTATGTTTTCAGAGAAAAAAGTGCAAAATGTGTCTGAAATCACAGATAGGCCTATACACAACAAAATAAGAATTTTAAAGTTCAATATTTTTCATATTGCTAACCTATCAATTATAGCATGTTACTTGCTATCTCAAGCACTTCCTATCAGTAATTAAAGAATTTATCTGTCATGGGTAATAATTTATTGTACAATAGATTTTTAATTTCAACTTTGCTAATCTGTTCCTATCAAACTTATTTAATTTTTCCAATTATGCAAAAATATACATTTTATAAATGATTATATTATGTATATGGATATCGTAGTTTGGTAACGATAAAATTGTTGCTCAGACAAATACAGAACAATTATACTGTGTCTCTAAAAATAAATAAATCAAACAAAAGGAAATGAAATTTTTTTATTATTTATTAAAACATTTTTGTAAGAAATAGTATTTACGGTATTTAATGTTAATTTATATGTTAACGTTTCAAATCATTCTACTCAAGGTTTAACCTTACTTTAATAATACAGTTTGTATCATAGACCATCGTATTCAATTGTTAACATTAGTGATCAGTCGTAGACACGTAAAATGTACAATATTTATTTTTATATGCGGTTTACAACACAAGGTGGATACAAACAACAAAGTAAGTTTACGTGCTGGCGCTAAGGATTATTCATTTCTGTGGAAGAATGGATATTTATCGCTCTCAATTAAGAAACTAAGCTTAGCAAAATTTATAACAGTATTTTTTGTTGGTTTTAAATCTATTTTGTAACTTTTTTATTAAAAATCATAAAATTAATTTACTTTTAATTATTAGTACACGTGCTATTTTAATTGTGACTTGAATCACATTATTGCTTCTACATTGATATGACTCAATGACAGTTAATGTTTTCAAAGAAAAAAGCGCAAAAACTACATGCAGTCACCAAATATTTCAAAAGACCCAGAAAAATAATAAAACACTGTTATCCAAATTGAAATATTTTCCATAAAGAAAAACTATAAATTATGTTTACATGTCTACATTTGAATTTACATTCATAAAAAAAATTAAAAAATAGCCTATAACAAATACAGAGTATAAACCAAAGATTTAATTTAATTAGTATGTTATATTACTTAGAATATCAATGATACAATATCATGTAAAAATATCGTATTTTCAGTAACTGAAATTACTATTTAAATAAATTAAAGGTTATATTTAATTTTACTATTTCAAATCACATTTGTAACATTATTTTTTATCAATTGTTGTAGTATTTTTACCATTATTATATAGCATTAAAATAATGCTAGAGACATTAAATATTTATCTATCAAGTAACTAAAACTTTTTTCAACATTTATTGGTATCTTAACATTTAATTAAATATTAGTTATCCATCTTGATAAAATTCATCGGTCTTCAGGACTTCGTTAAGTTCTATTTAGCACGGAAATTGTTCCATAACAATAAAAAACAGATTATTGTAAGTTAATTTATTTAACTGCGTATTGAATTAAATAAAACGTGTTCCTTCTTAGAGATATTTACATTCGTTTGATTTTTTTAAAGTATAAAAATGTGGTTTCTTAGTGTTGAATATTGATTTCCTAATAATTTATTAATCGGTAAGGGGTTATACTGAAAATTAATCCTCTTTGTGTGTCGAACAAAAACATTTTATTGAAAAACCCTCCTGATTGCTTGCAATTGAGTGAAGTGTAAACAATGGAAAGAGAAAAGTGGTTGATTAACGTGTAACTTTTTTTGTTAAACCTTCTAAAGCTAGCAAATATTTTAAAGGTTATATTGATGTACGAGTAACATTGTTTTTTCTGATATAAGATAAAACGAATAAATATAACTTGTAACAATGTGTAGTAATAGTAAAACTAAAATAGATGGTCTAAACTACCACTAGGTCAAACCTTTCCTGTTAAACTATACTATTTTTTTCACAAATTACACTTGGAAGGGGGAATAATCTTTACTATGTAAGAAAATTTGTTTGTTTCGGATTGCAATCTTTCATGTTTAATAACAACAAAAAATTTTAACTACTGTTCAAGAAATGAATACTAATTTTGTATATTATTATAAACTATTAATTGTTAAAACAACTCACACGATTGTTAAATAAAATTATTGTTTTCCTTTTGTACAAGTAGTAACGAAATCATTAAGTAACCTCATTTGGAGATAGGAATTTTGAAGAAGATAATATAAAGAATACAAAGCTAATAACACATTATCACTTTGATTAAATCTGAGCAGTCTCAATAACTATTTTGTTCTAGTTAAAGTAATGCAGATGATAATTTCACGTTTCTTGTTTTTCATTTAATCATCAAAGGCAATTGGCAGTTTAAGGAGTATTGTTAGAAATTATTACCAAATTATAAAGATAGGGTTTTCCTCTTTATAAATTCTTTCAATTTCAACGGATCCAAAAAATTACTTTAAATGGTATGTTATTATTTTGTTTCCCCTCAATATTTTTTACAATATTATTTTTTATTTGTATAAATTTGATAAAATCCAATTAATATTTATTTTAGTGTAATAAAATTCTATGAAGACAAGTTGCCAAGCTATTTTTATAAATAAACCATACTATTAAATATTGTAAATAAAAACTCTAATTACTGAGAATTATAGTCATCACAAGCAAAGGGAAATTAAATAACAAAGCCCCATTTGTTCGAAAAGAAAATATTTAAATTTTAATTATTTTTGTGAACCATATAAACCTTGAATGTCAGCAGAATTTTACTACGTATATTCTGTGTTTTTTTCCTGTTATCCTATCAGACCGAAGGTAACTAATTTTAGAGAATTATTTTGGGAAAAGTAATTAAATTAATTTTTTAGAGGAATACTTAGCAAGGAAAATATATATAATTTTGAATAGCAGATAATGTGTTATATATGTTTGTGTATTTTATAACTCTGCGTTTTTCACGTTTGGTCAACTATTTTTACTATTCTTTTTAATATTTATTTAAAGAAAAGTGGAAAAGTCTATTATTATAAATTCAATTAAAAACTACAGCCTCTTGGGCTGGTGTTATTATTTCCATGGTTGGCTGCACTTTTCCCCGACTGTCCATTCGGGTGTATAAGGTGCGCGCACCTCGTTTCCGTTTATTCATGCAGAAGTGCCAACCTCTCGGAATAAGAAGCTGTGAGGTGTGAGCGAATCCGGGGATGTGGATGGGCGAGGCTCTAATGTAGCTTATGGCTGGGCGACCGCGGCAATTACTGCAGCAGTCCACTTCACAACCCTCAGCAGGTTAACTTTAACGTTTAGAATTGCCGGAAATGGAAATAAACCTAATCATGACGCTAAAGGGCCGCTTTCAGAACGTTACGCAGTTCTTCAATTGCCCCACTTATCCGTGTTTATTTTAAGTCCTATAAAAGTGGGAGGGGTTTTAAATGAAAGATAAAGACTTGGCTATTTGATCTAATTAATTTTTTTTTTTAATTTTGAATCCATATCAAGCTATGATGTATGAAAGTTGATCAAATTTTGATCAACTTTGATCCAATATAGCTTAATAATGATTCAAAATATAAAAATAAATCAAATCTAGTCAAATAGCCCAAGTCTTTATCTTTCGTTTAAATTCCTCCTACTTTTTCCTTCTTCTTGCTTTCCTTCTAGCATAAAAATTAATCAAGTCAGCTCAAGGCCGTTCCTTCATCGAGTATGTGGCTGGCATCTGCAAGGACGTAAAACCAGAATGTGTAGGTGCCATTATCCGTTCGATGAGGATGACAAGGCCGGGCGATGTGCTGGTTGACCTTGGGAGTAAAACAAAGGACAAGAAAGGCCTTCGAGAATTCGATCAAGGCAGCAGTGGGGGACACGGCGTTTATGAGACAGCTGGAACTCCGGGTCGCTGTGGTGACCCGGAGTGATCTGGATAGTCACACCACTGTTGAGGAGGTGGCTGAGGCGATTAAGGCAGGGCGCGCACTACTTCGGAATCGGCTCGGCTCGGCCGGAATCGGAAATTTGCTTTGCATGTAACTTAATGGATCGGCAAATGCCGATCCGTGCCGCGCCGTTCCGATGTAGTGCGCGGGTCTCCATTACATTACACGCAAAGCAAATTTAGTCACCGGGCCGATTCCGGCCGAGCCGAGCCGATTCCGAAGTAGTGCGCGCCGTGCCTAACCCTTCCTTCGGAAGCCTCGCAGAGAGCGCCAAAGTATTCCTGAGAGCCGGAAACAGCAGGGGGCTGAAAGGCTATCTAGGACCTTGGTTCACGGTGTACCACACAGCTGCTAAAAGCCGGCCATCAGGATGGATGAGTGGGACGGTTCGACTACGGCCCTCTATCATCTGTTGCTTAAGGTGTTTGGGTATGAGTACCTACTATCAAACGACCTACAAAGAACCTGACAGACAGGGTGGTGGCTGCTACTGCAGCTGCCCCGGCTGGCAAATCTCCTCTCTCACCATCACCAACCTGAGTCTAGGGGTCTCTCACGTGCTGAAGTGCAGCAGCATTTCTCTACCCACCGTATTTTACTCCAAATACTAGATATGTTTCTCACCCTCTGTATGCTTGTAAACATAGCGAAACGTATTAAGGTAGCTTCAGCAACGTCCACTAGGACTGACACTTTAGCCTTCCCTTATAGTCTAGTCAAATAATGGTTCAACCCAGAAGTAATTGCAAACTAATATATTTTGACCGATAGTTTACTAACTAACAAAATTTAGCTGTCTTTAACGGTTCAAAAGATATTCAGCAAAACTTTTAAAACCACAGCCGCCATTTTGATAAACTGGAGCTAGCAAGCGAGACCAGCGTCGGAGAGTGGTCGACTTTTCACTATCGTTTTTCTCATGTAATTTTACATAAGAATTGGTCAAAATATATTACTGTAGTTTGCATTTACTTCCGGGTTCAGCTATTTTTAGCTAATTTAACTAAAAATTAAACTATTAAACCAGAAATGTTTGGTCTACGTTTAATTGTTAACTTTAGTTACATGTATTCATGTTAACTTAATTTAAACCCAACTCAGAATGTCTATGTCGAGAGTTTTATATAAATGTGTTAATATCCCTTCAAGTAGTTTAGAGTCCTATCAACAGAGTTCGTAGGTCACCATGGTCATGAGCAGTCAGGGGAAGTTTACGAGTACAGTTAAGGAACATTAATTTCTGTGGTGGAATATTCAAGTTAATTTACCGTACTCAGCCTCGTAAATAGCTTCCTTGTAATATATCTTCAGAGGAGTGCTTTTGGTTTCAACGCTTGTAATGTTAAGAATCATGCATTACACTATATAAAAAGGAAATGTTCGTTTTTAATTCGGACAAGCGAACAGTTATTATAAATTTTAGGCTTTGTTCAATATTTGTACTTTATTATATTTATGGACTAGAATGTTTTAATTAAAAATGTTCTTATATTTAAAATATTGCCATATAAAATAAAGTCCTCAATCAATCACTTGTAATTGTAGAATCAAATAATCAAATAGGATTATATTTTTGAAAAACAAACATTAAAATAAATACATGTGGTAGTTATAAGCGAAAAATTATCAAATAAAAATTACTAAATACGGTACGAAATATGTAATAATGAATTTATTAAATCATGTTAAATGTTTCCCACATAGAATTTTCAGTTGTGGTTCATTGTCTTGTGTAAATATTTATAATATTAAGTTTTTATCTCATTTAATGTTTTTAATCATTAAACACTATAAATATTATGAATTAATAAAATATTATTTAAAAAATTCTAATAAATGTTTCCTTTGCTTTTTTTTAACAACCACCTTAGGCATAACATTTTACCGCTGACATTTGACTATAACTTGCTTTTCGATCTTTATTTATTAGTTTTTTTTTATCATTCAACACTTTTTTATTAGCATGATACGTGTTGTTTGTAATCAGAAAAGAGAAACAAACGTCTACAACACTTAAAAATATACCGTCTGTACCGTTTCTCTGTTACCATCTGTATTGTTTGCAGTATACCCTAAGTGTAAATATATTTTTGAGTGTTGTAGACGTTTGTTTTTCATTTCTGAAAATCATTTAACAAACCATAACTATTAAGGCGACAAAAAGAGTAACACGAATGTAAAATTAAATACTAAATTAAATTTGAACTTACGTCTCAGATCAGTTGCGTTTTACCATTGAACAGTTTTAAAAACTGAGTTTTAATGTGCCTTCATTTTTTAGTTATGACAAAACACTTCTTTCAAGAAACTTAAATTTAAAACCTTAAATGTTAATTGTACTCATAGTGTCGTTTTGTAAGGGATTTTGCTGTAAGCTTTGAAAAAAATAATGATATAACTCAACGCAAGAATTATTTTATTAATACTTTCATTAGAGCATGTTGTTATTCTCTATTTTATAGATCTGCAAGTGGCAATTATTCGAACTATAATGGGATGCATTGAGCGGCTGGCATGTATCAGTATGCAAAACGCAAACAAATTACTTCAAGACTCGTGACTAGAAACTGGGAATATGATCTTCTAGATGGAGCTATTTATATGAAACTGTAAAAATTTGAGTATATCAAATCAATCCTTCTATAACTCAATATCTAAGTAAATGACATGATATCATTTAACACTAATTAACACTAATTTTATAGACCAGAATAAATTTTTTTATCAGTTAATAAAGTCATTAAAATTTGTTTGTAAATGTTAACCCTTCTAAATCCAAATAAGATGATTTCTTGTGGGGCGGAGTAGTAAACTAAAGAATTTGTATTCATATAATCTCAATACCGCTCTATTTTTCACTTGTTTATTTATTTGTGTTTTAAAATAAATATACGATTGTTTCAAAACAACTAATGACAATATTTTAAAACATGACACTATGGTTTTGCTATCGAAAAGCAGTTTTCCAATAAAAAAAAAACTTCAAGTTCATGATTTAAACACTTTAAAAATAATACAAATATTAGGAAACCAGTTTAGCTCCTTAATCCTGAGTACATTAGCTTAAAGCTCAGTTTAAATGTACCCACACTTTTTTAAGTTATGACAAAAAAACACCTTTCAAGAAACTTAAATTTAAAACTTGAATTGTGAAAATTACTTATAAAGCCGTTTTACAAGGCATATTGCTATAAAAGTTAGAAGTTCTTTGAAAAAATAATGATATAACTCAACGCAAGAATAATTTTCTTAATACTTTCTTCAGAGCTTCGATGTAATTTTCTATTTTATATACATGCAGGTGGCAGTTATTTGAACTATGATTCCGCTCATTGAGCCGCTGGCATATATCAGTATGCAAAACGCAAACAAATTACTTCGAGACTCGTGACTAGAAGCTATGATAGAACTGGATATGATATGACTGGAAGTGGGATAGAACCACAGAATCATGATCTTCTAAATAGAGCTATTTATATGAGGCTGTAAAGATTTGAGTAGCCTATATCAAATCAATCCTACTATAACTCAATATCTAAGTAAATGACATGATACCATTCAACAAACATTATTAGTACCACAAACAATGATTCTATGGAACTAAATGGCGGTTTTTTTAAAGTTAATAAAGGCATTAAAAGGTTTTTTTAATGATAATTCTTCTGAATCCCAATGAGATAATGTCTTGTGGGGGGAGAGGCAAACAAAAGAATTCGTATTCGTATAATCTCAATATAACTATATATTTCACTTGTTTATCCTGGTGTGTTTTAAATATAAAGATGATTATTTTTAAACAACTAATGACAATATCTTGAAACATGAGACGATGATGTTGTAATCAAAGAGCAACATACCTTATCCCGTTAAGTTCATACCTTAACCCGTTTTAAAATGCTACAAATATTTATTTCAATTTCATATTTTTTTATCATTTCTCATTAAAATTTAAAACTTACAAATTTTCAAAAAATTTAAAAAAAATTCTGTTGAATGTGAAATTTGATGATGAAATAACTCTTAAAATGAATTAACTGTAATTTGTTAATTCATTCGAAAAATTCATTTATAACTTTTATTTATTCAATTTTAATTTAAAACACTTATGAGAAACATAAAGTAAACCTATTCAACCCTTATCACATGTTTGTGTCCTTTGATCTAATGAGCAATTTTATCATCAATAGAACCCCTCTATTTTAAACACATAATAATATTTTAATCGCCAAACTTAAGTGATAAGAATGTTACAGAACCATCTATATAATTGTACATAATTATTGTAATACTAATAGTTTTTTTTAATGCTTCGTATATAAATCCTATAAATCCTCAAGAAACATTTTAAGTATTGTTTTGTGTTTTTATCATTTTAGTTATATCATTTCAATAAATGATCATATAAAGCTATGAGGTTTTAAATAATATTTAAATTACGATATTTAAATTACGAATTCCATTTTTTTTTAATTTTCAATACAACACTGGTGTTCAAATAAACAAAACGTATGGAACATAATCAAAATAAGTAGGGTAGGTTGTTCAGCCAGATATGTTTTTATTATAAATGCCAAGTAAAAATAGGATTTTCCTTTCTTCATATAAAATGAATGGACTACTTCATAAGATATTCATGAGGAAGGTGCTATACTATACGGGCTATGCATCACTGGTGGTTACAATGCGCGATTCATACAGTTAGACATTGTTCATGCGAATGTATCACGTGACTTAACTGCCAACAGTCTCATATACGTGATTATAAACACAGATATTTTTGTTAGGATAACAATTCACTCTGGAATTAGATTTGATTAAAAATGTCTGAAGATAAAGAAAGAAGATGAAGAAAAGAATGAAGATAAAGAAAATGTCTGAAGATAAAAGATAAAGAATATTAACTGACTTAACTATGGAGCATGTTGTCGTGAGCAGCAATAGTTTTACGAGTTAGTAACACAATTATAGTTTAAAATTTCGATTTCATAGCATGCATGGGTTGTCTTCCAAAAGATTTGTTAATTTTTCATGTACAAACTCTTTAAAATATATTTACATGGTACACATAAATATTTATGTATAGTTTAGTGTACTGCTATGTGCTATGTTAGACAAAGATTGAAAACACTCTGTTGATTTAGGTTATTCCAAACAACCGAGGTATAAAAATCATGTTTACTCTTATGTGAAAAAAGTGTGCAAAATAATACTCACTTGATTTTTCACTTGACTGTGTTCTTAAATTTAAATCGTTGTTTAAATTACTTTAAACACAGGAGATAACATGTGACAAAATGTTGTTACGCTATAGTTACGCTGTTGTAGTGTTGACAAACTGTTGTATTTTAGTGGTAAGTGCTACATTTGCGATAAATTCTTCTTATTAGCGAATTTCCTTTGGAATAAAGCTATTACTGTCGTTTTCATGGGAGCTACACTTTAAACAGTTTTAGGGCCACCTCTGCGATTACATAATTTTATATATCAATTTGTAGCTTTTTATGGGTACTTTATGGATACGTAGTTTTTTTTTTTATCGGAAACACATTTAAAACTGCACAAATAATGATCTACTAAAAAGTTTAACATGGATTTATATGGGAAATAGAATTTTAAATTTTGAGTGTTTGTTTTACATGATAACTAATACAAAAATTGTCTGACCATCATGAAATTTGGTACACTCATGATATATATTGCCATTGGAAATTTGCAAAGTACGCAGGTCTGCTGGGATGGGGGTGTTTTTTATTACTGTATAATATTCACTAAAATTGATATTTTACTTTTTATATTGATTTAAAAATTAAGATAAAGACTTAAACATTGCCGAGCTGAAATATGCCAAGAAGTATATCCTATTATTAATCTTATATTTACATTTCCTATTTTAACATTTTAAATTAAAAACGAAGAGATAAGACTTTAACATTTGAACATTTAACATTAAATTTTAATTGGTTTCATAAAGGGCGTAATTTGTTACTGTCAAAAAACATTTTACAACCTGAATCGGGAAGCAGAAACTACTTATACAAACTGTTAGGAAGTGGGGCATCACATTATAGGTGGGATGTTTTAAAGTCAGAAATATGATTGATTAATTCCTATTCCCCTTATTTGTGCCAACTACCATAGATCATAGCTGACACAAGACAAACTGCCCTCACCAATTCCTGTTGTCTAAAACACACATCACTATTTTATTGTCAAAACGTATGACTGTTAAGGAATTTTTTTATCAAAGTTACATTCCTGTTGTGGATTTAAATATCTTAGGTACTATGATTTATTCAATTGTTCACCAATTATCTATTTAATAAAGAACACCTAAAAACCATTTTATCAATTGTTTTATTTAATATTTATCAAATATTTCTTTGTATTATAATTAGATATATTTAGGATTGCAAGAAGGGTGTATGATAAACTATAAATACGTTTAAATAATATAATAAAGGTTTTTCGCCAAAAAATCATTGTTATGTTGTTTACACCATAGGGTCTTACATCATTAAAAAAAAATTGAAAACATCACAAATTTTAAAAATATTATTATTCAATTAAGTAAATGAATATTTATCTATCTGAAAACAAAGCTCTCAATAAAAGAGCATGGTTGTATACAAATTTGAATGTGAAATGAAATGCGAAAGACCAGTTTTGTTCATCGTCAAACTGTGAGGTCAAACAAATATTTTTATTGTTCAATATTTACACTAACTTACTTAGGGAAAAGCAACCATGGTCTAATTTATAAGTAAACTATTATAGTAATAACAATGAAGAAACTCTTGTATTTACTTCAATTTCTTATTTTATTTTCAAGGTAAAAAAATTATGTTTTAATTACCATTATTCGTGACCTTTTTACCATTATTGAAACATAATTGAGTTATAAGTATCAAGTATGTATTTCATTGTATTACATATTAATACTTTGTAGTACTTATATATTTTGAAACATGTTGTTTAACGTGACTTACACTCAAAATGTAGTTATTTTTCGATAAAAAATCATTTATATAACTGACATTAGAGTAATAAAATATTTCAATAATTATTTTAAATATTTATTCATTTATTTTATTTTTGTTAATTTTTTATCGTATTTCTACGCTTTAGTCATTCTATAATCTTTTTAAGTAGAACGGTACAAATCCTGTCCTTGATACTATCGAACATGGACCAGATTTTATAGAGAGAATCGTTAGTTAATAGCCCAAAGACTAACGGTAACTAAGTCTAATATTTCACCTTTAAAAAGAGGTACTAACTTTCTTAGGATTTAATCCATAATTTATTAATATATTGGATAAAAATTGAGTTGAAGAATTAGAAAAATTGCACAAGCTTACTTTTTGAAGTACTGTATTTAGATTTAATGTATTCAAGGTATTAAATATGTTCTTACGGAAATTTTAGTAATATTATTTTAAGATATGACGTTTTATAATGATAGACCCAATTCTATGGGTACTTCTATTTTACTTTAAAATAATCTTCTATAAGAAGTTAAAATTGAAAAATTTATATTGCACATTACAGCATATTATATGCACTTGTAATTTTTCATATAAACATAATGATATAAGCATTAGTTAATTGAAAATGGTGACATCAAAAGAGAAATTTAATATGCAACAGAATATTGTAAAGAAGAACAATAAATATTAAATGAATTCATAACTTTACTTCTTCAAAAGGCTTAACTTTATTTATCTGCACTACATGTTCCTATTGTTGTGTTTTTCTAAATTCTATACATGATATTTCAATTTTTCAAAAATATTGTTTGTGAGCGCACTTTATTTTACTTTCAATTAAAATTCAAAAATATTTTATTAGTATGCCAATATTTAAAGGAAAAAATTATAATTATGCTAAAGTATAATTTGTTTATAAGTTCTTTAAACAATAAAAGTATATTATTATAAGTTTATAATAATATACTAAGCTTATAAGCTAGTTATAAGCTTAAAATAACACCTACATTATTCATAGATGTCTTTAAAATTTTCTACATTATACTTTAATTCATAATGTATGAAATTGCAAAAATTCATTTTTACGTGACATAACTAAAAATGGACTACGGCATTAATAAATGCCGTAAGGTTAATTTTCAAAGGCAGATTTTACTATGCTACAATATTTTTACTGATTGCGTGTATATTAAGCAGCTTAATATGTTAATCCAGATGTGAACTTACTATCGTTATACGCTGTTATAATATTTAAGAGTTATTTCCTGTTTGAATAATGTTTAAGTTATATCGCTTTAATAATATCGCTTTGGTTTGAATGCACTTCAATAACTAATTGCCTCTTGGACTTGCCGAACATTGAACCAATTATTGCGCTTTGAAGTAAGTTGATTTGAACCTCAATTAATAGAGTTCACACTTAAGCTATTCGGAGTGTTCTCAAAGAGGAATATCAAATTAGCATTAAACTCATAGATTACTCTTTACGTGGGACTATTTTATGAAAAAATGAAAATTCAACAGATATAGAGCAAATAATTGATTCTTTCCCCATGGCGGTCAGTTATCAATTACTCTAACCAGAACAGCATGAAAATTGTTAAAACTTGTTTTTAAATAGTTTTGAAAAAATTTTGAAATAAGTTTGGTTTTAATAGTCTATGTTTTAAAAGAAATTTAAACTTGTTTTGATAGAGTTGGTAAAATCTCATATTAAAACAGTTTTAAAACAAGTTTAAAACAAGCTCGAAATTGTTTTGATATAGTTGATGAACTCTCTTTTAAAGCAATTTTAATAGAAGTGTAACATGTTCAAAATTTTTGTGATATAATTGGTGAAATCTATTTCAAAAATATTATGTTTTTTCAATATAATTATGAGATTGAAACTAAAGCTACTAACATCACATACACACATATAAAAGATAATAGCACTCCTGATTTAACACAGATGAGTACTCTGATTTTTTCATTTTCAACCATAATTAATTATGATTTATTTGCTCAAACCATGTAAGATAAATCCGAATGATAAATCCGATTTAAGACATATAGTTTCTTAAAGTATAGTATTATTCAGCATCATTCTTGTTACTTAAAAAAAATGTTATTTTACATGATCTAGAACAAGTTCTAAATGTTTTTCTTACCCACTTGTTTAAACAATATTAAATTCGTATTGAAACAATTTTAAAGTTATTTTGAAATTGTTGTCATATCGTTGAAATGCTGCTTGGGGATCAAATAAACATTCTTATCTTAATTAATAATAGTAAAAATGTTTTCATAAATTACTATACCTAAAGCTTATTATCTATATTGATGTATTGCTACCAATTCCAATTCCTGCAATGCTCCAATGCTGCAATTTCAAAAAATCCCGATTGAAAATAAAGGATATTTCACGCCAGGAAGCTTTTGAAAAGCTTTGGTTAAGGTTTTTTTGGTGAAAAATTATTTAATAGCTTAAAGATTCTAAATTACCTAAAATTGCAATATATACAAATTTTCAGAGATATCTATCACAAAATATCGGTGTCATATATAATTTGAATGTATTTGTATGAAAACTGATTCAATATATGATAAATTTTATCACTTAATTATGTTTTAATACTTGTCTAATTTATATGCTTTTATTTCGTAATAGCAAATACCGCTCTCCCGTTGTAACCCCAGCCTATATTCAATTATTGCAGACTTTTCTTCCACATTCTCAAAACAATTCTTCTGGAACTGAGTTCAGTTTATTTTGTTTAAAATTTTGTCTATAAAATAGACGGATTAATTGTAGGATATGGTACACCTGCTGACTGATATTTAATTTCCTACTAAACCTGTCATGTTTGGTAAGGTTATATGATTTTGCGAGGGATTGAAAAAGTGCACATTGCAGATTTCCAATTAATTACTTTTGTTTGTGAGGCGGAGTTATTTTTTCTTTATGTTATCTTATTCATGTCATGACGGCATGACATGGTATTAGTCTCTTTAAAAGTTGAAGTGTTTGGACTCTTAATTAATAATTAGTTTTTGCAATGTGCTTTGTGTGTGTTTTAATTATAACCTCCACTTGAAGTGGCAATTTCAACAACGAACGATCTTGTAGAGCATGCAGATGAACCAAATCATTGACCTTCTAGACCACGTGATAACCTAAGAGGGTGACAATCTCTGATCACACTGACAAACAATTTGACCGAGCTCTAGTTTACTGTATACTTGAGAGGCTCTACTTTAGACTGTTATGGCAAATTTCTATCTTGTCACATTATACTACTACTTAATTAAAAGCTTAATATTAAATCTTTAAAAGTTTTAAACAGGGGAATTAAGATAAAATGTCTACAATAAAATACTCTGTAAGGAAAATTTTTTAACTAAAATTACTCTGCAATCATTTATTGCAGATTTACAGATTCAAAACAAAAAAATGTATATAATTTTGAAGCCTATTCAAAAATAAGGCATTATTACAAACTAGGCTTATGAAATAAAAATGAAATAGGGTTAAAAACCCTGTACGAACAATATCACATTGTTTCGACCCTGCAGTTTTAAACAATATGAACGGTTCATTTAAATCGAGGCCATAGAAAAAACTAAACAATTTGTTCTGGAGGTAAATGTTTACGTTACAAATATATCTGCTGGAAGATTTGTATAACCAAAGTGGATTTCCCTGTATCAATTCATTTCTTTTGCAAACAAAAGATGTATCAATATGTAATTCATTTTACCACGGTAATGTTGTATTCTTAGTTATATTATAAAATTTCTTTACGATTGATGATAAAAAATCTAGGAATACTGCAAATATAAGGTAAATCAATTGGTTACTTTTTTTATATTTAATTGCAATATTTATTAACACTATGTGTTATTTGAATAAACAAAAAAGTGGTTATATTTTATTTTCATAACTATATAGTCTCATAGACTCACATATATTAAGATAATGCATACAAAACAACTTTTCACTTTTCGTTATTCTTAGAAAGTTAATCAAAGTGATAATGTTATTGATATCAACTTATATGCTATTTCCACTTGGGTAAAATGAAACAATATAATTAATTTTTCTCTAATTAAATATTGCACATTCGTCTTATTCCTAAAATAAAAATAATAAAATCAATTAATTAAATGCAAACTCACATCCTATACAGAGGTTTTATAATGGTGTTTTGCTACAGAATCCACATATTATAATATCCTAAGATAGATTCTTTAGTTTAAATTGAGACTTAACTCACTTTTTTAAACAAAACACTTGAAAGATCACTCAGAAAAGATAACAACATTGAAAGAAACAATCTAATAATACGTCACACTTTTTTGTCGCTTTGTTGGGAGGGCGATTAGTTTCTGAGCCCACATCTCAATGGACAGTCCGTAAAATCGCCTCATTTTGATATTTTGTTGAATTTATTAAATTGTGCTGCATCACACATTGTAACTTTATTGGTTTTTGCTATTAAGGGTCCATTACTCACACCGACACCGCCAAAAAGACATGTTTGAAAGCACTTATATAATGGAATGACGTTTTCATCACACTACATCGATATCACCTGTTTTCGATCCTCATTTCTACCAACGAAACACCTGTTTTGCCGGCCTAGGCCGGCAAAATTTTTCGGCCTAGGGCGGTAATGGAAACGGTAGCAGAGAGATCTAGAATATATTAGAAGGTATTTAACAACAATAACAACAAATAACAAATCAGTGACGTAGTTAGTAGTTCAGCTGATAGCAACTGTTAAATATGTATGACGTAGATGGGAAAATAATGCTTTTCGCTTGGAATCAGCTGTAGTCACTTACCGTTAGAGTATTAGTTTTGGTGGCCTTAGCTGATTTGAAGTTATTGCCTGGCAACCAGAAACACAAGCAGCATGTGAAATATTATTCACTTTAATAATTATCATGGAGAAAAGACACTCGACACTTTTAATAATAACAAGAAGGGAACAAAACAATAAACATTTTATTTTTAACTAAACCCTGGATATACAATGTTGTCTAACAATTATTAAAACATCAAAACTTTACTTTCATTCTTAATCTTGGTTTTCTCATTCATTAATATCATTCTCACAAAAGCACATGGCTTTGTTTACATTTTTAAATTAACAGCTGACAGCTGATTTAATACATTATATACAATAGTTAATTATTTCAAACAAACAGTCCAAATGAAAATTCCCCACATACTCCCACCTTTGCAATTTGTTTACTTTGCCAAAAAAATTGCAAACTCCAATAAAAAAAAATTTAAAACAAAAATTATTTACAGATTGAGTCTTTGTGGAACTTTCAACTTTCTCACAGATCGGGTCTTTGTGGGATTTTTAACTTTCTTCCACTTCTCGAATGTCACATCCACTTTGGAATGATTTTCTTTTCCTGTTGGTCGTATTTCATTTTTACTTTCTCCCCCTATACCATAGTATATGGAGAAAGTATTGTTTTCGTCAAAATTTTCGAATTTGAGTTGTTTGTGGATTTATCCATTTTGGTGCCCCCTGAGTCCAAAAAAGTGGTTTTCAGAGTGATGTCTGTGTGTGTGTGTGTGTGTCCGTGTGTCTGTGTGTCCGTGTGTCCGTGTGTCTGGATGTAAACAGAGCTAGAGAATGCCCCCATTGTCCGATTTTGGTGAAATTTGGTATGTAGTTCCAAACTCACAATAATTCCAGGCGTTTTTTTTTATTTTTTTGAATTTTTGATTTTTAAGGGTTGTTTACCCCCAAAACCCCTCAAAAATCGTCAAAAATAAAAATTTCTCAAAAACGGCTCTAACGATTTTGATTAAAATTTTATGGTTTATTAAGCTCAAAATGGTGAATAAAATGACACCACCCGCATTTCCGAGAAAATGCGCGTTCAAAAGTTATGGAGTAAAAAGGGTTTCAAAAATCAATTTTTTGAATTTTCAAAATAGCTGTTGTCTCGAAATAAATTTTACTTATCACCATTAAATCAAGCTCAAAAAGACTAAATAATCCAGTATTTTAAATTATTGCTCTACGTCAAGTGGTTGCGGAGAAAATTCAATTGTTCGTTTAGCGGTAAAGACAGTACGTTGTTAAAAGTCACAGACGCGCGTAGGGTCAAACGAGCGCTGCTCAGCTGGTAGCTATCTGACTTAGTCATCAAGACATTAATATTTGAAACTTTTAACAACTTTTTTTATATTGTTGGGAGAAAGTATGTGTCAGTTAACTGATACCGTTTATTAATCTTTTCTTCATTTTTTCTTCTTATGGTATCCATCTCTCCGCTGTTGATTTCTAGAGGGTAAAGTCTTTGAACTGGCCGATTAAACTCTCCACTTGCTGTTTTCAAACGAACTACTCTTGTGTTTCCATCCCGTCCTGTGAAAACTTTATTGTATCCTTTGAGTAAGTTTTCATTTTTCAACCTCTTAGTGGTTGTTTGAACTCGTTTTCTGGCCATATCTTCATTGCTTAATAGCTCTGGATGTCCGCTGATCCATGGTAACTGAACAACATATCGACCATCTTCCGTTCTTGCCACAGTTTTCTGGAAATGCTCCATCGCTTCTTTTTCTTGAATTAATTTATTCTTCTGCTCCGATGGGTCTGTTATTCCTATAGCGTCTAGTTTCCAAAGCTGTGAGATGTCTAATGAGTTTAGATTTGTGTAGCAAGAGGTTTTCTTTTGTCTTGGCTCACCCCTTTGCTGGCCCATGACGGTCCAACCTAATTTTGTGTTTACAGCCACAAGACCTTCACTTACTGGTACTACTTCAGAAGTTAATAGCTGACCGATAACGTCTGCTCCTAGAAGGATCTCAACCTCTAGGTCATGGTCCATATCTGTTAAAATTATACCCTTTGCTTGCAGAGCACAATAGATTCTCCTATCATCAAAGCGTGGGATACAATTACAAATTTTGTCTTGATCCATTACCTGTACTTTACATGTAAACCTATCATGAATGTTTCCCAGAGTAACTTCATAAATATTGTGAGTTACATTGTTAACCTGAACCCCTCCGAAAAGACTATGACTATAAGTTTCTTCACCTAACTTTGTTAAATTTAGTTCATCTATGCACTTCTTAGTGATGTAGGATAGCTGGGATCCAGAGTCAAGTAAGATACGAACAAACTTAGTTTTACCTTCAATCGTGTGGACCTTTACGACCAATGTCTGCAGATAACATTGTCCACTACCAAAGGGTAAATAAAACACGTGTGCCTTCAGATTTATTTAATGCTACTATATTATTTTTATTTGGTTTTGCATCAGTTGCTTGTTTGACTTCAGCATCATCACACTTAAGATTTCGACACATGATAGTGTGATGTCTTTTCCTACATAGGAGACATTTTACAAAATTTTGACAAACTTTTGCCCTATGACCTAGCTTCAAACATACAAAACAACCTCCAGACTTTTTTAGCTGTTCTCTTTTCTTATCTACTGACCAATCAAAGACAGATCCGCACTCAGCAGTCACGTGTGAGGACTTACCACAAAACAAGCAAGTTGTATTTGAACTTTTGCTGTTGGCCACCATTGCAGCAGCTGTGGGCTGACTTGCCTGTGGACTCATTGATCTGCAAGAACGGTTAGTACTATGAGTCTGCTTAAATTCCCTCTTGGTTTGAGAAAATCCACCACGAGCAAGCTTAATCCGTTCTTCACTTTCTACTTCCATCTTAAGAAATTCTAGAAGAAAGTTGAGGTAGTTTACAGACTTAGTACTAATTACATTACCGTGACCAGTCAAAGTTGGCCGCTGCGAAGTGCGATGTCTCTCCCAGGCTTGTAGTACTGGTACTGGAAGGGCTGACTCCACTAGAGGAAACAACATTGCTGCATACTTTTCTGAGGTAACTCCAAGAGATTCTAGGGCATGCAGTTTTGTTAATATCTTGTCATACAACCGACTTAAATTTAGCTGGTCTTTCTTATTTTGTTGGTCTAATACCAAACTGAGAAGAACTCTTACGTATACTTCAATAAGCAATTCGTCCCTCGCAAACCTATTCTTAAGGACATCAATGGCTTTTTGATAATTGCCCTTCGATGGAGGGTAACTATCAACTAATTCCCTAGCTGGACTGTTTGGTACTGTGGATTGCAATAAGTACTGAAATTTATCTTCTGGTTCTTGCTTAGGGTCTTCATGAATTTTACGGAATTGCCCCCAAAAAGACAACCAGTTTCTTAAATTTCCATCAAAGGCATTTATCTCTAATTTAGGAAGACGGAAGTTTTTCTTGTCAGATGTCTGGTTAGGGCTAACAGTCTGTTTTTGATCTGATTCGTTAAAGATAGGTTTGTTAATCAGATCCTCAAATTTTACTTTTAGGCCTAACCATTTATCTCTATATGATTCACAAGAATCAAACTCATCCGCCAGAGCATTTTCTAATTCGTCATCTCTTAAGGCCTGGTTCACACGAGCGTCAAAACACTCTGCGTGCACGCTGTGTCGACGCTGCCGTGCTGCAAATAGTCAGTTCACACGTAGCGTTAGTTTGGCGTTGAATTGCGTTTATGCAACATATGCTTATGAATTGTCATAATAGTCAAGTGGATTTAAAAAATCCGTATATTCATGCTATTGAAATAACGATTAGTGCTAAGATAAATAATGGAGGAATATATAAGAAAACTGCATTCTTAGTTTATAATTATATCCTAACTATAAAGAATAGGAAGCACTGAGTACACCCTTTGGTGAGTTCCTATTTAGTAAAAGGAGCATTTGTTAGTCTTTTTTGTGCCCTCCGAAGTGACGAGATAAAGTTTTCTAATTAATTTACCGGTGCCAAAATTACAATGAGTATAATAATTACAACAATGATTACAATAATTACAATGCGTACAATGAATAGAAAGGTACAACAATTACCATTAGCGCCGGTGATCCATAGATGCACGAGTTCAGCCGGGCCTCGATACAGCTTCTTGCTATGAGGAGGCGGAGGCAGAGTATTTGTAAGGAGGATGGCCCTCATTGTTTTATGTGTCCGGCGAGGTTGTTTTAAATCTTCGAGTTGATAAACATGGCTTTCAGTTGGGTTTTTGAAATGCTCTTTGAAGTTGAATTTGAAAATAGAAAGGCTTTAACTACAACACTAACTTAAGGTAGCCTACCATTTACCTCAGACCACGTGCCAAACATTTATTTTAGACCAAGCGTTCTGTACTGCCAATAACAATGCCACCGTAACGCTAAACAGCAAATTTGGGAGGGGTAATATAAACTATATCGTAGGGGCACCAGACCCTTCAATCAGTAACTTCAGATCATTGCTTGGCTAATGATATTGCCTCAGCTAAAAAACACTGTTTACAGTCGAAAACGTAAAAAAATCAGAATATACCCAATCTGCAGCTGTAAAATACAATTCTTTACAATTAATAAAACATAATATATAATTGGAATTTAAATAGTGGTCTCATTGCAAATTGGTATTCTTTATATTACGCATGAATCAAATATCATGGGTATTATTATTACCTTACTGATGCATTTGAAGGTGTAGGCCTAGTTCCACGACTCGAAGTGTCAATATTAATTTAAATAAATTAGTTACAAAAAACGTATATCACAAAGATTTTTTTATTTTTTTTATTTGAAAACTTTTAGTACTGAGTCACTTTTTAATGAAGATGGCACAGCAGAATCCTAACTGACGTTAAGTCGTTTATTTTTCATCATAATCATTCATATTTTATAAAATATTAATTATTTATTTTTTATTAATATTATTTTTATTAGTATTATTCAAAATTATTGTGTTTTTATTATGGACATGTGGCAACACTGCGAGAAGAGGCAGTGCAGCTACGTTTGGGCAGTGACGCAAGTCTCGAATTTTGCAGCCACGTCAACGCAGATGTGCTGCTGCTGCACGCGTCTCGTGTGTACCGTGCCATTTGATTAAATACATTGCTCAAACGCCGCTGCAGAAGGAAGCTGCGTCGACGCAGGTGCAAAACGCTCGTGTGAACCTAGAACGCCGACGCGAGCTTGAAGCTTGCAGCCACATTGACGCAGCATCACGGCCGCTGCTACGCCTCTCGTGTGAACCACTCCATTTGATTATATACACTGCTCAAACGCCACCGCAAGATGATGCTGCGTCGACGCAGACGCAAGACGCTCGTCGGTACCGGGCCTAAATTACCATTGATAATTTAATACCTTGTCTTCAATACTTTTCAAAGCTACTTTCAATTCATGTTTTGACGTAGGATCTTTATCCAGGGCTTCTAATTCGTTACAAGTTTTTGTAAATAATCTTCTGACTTGCTTCCTCTTCAACTTCAAGCTATCTAACTCCATGTCTTATTGATATTTCAGTCCTAGTCCACGGTCGCCACTATTTTAACTATGTGAAATATTATTCACTTAAATAATTATCATGGAGAAAAGACACCTCGACACTTTTAATCATAACAAGAAGGGAACAAAACAATAAACATTTTATTTTTAACTAAACCCTGGATATACAATGTTGTCTAACAATTATTAAAACATCAAAACTTTACTTTCATTCTTAATCTTGGTTTTCTCATTCATTAATATCATTCTCACAAAAGCACATGGCTTTGTTTACATTTTTAAATTAACAGCTGACAGCTGATTTAATACATTATTTACAATAGTTAATTATTTCAAACAAACAGTCCAAATGAAAATTCCCCACACAGCAAGCAGTACATCTCACTAGGTTAGTTGAGGTTATGTTTTGTTTCTTATGAAAGAAAAAGTAATTTTTTATCTTGTTTATAGTTTATTGACTTGTGTAGTGTGATGAAAAATATCGTTCGTAGCTCGGACCGAAAGCGTTTTGCCAACCCTCGATCGTTTCAAGTTCTCGACTTCGTCTCGAACTTGAAACACGATCTCGGGGCCGGCAAAACGCCACTTTCGGCCCTTGTGACGAAATATACTATTGTGATGTACCATGTAGCTTTGTCTCAGTCCAACACCAGCTTTTCAGCAGAGTCCAGTTTCGAAGATTTGCAAAATTTAACGATTTGCCAAATATTTATCAGTTGAACCTTAGGTTGTATTAACCATTTTTTCGACTTGACGATCATGGTATGAAACTGTCCTTGATGAGCACAGTAGTTAAAGCGAGTAAACTGAGGGAAAGCGACTCAGTAATCACGCAGTTAGAAAAAAAAATGTTTAAAGGACTTGAGAAAATAGTTTATTTAACTAAAATACGTTCAAATTTAAGTACACTAATCAGATTAGGCCCACATAAATCACGATAAACAACGATGTTCCAAATTAATAGTCAAATTAATAGTCAAAGAAACTGATATTTACATCAAACATTAATAAACTATAAACATTTAATTGGTCAATGTAATATGTCAAAAATTGCTTCCCTTTCCATCATATTTCTGGATTCAAAGAATGTCTCATTCCGAATGCATGGAACGTCTCGCACAGGCGATACGTGTCACCGATGTAATAAGAATGTTTGTTCTACATAACTTATTATTCCGAGAGTTACTTTCTACACAAAAATGAAAAATTTCATTTAGGGATCAACATTAAAATCCCCTTGTGAATTCAACAGATGTTTTTACAAAAATACAATTTCATCAAGTATTGATGAAGTTAGATGAACTGCTATAGTAAAATATAAAATTATTTAAAACTATCACATTGTAGGCCCCACTATCTATACTAAAAATTATGTGAAGTGTGTTAAATGTTAAAAAAGTTTGATATGAAATATTACATTCCTTATGATATTTAATAAAATATATGAAAACGCAGATATCTCTATAAATGTTTAACGAATGTCTGATAATTTACATATTTAAATTACGTTTAAATTATGTCTTTATATAACTCACCATGGTTTGTCTGTCACTGAAGACGCATTGTTAATTAAATGTATTATAATTTTTAAATCTCGAGATATTACTAGATATTTTTGTTTAGTTTTTTGAGAACATTTTACTTTTAGTAAATTTTTTTAAAATGAAAAAACAATGTTTAATATTTCAATGTAGTAATTTGAAATAACCACTTAATTCTCATTTACAATTACTACAATAAAATGGCATATGGAATATAAAAAGTAAATTTTTTTAGCAAAAATTCTTTACGGACCATCTTCGGATTTCACTAAACATTCAACCTTAAATTTCCTCATTACTAATGATTCATATTTTTAGAATAATAAGTCTTAATAAAACCTGCAATGTCTTATTGGCATGGTTTCTGGGCAGGATTTTAATATCTTCTAATAATCTGAAGTGGTTACGGGGCTCCTGATCCTAAGTGATTTTGTGAAACTGCAGATTCTTGATCATTACTTTTATATCAGAGAGCAATCGCAGCGGCTCAAGAGAGCAGTTGTCAAATGATCCCGGCCTCTCAGACTGGAGACTCGAGTGTCTGCGACTGCTTCAAGACTTTCCTGGAATAACGATCAGTTTATATTAGATGTACCTTTCATAAATATGCAATATTTGTCCCAGTACTTTTCGTATTTTAAAATGACAAGAGTTTATGTGTGGCTCAGTTTATGTTCTTTATAGGCCTCAATCACTGCCTTTCCAAGGCTCCACAGAGAATTAAATGACACATAAACACACAAACACAACACGAAAATGTGTCCTGAATTCACCAAACAATGTTTCGTGTAACCACAACAAATATCAAACCATCTATGTTAATGGTTCATTGTATGCAATGGTTAAGTGCACTTTGGTTAACACTGTATACGTAATCATAATTTACAAGATTAAGAAAAAAATGTGTCATTTAAGTCTTTACATTACTCTAAGTATATTTTTTCTTGTCTCTCTTTGTTTGATATTTGATCTTCATCCACCAGTTACATATATGCTGTTTAATGTTAACTAGTGTACTTGTTGCTCGATATCGAGCAATTTAGATTGGGTGATATTTTACTGTTTACGCTTTTAAATCAGTTCTTTAACCAGTTCTTCCTCCACAAATTTTAAATCACAACCCCTTTTCTATGAATTAGTGAGATATTCTCACTGGTGTAAATAATGTGTTTACTCGTTACATTTTTAACTTGAAATCTTTTAAATTTCCTCATGAATGGGAAATTTTAAACTTTAAGGGCTTCGAGGGCCCTTCCGCAAACGGATGTTCCAAAGATGGATATAATCAATGTACTTTAGAAACAACTCTCCCAGCGCTATCCAATGACTCTAAAATCATTAAAATCGTTTGAAAAGTGAAGGAGCAATTCCTTGCACAAAAATAAAAAAGTGTCGCGTATTAAATAGGCATATATGCTTAAAATATATCATCACAACCATACTTTGCAGTCGTTTGTTTATTTACTTTGAAATTATTTTTAAACGAACCCTTTTGAAATGCATGAGTAAATTGAATAAAAATGGGTTATGTTAAAGGATGATTAAAAAATTAACAGTATTTACTTTAAACAAAACTAGTGTAAATTTCGAGCAATTTAGTGCTACAGAGGGATTTTCATTTTCTATAAGAACTATTGGTAACCATTTTTTGTAGGCGTACACTTTTCCATTGATACCAAGATGACCTTAGTCTTTTGCGTAGCTTACTACCCATCGTGGCTTACGGGCCGAAGCCCCTAGTCACAAATTATTAAAATAGTAAGAATTAGACCCTAGCTGAATGCCGATGTTTCGCCCAATAATCCCATGTATTAATTTTAATTTCAATTTTAAAATTTTGTGAAATCATTGTCCTCGACCACTTACTTCAGAATCTTGAAATTATAGCATAAGTTTAAAAGAGTAAAAAAAAAACCGAATCATCATTTAAGTGAGAATAATTTATTAATAACCATTATAATATAAATGAGATTGATGACGTGTCTGGCAACCATACACTATAATGTCACAATTAAACTTCTTCCAAAACAGATCAGCACCATTTACTCTATATGGATTATAAAACTGTTCAAATTTCTTGATTAGCCAATTATCGATATAAATAATCGATTTTAAGCTGAAGACACAGTGGTGCTTCTAGCAGGATTTCTTTTCAATAGCGACCCCAAATTTTAATATAGTGGGCTATAAGTAATTAAAAGATAGTCTTTAGTAATTTTTGTTATCTGTTTATCGTTATAGAATCAAACTAAAACAGACGTTGTGATGTTCTTTATCTACATGATTTTCTTCTGGATTACATTTCATGTTATTTATCATTTCGTCATATATCTTTAAGGACATATGCTTTTATTTTTCCCTAGTCTCTTTGGCCAAAACCTTTAATTTGAGACCATAGTGGTAAACTTTATACATTATTTATCCGGTTCCACCACCGTTAACTGCGAAATATTCATAAATTTGCCAATATAAAAATAGCGTTTAGCGTTTACCGAAATGTTTAACGTATGTTGCAAAAACTCTCTAGTAATGTACTGTCGCTGATTCCAATACTTTACAGCTGTTTACTTGAAAGTCAATCAATTTCCTTACCAATGTTAATCAAATGGCAAAATTACGAACTTTAAAGACTTGTAGGGTCTTTCCTTTTACATGGATATCTACAAATTTACTTTGAAAACAACTTCACGTCGAGCTCAATCCAATGACACCAAAATCATTAAACTCGGTTGAAAACTGTAGGAGGAGTTTCTTGTACGAAAAACCGTGTCGCGCATTAAATATGTATAGAAGATAATTTTGCTATAATCATGATTTCAGCACATAGCTTGCTTCACCTTAAGTCTAAAACAATGTACTTTCTAAAGAGGAATTGTTATAAATTTATGTATTTAGTACTGTACTATTATATGTACAGTACTGAAGAAGTCGATTTATTTCCTGTGCTGCAGCTAGATAATTGTAGACCGAAATTGATGAATAATTGGTTTAGAGCATTTTTAATTCTAAAAGTCTTCTCCTCGAACTTATGTTAGTCTTTTTAACCTATTGCTTTCATAAAGCACCACTGCGGCAAGGAAACACAATCACAGTTGAATAAACACATTACTGAAGTTTCTAATTAAGACGTCTTTCGTGTCTGGAGATCCGAAAAGCTGCGAAGGAACCTCAATTCCAAGTAGGTAACATATTAGATTATACAATTACAGCATAATAGGTTTATTGTTGTTTTTCCGATACTAAATTATACCTCATTACAGACCTGATACCCTCTCTAGGGTGTGCACGAATTGCTGTAAACCCATTCATTATTTTTTTTTTCCTTTTTAATTGTCATCTTATATTAAAAACATCTTTATGAAAGCAAGTTTTAACTAATCAGGAACAGACACCATCACCTCACAAACGAATCTGTAATCAGTTTTTCTTTTTGCATTGGGCCTGTATAGCATTTTAAACTCTTCGACTGTTGCATGCTTGTAGTAGTTTTTATAGGTAGCATAAGTGCTAGCATCATGTTGGCAACTTACACACATTTAAGCATTTTCACGTTGTTTTGCACTTGATTTATTGTCATTAATATGTGTTGTGTTGCTTGTGTTTCTGCTCTCCATATTGTTATTACTTATGTCTAGTGTACCTTACTTTGTAAGTTGTTGATATGTTAGATTGTGTTGCTAATTTTGTAACCATCTTGAATTTGTAATCAGCATTTCTTATTTATAAAAGTTATTGTAAGCTATTTCTGTATGGTTTTGTAAATGGTAGAAACCGTGGAAAATAAATTATAACTGTTAAAATCTTGTCCTAAGAGGAATGGATGCGTGGCTTCATGTGTGCCCTATTATATTTCATATTAGTCGATAACAACAGAAAGGAACAGACTCAATATCAACTTGATAAATTAAGCAGGTTTAAAATACCTAACGTCCTTTGACCTGAATCATTCATGTTTTGGTCCGATATTAACACCCAGTGCCTGAGTGTGTTCAAAGACCTGTTCTGAATTATGCATCATTGTGTGTCTAGCGCTTTGCCGTCACCGCACTGCGCTATACACAACACCATGCCTCAATATTGTGATCGATTAGCTTTCCTTACTTAATTGTAAATAAGGTTTTCAAATTGCTTGTAATCCAAATTTAACACTATATTATCACGAACTAGAAAATTGTTCCATTTTATGAGAATGGTTACTTGGGAGAACTTTTTTTGTGGGAACTGATATCTCAAAATATTATTTTAAAAAAACTTATTTTATGTTGTTATGAGAAATTGCGTAAATACATCTATAGAATATAATAGCTGTAATATTTGAAAAATTCTATACATAATTAAACATCGATGCAACAAAATGATCACCAAACGCAAACAAATAGTTTCCCCAATATAAGGTTGAAGATGATTTCATTTTGGGTAAATATTATTACTTTATACACCATTTTATGAACTTACTATTAATTTTATGGCTATTATTAGAAATAATATTAAGTCACATTAACTAATACTTTTTTGAACGCAATATAAGGTGTAATGAATAATTATAGGCTAAATAATAAAAAGACGCCTGCTAATTTCATTTTGTGGCAAAATAATGTAAATAAAATGTATATAATCTAAGTGAAACGGGGAAGCATACTTTAGAGCCGTGCAAGTCCAGGGTGTAAATCAGTCGTTTAAAACACATTTTTATTGACAATAAACGGTATACGACAGTATACAAAAATTGCAGTGGCATGATACAATACAGTTCATAAATAACACATGTGAATAATACATTATACGACATTTCAGCATTCAAGATGATATATTATCAAGAAAGATTACATTCAAATGAAATGACGTGCAGAACATTATTATCAACAAGTGGAGACATTGCTAGAGTGAAATTATTTCTACAATCAATACAATAATAACTGCAAAAATACAAAGACAATAATTGCATGCACAACTAGTATCAAGAATATTTTAACATGTACAAAATTAATTGTCGGAGAGACATAAGTAGAGAGATATAAGTTAGTAATAATAACAACAATAACAATAAAAAAAAACAAGCGAAAATAAATTAAGTGATGCCAATGAAAGAAAAATAGACTTTAGGCGGTAACTACTGTCATTTAAAAAGTTAAAGTGTGGAGAAAGCAGGTTACCCCGTCTGTGCAAATCTATGGGTTACACCGTTTAGTTCATAATTAGTCGAAGCGGGGCGTTGCCTGAACAGTTTTAGTAACCGTGTCCGACCTGGAACTCGCAGTTCGATGAGTGTATTATTTTAAATGGGTCTGCAGGCCTCTGTTTGCCTTACTTTGCCCCGTCCAGATAGACTATTAATCTGTGGGTGGATCACTTTAGACCAAGTAAGGGGTTCGATCCGCTACGGTACAGATCTTAAGATAGATTAGCCTATATTTTAAAATCCTAACCATCCAAGTTTGTGTTATATACATTGTTACTAAACATGTAAGAGATTCTCATCCCATCATGTTACTGAGTTTAAATAATGTATCATTCTAAATGCATTGAACATCACACACGGACAATATTTATCGACGTAATAATAATATCGGTGATTTGTAACTTATCATTGCAAGAGTTATCATTTATATTTACTTCTAAAAAATAGCAACTCAAATTTTTTTCATTTTGAAAAAATATATATATATATATATTTAAACCAAGGTACAAATTAAAATAACGGATATTTTTTCAATGTCCTTCAAATGGTTTCAGTTAAAACTTTTGACTTTTAAAAATTGAGGTAAGAATATGCGTTTTTGCCTATTTTGAAAAAATATAAACCCCCTTCGAATAACTCCACTATACAAATCGCGAATTCATGAAAATAGATTGGTTCATACATCTTCGTAGAGTATTAAATTAAAATAATAATAATAATAATAAATTTATTCCTCTGACAAAGTTTCACAATGTATGGGAATTTACAAAACAAATTTCAAGTTTTTGCACTTATTGACAATTTTACAAATTTTCATTTAATTACAATTTCATCTACTCATTTTCTCAAAAATTGGAAGTACCTTTCAATAGTTCTTAGTACTATACGGACACGAGCATATGTGTTGTATAAAAGTTGTTAACACATTTTAGTATTTTTTAACATGATTTAACTGCAAAATTTGATCACCTGCATTTTCGAACTCTGTTATCCTTATAGGTCGGGTTTGCAGCATTGCATTCTACTACCTTGAATACCTCCCACTACGTCACTGACCAGCACTGCTGGATAGACTGAGTCAATTAATACTATTTGAACTATCTTATAGAAAATATTTACATTATTGACAAGACGTCAAACTTGGTTCGTCAGTTCCAAAAACTCGGAAACTGGAGTAGCCTATCCAGTAACCAGGCTTGATAGTTCGCTAAAAAAACCACAGGCTCTAGGATTTTGATGCTAGCCGGGAGAGCATTGAGCATCTTTAGGGCAATCACCCTGAATGAATTCCTTTTCTTCGACAGCCTACAGAAAGGCTCCAGCCTTTTTTGGCTGTTTTTCAGGAACAGCCTTTTGGTCCAGTTGTGCCTTTTTACAGAGATTGTAGGGATGATAGTCTTCTCTTGGCGTAAAAGAGTTCAAATTGTTAATGACATAACAAAGGCAAAGCATCAATTATTTTAACATGCTATATTGTTTACGTTATTATTAACCCATTGGCAAGGTTATTTACAAATCTTTCGTTCTAAAGCGCAATAACGGGAAATAAGTACATGTAAGTCCCATTGACAACAGAAGCGAGAGAAAAACAAACGTTTCTACGGGTTGACGCCGATGCGGCGTTGCCAGTTCGAAGGCCATGGCCTTGTACTAGAGATGGCCGTGATACAACTTAAAGAGTAATTAATACTACACTTTGGCCATATTTCTAATCATCTGACTTTTTCGTACTCCTTAGAACAGTTTGATTTTTGTCCACTATATATATTTAAATAGAGTTAGGTTATAGCTGTGCTGTAATTTTCTTTTATGATATGTATTTGAAGTATTACGTAATTCAGTTTTCTAGGTTTTTTTCTCGTCAGGGAGTTTCGGTAGCAAAAATGTTTTAATTTTTCAACTCTTCTCAATAATCTGAAGTGTTCACGGAGCTCTTAATCTTAAGTGATTTTGTGAAATTGCAGATTCTTGATCATTACAGATTCATATCAGAGAGGACTCGCAGCAACTCAAGAGAGCAATTGTCAAATGATCCTGGCCTCTCAGACTTTAGACTCGAGTATCTGCGACTGCTTCAGACTTTCCTGGAATAACGATCAGTTTATATTTAATTTACATACAAGTATTTTTATTTACAGAAAAAAATTTAGTTGCTTTCTTAACTAGTAACCTAGTACTTAAATTATTTAGTAGAATTAAATAAAGTGTTTTTTTTAAGTTTAAATTAATATTTTTTTATAATACAAGTTTTCATTGTTTAACTTGATAGAGCTCACATGATTTAAAACCCGATTTAGAACCAAATTTTCGTCCACTACTACTCCACTATTAAAATATTGTGTTCAAAATTCTACTTTACAGACGTTTTTCACCAAAAGCAAATGATTTTACTTTTGATTTTAACAACACTAGATAACTTGTTATTCATATAAAGACTATCACCATTGAATATTGTAAAACACAAAACACTCTTTTATGGGCCCAGTAAACATTTTTATTTATGACAAATAAAACAAAAACTGGACGTTACTTCATAACAGGAAATCTCAAGTATATCCAAGTAGCTAGCATATTGGGTGATACCAGATTACAGGATAATAGGATTTTAGCTGTACTCAGTTGGAACTAATTGCTATTACGGACCTGATGCCCTCCCTTGAGTCTGAATTTCTGTTGATTTCATTACAACCATTCATTTAAACACGATAATCTTCGCAAACTAATTAAACAATTTTAGAAACATTATAAACATACGGTTTAATAACGACAACAACATTTGCGTATACTAAATATAATTATTAATAATAAGTGTAAAAATATATAAGAAAGCATAATAAAATACATCTAAGAGTGCACTGGGGTGCCAAGGTGGACCTATATTATATTACCTAGTACTTTTACTTTATAATTAACGAAATATTTTCCGTAAGAGTTATAAATCTTTTACTTCCCTAATGTATAAAAACTCAAATGTATCAAATGCTAGTGATACTTGGTCTGCTAGAAGATTAGTGTAGCTTCTGTAAAGTAGTACGACTATATTTATTTATTCGTATGTTTAATTGCTATAATGTGTTTCTTGAAACTATATTTAACGTAAAATTTTAAGAATGCTGTGTAAAAATGGGTTTTAAAATGTTGAACTTAATGTAACTGTGAGCATAAAACTTTTTTTTGCAGAATACACTTTTTTGTAGAATTTTTTTTAGTTAGTCCAAATATTAGCGACAGCATTCCGGAAACTCTCCTTTATAATCCTTTTTAATCTGATAAATTTTTTTTCAGCTAATGTAACCTGCAAATGAGCCGTTTCGTATAGAATCACCATTCCCATCCAAGTTTATTATTTCATTCGTAAATGTCAAGACCACACTGAACATATATGTTTAAATCCAACTCCGCAGTCCTAATTAGTAGTAATAAGTGATCATTTGTTTTCTAAATCTGCAATAAAAACATTTGCCAACTTAAAAATTAAAAAAAAAACTCAACAATTAATTACAAAACAGTATAGTGTTTATATATATATATATATATATATATATATATATATATATATATATTACAATTTTCTTCAAATTCACAACTAATTTTTTTAAGATTCCCAACTCCTATTACGAATTAAAACTTTGCCAACTCAACAACCTTAATTACCAACTTTTTTTATAAATTACTGTTGTTGACTTGGAACTTTTATGCTTTTTACTAAACTATGGAAAATCCCAATTTTTAGTTAGAATCCCAACTTAAAAATCTTTCAAATTCCATTATACAGTTGTGACCAAAATTTGACCTACAATCACAACTCCTGAGACGCAATTCTCAACTACCAAAGAGACTTACTTACTAACTCAAACTTCACAAATTGTCCAGATTTCTGAAATTCTTAACTTTTATGTGAGCTTTAAGGTAAAAATTGAAGTATGTAAAGATTTTAACACGAGATTTCAATTTAATTTGCTTGTTAAATCAATCTTTAAAAATCCCAAATTAGCATTGACATTGTAATTTTTTTAATTAATATTAAAGGCTTATATGGACTACTTTAAAACTCAAAGCTTAAAAGTTGGAGAAATATATAATTTCCTAACTCAAACAAATAATCCCCAACTGTAAATTCTAGACCAAAACTTTTCATTAAAATAATATAAAAAAATCAACTTAAACATTTAAAGTAGGCCTACTCACATTCAAAAATAGAATTTTATTTAGAAAAATATTTTATACTTATTTAGTGTGGTTTTTTGTTGAGTAGTTAAAAATATCAAAATTGGAAAAAGAAAGATTCAAATTGCAGATCAGTTATTATAGTATTTAAAATTAATTTGTGATCAAAGTAACCTAATGCAGCAGAGCTACATGACAAAATATTGTTGCTGAATGGTCCTCTTCAATGATTAAACAATGCAAAACTATGATTTTTAATTTTAAAGAATTAAGTATTAACTTTATAACCAAGCTTTGTAATAAGCTTGAGTCAAGTGTGATTCATTTTTTTTTACTTTACTAGTTCTATTACGTTAAATAAGATTATTGTGTTATTTCATGTCCTTAAATCTTTTTGGGTGATCTAAAAATGTATACATTAATTAGTAATATTTTGCTTAAAGCACTACAATAAAATTTTAAAATAAACTTATTAAAATATTCACATGTATATTAATATTATGAACTTCATTAATTGACAACGTACCTAGATATCAAATAAGGTTTTACAAAAATAATAGACTATTTAATTTTCTTTTAATGTGTTTCATGTGCTTTTATAATATGTGGTTTGCTTCAAATTGAGCCCTGAGAGTTGGGAAATCCACAAAAAAATCTCTTGGTAAAAGCCCATACCTGAGTTAAGAAATTTGAGGCTCTCATTCCAACACCAAGAAGTTATCTAACAAAGTTCCTGATGCTGCATGGTATAAATAATAATAGTACTTTTAGTATACTTAAGGCAATTTCTGCGCTTTGTTTCTGAGTAGTATGATTATAGTTGAGTTTTCTTTATATTATGTTTTTTGTTACATTAACCGTATCCTTATATCTTCAGGACTCATTATAATGTTTAGAAGAACAAATAAACGGTATCAGTTAACTGACACATACTTTCTCCCAACAATATAAAAAAGATGTTAAAAGCTTCAAACATTAATGTCTTGATGACTCAGTCGGATAGCTACCAGCTGAGCAGCGTGAGTTTGACCCTACGCGCGTCTGTGACTTTTAACAACGTACTGCGTTTACCGCTAAACGAAAAATTGAATTTTCTCCGCAACCACTTGACATAGAGAAAAAATTTAAAATACTGGATTATTTAGTTTTTTGAGCTTGATTTAATGGTGAAAAGTAAAATTTATTTCAAAATAACAGCTATTTTGAAAATCAAAAAAATTGATTTTTGAAACACTTATTACGCCATAACTTTTGAACGAGCATTTTCTCGGAGATGCGGGTGGTGCCATTTTATTCACAATTTTAAGCTTAAAAACCCACAAAATTTTAATCAAAATCGTTAGAGCCGTTTTTGAGAAATTTTGATTTTTCACGATTTTTGAGGGTTTTTGGGGGCAAAACACCCTTAAAAATCAAAAATTCAAAAAAATGAAAAAACGCCTGGAATTATCATGGGTTTGGACCTACGTACCAAATTTCACCAAAATCGGACCATTGGGGCATTCTGTAGCTCTGTATACATCCAGACACACACACAGACACACACACACACACACAGACATCACTCGAAAACCACTTTTTTGGACTCAGAGGGCACCAAAACGGATAAATTTACCAACAACTCAAATTTTAAAATTTTGGCGAAACCAATACTTTCTCAATATATACATTTATAGGGGGAAAGGGGGCTCCAAAATGGATATATACATCATCAAACTAATGGGGAGTGTTTTACGAAAACAATACTTTCTCCATATACTATGGTATAGGGGGAGAAAGTAAAAATAGACACTAATAGCTTAATCGTCTCGAAGTTACAGCTAGAGTCATATAAGGTGAGATGTCCAAAAATATATTTTCTGCGTTTTGTTACTATTTTGTTTCAAACATTTTTCAGGTTTATATATTAGTAAAAGGACACTAGTTTTGGGAATAATTAAATCGTCCGTTGAACACATTGCCGGCGACGATACTCAACTGATTGGGCTGCGGTCATTAAACTCGTTTTGATGGCCATGCACTTGATTGGATTGTAATTTCCCCTAGCTGTTGGTTGTTAAATTATACGAATTTGATTCATTTGATCATGCAAACTGTAAAAGCATTAAAGGACAGACGATTGTGTATAAATATGAGTATAAAATACTTTTTATGAGATTCCGATATCGGAAAAAGTTTTTATATAAGGTTATTTTTCACATTCGATGTCATAAAATGTCTACCAGTTAATATTACCACGAGTTAGTACACTGGTTTTTGAATCCAGTGTTTGTAATTTTTTTATAAACATCTCTGTATAAACATCAGATGTATTTAAGCCCCACAAACCTTCAATGGTAGGAATTAAATTCTCCGTGTGCAATATTTACGGTAAGCGGATTGCTTGCTCGTTCAGACCCGCAATGTTACGGATCGAATACAGTTTTTTTTTTGGGTTTCTTTTCCATCTTAATTTCGTCCTCGAACGTTTTAGAAATATATTTTTACTAGTATTTTAGAAATATTGAAGAATTTTACAATTCAAATGACTGATTAAACTATTTCAAAAATAGTAAATAAAAATATGCATCATCTGGTTTTTTAGAAATATTCAATTTGTTCCGTGCTATATTGTTTTGCAAATATCTTGTTTCCCAAACTTGAAATTTTATCTAAATTAGGCTTGAGTAATGATGTTTTCAATGCCGTAACATAATGTGTGCCAATATTCAAGCAGAAGCAAACCTTGTTCATGGTTTTTGTTATTTTCCTCTTTGCCATTTGAATTTCATACATGTCTCGCTACTTTTCTGCACAGTACGTGTTAATACTTGGACAGTTCATAGGCTATCAATGTAGTTTTGTGTCTTACCTTAAGGAAGACGCGACATTTAATGAAACAGTACCAGGCTAACCGAGCCTTGCTCGTTGCTTTTAATTAACTTTTGTTATAGTGTCATGGTAAAATTCCCACTAACAACCAACTATTCCTCTTCACAGTTAACAGCTGTTTCAAAGAGTCTGCTTATCATTAATGTTTATTTCTTTGTTTACATTTCCTTGTTATTTCGTTACCAAAATAGCAACCCATAAGACCAATGTTAAAATTTACGGTTTTAAAACTTAAATTTAGACCAAATTCGATTTTTCTTGGGATTGAGGCTGTTTCTAAACTTATTTTTGGGCCAAAACACTCTTAAATGCAAAGTTTAAGCAAAATCTAACAGCTAGATTTCGAGATCGTGGAACACACATCCCTTCAGACATTCCTCGTATTATAGTATAGGATAAAATATATGGGTATTTATGTTGGCATTACTAATCACTCAATTTTTACTAATCACTCAATCACTTCACAATTTTAATACGCAATAGTTGAAATGTGTCGTAGATATTTTATTATTAACGAGTAGAAATCACATTGCTCCTAGTGTCATTTAATCGCTATGAATAAAATAGGTGAAAATCCACGATCACATTTTAGAATATCAAACTTAATATTCTTCTCCATTACGAGTTCGAGGGTGTCAGTAATTGTATTGAGATTGGCTCATTTTCAACTGTGCATGAACATTATTTAATTAATTTTAAAGCAGTCCGAGGTATTTAAAAAAATCCAGTATTGTATAACTTTTTAGCGAATTTCCCATAGGGAATAAGCTATTACCGTAGGTCTCATGGTAAGACCTAAGCCCGGGACCATGTTACTTTTTCGTTTTTAGGTGCCCAGAGACTAAAAATAATAGTCATTAAAATTTATATATATATATATATATATATATATATATATATATATATATATATAAGTAGATAGTATCATGTTGGTTCTGGCTCACTTTTGGAGACAATCAAAAATCAAACAAATTTCACAGTTTTTTAATACAATTATGCAATATTTTTGCCATTTTTTGGCCAATTTTCAGCTTTTGTCAAATTGTCATAAAAAATATGCAATTTTAATGAAATTTTTAACAAATATGCCTAAATTTTCTACAAAATAAAATTTTTTTTAAAAACAAGTAAAATTATCACATTTTATAAGTATTTTTTCAATAAAATCAATAGTTGACTTTTCATAAGGTAATTTAAGTTTTCTGTAGTATTTTTTCAATAAAATTTACTAAAATAGTAATAATATATTCTAATTAATTTCAGTAATATCATTTTTGATTATATTATATTCAAGTAATTTTTCAGATACAATAATAATATAACAATTTGTTTTACTAGTAGCTACTATATCATAATCAAAATCTGCATTAATAATAATATCATTTTTTGAACTTGAAATATTTGTTGGATTTTTTGTAGTATCAATTACATAAATTGGTCTATTTTCTAGAAATTCTGTTGGACTATAATACATTTTACTACTAATATAATAAACTTTTTTGTAATCTTGATACATTTCATACATAATTCTAAATTTTTCATTATTTATATCAAAATTTTCCAATTCATCAGGGTAATAATGACCATTTAGTTTTACTCTTATATTTTTTACATACATACTATCAAATTTAGAAGTATCAAATAACTGATCATTTGTTCTTGATTTTTGAAATCCAATTATAATAAATTTTGGATTATAAATATTTCTATAGATATTTGTTATATCAAAACTTAAATTCTTTCCTGTATTATTTTTTTGTTCAATGCATTGCCAATGATTAAAATGAAAATTTACTTTTTCAAATTTGCTTAGTTCATTAATTAATTGAATTTTACTTGTTTTGTATTCAATTATAGGAACTCTAATAAAATATTCATCAATTGTTATTTTACCTTCAGTTGGTAATGTAGCATTATCATAAGATCCATCAGCCTTTTTAGTTTTCCATCTAAAAATTGCATCATTATCTTCTGATCTAATAAATGTTATATTAAAACCACCTTTATATATTGGAATATTTACATTTTCAAAAAATCCTAATCCAAAATGAGATAAATTACCAATTGCTTCAAATTTATTTTTAAAATTTGATTCAAAACCATTATTTATTTGATTTATTTCTGATTTTGAATAAGTTATAGTACCTTTAATTGTACTTAATAGACCAGGATATTCAATTTCATCAATCAATTTATTATGTTTTCTAACTTCAATTTTTGAAAATAAAAATGGAACAAAATTATCAATTCATTTTATATTAGCACCATTATCATATGCATTTCCATCAGATTTAGTCAATTTACCAGATATATAAAATTGAAATTTAGAAGTACAAAATCCATCTCCAAAATCTATATTAAATTCAGTTTTTTTATTAGGTTCATTTAAATGTAATTTAGATAATGGATAGAAATTTTTGTATTCAGCTCTTTCAATATCATTTACATATTTTTTGTAATCAGCCATTTATTAAGGATAAATTTTTTAAATCAAAAGCTTTTTTAAAACAAGTAAAATTTTTATAATTTTATGATGTCAAATTTTATTTATGTATCAATTTCATTTTTACTTTTAAAATATTCAATTTCAGTAGCATGATCAAGTATAAATTTTGCTGATATTTTTTTATGTTCTAAAATTAATTCCCAATTTAATGTAAATGCATAATCATGAATAAAATATTCAGTTAAATCTTGATATTTACAAATCAGATCAATATAATCTTTTAATTGATAATTTATGAATTCAGTAAAAAAATCTACAGTTAAATTTTGATATTGAGCAATTTTTTGCCAATTTAATTTATTTTGAAACAATCTCATCATAATAATACTCAATTCATATTTTTCAGAAATATCATCCCAATCATCTTTGTTTAATTGATTTTGGTTTCTGATAATGAATAAATCGAATGAACTGTATAGATCCATTTATTAGGGAAAAAATTTTGTAAAACAACTTTTCTTTGAATTACAAATACAACATTTTGATTTAATTACATTTATATTTTTCAATTTTATTATCTGAATATCTTTAGAATTAGTTTTTTGATTACATTTAAGACAATAAATCAACTCCATTTATATAAAATAATTATTGTAATTTATCTATATCATCTTTAATTAGTATTATTTCAGCATTTAATTCTTTTATGGATTCATTGACTCCATCAAATAGAAATTTTAGTTCTTTTTCTAATTTTTCTTCTAAATTTTCGACATATTTTCCAATATTAATTAAATAGTCTGTAATTTTATTTAAATCTTTTTTAGTTTCTGAATGATCATTACCAATTTTAATAATTGAATCTAAAACTTCATCTAATTCTGATTTAATTATAACATCATATTTATTTATACTTGGTTTAACATTAACAATTCTTTTACCATTAATACTTATATAATTTTTTGATAAACCAATAGCATTTACTAGATTTTCAGTCTTTTTTACATGACTTTTAAAACTTTTACTAAAATTATTAAAAAATATATTTAATTTAGAATTTATATAATCTTCTTTAATATTAATTGGATGTTTTTTCTGTCTTCCAAACAGATCAAATATATTTTGTGAATCCATATTTATTAAGGATTAATTTATTTATTATACTATCAATTTTTTTATTATTATTTAATTCATTTAATATAAAAATACATAAATAACCACAAATTGGTGGATCATTATAATTTTGAATTTGATTATCATTATAAAATATATTATCTTTTCCTAGATACTTAACTAATTCTATTGGTGGTTTATTAACTATATTTCCATATGAATCAAAATAATATTTAATTTTATCTCTTTTATAATAACAAACCCAATGAGTTCCATTTCCATCAAATGAATCTAAATTTATAATTCCACATTCAAATTTATTAACTTTATTAGGTAATATATCTCTCATAAATACACCTCTAAAATATTTTATATTTTTACATAATTTTTCTAATTCACCTAATGTTAGTGGTTCAAAATTTTTTTATAATTTTGTTTCATATATTTTAATGCTTTTTTATCTAAACCAGATCCTTCTACATTTTTTAATTCATGATCTAACCAATCAACAAAATTTCTAAATTTAGGAATTATAGATTCTTTTACTACTTTTGCTCCCTTTCTAACATTTGGTGTATAATTTTTAACTATAGGTATATTATCAGCAAAATCTAAAATTTCTTTTAGTAATCCACCATTTTTTATTTCTTTTAATTGATTATATGAAAATTCAAATCTTAATCCTTTATTTAATTTTTTATGTTTATTTAGTTTATTAATTTGTCTTTTAGATAATAATATAATATCTTTTCCATTTTCATTAAATTGATCAATATTAAATTGAATTATAACTGATCTTTTATTTTTAAATGCTAATTTTATTTTTGATTTTTGATTATCTGTCAAGTTTATATTTATTTTTTCCATTTATTAAGAAAAAAATTTATAGTTTTTTATAATATAGATTAACATAAAAATTTTTATTAAAATTTTAATCCTACTTCTAAACCCATACCAAATTTTCTTTTCATCCACATAGCACCCGATGTTGGTAATGCAATTAATCTTTCACCAATTCCATGATCATTTGATGTTACTATATCCCATGCTTTATCTTGTAAAATTTTATCAGCTATTTCATTTCTAGATTTTGTATCTTTATGATCTCTATAAAATAAATCATGTTCTTTAGCAGCTTTATCTAAATCATTTATTCCAGGATCACCTCTTTTTACTCTTTTATTTAATTTAGTTCCAGGCCCTAGATATTGATAACCAGGTAAATGTAATTCAAAAGGTAAATTATTTATAACATCATTTAAAATACCTGATCCATCTTTTAATAATGGTGATGAAATATTTGCCAAAATTCTTTTTAAATACTTAATTCCTTCAGGTTTTTCAATTAATTCATCTAATTTATTTGATATGAAGTCTTTAATTGCTCTCTTTTCATTTAAAAAATTATTATTACCAGCTTTTTCTTTTGCATATATATAATTAATAATATTATCTAATTTATTTAAATCATCTATAAATCTATATTCAATTTTATTTTCTGTATATTGTCTGATTCCTGAACCTTCAATTTCACCTTTTAATTCCCAAATATGTTTAATTAAATTAATATATTTATCACCTTTACTAGATTTTGGTTTCTTACTATTTGGATCATTATTTTTATAAATTGAATTAGTTTCCCATAAAATCTTTGAATAATTATTTAAATCATCTTGTGTATATAAATTATTATCTGGTTTCTTTTCACAAGTTAACAATCTCCATAATCCATGTGTTCCATTATATTTTTTATCATCAATTATTAAATCATCATTATCAATTACAGTTATTTTATCACCAATCATAAATGATTTTTTATGTTTATTCCAATATAAACCAAATTTATCATCTTTTGTTCTTGGTAAATATTTTTGTGCTAATGGACCAATAATTTTATCTAATGTTTGAGGTGAAATTAAATTTGGGTCAATAAATGTCGATTCTTCTTGAATTATTGGTTGTCTGATTGGTCTAAATGGAGTACTTGAAGGTAAATTTAATTCTTCAGTTTCTGGTATTGACATATTAGCAAAATTATTAACAGGTACCAATTCCATTAGGTTTTTATTTTCATTTAAGACTTCACCAATTTTATTTCCAACTTTACCAATTGCTGATGTTATAGGTTAATATGCTTTTTGTTTTATTTTTTCATAATTATCTTTAATTTTAATTTGATTTTTAAATTCTTTTATTAATTGTTTCTCAATATCATTAAATTTTTTAGCTTCATTAACAGATATTTTATCCATTTATTACAAAGAAAAATTTAGGTTCAAAACAAATCATGTTAACATAAACACAAATCATGTTAACATAAACACAAATCATATTAACACAAAACACAAATCATGTTGACACAAACACAAATTATGTTAACATAAAAACAAATCATGTTAACACAAAACACAAATCATGTTAACACAAACACAAATTATGTTAACATAAAAACAAATCATGTTAACACAAAACACAAATCATGTTAACACAAACACAAATCATGTTAACATAAACACTAATTATGTTAAACACAATTCATTTTACTTTATTTCTGTAATTTTTATTAAATATATAAATACTAATGAAATAAATAATACTAATAAAATAAATATTCTATCAATTATTGAATCAAACATACAACAAGCCATTATCATTATTTAATATCAGAAAAATTTTTCATATATTTTCCATCATTTGATTTTTTTAATAAATTAATAGTTAAAAATCCATAGTCTTCTTTCCAACAATCATTACAAATAGTTTTAAATTTATTAAATTTCATATCTGATCCAACAAAATTATTATATATTTTTTTCATATAATGTTCATTTTGTTTAAAAATGCATAACATATTTAAATTATTTCTAATTAATTGCATATCAACTTTTGAATAACATTGTGATAAATAAATACATGATATATTTTTATGTCTACCCATTATAAAATATTCTTTAATTTTATCTTGTTTTTCTAAAATACAATCATCAAAAACTACTAATGAATTTGGTTTACATTTATTTAGTGGAATCATATCATCACATGAAAAATAAGAAATTTGTTTATTAATATTTGATTCTATATTTTTAAATCTTTTTTGTAATAATTTATAAGATGGTTGTTCTAATGATTTACTAAAAATATATAAATTTGAATATGGAATTAATCTTTTGTAAATAAAATTTAATAATAATGTAGTTTTACCAGATCCACTTGTTCCTATAATTAATAATCTAATAGGTTGATCATTTTTATTATTTTTATCATATGATTCTAATTTTATATTATCTTTTTTTTTCTAAAAATTTCTCCATTTAAATAAGATGAAATTATTTAAAATAATTGGTCATTCATCCAAACTAGAATTAAGATTAGAACATCCAATACATTTAGATGGAAAATATAGTATTGGTTTAAGTGGATTTTATTCAGATAATTTTATATCAAATATACCAAATGATTATAAAAACTGTTATGGATATTCTATTAAAGATGAAGATGATAAAATTATAGATCAATATTTTGATATAAATAAAGGAAATTATACAATTGAAGAAATAAAAAATATTTTTATTAATAGTTTAAAAGAATTTAAAAAGAAAATTAATAAATTTGATGAAAATGATTTTATACTGAAAAGTGATGGACCATATATTATAATAAAATCTCCTGTTAAAATTATAGTAACAACAATTATAATTGATTTATTAGGGTTAAATAATAAAATAATTGAACCAAATGTATTAACAAAAGGAATAAAACTACCAAAAATTAGACCTTTTGATGTTATTGAAATACATTGTAATTTAGTTGATCCTAGTTTTGAAAATCATAAAGATCATTCACATTTACATAAAGAATCAGAAATTCTATATTCATTTTATCCAAATGTTGAATATAGATCAAAAATTAGTGAAAAACCAAATGAAATTGATTATATTCCTTTAAAAAATATAAATAAAATTCAAAATATTGTAATATCTATTCAAGATAGTGATGGAAATCTAATAAATAATGAAAATATTAAAAGTATTGTATATTTAAGATTAAAACAAAATTTGTAATGTAAAATTTGTCTACATAAATAATAAAACAATTGATTTAATTACAATAATTTTATATTTAATAATAAATTAATTGTATTTAGTAAACAAAATAATCCTTGGTTTAAAGTAAAAGATATTTGTAATATTTTAAAATATAAAAATTCTAGAAAAGTTTTAATTGATAATGTAAAAGAAAAATATATAAAACTTTAAAAATATCAAGTGTAATCAACAGTTACACTTACATAATGATGATAAATTAATTTGCATAAAAATTATAGATGTCACAAATTATGACACCCTAGAAATTGATGTACAAACATGTTTTCAGATGCCCTAAAACAGGGCGTCAATAAAATAGATATTAAAACAATATTTATTAATGAATCTGGTTTATATTTATTAATTTTAAAATCAAAAAAGGTAGATAAACAATAAGGATAGTTGATGATAAATTAAAATTTATAGATATTTTTAGAGGGGACAATTTGTCCCCCTATCATATAATAAAAAATATACAAAACTTATTAAAATTAGGTAGGACCCAAAATGGGTCCCATGTAAATTATAATATTTATTTTAAAAATGTTTAAAGGAGGTAACCTTATCATACAATAAAAACTTAAGGGTAACAAAATGTTACCCTTCTTAAACATTCAAAAATATTCATAAATATAATAAATTATATACAAATTTGAGACCCGTCTTAAAAACGGGTCTTACTTATAATGATAATAAAGTAAAATTTATAGATATTTTTAGGTTAGATATTCAATAAATTATTGAATATATTTAAATTTATTAAAGAAAATATTTAAAAATATACATAAAATTATAGTATAAATTCAATATCATATGGTTATAAATTATTAATATAATTTTGATCATTTTCTTTAAAACTTTCTTTAACATAATTTTTTATTATATTTATAAATGGTTCTATTATAAAATTAAACTTATAATGATATACAAAATAATTTTTATATTTAAAAAGATATATTAAAAATTTATTTGATACTTTAGTTTTAAATAAATATAATTTTATATCAAAATCATTATTTATTAATTCTTTTGGAACAATTAAAATTTCCATTTATTTATAATTATTTTTATACCCCCAAGGTAATGTATCAATTTTATTTTCACAAATAACTCTTTTGTCATCTCTATTACTTAAAGCTAATTTATTTATTGTAATTGTATATAGTTCATGTTTAAAACTTCTAATACAAGTCATTTCCCTATATTGTTCTTGATCATCAAATAAACATTTTTTAAAATCATCCATATGTAATGTTTTATCAACAACACTTTTCTTGATTCCTTTACATTTTACAGGATTTTTATTATTAAATTCATAACTATATAATTTTGATCTTAAACCACAATATTCTTCTAATATTTCACCATTTAACTCATCTTTAAATTTACCAATTATTTTTTTATTCTTTTCACTATAGCATTCATGTTCTTTCTTATAATCACTTGTATCAAATTCATTAATATTTTCTTTAATAATTTTATATGGATCATTTTTAAATTCTATAAAATAACTGTCTGTGTCCATATATAATAACCTTATATTTGGATCAAACTTCTTTAATTTTTCATAATAAAATTGATACATATGTAATTTTGATAAATCAAGTACTGAAAATCCTATATAGATTGGTTTATCAAACTTAACCTTTTCTTTTATCATATGTGAAGCAATACAGTCTTTATCAAATATACTAAATGTTTTAAAATTAGGTTTTTTTGCTTGTTTTAATGAAAACTTTTCGTCACCTAATTTAATATCACATCTATTTCTAACATTTTCCATAGTTTTTCCAAAAACACTATTATTCATCAATTTAAAAAAGTCTTTTTCAAAATCTGATGTTGATTTGGATCTTAATTTGGTATTTAATTCAATATATTTTTTCATATAATCATCTTGATCAAATGCTATAACTCTATTAACTTTCTTTAGTTTTAATCCTTTTTGTAGATAATATTTTAAGTTTCTTGAATGAATAACATAATCTTTTTTATCAAATAATGTTGTGCAAAGCTTATTATTATAATGTTCAGGTGCTAATGGTAAATCTTTATGGTCATCATGTAATTCAATAGGATATTCTAAATCAACATCTAATATATATCCATATTCAGCATTTTCATCTAATTCTAATATTGTTTCTTCCCATTCATTTAATGTATATGCATTAGGATTCATCCATGTTATATCTTTATAAGGTAATTTTTGACTTAAAGCCCATCCATATAAATTATTTGCATCTACATATAACATATAATTTTCAGGTTTTGTTTTATCATACTTTTTTGTATATTTATTGTTTGCTTTACAATATCTAGTTATACATTGTGAAATACCACCTCTAATACCTTTTTCAATCATTAAATACATATTATAATCACTTATTAATTCTAGTTTAATTTTTGTTAATTTTAACATAGAATCCCAAGCTAATGATGTTGATGTTAGATAATGTGCTGGATCTAATTGATATTTTTTCAAACAAACAGATCTAAAATTTTCAAATATATTAGCTAATAAAATAACATCTTGAATATTATATAAATCTGAATAATTACCTAATGTTTTTACTTTTAATTTATTCCAAACTTTTATATAATGTTTATAATCATCATCACTTATATTTTCATTAGTTAAACAACTATAAAATTGATCTTTTTCTAATATTTTATCATAGTTTAATTTTTCAACATTATCAATAAATTCATATGGAAATACACCTTTAGAAGTTAATATTTTTAAAGTTTCATTATCATATTCAATTATATCATTTTCTTTTATAAATTTATTTATATGCTTAAATTCTTTAAGATTTTTAGCTAATTTTTCAATTGATGTAGCCATAAATCTAAATGTATCTACAAATGCGAATTTTATAAATTTTCTAGGTTTATCACCTTCAAATTCATAACCATAACCAGAATTTACTGAATAGTTTATATATTTTTCATCTGTATTGGCTAACAAATCAATTTTACCATATTTTTTAGCTAATTCTTTTATAAACAAATGTGTATCGTAATTTGAACTATTATGACAGAATATAGGAATATTTTGAGGGAATTTTAGATTTAAATTACAATTTAAATGTGCAGCACCCCTAAATTTTCCTGTTAAATGGCAATGATCTCTTACTTTTATTCTTTTATCATTATCAAAACCAATTTTTTCACAAATATGACAAATATTTGTTTTCTGATAATTAATTTCTTCTTCATTAGTTAAATTCATAGGCTTTTTATTTTTTGAATTATATTTTTTAGCTATATATTTTGAAATTTCATCTAAATATTCAAATAATTTATTTGGTACATTTATTAATTCCTCTTCAGTTTTTGCTCTATAACAAATAGGTTTATACATTTTATTAGTTACTCTAGATACTAAATAAATTGTAAATCCATATGGTTTATGTCTTTGAATTTTATTTGTATATGAACAATTTGGATTGTTTTTACAATTATCAATCTTTTCTAATATACTTTCAAAATCCATATAAATTACATATGGATGTTCAAACTTTTTATAATAATTTTTAAAACTTACAGTTTGACCTTTAAATGGCATTATAGGTCTACAAGGTTCTAATGATTTACATATTTCTAAATGATTATTTAAGTCTTTGTTTTTGTAGAAATGAGTTAAACATCTTCTACAAATATATTTTTTATTTGTATTTTTTGTGTTAATTGCTTAGATACTAACTTACTTAAATCTGTAATCAATATATAATGAGAATTATTACCAATTTTATAATATAATAAATCAATTTCTAGTTTTGTATTATAATGTTCAGATATTTGTAATGGAACTATTTTTTCATCTTCATCAATTCTATAAATATTTATTGACATTGATGGATAATTATATTTAGAATCAAATGATCTTTTTTCAAATAATTTAATATCTTTTAATGTTATTGGATAATCAAAACCTTTAAAAATATCATCATTTATATATTTTTGGTATTGTTTAACTCTTTCAGCATTTTTGTTTGGTTTATCAATAGCACATCTAATTGCATAAATAAAACAATATTCATCTTTATTTTTAAAATTTACACAACATTTTTTATTCTTAATTTCATTTGGTAATTCTATATATGATCCAGCATTTAATGAATTATTTTTAGATAATTTTAGATTTAATTCAACACATCTTTTTAATGACCAACCAGAGCCTTTTGATGGTTGATTTAGTTGTTCTCTAACTATTAATTTCTTAAATTGATCATCAATAAAATCATCTATATTTAAAATATCTGAACTTTTAATACAAAAATACATATTACTATTTTGAATTTCACCATTTACTAATTTTCTTTCATATTCACATTCTAAAGCCATCTGTCCTTTAATATTTTTGAATTTTTGTTTTTCTATCAATTTTTTTATTTCATTTCTTTGAGTTTCTAAATAATCATTAATATCTAAATCATCATTTGAATTTGTTAAAATATAATCTTGAAAATATCCTTTTAATGACGAAGCTTCTTGAATATTTATTATATTTTCTTTTGGAATTGGTTTATTTTTAAAATAATCATTTAATAATCCAATCAATTCTTTTCTAGTTTTATTAACAATTTTAATACTATTTTTAATTGCTAAATTTTGAATATATTTTAATGATCTATATTCTAAATTATTTGGATTTTCTTTAATTTTGTTTAATCTTTTAATTAGTTCATCTCTAGACAAATTTTCATAATTTTTGACAGATAATTTTTTTGCAATTTCATTTAATTTTTCTATATTAAATAATGAATAATTTGTAAGATCAAATGTTTCTTTAATATTTGTTAATTCATCTAAAGTTTTATTTTTATAATTATATATATTATTATTTTTACACCAATGTTTTAATTCAAATATTTTATTATCATATTTTTGTTTATTTAATAAATGTTTAGTTGAGTTATAATGTCTATCATAATTTTTATATTATATATTTTTATTACAATAAGGACAATTAATATTTTTATTTGTTCGTTCCATTTATTAGAAATAATTTTTACTTAGAAATAAAACTCTTAAAAATATGAGAAGTTTTTCCACTTTTTTCTAGGTAATTTAAAGTTTAAATTGTAATTTTTCAATCAATAATCAACTTTTCACAAGTTAATTTAAATTTTCTAGAGTATTTTTTCAATAAAATCAATAGTCAACTTTTTATAAGTCAATTTAAGTTTTCTATAGTATTTTTTCAATAAAATTTAAACTTTTTTAAAACAAGTAAAATTATTATTTTTATCATATTTTTAAATTTTCTAATTTTGTTATATTTTTGTCATGAATTTTAGTTTTTAAATGTCTTAAATAATTATTAGTCCATTTAATATTTCTTCCACATTCACAAAATTGTGGTTTTAAAAACATTTCTCTAATACATTGTATACAAATTGTATTTTTTCTATCTTTACTATAATGATAATTATTAAAATTTGAAATATCTTTAATTTCTTTACATTTATGACATTGTTTTTCATTTAATTCAATAACTTTAATACTATCATATAATTTTTTATAATACACATCCTTACATTCTTTACAATAATAATATAACCCATCTTTAGTATTTTTGTCTTTATAAAATTTAGATATATCTTTATATAATTTACACCTTAAACATATCTTTTCCATTTATATAAAATAAAATTTACAAATTGGTTTTTTTTCAATTCATATTCATAAAAATTTCCAATAATATCTTCATTATTCTGATCTTTTATACTATAAGTAACTGGATTTGTATTATTAATTTTAGAAATATTTCTCTAGACCAATTATTTTTATATTTATTAGAAAATGTTGATTTTTTATTTCCAATTCTAACTCTATCATTTATTTTAAATTTTGATTTGGTTATTATTTTTGGTGGTTTATATTTAAAAACAGTATCTAATAAATCCTTTTCATTATTTTTATTTACTTCAATTGGTTTCATTTTAATTGTTGAATGATATGAATTATTATACTCTTTAACAATTTTTGGTAAAATATTTATCCATCTATAATTTTTATTAATTTCAAATTGTATTTTCATTTTTTCATTTTGTGTTCTATTGTACCTTTCTATTATACTTGATTTTTCTTCATTTTCTGTATGATACAATTTAATATCATATTTATTTAATATTTCATTAAAATCTTTATTGATAAATTCTAATCCTTTATCTGTATGTAATAGATTAGGTGATTTATGATTAATTTTAATTGCATCCTTAATTATTTCTTCAAATGCTTTAGAAACTGTTTTTCCATCTTTTTTCTTTAATGGTTTTGACCAAACATATTTTGAGAAAGTATCTATAACATTTAACATATATTTATAACCATCATTTTCTTTTTCATAATTTTTCATTATAATTAAATCTGCTGCCCATAAATCATCAATACCTAATGTAATTATTTTTCTTTTTAAAAATTTCTTTCTAATTGGAGCATGAATTTCATTTGCTTCAATTGTTTGTTCATTTTTAGTTAATTCTTTTTTAATTATAGGTTTAACTTCTTTTTTCAAAATTTTACTTTTATTTGTTTTACAAATTGAACATTTAGTAGCAATTCTATATAATCCATTTTTCATTTCAACAATTTGTGGATTAATATTTTTAGTTTTTTTCTTACATTTGTGACAATGAATTGGTTCATTCATTTATGTATAATTTTTTTAAATAAATGGATATGTGTTATAGATGTCATAATCAAACTAATTTTACTATTATTGGAAATTATGTAGGATGTAATATGTGTAAAAGAATTATTTATGAAAAAAAGATTAAGAGAAAAAGTAATAAGAATAAACATCTTAAACATATTTTAAGAGAATTTAACCATTTTCAACCATATAAAACACAACAATTAATTAATGAATTATATATTTTATGTATTTCCTATCATTTTGAAATAACACCTAAGAATATAAAATTATTTTTAAAACAAAGGAATTATACAAATTGGATATTTTACTATCAATTTTTAAACAAAATATACAATATTGATTTTGAATTGAATAATGAAGATAAAGAAAAAATTACACTATTTTTTAATAAATATTTATGTTTTAAGAAAAGTAATATATCATACAAAAAATTATTACCTATGATTTTTAAATACTTAAATATGGATTTTTGTATAAAACCTAATTATGATAATGACTTTTTAACATATCTATCACAAACAAGTTTGTGATATTTTTCCTATATAAATGGATCTGCTAGAAGAAATTAATAATGTTGGAGAATTAAGATTTAAAGAATATAAACCATTAAAAAGTTTAAATTTAAATAAAAAATATAAAATTGAAAAATTTGAAAGAATTAAAGATAAATATGGATATACAATTATTGTTGAATTAGAAAAATGTAAAGTACATTTACCAAAAAGATTTACTAATGTAATTGATGATAAATCGATTAAAGAATTAAATAAAAAAGATTTACATTTAATTGTCACTGATATTAAGACTTTTGATGATAAAGAAACTGCTTTAGTTAAATTTGAATAATTATTACAATATTATTGATACTAAACCTTAATTTTACTTATTTTAAAAAAATTCAAATTTTATTGAAAAAATACTATTAAAATTTTAAATTACCTTATGAAAAGTCGACTATTGATTTTATTGAAAAAATACTTATAAAATGTGATAATTTTACTTGTTTTTAAAAAAATTTTATTTTGTAGAAAATTTAGGCATATTTGTTAAAAATTTCATTAAAATTGCATATTTTTATGACAATTTGACAAAAGCTGAAAATTGGCCAAAAAGTGGCAAAAATATTGCATAATTGTATTAAAAAACTGTGAAATTTGTTTGATTTTTGATTGTCTCCAAAAGTGAGCCAGAACCAACATGATACTATCTACTTATATATGTATATATATATATATATATATATATATATATATATATATATATATATATATATATATATATATATTTATTTATTTATTTATATATATATGTATATATATGTATGTGTCCCTAGGCACGATAACTCTCGTAAAAACGGTCCGATCGACACCAAATTTGGTAGAGACGTGTAATCCTACGTTTATTCGGATGAGTTCGAAAACCAGACATATCGACCTACCGGAAGGGGTAGTTTTGGGGGGTTTTGTACCCCAAAAATGGTTTTTTTGCATTTTTCATATGTAAATTTTAAAAATTTTAAATTTTTATTTTGACCATTGGATTTAGCTCAAAAAACACACAATTTAGTACTTTGAAGCTTTTGCTCTATCTCCATTGGTTACCGAGATATTACAAAGTCTAAATGCAGTACATTGTCTTTTGGGGGTCCAATGTTAATCTTATGGAGAATTGGGATGTGTTAATATTTCACTTATTAATCAATATTTTTGGATAAAACTTAGTATTTAGCTTCATTTGGTTGAGATTCATCCATTTAAGGTAAAAAATCTTGGTTTTTGTACTTATCATGGCAGCAAACCTGCATACTCTTTTCCCATGTTAATCATATGGAGAATAGGCAAACTGTTTTATTTATGGACAGATCTTGATGAAACTTACTATATGGCTTTATATGGTCGAAATAAATTTTTTCTATGCTAAAAACCTACTTTTAGTGTCCCCCATGGCAGCATACCTGCATACTCTTTCCCTATATTTATCTTAAGGAGAATAGACATTTATTTCCCTATTTATGAGCACATGATGAAATTTTGTTTACAAGTTTAGCTGGTCAAAATTAATATTACTAATTTGGAAATTCGCTGAGTACGCAGGTCTGCTGCGACGGGGGGTATTTAACTTCACGTTTGTAAGAGTTTCGCAAATGAAATGAGAGTTCACATACACATTACACTACTCACGTACAGCACATATGCTTGATAGAAGAATCACTCCCCCAGGACTTGTGAAGCTGTTCTCAGCTGTTCGTCTGGAATATACAATTCTACACATCTCTGGTTTATAAAACGGTAACGTAATGTTTGAATAAGTTAGGAATAAACTAGATTTGTGTACATTGAGCGTTTCTGATATTATGAAGTCTGCAGTAATTGAATTAAATCAGCACATTATTTAAATTGTTTTAAACTAATGTTCAGATATTAAAAGTTGATAACTTATTTACTACTTTTTCTTTGGAAAATTTAGGGAACTTTATCTACTTACATCTAGCTGGCAATGTTAAAAATGCAGTAACAGACTGTTGTTCCCACACTTTTAAAGGGAATGGAGGACCTAACGGGCACCACTTCTATGAAATTTGTAACATGCACACTTAGACCGTAAACACCGTAATGTCCAAAGGAATAAAGTAACCATCCCCGTACATTAATCAAGACAACAATCACCTTCTCAAACATTGATCAACTTTCACATACATAAAACTCATCCTTAATTATTCCAAAAACATGTTTGAATATACATTTTACTCATGCATGTTTTAAATACGTGTTTAACATGAAATTCCTACGAGTTTCAAACTTAGATATATTCTTAAAACTCAATTGGCCTAGTGATTTTATCCATAGGCTAAGGATTATTAAAATAAAATACAGTAAGCATGGACAGCTAAAGGCATACTTGTAACTTCATTTCACAATTTGATGTTAATAACGTGCTCTAACATTTAAGATTTTGCTTCAATTAAAACAAACGAAACCCACAACATTGAACATTGCTCAGACTGATTTCTAGTAAACAACGTCTTATACATTTTTATCAAATAGTGATTGCACACTTTGAAATCAATAAAATAATTATATTTTACTAATTAATTTACTGTTAATGGGAATAATAACAATAAATACTAAGTAGATACTGTATCAGTATACTTATAGTTTTTTCCCTTAGGTTATCTTGTGTTACAGGATATTTTTAATGCAAAGTAGTTATGATTCGTCATATGAATGGCATTAAAAAAATGCTCGTTATATTTGAGGTTAGTTTTGTTGTTGGATAAATTTTAAATGAATGAGTTTGTTACGAACAAAAGCAACCGTTTTTACATAGAAATGAACAAACCCACTGGGTTGGTTCGTCCGTAAAAACTCCGGCTGAGTATTGATGCAAAGTTTATTTCAACAATGCAGAGCAATGGTTCGGGGTAAAAGCTTTTAACTTTTACTACTTTTAACTGTGTTTCTATGGTTTTATGTTATATTTGTACATCGAAGTTCACTGTCTAATTTCGGTTCTCAACTATTGTTAATTTTTTTATAAAAAAAAGAAATACCTAAAAGAGCTTTTTTCAATTTTGTGCTACTAATATGTGTGTGTGTGTGTTTATTTTTTATTTTTTTAAAGTTGTGATGAATGAAAAATAAGTAAGGTAATAAAATTGAGGCTAAAAACTTGTGTATTTAATTATAATCTGTTTAAGATTGGTTGTTACTCTTTTTCATTCTTTTTAAATTCGAGTATATATTAGCCACTTTATTTTTAAACACTGTATAAAAATATCTTTTGAAAACTTCCTCTAAATATATTGCAAAATAAGGAGCTTCTGGGATTTGTCTCTTACTTGAAGTCGGATTTGCTGGGATTACCATTGTTTATGTCGTTACACTTTGCACTTACTTTGTGTCTGTCACATAGTATTTAAGTTTCATTTTCATGATTTTTGTTGTCAAGGAGAAAAATATAATGTTTCATCCTGCAGTAAAATAGTTCAAACTGTTAATGTTTATTACCATGAAAAAAATTATAGAAATGTTGTGTTATTTTTACTTATTGATATTTTTACTTTAAATATTGTTACAAACATCGAGATAAGGAAAACTTTTCGATAACATTATTGAGAATTATGTATCGCAGCCTTTAAAAATGCTGTATCTAATTATTAAAATTACACTGTTGTAATAAAACTTATTTTAAAAGGGCATCAAAGTTCCATATTTGCAAAATAATAATTCTATAATTGTTCTTTCCACTTATAATTTTAAAAGGTCTTGTTTCTTAACTAACTGAAAGGCTACGACATGTGCCAAAACTCCAACAGGTGTCTGTGATAACAACAATTAGCATTGTACGTTAATATTCATTATCGTTTAATAATAATGTAAATCCATTTCTGTTATGAATTTATAAATAGCCAGATAATTTTAGTTCATCGTTCATAGATTAGATAACATAAATTGTTTCAATATGTGTAACAAGTTTTTTTATTATTATAGTTTTCTATGTGTGTAATTTAAAAATGAGAAAAAATTTAATTTATTGTTTGGAACTGCCAAATACGATTAAAAAATTACTAATTATGATTACGTTTTTTAATCATTGCATTAAATTGAGTCGATGTTTTTAAAATACATATCCTTAACACAGTTATTCTTAAGCTTGACAAATACAGACCTATTGTAGACTTAAAAATCAAACAAATTATTGAAAAACTTTTGTAAAATACTCTTTTATTTGAAACAACTATTTCCACTCAAGGCTGTATCATGTAGCCAATGGGGGGGGGGGGTTATGGCGTCAAAACCCCCCCCGAAATTTCGACACAAAAACATCCCAACATAAAATGAGTAAAAAAGTTTCATAAGACATCTTTTAAAAATTTAATAATGGTAATGAATAAACTTAAAAACAAAGGAAACTCAAAATTTACTTATTTGTTTAATTAAAATGTTCAAGTCATAAGGAAAGTCGTATAGTTAGTCAGCTGTGCGCAACCCAACATCATAGAGATCGCGGGAGAGTGTAAACGACAACGAATGAGCGGGAATTGGACAGAACATTGACCTGTCAATCCACTCATCAGAAGTTATTCGCGCCAATTGTGTGTGTACTGTACATTTTACAGTTTTTCATAGTGACAGTTAGTCTCATAAAGCTTTGTGTAGTCCGTCAAATTGAATTATACGACGACGTAAATGCTCAGTAAGGTTGGTAAAACAAAACAAAAACAGTGAAAAGCTATTTTAATTATGCCTGTTCCTGCATCGTAGTTCTTGCCCTAACCTTTATTTGACTAGGTAACCAAAGGAGGTTATATTCTTACTGGATGGATCACCGTTTTTTCTTGATGGCGAAAAAGCTTGCCGGTATATCTTGTTGGGATGGTAACACTGTAATAGGCTACCGTTTTGTTTTTTAACGGCAGTAGGCTAATAAGCTGTTCGAAACTTCTCTCGGAACTATGAATGAATACACCAATTAATTATTTAGATCGTTATCTATAGGGAGAACACAACACAACATAACATAACATTATGTTATGTGCTCACTGATTACCTCACTCACACAATGAAGGAATGTGATTTGATTTATCACATTGTTTCGATTAGGTTATAGGCCTAGGCCTAAACCATTATTTCGCTGCAGTTCATCAAAAGAAATCATTTTAGAGTTGTTAATATTTATTGCTTTATTAATAGCTTAAGATTTAGTTTCCAAGAATTAAAGTAACTTATTTGGGCCATTGGATTTTATTTCCTGCCATATTATTTGTTGCAACTTCTATGAAATCTGACAATTAATTGACAACTCTACAGTGTAAAAAGTGGACACAAATTCGTTGTTCTGTTATTATGAGCAACTAACTTAAGCTACTGTACTTTGAACTGTACTAGTAGATTTGTGACTGATAAAGTAAAATAAAAGACTTGATTCACAATTCGTTTGACTCCCTTGGCTGACTCGTTCATTTCGGCAAGTAGTTAAATTTGGTACTCCAGAGCATTCAGCGACACGCTAGGTTAAGCGGTGTTCCAACTGGGCTGTTTAGCAGCGGCTACTAACCAGCCGATGGTAAATATCGCCATTAGCCAGCGGATCTGAGGGGTTCACATTTAAAGTTGTCGCCAGTACATTTGCTGCTGATGACGTGAAAACATTGTTTTTGTCCTTGTTCTTCAAGCCGTTTCAATAACTCATTATAAGCTGAGGCTTTTGGCATTTTTGTTAATGTCAGATGTTGTTAATGCAGACGAAGCAAACAACAGGCAGGAAATTTTGGAATCAATTAAAAAATATTATAATGTTTTTGCCTGACCACTTGGCGCTTTAAACTATTATCACTTTTTACCACACAAAGTAGTATAAAAAACAGTATAACGAAACTAAACGCTTTAAACACTGAAACACTGCATAAAACCAACTACTATATACATGTGCTATCAAGCCAGCCGCTTGTGAGCTACTAGGGGTTCACATTGGCTGGTTGGTGGGAGTTCATTTTTTCAATTTGCATTTACTTATTTTGCATTTACACATTGCATTTGGCATTTACTGCCCGGGTGTTCCGGGATGCCTGGACGACGTGGAACACACCTTCTTCCGCCGTCCGCGTTGGGAGAGGCCCCACCTGGAGGCTACAAGAAGACTCCGGTTGACAAGGTCTGTGAAAAGATTATGGACAATGAGGGTAACTGGAATTGTTTATCACAGTTCATACAGTCATCCTCCTGGAAAAGACAACAGATCTGGATCGCGAAGTGGACCAGATCCCTTGGCCTTCTAGATAAGGAGCGCGCCCTACGGGCGTAAGCCAAATTTAGGCCTAGCTTGACGTAATGTGCTAAAAATTTCCAGGTTAGAGTCCTAAAGAGTGGAGGAGGTTTTTTTTAGTGGGTAAGCCTGTATTTTAGGGGAGTCCCACGCTACAGGCTGGCCACCTGCTGTCCATTGCATTTTTCCAGCTTCTCCAAAAAATAAATAAATATAAAAAATAGGTTGTATCTTTTAAAAGGACACACTTTTATATTTGTAATGTCTTACGTTTAGACATAGGTAAGTACTGTAAGTTTCGCACACTGGGTCATCGAAGCAAAAAATATTTGACTTCTATCTTGACATCAGATTCACATTGAATGAGAAAATTATCTGATATTTGTTTGATTATGTTTATAAGTTTATTTTTTTAATGATTTGTAGTAAATTGTGTATCCATATACAAAACATATTGATCCATATAAATATAGAATTTAAAAAGTAACTAACTCGGATTTGCAACTCGTCAAATAATGGGGAAAACACAGAAACATACAAACAGCATGAGCAAGAATCTGAAAAATAATAACAAAATAAATCGAAGTAAAATGATAATTTATACTGTATTGTAAACTATATTAATTCAATGATTTTTGCCTTTACAACATGAAAACTAATATCCTTCAACCTTTGCAATATTTAAGCTTGTAAACAAGCGTGTTGTTGTCCCTCATGTAGGCCTGATATTTCCTCAGCTGCACAAGCTTGTAAGGAAGGCAAGAAAGGCTTGTTGTCGCAACTGCTGCGAGTTCCAAGCATAACTCCTCATATTACATTCCCCTTTTAACTTCCCTTACTTTTATTCAAATTCCTGGCCTCTTGTTCACAATATCTTACTCTGGTTTTGAGTCACATTTTAGAAAAAATATCTACTTTCATAAACATAAAAACCACCATAATTATTTGTTCTTAATCATATTAATGGCTACACATTTTCAACACTAGTGACCCTTCTGTTTATTACATAACACTAAAATAGAGAACTTATAACTTTCATTACATTTAATTCAGACTGTTTATTTTACCGACAGACAATTTTAACGTACCTTTCTATAGTTAATTACTGTAATTTAAAAAAAAACTTCTTTTTAAATCAGCAATTTAGCAAAATTAATTTTACTATTCTAATTTATAGTGAAATATCTGAAAAATTGAATAACAATCTGGAATACCATCAAATAAAATAACTTGGAATAGCACAGTCACTTTAGCCGCTGTTACAATGGGAAGCAATTTGTTGTAATAAAATTTAAATACTCTTATACTAGTAATTTATATTTTTTATGTGTGTGTGTGTAAGCACACCAGTTTCAAATATGGCTCTGATAATTTTCTTTAATGTTGTAAAAACTTATTTTCGGTATAAAAATAATACGTATGTAGGGTGTGCTAGGATGGATCTCATTGTGTTGTACAGTATTTTGAATTTAAATTCTTAAAATTTAAACCTATGGAATGTAAAATTAAATTTTAAAAAAATATGAAAACAGCTCATTCAACTGTCAAAGTACCAACCATGCGGTGCAGTAATAAACATGGGGGTTTGGATTGTAGCCAGTCATTAATTTTTAAATGATCCTCATACTATAAAAATTACTAATTTTTAATCATGCTTTATAATTGTTATGGTTGTTAATATAAACAAGGTAAAATTGTAAAACATTTTTAAATTTTCCAATACGTAATTTATTATAAAAACAGAATAATTACCTATAATTATTACCTATAACAATAGTAAAATCAGCTAATAACTGAAGAAGTGAAACTTACGATTTACAGTTTCAACATGTGATTTGGCTAATTGATATCAGAGTGCAGATCCCTCTCTCAGGCGTATATTGGAACGCCCTGTAAGGCCAGTGAGCGAAGCGAAGGAGCTTGTTGTGGTTTCTAGTAGGCAGGGCGGACAAACTCGTCTTGAAAATAAACAAGTTATACTCGGTATTTTATCCTAGGCATATGTGAATGAGATAATTACTAAAAAAAATTTGTATAAATTTGTCGAAAATGCTTGGACCCAAGGTACTGATTATTTAAATACATTTATGAAATGATAATATAATTTTTATGAAATGATGAGGGATTTCGTTTGAGTAAAATCAAATTTTCCTACACTGGAATGTACGTGTTGTACAACAAAACTTAGAAGCTGAGAGGTCGCCATTAGCGAAATTTATGCATAAAGTTTTATGCCAGATGGTTTTAATGGTTGGGTTAAAGATATAAGGGCGGGAATGTTGAATATTCTTTGACTAAGTGAAAATGAACCGTAGGCTAATATAATCTCAGTTTAAAATTGGTATGTCCTTAAAACTAGCATTAGCATCTAGGTTAGCAATACACGTGATAAGTAGGATGGAAAATTTTAGAAGACATATTTTATTCCATCTTGCATTGAAAAAAATTATAATGATGAACAAAGTTCAATATAAGCACCATCTAGTGGATAGATAATTACATAAGCGGGAATCTGATCCACCAAAAGTACTTTCATTATTTTTAGAAAAATTATTTTATCTTTTTTAAAAAATCTAACTTTATCCGTCAGAGACGCCAAAAAACTGTCCTATTTGGTTGTTATTAAACCTGTTATCTTGATTTCAAGGATCCTGAATGTTATCAAAATATATTAGCAAGATGTTAAAATTTTTGGCAAAGTTAATAATAGTAATGTACTGTACCGGTACATTTATGTATAGTAAGTATTTAGCAAGACTTTACATCATAGTTACAATTTGACATAGCAGCAACATAACTAAGATCTTTTAAAAATAATTATCTATATTTTATTTAAAACACAAAGTTAAAAAAACCTTTGGACAGTTCGTCTGTGACTTCTACTGGACCGATTTACATGCGGGTTGTACCAAAATAAACGTTTTCGGTTATATATTAGCAGGTTTTATTCGTATTTTAAAAATATTTACGTTAAATCGGTCAAAAATTAAAAATAAACTTTTCTTATGGAGATTTAACATGGGGGAAAAGCCAACATTTCCAATCCTTTGGACAGTTCGTCTGAGACTTTCACTGGACCAATTTACACGCAGTTTGTACCAAATAAAACGTAAACCTTTGTATATTAGCAGATTTTATTTACTTTAACGTTATCTTACTTCCTTAAGTTAAAAATATGGACATTTTCAAACCTTTACAATTTATTTATTTTACACGCTTTCAATCAGCTGATTGTAAACACACGAGGTATTTAGTCTCAATACAGTGGATGAGCAAAAGTTCATGAAGGATTTGGTTTATTATGGCCCGTACTTAAAGACGTTTACAATTATTATGATGTATTGTCATTTATGAAAAGAAAGTTGCTTAATCAATTAACGTTATCTTACTCCCTTAAATTAAAAATGTCGACATTTTCAAACCTTAACAATTTATTTATTTTACACTATTTCAATCAGCTGATTGTAAACACACGAGGTATTTTGTCTAAATACAGAGTGGATGAACAAAAGTTCATGAAGGATTTGGTTTATTATGGTCAGTACTCAGTACCTAAAAACGTTTACAATTATTATGATGTATTATCCTTTAAATAAAAAAAAGAAAGTTGCTTAATTATGTAAAATAGCTGATTGCTTTAAAATTAAGACTAAATTGTAAAGGTTTAGTTTAAATAAATTGCTTACATTTGTTTTAAAAGAAACGGATGTATCGAAAATTCTTTGTGCAATCAATTTGTCGTTTGCAACGTTGTAATGCTTTAAATTTACTACGCTTAACGGCAGTATTTGTGGCGCAGTCGGTAGCGTGACTTACTCCAAATCAGTCGGCCCTGGTTCCTGACCGATCTTCTCAAATATACTTTTTGTAATGTGTCCAATAACGGCGTCACTAATAAATGTTTTACTGATGGTACCGATATTTATTTTAAGCCAAATAGATACATTAAAATATTTATAGGCCTGTTCAAACTCTCAAAAACTTATTTATTAAACTAACAAGTTTACAAATTGATAGTTTAGGCTTGCTTATTTTTTGATGTTTTTAACTAATATAACGTTTTGATTAGGCTACTAAGGTTTAGGCCTAAGTAAACAATCTATTTTTTATGTTTATAAAATACTAAAGAGTGTCTGTGTTACATAGTAAGGGTGCAGCATTATTGTTTTTAAGGAATATGCCTATAGGCCTACTTTGACAGACACTCCAACTAAAATTATGTAATTTTCTATGAAATAAATTTGTATTCTTTAAATTTGGATAGTTATTGAAACTTGCACACTACAGCATAAATATTGCGATATTAAAGTGGTTATAAATGGTTTCTCTACGTTCTATCCTACCCTAATACACCAATATTTGTTAAAGCCAACCATCATAAGTTACAACACTCTAGGCCTTTCCTAATTCTTGGAAAAAAAAACTGTTAAGAACAATTTATCCAATAGGCCTACAGGTGGATATTGTTCTACTTATTTTTGATGTTGTTGAACCTAATAGAACGGTTTCCTTAGGCTAATTAGGTTTGCGCCTACCTAAACAATCAAATTGACATGTTTATAAAATACTAAAGAGTAGGGCCTATAAGTATAAGGATGCAACTTATTGGTTTTTCGGAATAGGCCTACTTTTCCGACGCTCCAACTAAAATCGTAGTATTTTCTGTAAAATATATTATTGTTCTTGGTAGTACATTTTATAGACTACCTTACATGTTTGTACTATTATAGCGTTTCATTTACCACTAATGGAGTTCTATCCGTCGAGTATCGACGGGCAACAACTAGTAGGTTATTTAAATTCAATTTATAACTTTTTATTTTGTACTAAGCAATGTCCAACTTTACAAAAGCAAATAAATAAAAATAAGCTTATACACAACTAGCACAGCAAGCCTTATTTCGTTATAAAAGTATATTTTTGCATCTTCTTCTTTTTTATTTTAAAATTATTAGTTACCTAAAGTAAACTGTTCAAAATTAGTGTTTATGTAATAAGTTTAAACATAATTCGAACAGATTAACCAAATATTAAATATTTATATGTTTTAGTAAAAAGGTCAAACATTAAAAGTAAAATGTATAAATATGAAAATGAAAGACATAAAATGAGATCACAATATAAATTGGGAGGTTTGAAAACCATTATGTTTGAGATATTGGAAAATTACAATTGAAGGACAGTAATAGTTCAGAGAAGCTGACGGTAAATTGAGATTTGATTAAAGCGATCCTTTCAGCTGCTGCATTGCATCGGATTCTAACTTCGGGCCGACAAATCTTTGCATTGTCTTGGATCCAGCTTTTTATTGCTAGGATATCATCTTACATAGACTTTCTTTATAAAAACAAAAACCAGGTTCTTCATTGATGACTGCAGGTGACATTGTTACCCCGTGGGCAAGTTTCTACTTGCTCCCGTAAGGTTGCTTGGAAATTAAGAGAATGAAATGTGTAATGTGATTGACACTGAACTGGATTAAGCTATTTGAAAACAAAAGGACTGGAATGTGAATAAAAGCGAGGAAAGTTAAAGGGGGAATGTAATATGAGGAGTTATGCGTGGAACTCGCAGCAGCTGCGACAACAAGACTTTCCTGCCTTCCTTAGACAAGCCTGTGAAAATATTACATGAGGCTTTATGCTTGTTCACATAACTTTACAAATCAACATTTGCTTTGGGTTTCATTCAAACTCCAGCAATGTTTAAAGAGACATTGTTGTCATTACACTATTTTCTCTTCGTTTGTGACATATAAATTTGATATTGTAAAACATTTAACCACATTTTTTCTTTTTTTAAATTCAAATGATTAGAAATAATTCTTAGATTTCTGTTCTTCAAATACTTTAAACAATATAACAGTGCTCTGCAAACTGATATGCTATAGCTTAGTAATCAAATAATCAGGAGAATTAAGGCTTTATTTATTTTTGTTTATGTTGGCAGCCTCTTATTGTCTTTCTTTGCTTTGTACACATTGACTATAGATCTGTGAGTGGATATCATTAAACAAAGGAAGGAGGTTGGCCATCGATTCCAAAAAAGGAATCGAACCCAAGACGTCACAGCTGTGGTCCCGAAGACTGGAGCGTTAACGACTTTGAGGAACTCTAGATGCTAGACTCGACATACTATACACACGGTACAATATAACAGACATAGCCGCATAACCCTGAACTTTAGTTCAATGTTCCTGAAAAAGTGCCTATCACCAGCACTTTAATCCGAGGCCCTGCAGGAAATTTTAAATGTATATAACTAATAAATGTATACGAACTAATAGATGTATTTAAATGTTTATAAACAGACTTTTTTATAACTCATCGCTATCTTTTATAATTTTTTTTTATAAACTAAGCAGTTTCAATTTTATAATAAAAGATGTCAAACCGACTGAAGTTAGGCCTATAGGCTATTTATATTGCATTATTTTCCTAAATAATAAACCGTTTGGGGCCAGGTTTAATTATAGTTTAGCTGTTGCTGAGAAGTTCCCTAGAGCTGAAGTCATCCACCAGTCCACCACTATACAGAAAAAGCTGACATATGAACATTCTTATTTGATTTTAAAATTATTTATGTAAATAATGCCTAATTTACTTTTCTCGGTGATCATTTTAAATAAAAAATTAACCAAATTTCTATTCATAGTTTTTGCCAGATATTACTTTATCATCATCTTAAAACTATTTTCAGTAGCTCAGTGAACATAACTCAAAATTTAACTTCCGAGTATCGCATGTTTAATTACTTTATATTTTTACCCTGGTTCTCAATACAGTGTTTTTTTCTCAGTGTAAACTTTAGACCTTCCTTGTTTACTTTAAAAATCACGTTCCTTGGAACATCTCATTTTGAATGCATGAAATGCCCGCACCAGATATGATGTGTTTCTTTCTGACGTAGACATAATTTTCTCATATAAGTTAAGACGTAAGTGTAACATTGGTTTTCTTTATGACAATATAGTTGACCATTTACATTTCATACTGTTTTTATTTCCTTAGTAATATGAACTAGAAAATAATGTCAATTTTTAAATAAAAGAATAATGAAAAATACCGCCAGAAGAAACTTAGTAAAATTAATTTAAAATCAGTGTAAAATCTGTCTATTGATTTTTTTATTAGTTTCAAGATTGTTTTAAAACAGTGATTTTATTATTGTTAATTGCTTGAAGATCTCAGTACCAAAGGACAAGAACTCAACACATTTTAATACACATTATAATAAGTAAAACCATAGATTAAGCATACTCCTCAAGTATGAGGAGTATGCTTAATCTATGGTAAAACAATCTATCTTCTTATTTCTATAAGGGTTTCGTCGGTTAAGTCCCTTTTTCACTCGTCCTACTGAACCGATTTTTAAGATTAAGGTGTCATTTTGAATCTTAGGATATACCGCAGTGACCAATTGTAATTAAAAAGGTCATACTGTTTCGGGCTTCTCCCCCCTCGCCTTTGATTTATTTCTAGGGGGCGTTTAAAAATGTTCACCAACTTTTATTGCAAGTTCTTTAATGTGAATTGTAATTTAACAATTTATTACCTTCAGATGAATTTTAAAAGCCAGATAGTAAACAAAAATAGATCTCTGTCACTTCATGACCAACATTCAAGCACTGTAGGTGAGTTTCACTCATAATACAGAATCATAAAATGCGCAATTGAGGCGGTAGCTGCAATAAGGGCCTATGGGCCCATAGGCCCTTTTTCAGGAGAACCTAAAAATGGATTCTCCATGTTCTCAGGTATATCCCTGCCAAATTTCATAGAGCTATCTTGGTTGGTTGTGTTGGTATTCCTGTTTGAAGCAGCTGATGTCATGGGCCCTTCTTGCATAGAACAGTTGTTGAAATAAATAATAAATAAATAAACAAATAATAAATAAATATAATTATTAAATAAATAATAAATAAATATAATTAAATAAATAAATATAATTAAATGAATAACAAATAAAAATTGTACATTTATTTTTCTACTTTGTATTTATGGATATCTTTTTTTCAATTCCTAACAATATGCTAAATTGGTTTTTTATGAAGTAATACAGTATATATATGAAGTTTAACTACAGTAAGACAACCTAATTTGATAAATAATGGTTTACAGTGGTCTAGTTTATGTGAGTTTGTCATTACCCTAACTACTTTTTTGTAAAATAATGATACGTTGTACATGAGCACTGTTCCCCCAAAATAATATACCGTAAGAAATTATACTTTGGAAGAACGCAAAGTAGCATATCTTACATATTTATCTGGTACACAGTCATTCAATTTTCTTAAAAAGTAAATAACCCTAGACAATTTTGTGGAAATAAAATTTACATGTGGTTCCCAAGTTAACTTCATATCTATATATAAACCTAAGAATTTGGGTTACGCTATGTTGAAGAACTACACATAAACAATGCACCTAGGATTAAATTGAAAACAGGTAAAATTAAAGACGTTAGAGACCTTTATCCATTTTTAAAAGAAAGCAGTAGAATCTTCTATGAAAATATCTTCAACGAAAACAATGCTGTGTAAATTTATTCCAACCCACCTCTTTTATTACATTTATTTAAACCCATATATATATATATATATATATATATATAGGCCCATATATAGGCCCATGGGATACTAGATGATACTAGTAATCTATCATACTTTTTTATTCTTTTTACCATGCTTTGTCTTAAGTCTTAGGAGAATTAAGCTAATCAAAGTATGGTTTTCAATGTGAGGCAACAACTTTAAATAGGCCTAAATAATTTTCATTAATTTTTTAGCCTCTTTGAAAACTTTTATATATTTTATATTTTTTTTTTATTTCTAGACCTAAATACGTAGTAAAAAAAAAATGCTTATTAATTAATAAAAAATTTTAAAAGGCATTTGTATGATGTTCATTTTATAGGCCCTTCTTCAATAGAACAGTATAAAAAAGTTCTCTGTAAAAAGGGCCCATGACATACCTCTTATTATTCTAATTTTATTAATAAACCAAAGGATTATGATCAAATACACTTTAAAATTTTGGTTATTAAAGAATTAATGGAATAAAAAAATTAAACATATCCGTCTCTAGGGTACTCCTATAAGAATAGTACACATGTGAAAACTTCAAAGCTCACTATCTCAAAACAGGGTTTTGGAGCTTGGGCCCTTATTGCAGCTACCTCCTCAATTTGCGCACGGGCCACCTCGTTTTATTTTATTTTATTAATAATAACATTTGGTATATTTACATTAACATTATATGTTTTAGGACCAAAACAATTTCAACAGAAATGTGCAAATTCAGAAAGGATTTACTGTTAGGAGAAAAGTTAAACCCAGATAGTCTGGTGGGCCAATCAAAGAAAAGACACAAGAACATGGACAATTTGTGTTTGTTCGAGTATCAGAGAGAAAGTCTGAGCTCATAGCAGATCATTTGCTGAGTGTCCGTTTATAAAAGCAGGTATAAATATCCATAACAGAGAACATTAGAGATGTCTTACTAAATCCACGGTCTTTGCAATTTAAGAAAAAAAAGTTACAATTTTATTTATTTTAAAAAATATATCTTTTTCCAAGAATAAAAGAAAATATAAATATCATTTTGTTGTCTGCAATTTGCTGAGAAAGATTATGTACAAAATAACAGGTCTTACTTTAAAATATTTTAACTGTAATTTATATTAGAAACGATCTAAGAAACTATAGTTAACAAGAAAAACGTAACAACCTGTAAATGAAAACATGTAAATTAAATACATTATCTATACTACGAAAACAAGCTTTATATCAAAGGTAACTTATCACATTGATGTTTAAAAAAGTTAATCAATGAACATAGCCCACTTAAAAGTGTCTTCTCATAGTGTTGCAGTTTTAATTATTTTATAACCAAGATCCACCAGTTGGTGCTTTTTACCGCAAAGCACAGAGGCTAATGCTAGTCCATTAAAAGTAGGATTATATAACATGAGATTCAAAAATTGTACTAAAAAATGCAAATGCCATCTTCAGACGTTTTGAAAGCCTCGCCATGATCTAAACACATAAATGTCGTATTTTTTAAATATAATTCCTTATAACAACCAATGCAAACTTGCACCAACGCTTATCAATTCTCTTACAGTATCAATCTACTTATCGCTATGTAGGTTTAAGTTGAAATCAATTGTATCTATAGTTTATTAACAGTTTTAACTCTTATTGAGACAGGTCAGGAGCTGGGATGCACTAATTGGCCTGTACTCAGTTGGCTATAACTAGCTTGTGATGTGATACTGTGGTTTGTTGGTATGTAATTAATGATGTGTTGCTTCTGAGGAACCTTAATTTTTATTTATGTAAACATTGTCCATAAGGTTCTTTTAATTGCTGCAAATCTTACATGCTATTGCTGAACATGTAAACAGTTTTAATTTTTGCACGGAAACTTAAAAGAGGATTAAAGGTTTTCAAACTTTGTTTAGAACTCAACAAATTTAAAAAACATTTATAGTTGCATAATGTGGACATTTAATAAACATTTTTCTAATGGATTTAATACTTATATTAAATACTTTTACACAGACAAAATATTATTCTTGGCGTTATGATGTGTTCCATATCAATGAACAACTATAATAAATTTAATGTCTTCAACAACTTCAAGTGAATAATTAACAACTAAACTATGATTGGCATTTACTTTCACGTTCCCTCTTTCCATGACGGATAACGTAACTTCCCTCCTAAAACCGTTAGATACCTACTGCCTATGGTAATGGAGGTTAGGCACGCTGAAAATCTATCATTTAAATTTCTATACAATTGTGATGTTGTATTGTGATGTTGTAAAGACACAATGAAACTTTTATACATTTTAAAAGGTTTGGTTGGTGATTTTCGTTTACTTTTAGTTGTTATTTCGTTACCAACATAGCAACCCATAAGACCAATGTTAAAAATTACGATTTTTAAACTTAAATTTAGACCAAATTCTATTTTTCCTGGGATTGAGGCTGTTTCTAAACTTATTTTTGGGGCAAAACACTCTTAACCCTTTAACGCCCAGCGTTGTTTTTATACAACGCTGTGTTTCTGGCTATTTTTCTCAAAAATTAATTGTTTGAATCACAAAACCCCCAATGTTGGTTTAAAACAACACTGATTTAGTTTAGAAAATCGCTACTAGATAGGAGTTTTGACCAGTTGTCAAATCAACAGAACATTTTTTTCAGAGCCACTTCAAGGTTTGGAGCTTACAGATAACTTGTGTACTTCTCCAAGTGATCTTTTATTATGTTTCTAATTAGTATGTAATGTGGGAAAAAATACCCCATCAATCCTCAGTTATTCTAGTTTATGTGTATAATAAGTTTTAGTAATTCTAGTGAGTATTTACCATAATTATTTGAGAAAATTGCCATGTTGTTTAAAACCTACAATGGGCGGATGTGATATTAAATTTCACTAGTTTAATTCAGATTCCCCATATAACCAACCCCATACTAATTCTAAATTCATTTACAGCTAATATTTTTTGTTAATTATATGTCTTTTGGCCATTTGTATGGGGTCACGATCCAAACTTCACAATGGAGCCAGAATATTTGGACAAAAAAGATAAAGAAAGGTTTTTATAAACTCCTGATGACAATGTGTCGGAGGTGGGAGACATTGGGATAAGTACTGTTTTTATTCGATGTTTACCAAGTTGTGATATTTTTCTATTGTGATAAATAAATTTCTATACGATTTTGACAAAGTTGTGCATTATTTGAATTTCTGTTAAAAAAACAACCTTGTAGTTATTTTATACTTTACCAAAACTGTAAATATGTCACATTAAATCCACAAAAACCCACTGTTGCTTATAAACAACAAGGGATTTTTCTTAGGTTTTGCCCGATGTAACCACAAGTGCCCGTTGTTGTTTTTAAACATTTTTTATTTTTTAACCTGTGAGGAAAAATTAAAAAACAGTGTTTGTGTGTTATTGGGACCCCAAATAAAAAACAAAAAATGAGAGAAAAAATGTTTTTTTCTCGGTGCATCATAATTTGGGTTTCAAAGGGTTAAATGTAAAGTTTAAGCAAAATCTACCTGCTAGATTTCGAGATCGTGGAACACACATCCCTTCAGACATTGCTCATATTATAGTATAGGATTACTTCTCTTTGATGAAAATATTTAAATTTTTTTCACAGAAACTTAAAAGAGTATTAAGGCATTCATTAATTTTAGTAGTTGATTAGGCTTTTTAAGTTTACAAATCGATAAAATTTTTAATAAATGGTAATTGTTTTATGTGTAGATTTAAAAGAAACATTTTTCTACAGTAAATTCACTACATAGATCAAATTGTTTTACAGTAGACTAAATACAGTTCAGATTTCTATATGGTGTTACGATGTTCCATATGAATGAACAAAATTATACTAATTTAATGTCTTCATCAGCTTCAAGTGGATGATGAACAGTTAAACTATATTGGCATTTACTTTCATGTTTTCTCTTTTCATAATGGATAATGTACTTTCTAAAACTGTTAAAATACCTTCTTACTACATTAGAAATAAAAGTTTAAAAATGAATTGAAGTGGGTTTGTTCCATTGATCTTTACAATCACGTTAATTAATATTTAACTACAACATTTTTATATTTTTTTAATAAGCAGAAACAAAGAGGAACTTCAAAAGAATCTAATAATTGTTTGATTTTATTATGCAGTAAACGCTAATTTGCAGAACGTGATAAATTGATCAAAGCTGGTATAATAGAATTTTTTACTTATAAATTAATAAAGATATGGTCAAATAAATCCAAATCAACTACCTTTAAAAATTATTAACTTTTTTAGCTATTTTGATTACAATATTTTTATTTGATAGGTCTATTACGTATGAATTATGAAATAGAGTAATATTAGTTCAATGTATATATATTATTACAGTATTAAAAATTTATTAAATAAATAAATTTATTGATAACTAATTCGATTTTAGATTTTCGTTTAGTTGTTTTACAATTAATTATCTTCTTATTTTTCAGTGTCTTTAAAATACTCAGTTGGTATACTCCTTTTTAAATCCTCGGAAATTCATAAACTATAAAGCTCATGTTAAAACTATTAATTTTCCAGTGCTACGTTAAAGTTACAAACAATATCAGTGATCATATTAATTGATTCAAAGTGCTTTGCATTTGTCAAACAAATAGGTACACGGAAAACCACTTAGCTGAACAAAAGTCGATAAAGGAAATTGACTAAGCCTTAATCAAACTCGACTCCAAATGTTTTGTTGTTCATAACAGTTTTTACTTTCTCCCCCTATACCATAGTATATGGAGAAAGTATTGTTTTCGTAAAACACTTCTCATTAGTTTGATGATGTATATATCCATTTTGGAGCCCCTTTCCCCCCTATAAATGTATATATTGAGAAAGAATTGGTTTCGTCAAAATTTTTAAATTTGAGTTGTTGGTAAATTTATCCGTTTTGGTGCCCTCTGAGTCCAAAAAAGTGGTTTTCGAGTGATGTCTGTCTGTGTGTGTGTCTGTGTGTCTGGCTGTAAACAGAGCTAGAGAATTCCCCAATGGTCCGATTTTGGTGAAACTTGGTATGTAGGTTCAAACCCACGATAATTCCAGGCGTTTTTTTCATTTTTTAAATTTTTGAGTTTTAAGGGGTATGTGGCCCCCAAAACCCCAAAAAACGTGAAAAATCCAAATTTCTCAAAAACCGCTCTAACGATTTTGATTAAAATTTTGTGGTTGATTAAGATTAAAATGCTGAATAAAATTACACCACCCGCATCTCCGGGAAAATGCGCGTTCAAAAGTTATAGAGCAAAATGTGTTTAAAAAAACTCAATTTTTGGATGCAAAAACTCGTGCTGCTCACCTGGTGCTGGCTATCCGACTGAGCCATCAAGACATTAATGTTTTGAGGCTTTTAACACCTTTTCATATTCTTGGGAGAAAGTATGTGTCAGTTATCTGATACCGTTTATTTGTAACTGTCTTTCTCTTATCTTGTATTATATTATCACTTGATGAATAAGGATACACTAGCTTTTATAAGGCCTTTGATTTAATATCTTTAACATACTTAACACTATATGAGTGAACTTCAAAGGTCATTTAAGAAGACTATCATTGAAGAGAATAGGCCCTAGTAAAATATATTGCGAGAATGATATTGGATTGACATTAGTGGTTTGATTGCTTGTATTCTGCTTTAAACGTGCATTCTTTGTTTGCACTATGCTTTATTATAAACCATTCAATAAAAATCATCCCCCATGTTAATCTTATGAACAAAAAAAAAAAACTTTAAGAACTGTCCATGTCCTTCAGAATAAAAATCTATAAATTTTAAGACTTTATTGCTAAACTTTGAACTAAGAAAAGTTGTTGATGCTTCCTATGTTAAAATTTATCAATAAATAAAGGAGGAGTTGTGTTTGTTGTCTAAAAAACAATTATATTCCCACCTGCAAAAGAAATTGAGTGCTTTATTATAGGAAGATTCCTGTTCCCAAGAATTAATTATTTGGATATTAGTAAGTTAGAATATCAGTTGATACAGTAAATTTGATAAATTTCATTAATGGTCAATTTGTATTAAATCGACCCCAGATTGGGAGATAATAGGTTTCTGTAATCAGATGGTTGCTCAGATGGAACTAATTGATTTGAATCCAATATCTTCCACTGAATTTGATTAATCATTATATGTTAAAATTTATTTATAAAAGTTATTGTGATGCAAATTGTAAAATAATAGAACTATTGAGATTCAGAGAGGCCTTACAGCTCATAAAAATTGTTTATAAATGATCTTGATTGGAGTATAAGTAGGGGTGTCAATCACAGACCGAAATTACGATCCCGAGAATTTTGGTCTTAGATCTGGGACCTCCAGATCACACGAATAATAGTAATATATATACAGGGTTAGTTTAATGTAGCCCCCTTCCCCTAATTTTTTGCCTTTCTTAAGATATCGACCCCTAACCACCACCAACATTATTGATTAACTTATACTTCTTTTGATTTTATTCACACTTTTGGTTACCATCTTGGATCCGCAATATTGGAATGAACTTTTATTTTATAGATGTAAAGGTAGGATTGTGTACTATCATTTCAAAGTAATTTATGCATTGAACCCAACGTCACAATTCCACACACAAATATTCCACGCCACAATCCGTAAATATTTTGTGTTCAACGCAAAAAGTTATTCTAAAATGATGGATCAAACCCTAACTTTACATTAAAAAAATAAAATTTTATTCCAAAATGGCAGATCCTAGATAGCAGGCAAAATGTAAACCCCATAAAAAAGAAGTACAGTACTTCTTTCTCATATGGGATAGCTGATGATAAGTCGATATTATTAAATAAAATCAGGGCCTTTTGAATATTTTCATTTTGTAGTTTTTTTATTACAAAACTCATTTTGAGAACAGAAAGAGATAATTAAAAACGGATTGTCGTATTCAATGCAAAAAATTATTTTGAAATAATGTGTCACAACCCTATCTTACATTAAAAAAATTAAAGTTCATTCCAATATGGCGGATCCAAGATCGGTGGCCAAAACTGTGAACAACATCAAAAAGAAATAGAAGTTTATCAATAATGTTCCAGTGGTGGTTAAGATTCTATATCTTAAGAAATGTGAAAAAATTAGGGGTGGGGGAAATTTAAAAATCACCCTGTATATTATCAGTTAAAAACATTTAATATTTGAATTCACAATAAATTACACACCAAGTACTCACAATCTTAAGTATCTAGACACTCTAGAAAACTCTAAGCTTATCTAGCATCTGGTCAGTTTGTAACTGACCAACTGTAACTGACATATTTTCTTTGTAAAACTCGTCTCGTTTGAAGTCAGCAATTTTATTGTTGTTGTACCTCACGCCTCCAATAGTGAAAACGCACCAGCTACCTCTACTGATAGAAACCCCTGTACTTTAACAATATTTCCTTAAACTACAAATTAACAAACCCACATTGTATCAAGTTTGTTTTGTGACAATGACAATGCATGAAGATATTCATAATTCATATTACATTCCCTCCTAAACTACTACTGTCACCTAGTCAACTAAGAAATGAAACAAATATGTCTAATCTGAATAACAAAATAGGAACTATTTGAGCAAAAATGAACAACATTCCTTCACTGGTTCACATTAATTAAAGTAGTATATAACCACTTCAAGAGGCAAACTGTTACACCAAAATTTATTTGTATTTGCAATTCATGCATTTTTTAAAAACTTGACATAATTTATTGACATCATTTCATCAAATCCGCAAGTTTCTTCACAGGTGCCTGAAAGCAACTGAAAATATTGTGAATCAGTTTAAAATAAACCCATAAAAATATAGTCAACTTTGGGAATGATGCTTATCAAAAATCAAAGCGATAATATATTACTCGTAGCGTTAGATGTGCGGATGCGGCCAATGCAAGCAATTTCAAACTTAAGGAATAAAGTGACATGTTGAGTTGAGTACAATCAGTTTGCAAAACAATTATTTTCAAGTTTTAGTCATAGTTAAACGCCATAAAACTTCAAAAACCATAATAAAAAAACAATAACACTAATTGAAGGAATTTTCCCAGGAATTGAAGGAAAAAGAATACCGGAATTTTTAGGTACCCAATTATGCTCGGGTTCCCGAAATCCAGGCATCCCGAATCCCGGGATTGACAAGTAATGTCCTTAAGTAATGTGTGAAAATAAAAACCAAATACATTAAGATTAATTGGACCACCAGTTTGGACAAGAAAACTATGCCCTACAATAATTTTCATTTCTGTGCTTCAATTTAACAAAGTAAATATATTTTTTATTAACTGATGCAAATTGTTGCAAAACAATGAATATTCTCAACAGTTTTGGTTACCACCATAAAAAATATACCATTGTTTTGTAAGGCTAATAATTAAACCAGGTAAAAAAATTCTTTTCTATGATTTACTTAATGCAAATGTTGAGAAGTGATTAAAAAATTATCTATGACGCCTAAAGTTGCCACATAATAAAAATGCCCTAATCTATTTCTTTTCAGTCCCTTTATATATTTCAGTTTATTAAATATATTTTACAATTTGTGCATGGAAAATTACGTGGTAATTCAAACTGGACACAAATACTTGACAAGGTGTTTTAACGATTTTGCACTTTGGGTTAAATATTATCAATCGATCCTTTTATACTCTCTACTTTCTAACAATTGGACACCCCCTCCTAACCACTAACAAAGTTTTATAGGCTATAGATCTCTGTTGTCAAGATTTTTCTGTGATACTGTATTTCACTAACATTAATCAGATTTACAGTTTTGTAAATCTGTGTATCTCATATACATTTGAAATATTATTTCATAAGCTGAATTAGAACTGAAAGTAACTTAATTTAAAGCTGAATACAAGTAGCATGCAGTACATCTAATGTACACAAGTTGTGTTATATACATTGAAAAATAACCCTAACAAGCCAAACAAGAATGTTAACAACAGAGGTGTTGTACATTTATAAATAACATTTTACATGAGGATAAAACTAATTAATACTTGCCATACAAAATTAAAACTAACCAGATATTTTATTTCCTATGAAATATTACTACTCCGATAATAAATACTTATATTATCATTGATAAGCCTTCAAAATTAAGAAAATGTATCTGCCCATATTTTATTGTACTAATGGAATGTAAGAAAAATATTTTTTTTTAATTGTGTTTGCTCTTGAGAAAAAACATCAATTTTTTTAAGGGCAAACGCAATTCCAAATTATCTATTCAATTCCCAAAGTCCAACTTACCAAACATTTTCTGGTTTTATTTTCTTTTTTTATGGCACCTAGGTCTATCTTAGGCTGACTGCAATATATCAATAAGAAATGGGCCTGACCTCAAGAGTTTGATAAGAGGAATGAGAAAAGTTCCCAGACACCAATTATTATTCTTTTGAAGAATCACTTTTCTTGTCTAAACTGGTGGTCCAATAAATTATTCAACTTAAATGCGTTTGCTGTGTGGTTTTTATATTCCGGCAACAAACTTCTCTGGAGGCTTGTGTGTTAAGTTAATAAATATTTAAACAAAAATATCCCCATCTCAGCAGACATGCATACTCAGAGAATTTCTCATTGAATTTGATGATTTCTTGATTTTCTGTAAATACTATATAGGATGGAGTATGCATATTAGCTGCCGAGGTATTGGAAGCAGATATCCCTAACTTAGAGAAGGTAGGTACAAACAAACATTGATTAAATTTCATTAAAAATATCTTAGTAAAAATGAATAAGGCATTTTTGAGGATATTAAGAGTATTAATTAAAAAAAGAATAAAATAAATACATAAACTATTATAATTAACTAGAAAAACATTCAAAGGTTTCCTAAGAAAAAGCTAATTTATAAAAAAAAACATTTATTATAATTCCACTAGTTTTTTTAGTAACACTTTTGACCCCGTCGTTTCTTGTTTCTGGAGAAACTTTTTCATGGCCTCTGTGATCTTCTTCTTGAGTACTTTGTTGATTTCTTCACATTTCAACTCGATCATTCTACAAAAAATAACAAAAAAAATTCAACTGTCAAAATGAATTTACATACACATTACTTTGAGGCTTTATGGGCTGCTAAAGGACTTAGGAGGCCAAGATTTCAAACATGAGCAAATCATTCAAAACAACATGACATGTGTCTTATCTCTATTTGTTTTCTGATTCTATGTACACTAGAACCTCACAAATCCGAAATAATTAATTGGAACCAGGCATCGTTCAGATTACCGGAAGCTCAGATTAAGTAAATATTTAAACTATGGAACTGCAATGAGATGAAAAGCTTCTAGAAGCGGCTTTTATATTACCTAGTGTACTTGTTGCTCGAAATCGAGCAATTTAATTTGAAGCATGACATGTTATTGCTAAATTTATTGCTTTTAGTTCTCCGACCAATCCAATAGTGACTAATTCACTCAATACACGGATTTACACCTGTACATTAACAGATGTTGAATGCTCAACCTAGTGCAAATAATAATTTTCTAATGGTAAAGTTTCACGTTTAAATTTTAGATACTGCCCTCATTTTTCGATTCTCATCAATTTTTGAAAAAAATAAACTACAGACAAGCCTATCTATCAATGACACTAAAACATTGGTTGAGAAGCATAGGAGGAGTTCCCATTACAAAAAAAACCTCTTAGTTTATTAAATAAGTATAGATATATCTTAAAATAGCCTTCTTGTGTAGTTGAAAAATATTTCATGAGTATCAACTCGTGGATGGTACAAATAATATTTAAATGACATCTTAGTAATCTTCCTCTGAAAGGTATTTTTTGTTTTACTTCTGCTTCACTCATGGTACATTAAAAAATATCGCAATTAAGCAAAACAATGCATCAGAATTGCGCTATAACAATCGCTTCAGGGACAATAATAGCGACTATCGCTCAGCGATTATCGCTCTGCTATTATCGCTCTGCTATTATTGCAAGAATCGCTCGAGGGACAACGCACCTTTCAGGTGATTATCAGATGTTATTCTGTCACTAATGTGGCCGCTTTCCTATACGACTATGACTGAATACAATTGACTAAAACACAAACGATACAAATATCATTGACGGAGGATATTTAATTCTTCAATATTTAAAATTTTCGGCCATTTAATGTAGTACTTTCTGTTGGTGGCGACCACTTTTCTGTCATCTGATCACCCTCAACAGCCAATTTGACATGGTATCATTGAGTATGTTGAAGAATCGGCTCTGAAAGTCACGACTTTCACTGAACTCGACAGGGCCAAATCCATGTTAAGTCGAGATTGTGGGTTTTCACGTATTTCCAATCAGTGGTTCTGATTGTCTGGGAAATCGGTTTAACGCAGTTTTGATTACCGGGTTTCTGTGAAATTTTCAATTAATCCATGATATATTTTTCAAACTTTATGACGCATGAAGTTTAAAATTGGCACTACTTTTAGATTTGTCAAGATACATAATTTATATGACTTTTAAATTATGAAATGTTAGTTTCAAAATGACAGCCATGTTTCAGCCCAAAACATCTGTTAAACTAATTTTATTTTTTTATTTTACCAATACAAAAAGTTTTAAAAAATTAATTAGTATTAATAATCTATCTAAAAATAATTATATTTAAAGATTAAACGACAAACAATGGAGATGAAGCTTTTTTTTAATAAGCTTGGTCCATGATTTTGTGTATGAACCCCAGAATCTCCATCGTATCGTTTAATCTTCTTGATCTTCGCATTTTTTGTTATAAAATGAAAATTTTCTAGTAATTCGTAAAGTTTTAATAACTTTTTAGTTTTTTAGGCTTTCAATATTTGGTACAGCATTTAAACGTTGTATACCTTCAGATGCGTACTGACCCTAAATTCACAAGTTTCATCATCCCTTTAAAATTATGTAGAATAGAACACCCACTGAACTTCTGCTCCCCAAATCAACACTGCAACACTCTCCAATTCATTCAACCTGAGTTTATTCCCTTTGGATTTATTCATGACTCTTAAAACCTGGTAATATTCAAGGCATGTTCCATCAATCACAAAATTTTACAAAAAAAAAACATTTAATAGTACACAATTTTTAATTTGTTAGGTAAACTTTTTTTTACTTTTGAAAATGGAATCTGCAAAAACAGTCCTATACTCACAGTACTAGGATGAAACACCCTCGATTGAACTGCATAACAAAGTTCAAATCTTTCTCTGTCAGTCTTGATGCGAGCACTTTTGGAAATGTTTCTGAAAAGTAAAGAGAACATATTTTTCAGATGCATTTTACAGAAGATTTTCTAGATATGGAGGATTTTATCAACTTTTGAAGAACCTAAATTTTTCATCTTAAAAGTCGTACTTTGGTAATTATCTTATCTTATCTTATCTTATATTATTATTATACTCTAAAACAAGCTCCGTTTGTCCGGGCAAAGTTTTTTTTCGCTCCAAGGATTTTTGATTTTTTTTATTGAATATGGGGGTTTTGGCCACCAGAAATCGATTGGAGCTGGTCCCATAGCTGGGAAAAATCCGGTTTTCGAGCTAGAGCCCTTCAAAGATCCCATGTTATCCTTATGGAGATTTTTAAATTGAAAAAAATCAGCTGATAACTGTAGATAAAATAAACCTATGTGTTACGTCTTTAACCTGTGGTTTTAGGAAAATCATACCAATGTGCAGCAAACCTTGCGCCTGGCGAGGGAGCGGAGCGAACGAGCTTTGTGTGAAAAACGAAAGTAATAATTTTACCGAGCTTAAGCTCGGTCCCCCTGGTACTCTTATACTCTAAAACAAGCTCTGTTTGTACGTGCAAACTTTTTTTTCGCTCCAAGGATTTTTTATTTTTTGGTTGATTATAGGAGTAATGGCCACCAGGAATCGATTAGTGTTGGTCCCATAGCTGGGGAAAATCCAGTTTTCGCGCTAGAGCCCTTCAAAGTTCCCATGTTATCCTTATGAAGGTTTTTAAATTGAACAAAAAATCAGCTGATAACTGTAGATAAAAACAATATGTTTAAAGGAAAATTATACCAAAGTGCAGCACCCCTTTGGCCTGGCGAGTGAGCGAAGCGAACGAGCTCGTCATTTTGTTAGTAGGTATTAGCTTACACTCTCACACATGTGCGAAAATGCTAATCAATTAGTTCAGTTTCAGGGTGTCTACTGATATCTGATTTTGGAATTCCAGTATATTTCCAGTATTTCCAGTACATTTTTTCAAAAAGTTCCAGTATCACTCGCGAACTATTCATCTAAATAAATATGGAGTAACAATAACAAAATTTTATACATACAAACCAATTTAACACAATTCTTTGTTCTAAGAGAAAGCCACTGGTCAAAATTCAACCAAATATTCACCTGATTTGGACTCTAATTTATTTAATAAATTACCCTTCCTCCATAAGATTAACATCAAAATTTTAAAAGCCTGTAGGGCATACCCCTGGGGGCTGATTGGAATTATAATGGCATTCTGTTCATCTACAGGATGAACCTTTCTAACAGTATGATCAGATTTCTCTTAAGATAGGGTACATACAAGCTAAGGAAGAAGGAAGAAAATAAACATGGTTGCCTATTAATATATAGATACTTATTGATTGTGATTAATAAGTAATTACTTTCCAATGATAACAATTTTTAATATAAATTTTTTATTAGACTATTTAAACTTTCCTTAAATAACCAACCCTCCATACCGCACACTTTATTTAAATTTTTTTAATACATAAGACAAAAAAGTATAGTTAACTGCAAAAAATTAATGAAATAGAATAATAGTAAAATAAATACTCACATAATGAATAAAATTTAAGAAAGAAAAATGAATTTTTAGTACAAAATCTAACATTTTCTAAGCTCAATCTTTACACAAATATTTATATTTCTTAATTGCTAAATTAATTATTAGAACAAAACTACAAGTTTTCTGATTTTGGTTTGCAAACAAACTTGATAACCATGAAATATTTTTACATCGGTATGTACGGATCAAATTACAAGATCTATATTTATGCATTTTAAAAACAACAATTTCCAATTTTTAATAAAAGTACCAGGGGGACCGAGCTTAAGCTCGGTAAAATTATTACTTTCGTTTTTCACACAAAGCTCGTTCGCTCCGCTCCCTCGCCAGGCGGAAGGTTTGCTGCTCATTGGTATGATTTTTCTAAAACCATATGTAACACGTTGGTTTATTTTATCTACAGTTATCAGCTGATTTTTGTTCAATTTAAAAATCTCCATAAGGATAACATGGGATCTTTTAAGGGCTCTAGCGCGAAAACCGGATTTTTCCCAGCTATGGGACCAGCTCCAATCGATTTCTGGTGGCCAAAACCCCCATATTCAATAAAAAAATCAAAAATCCTTGGAGCGAAAAAAAACTTTGCCCGGACAAACGGAGCTTGTTTTAGAGTATAAGATTTAATTTTTCCAGTATCTATAATGAAATTCCAGAATAATTCCAGTATTTCCAGTATGGAAATAAAATTCCAGTATAATTCCAGTAATTCCAGTATCAGTATACACCCTGAGTTAGTAAACAACGGAGCATCTCCCAGACAAATCAAAATAGATACTAACAGACAAATCAAAATATTTTGACCTAATAAGAATTCATTGCTTATTTTAACTTTTTCTGTAAGCACTTTTTAACCCCTTCAATGTGAATTATCTTAATAACCAACAAGACAATAAGAGAACAAGACAACAAGAGTGTTGTTGCGGACAACTCAGTCTACTTGGGCAATAATCATTTTGTGGGTTCTCAGACCACAGAGTTATAGGGCAAAACCGTGACTTAAAAAATTACAACGTTCTGCAGCAGCTAGGTTACATATTTATGGTTAAATTTATCTCAAATAAATTCTCTAATCTAAAATTAGTCACTTCATAGCAACAAAACATAGTTTTGGTATTCTGGATAGGTGTAAATGGGCAAGTATAGGTCATTGACAGGAGCATCCTTCTGCCACCCTGTAGTCACTGTTGATTTGCCGAGTGATTCAGTACCCCATACGTATTGTTTTCTATGAATAACTTTTTAATGTATTTGTGTCATATTTAGCAGTAAATTACTGAAACCGAACTGCTGCAACACGCTGTACACTTGACTTAGTTCATGTGGCAGGCCTGTGTCACAGCCGTGGGTGCAGATGCGTTTCCAAGATCCTTATAGACATGGCTGTTTTTTCGGTATCAGGACTTTAAAAACCATCAACATAAAATCATTTCATTTTTAAAAAATGTTTACAAAAAAGTAGAATACTTTCCTCTTGATTTATCCACTTACAGTACACTCTCGTTCATCGGAACTAATGTGGCGGACGGCCGGTTCGGATGTCAAAAAATTCCGATGAAGCGGAGTCCGTCGTGAGTCATCATTTCCGCAAGTACCTATCGCGATTGTATTCACTCTTGTTTTTAAGATAACACAAGAGATTTTATGAAAATAAGGCACTCAAACATTTAACATGGTAACAATGACCTTTTAGGAATAAAAACAACGCAGGAAATCAAGATCCAAAATCTTAATTCTCATATTCCATATTCATATTTCAGCAGTCAACTGACTTCCACGTAACACAGGTGCAGTCGCGACTGAGATAGACTGAATGACTGTTTGGGAAGCATACGAAGCGGATGTATTGTTCACTTCCTGCCCCCTTCCTCTTTCTAGTTTTGTGCCAATACTCCACGGCCTCGTAAATCACATCGATGGGTACAGATTATGGAAAACGCCTGATGACGTTTGATGCAAAATGTGATACTTCACTGTTGTGCGGATAGAACGAATGGAAATTGAAGGCGCTAAAACGGAAAAATGATTTATTTCGTAAGAAAAAAAATTAATAATGTCCAGATTTTCAGTTCCGATGAAGCGGAGTTCCGATGTCGCCGAGTCCGATGAATGAGAGTGTACTGTATTAAGATTCAAGTAAAAGGGTTATTTCTATTTTTTTTTTTTTTTTTTTTTTTTTTTTTTTTTTTTTTACCACTTATTTTAAATTGTTGTGGCAACTGTGCAGTATAGCAAACAAGTACCCTTTGATAAAAAAAAACAAAAAAAAACAAAAAAAAAACTGTGTTCAATTACAATTTTTAAAAAATTTTAGTTTAGATGTTTGACCTCGACTCTTGTCTTCCTCTGTCAGCCGCGGGTGTTGCTGGATCAGCTTCTTCAGCACCAGATGCAACGCGCTATCCTCGATGACGTGGAACTTCCTCTCGCTCACCTCCACCATGCTGTCGGGGTTCAGGATGTGGTCAGCAAGCGCCTCATACGCCTTCCGCAGCGCCTCCCCTGAACACCACAATAGTGATGAAAAATATATGTCAGTAACAGTTAACAAAAAATAACTTTTGCTTTTAACAGTTGACAAAAACAACAGTGACTTATTAACAGTTACTGACTAAAACGTTATCAATTCACAGACAACGACATAGCAAATAGGAATGATCATCATTTAGATAGTTCTGCAATAATAGAATAACTGGCCATTCTTGTGGCAACAGCTAGGAGGAAGAAAGATCATCATCTAGGCCAGTGTTTCTCAACCGGTGGTATGCACACTAATAGTAGTACGTGAGAGAATTTCAGAGGTACAGACGCAAAAGACAAAGAAGAAAATTAAAAATAAAATACGGTACAAAGAAAATAAAAAAATCCCGGGTCAAATCAACTTGATGCAGTATTTTGGTCAGCACACTTCATTCTGCGTAACAACGCATTACTTTTTATAGACTCAAACAAATTACAGCCGTGTACCAATTTAGGAAAGTAAATTATTTTCAACACTCCCGATTGCCGAGCATATTTATATTAACGAATAATGATTTTGTGTCCAAAACCATCTGAACTTGAATTATTTTAAGTTCAAGATCTACCTTAAACTATTCAAGTTACGTGACACGCTCCGATTCAAAACATTCAAAGAAAAATTTATTTGGTCAAATCCACAGATCAGATAGTGGTGTGGTCCGGGAATATTCCCAGTGGGAAGGACCTTATAAAATGGGAATTTACCAGCGAACATTTAATTGGCCTTCAAAAAGTGAGAATTTAAGATTTTAAAAATTTATAATTTTTTTAAATTTTTAGCAGTTTTTTAAAGTCAACCCAAAATAAATTTGGTAATATTATAAATAAATATTAGGCTTATATCTATCTTTATCAGTAATACATTCAAAATTAAGTATATCGAAAATTTCCACTAAAAAACCGGCCTTAAACCCTTATTGGAAAAAATACCATTGGTGACACAGCGTTTTAAGTCAAAACAGAGAAAATTTTAAGGGCTAGGCTAAAAATAAAGGACATTAGCAGCCAGTGTTTAACTTTCAAAGCTACATTAGCAGCCAGTGTTTAAACTTACAAAACTCACAATTTCACGTGACTTAAATAATAAACCGGAAAAGCAATGAACCCCATAGTAATGTTCCAAGTTCAGGGTGTCTATTGCCAAAGAAATATAAAAATCAGTGACTTTTCCGTCTCTAAGATAGAAAATGTTGGGGGGAAATTTCAAAAGTCGCAAAACTTTTGCTCGCAATCGCATTATTTTTGTAATTTCTACTAAAAATGTGTGACTTTTCTTGCATTTTAAAGAAAATTCAGTGACTTTTTGGTGACTTCGGTGATCATTAACTAAAATCAGTGGCTTTCGGTGACTTCAGTGACTGTAGACCTCACCGTTGCCAGACTTGATGACAGCCAGGGCCACCATGGCCATAGAGCTGTCGCCCAGCCAGGTGGCCGGGTCGGAGGCGACCTGAGTCAGCAGAGGGGCGCTCACCGCCTCCAGCATCTCCTGCTCTCGCACACGGCTGTCCTTCTTCCTGCATCACAAACACAACACAAAACAGTTGAAATCGGGTCTGGATTTGATGGCAACAAAGTTTTAAGTCTTGAGGAAAAATTGGAATGTCAAATGAAGAGATAGACGGGACCCGAAATTTCAGGAAAATTTTTGGGAGCAAATTTGTCCGGGATATGGTTTTACTCAGGAGTTTATCGGGACAGGAACTGCCGAACTATAGTGGTTTACATCCGGCAGCCGGCGATCGGCGATCTCGCTAATGAGGAAAACAGCACAAAAACATGGCCGGCCCAGACGATCTATTGTCTGGCAGTAATTTATTCAAGAGGGGTGTTTTTTGCTCCTAGTACCAAATGCTACTTTCTGAACCAATTGTCTTAGAAAACTAAGGGATGGCTCGTTTGTTTCGTCTTATTCTTACAAATTAAACAAAACGTCAACCAAAGTTGTTTGACTTTCCAATGAGAGGGAAAGTGGCAAAGTATTGTTAAATAAATCAATCTTTAGTTGAATAACTGTTTTATAATGTTAAAAGCATCTTATTCTTTCTTGGTTTCTATTTTTAGCACATCTCGGCAGGGGACCAGTTGTTTCTAGCAGACAAGGTCATTACTCTGCTATTGCGTCCCATCCCCATCCCACCACGCCATCGCTCTGATTCGTTTCTCCCTGACCACATGACTACGATCACAATTACGCCACCAACTGATTTACGGATCAATTTCCGTGTTTCATTGCTTTTTTTCCATTGTTAAATTAAATAATAATTAGTACAGTACACTCTTGTTCATCGGAACTAATGTGGCGGACGGTCGGTTCGGATGTCAAAAAATTCCGATGAAGCGGAGTCCGCCGTGCGTCATCATTTCCGCCCGTACGGTGACATATCGTGATTGTATTCACTTTTGTTTTTAAGATAACACAAGAGATTTTATGAAAATAAAGCACTCAAACTTTGAACATGGTGACAATGAACCTATAGGAATAAAAACAACGCAGGAAATAAAGATCCAAAATCGTTATTCTCATAGTTCATATTCATATTTCACTCATATTCCAGCAGTCAACTGACTTCCACGTAACACAGGTGCAGTCGCGACGCGAGACAGACTGAATGACAGTTTGGGAAGCGGTCAAAACGGATGTTCACTTCCTGCCCCCTTCCTCTTTCTATTTTTGTGCGAATACTCCATGGCCTCGTAAATCACATCGATGTGTACGCACAGATTATGAAAAACACCTGATGACGTTTGATGCAAAATGTGATACTTCACTGTTGTGCGGATAGAACGAATGGAAATTGAAGGCGCTAAAACGGAAAAATTATTTATTTCGTAAAAAAAAATAAATTAAATTCAGTTCCGATGAAGCGGAGTTCCGATGTCGCCGAGTCCGATGAACGAGAGTGCACTGTAAAGAGATTTATTCTAAAGTAATTATTTTAACATATTGATAAATGATGGTATTGTCCTCTAAACTGAGAAAATAAATAAAATTGAAATTAACTTTTTGTGACCCCGGTTAATCCGCAATCCGGTTTACCCGCCCCACGGATAATCGGGAGTTGACTGTATTATACCACATATTCCTTTTTTATAGCTACTGGCTAGAATGAAGAAACTCCTTGATTAACAGAAAGTACTGTTTCCAGATGTTGACAGAAAAATGTAAATGTTGATTTACCAGACTTTTCTTACTTCACGGTCATGTAAAATTTAAATGAAGTTATACGTAAGTTTTTCTTCTAAAATACCAACAGTTTTATTATTATTATCGTATTATTATTATTTGACAACTAAAATATCAGCACATTTCCCCTTGGTTAAAAAATCACGTTTTTGTGAGTTACTCTACATGAAACTTAAGGCTATAAAGGGTTATGGAGAGCTCAGGTAAGTTATTAGTTGCATACCTGACGGCAATTGCATCCCCCTTTTCCAGAATCTTCATTTGTTGAGGGTGGAAGTAAGCTGGATCCCTATGTGCTACTAGATACAGGATAACTTTTCTTCCCCATTCATTCTTGGCCATTTCCACTGCTTCAGTGAGAACTTCAGGTATCAGAGCCTACAAAATACAATCAAATTGAGAACTAAAAACTTATCGTACCACAATTAGGTGGAATATTGTAGGCAGTATACTGCGTATGATTAATATCTCTCAGAGATCATAAGTTCTATACCTTGATAAGCTTTCTGCCGTTGAACCACCTTGTTAGTTAGGAAGGAAGCTTGATTGCTTCAAATTTTTTTACAGTTGACTTGTGATAATCGGACAGTTATGGGGCAACCTACCACATCTCATCTACACAGTCAGGACACTTGTGTTAAAATTACATGTATTAGTGTGTTCGCCACATGGGATCACCAGACATACCAGTAAAGATTGTACCACAGGCTTGGAGCTCTAGTGGTTCGCTAGCATGATTGGCTGCAGTGTTAACTCGGATGCCATTCAAAATGAGCACTAGTGAACCGTCTTTAGCGCTCCAAGCCTAATGCTCGTTACTCTTATGTCTGGTGGTTTCGGACAGCACCTGAATAGATTGAGTGTCATGACTGTCACCCAATTATCTATTATAGACTGTGAGCTGACATACCACCATCACAGCTGATCGTGTATTTTGGAATTGTATATTGGTGTGATTCTGGGTCATTGATATTATCACAAAGTGTATACATCATTCACAACTATGGTATCTTTGGATTGTGCTTTACCATTGCCTTTTTTTAAGGAGTGGATTTTCTGGCCAAATATGTTTTCCAGATCTTTGAGTTGAAGAAGATGTGGCATCGTACTACCAAGCATGTCGGACTATCACAAGTCATCTATATTATAGCATTTTTAATTAAAACTCACCAAGTTTTTTTAAAGATATTATCCAGTTTCTCACAACCAAAATTCTAACTTAACTGAAGTAATGGTGAACTGATGTATTTTAGATGGTCACTCTTATATTTTCTGAATATTGCACACACCTTTTTCACTAGGACGGTGTCATCAACGCAGTCAAACAGAGCGAGAAGCAAGATGTGTCCGACCTCGGAACATGCAGTTTCCTTCACCTTACCCTTCAACGCCTTCACGATCACTTTTTTTATCTAGAAAAAGAGCTAAGGTTAGTGACTGATATACACTTACCGTGTCTGTTTAAACCTATTTATTGCACTTATAATCATAATCTATTCATTATCTTATACAATGTTAAGTGAATGGTGAATTAACTCTTTGTGGCAGTTATTAACGTGAGTACAGAATCCTGTGTCAGTTTCATAGAATTACTGTAATAACCCTTAATCATTGTCCTGCTATCAGGTTAATACAGACAGCATTGTAGTTATATGGAAATTTGCTTGGATGCTTCCATGAGTCTATTGATTTCATTAAAAATTAGTTTCACGTGCCGATACAATTGGTACATTCTTTTAACTTTTGAGATTATCTATTACTTTTTAAAGTGTAAACATGAAAGAAATTACTTGTTATCTCAATATTAAGATAGAAATAATTTGATTTCTACTTGCCTGAAGCTTGAAAATATATTTTAGCAGATCAATAGTTGATTTTTTAACTAACACATAAGACTTTCCATAAAACATATAACAATGATAATAAAAAAGCAACACCTAATGCACACCACCGTATTCTACTTAAAAATAACTTGATGGATTGTAAAATTTTAAACTGAGTGAAAAAGGCATTTTGCACCAATATCATATACTCTAATACGAATAAGGTATATTTATATTACAATATCGGTGCAAGATGCCTTTTGCACTGAGTTAAAAATTTGTCTATCCCTCAAGTTATTTTTAAGCTTAAACAAACTGACAAAATGTTTCTTCAGGGTTGAGGAGGTATGTCCCTACCTTGTTGGTGCCGTGCCAGACGACCTGCAGGGCAACTTTGGCGCCCTCCTTGGTTGTCAGGAACTCGAGCACATCGCCCTGTATCAGCTCCAGTATGTCGGTGCGGTCCTGCGCCGAACAACTGGCGAGGAAGTCGTGGAGCAGCGACTGGAGCAGTGTGTACTTGTAGAGCTCCTTCCTGACGACGGGAGAGCACAAGTTAGTAATGAGGTCCCAGGACAACTTTCAAACTGGTTTATACAAGTTGCGAAGTTGACATCGGGTACAGCAAAAGAAGTTGTCATAACATGTGGTAAGTCTTTTGGCTGTCCACTATGACAATTTTTCTTCCTTCATGATCCATACATATTCTATACGGGTCAATCCATTTCAGATCACCCAAAGGTAGTTGCTGGTGGATTTTATTTTTTAGTAATATATTGTGGACAAATCTTATGACACCTATAGAGTTAATATTGAGGGTTATTAAATTTTTCCTATGTCCTATATTTGTACGGGCGGCCATTTTGTTAAGGCAAAACGGTTAATTTTGCATTTTGTAGATGTTTAGGGAAATTCAAAAATCTCCCTTATTAACAAAGATATTTAAATGAAATAAAAACCACAATAATCTGCATGATATATACTACAAGATATGTCCTAATCAAATTTAAGCTCACATTTAAGGAAATGGCTAAAATAGTTTTATAAAAACTAATGTTAAAACTGAACGAAACACCAACTTTAAAGCGTGGTAATATTAAGAAAACACTTAGACTCATCCTTGAGCTGTTGTTTGTCTGTAGGGTTCACACTAAAGAACTTGTAAAAAAAGTTTGAGGTCTGATGGATGTATCCTCTTTTTTTTACAATTCCTCAAAAATGGAAATTTATCAAAATCGGCTCGATTTGAACCGCCATAGCTCAAAAGAGACACATCATAAAAATTTGAAATTTTCACAAAATGTGCTTTCTATATATAGTAACAAACTATTAAAATTTGATCACTGAGACTTTGCTCATTTAGGCAGAGTACTTACTCAAAAAAGCCATGTGAGCAAAGATCGGTATGAGAATTTTCTGCCTCAAAATGAATATAAAAAAAGGAAATTATGGTATTATGAGCTTATAATTGCTTTTCATTTTACCTGAGGCTATTCAAGTCAAAACATAAAAAATGTTCTGTTATTGCAGATCAAAATTTGTTACTAATATTGAAATTATGGCCCATAGCTGTAGTGTATTCCAGTGGTGTTGAATTTTTCAATATTTTACTTTATTGGCACCCATACTATGTCATCTTTTGATAACTAGAACAATGTTATTGTACCAGGTTGATTAAAAAAAACAGTGACGGAAGGTCATTGTTTACTCCGTTTGCATTCTATACGTGGCCGATCCACCATTTAGCTTCGTAAAATATAAGCAACGACGCCTTTACATGGAAAGTAGAAAATGCACCTTTCTTTAGGATACCTACATGAAGTTAAAAAATGTGTACTCATCACATTCTGTTGATTTTTGAAAATTTATACTACTTTATTCCAGAAGTATCGTTTTTGACACAAATAGATTACAATCTTGTTTGTGGAATTTTTTGCAAGTTTTGGTTTGGTTTTTCAAGTTAGAGATTATTTTCTTCAATTATTTTCTTTGTTATTTTTAAGTGACATAAAATGCATACAAATATATTGTATTTGCGTTGACAAGGCAAAAATACTCGCAGCGGAATTCGAAGAACTATCATGAGGACTGTTTAACCAAGTTTAAAACTGCCGTGCAATGATCAAATCCTTTATGCAAAACCAATGTTCCAGTTCTGTAGCCGTAACATCCATATATTATACAATATTGAGGAAAATTATCTGAAACTTGGAAAACAATTTGAAACTTGCTAAAGAATTCCACAAACAAGATTGTACCCCATCGCTTTTTATCAAAAACACCTTTTGAAATTAACTGCAAAAAATATCAAAATCAACATAGTGTGGTGAGTATAAAACTAAATTTATCCCAAAGTACGATGCATTGTACTTTTCTTCCATTTAACAGATATGGTTGCTTGTATTTATGAGGCTAAATATTTGTGGATCAGAAAAACAGCGAATACAAGCAAAGTAAACGACGACCTTCAGATACTGTTTTATCTTCAACCTAGGATATTAACATTGTTTCAGTTATCAAAAGATGACATAGCATGGGTGCCAATAAGTAAAATGTTGAGAAATTTAACACCACTGGAGTGCACTACAGCGAAAGGCCGTAATTTCAAGATTAGTCAAAAATTCTGTTCTGGAATAACTCAATTTTTTCCTGTTTTAAATGAAAAACTATTATAAGCACATAAACAATTAAGTTTCATTTTTGTATATTCAGTTTAAGGTAGACAATTCTTGTACCGATTATTATAAGACATTTACCGATCTTTGCCGACGTGGGTTTTTTTAGTAATTACTGTGTCTAAATAAGCAAAGTCTCAGTGATCAAATTTTAATAGTTTGTTACTATAGATAGAAAGCACATTTTTTGAAAATTTCAAATTTTTATGATGTGTCCCTTTTGAGCTATGGCGGTTCAAATCGAGCCGATTTTGAAAAATTTCCATTTTTGAGGAATTGTAAAAAAAGAGGATACATCCATCAGACCTCAAACTTTTTTTACAACTTCTCTAGAATGAACCCTACAGACAAACAACAGCTCAAAGATGAGTCTAAGTGTTTTCTTAATATTACTATGCTTTAAAGTTGGTGTTTCGTTCAGTTTTAATATTAGTTTTTATAAAACTATTTTAGCCATTTCCTTAAATGTGAGCTTAAAATTGATAAGGACATAACTTGTAGTATATTTTATGCAGATTATTGTGGTTTTTATTCAATTTAAATATCTTTGTTAATAAGGGAGATATTTGAATTTCCGTAAACCTCTACAAAATGCAAAATTAGCCGTTTTGCCTTAACAAAATGGTCGCCCGTAAAAATATAGGACATGGGAAAAATTTAATAACCCTCAATATTAACTCTATAGGTGTCATAAGATTTACCCACAAAATATTACTAAAATATAAAATCCATAAGCAACATTTTATTATAAATTTGGGTGATTTCATTTGGATTGACCCATACAGCGGGGGGCTAAGTACGTGCTGCGGGCATGGAGACACCCCTAGCTGGAATATAATGGACAGTCGGTTGGTTGGCCGTTTAGAGGGCAGAGCGGACCGCCTATTTGAGCCTGAAAATCAGTTGTCACAGGAGGACGGGAGTAGGCCCTCTGAATGGTCAGGAAGCCGTTTGATGTCCTCTCACTCTTTCTCTTCCTTCAATATCCCATCTTTGCGGGGACTTGTGAAAATGCACGTTAGAGGCAGACGTGCTTAACGGTTTTCCGGGGTCTCTTTATCCACCAATAACAACATTAGTAATGAGTGCTGTTTCAGTACCTAATAACAGTTTACGAAGAATAATGTTTTAAACAGTTAAGACACTTGCAAAGTAACAGTAACTGACTGAAACTTTAATCAACTCAAAGACGACTTAAGTAACAGGAATGACTTTTATTTAGACAGTACAGTTTTGTTATAATAGAATAACTGACCGTTCTCAAGATAATGCCTAAGAACTCTCAAAAAAAAAAAAAGAAAAGAAGTTCGCCTAAGAACTAGAACCATTATTAAGTAGACAATTCTCTAGGAAAATATAACTGTGGCTGACGATGATTTCTGATAACGATTAAGAATCACAATGAAGAATAACAACCATGGCCTCGGACTGGGCCTGACTCTTGGTAAAAATGTTATCCATATACAATATACACCCTTGGAGTGACAACGTATAATGTGTTTGTAATCCTAGTAAAAATTACCTTGATTTAATTTAGAAAGAGCAACAGCTGTGATTTTACAATAAATACTTACAATAAATAACATTAAACACAACATCTTTATGTTATTCTTAACTGAGTCAATAAATCCTTCCTCAGTTACAAGCCCTTTTGTAATTTCAGGGGGAAGGCCCATCAGGAGTCAGAAGAAATTCTGAAATGTCAGCATAGGTTAATATGTACACGGAACATCTCATTCAGCAGAGTGCAATACCCCATACTAGACTCCAAATAGATGACCGACTCAGACATGGTAGGCAAACAAACGTTCTATTGATATCCTATTGTGAAAAACTTAAAAATGCACTAACTTTCTTAATTATTAACCTTTTGACATAAGGTTTGTGGATTATTACTCGAAACGCAAAATAAGTTTAAAATTATGTATGATGTGAAAAAGCCAAAGAATATTTATCTAAGATTTCCACGGGGGGACATCTCATTTTTTAGCCTTTGCAATATCAAACACAATTTAAAAAGTCAATGCATTTGGAGTAATAATTCACAAACCCGATGTCAAAAGGTTGAGTACTAAAAGGTCGTTATTCCATTTTTAAATTATACCCAGTGGATTTTAATATAAAGTTTATTTGCCTAAAATTTCCGCCTTGGTCCCCCATTTGAAGTCTCGTTTGCAACATTGTACTCTGCTAAGTGACACCTTTAATTTTATGTACATGTTTCTATGCTGTGAAACGCCACTGCCCCCACCTATAGCTTTGTAACTTGACACTCATCAGCAGCTCTTTTACATTCCTTTAGTTGTCTTTTGTAGTAGTATTTCACATTTACTAGCTAATCGTTAGTGCTCTGCTACGGGAATATCAATAATAATACACACTAGTATACGTGTTGCTCGAAATCGAGCATTTTATTTTAATACAATACAAATGTTACTTTTAGCTCTAAATCAATGACATCCAACCAATACAATATTGTGAATATCTTAAATCACCAAAACTACAAGTATTTACAGCTGATTATTAACAGATGTTTAAAATGTGTTATTTAATCCCAATGTTATTTAAATGGGAAATTTTGAGATTTCAATGGTGAACAGTGCCTTTAATCCGATTCTCATCAGTTTTTGGCGGAAACAATTACAGACCAAGCCCTATCCAACGATACCAAAAAACTTGAAAATCGGATGAAAATTGTAGGAGGAGTTCTCAAGAAAAAAAAAAACCTTTAGCGTATTAAATAAGTACTAGAGATCGCCTCCTGATCGAAATTCGATCAAAATTTCAGTTGATCTGGACCCAAGACGCTTAAAAACATTTTATAACTAAACATCTGTTCTTCCTAATTTTCTAGCAGTTGTTTTTACAACAGCTGTCTTATGATTCATTCAATTCTTTCTCCATAAGATTAACATTGGAACTTTGAAAGCCTGTGGGGCGTAGCCCTGGAGTCCGATGTGAATTAGAATGTGATTCTGCTCATCTACAGGACTATACCTTTCTAACGGTATGCGCGGATTTATCCTACGATGCACACGAGCTGAGAAAAAAGGAGGAAATGAAACATGCTTGTGTATTAATATATAGATAGATTTGGCTTACCTAATATTATTAAAGTACAATTTTTCTTTTTTACACAAAAAAATCCTCAATTTTTTAAATAATATTGTAATGTAATGAGTTTAAAAAATGTTCATGTTCATATTTTTTCTCAATTAGTTAGTAACTTAAAAATATGATTAACTATCTTAAAATGCCTAACTTAAAAATATCCTTCATTTTGTTTCTAACCATATAAACTGGTAAATATAATTTTTCAGTTCATATTATCAATTTATTTAATTTATGTCAATATTTTTATAAAATAAAGTAAATGAGTTAAATTGATCAAGAAGATTGTTTTACTAACAAAGATTTTTCGCACATTGGTAGACTAATACTTGTGGATTTCAATTACCTTTGGTCACAGATCTGTTCTATAACTTGGTCCAACTCACTTGCTTCATGATTTTGTAGCCGTCAATAATTAAAATTAAGCCGCCGTTTCATTTTCTGTTGAGAAGACGTTGCCAAAGAACAAAAGACAAAACAAGACACTAAAAAAAACAATGGTCTAAATCTGAATATATCAGTTTCTGAAGTGAAGATGACTGATATTGAGAAGCGTTTGGACGCCATTGAACAACAGCCTGCGGCAGTTACCTCGTGTCTCCTGAGGAAATTGGTGCCAAACTCAACAATCGGTAAATCAATATGATCAGGCCTAGCAGCAAAAACCGGGGTACAACTAACTACACAGTGTAAAGGTCATACTTGGACAGCAGTTTGGTGAGGTTGGCCTTGGTGGCGGCCAGTATGGATGGCCGCATGTTGTCAGGGATGTGCTGTATGGAGGTTATGTCCGCCGCTACCAGAGCGTGCATCTCGCCGTACATCTCCCGGTGGATCTGGCGGCGCTGCTCTGCCGACGCAAACACAGCGTACATCAGCTCCACGACCCGGCTGGCGTACTGGGACAAGCAAAACAAATCATCATCCATTTAAAGAAAAATCTACACAGTGTGTAAATTTAGTATGGAAACAACATTTTAGTTTTAAATGAGATGGAACAAATGAGATGGAAAAACTATGTTTGAGATCCAACTGCGATAATAACTTCCGCACTTTTTTTCCGCAGGGTTTGGGTGAAAATACCAGTAAATTATTTTTTTTTTATGTTGAGTGACTTGAGACAAGAGCTTTAAAACACTAGACAAATGGCGAAAGCTACAAGCTCTAAGTTAATTCAAGACCTATAAAATAAGGAGTCACCCAACGGGTGTTTACATTTAAAACTATTTAGTTGACCCTCAAATCCCACATTTTTTAGGTAAGTACATAAAAAGTTTTCAAAAAATAGATGTCCTTCCGCCATTTCCACAATATGATATGGATCCTCAGTAAAGATGCTTTAGAAAGTAGTCAGTCTCTGTATGATTTTGTTTGTTCTCAGGGTATGATGCTACAGTAGAATTCTGCTAGCGAAATTAGTTGGTTTTACCTCCTTGCTTAACCCTCCAACTGGTAAAGGTCGCGATCGCGACGCATTTAGGCGTTTCTGTACTGGTAAGATCGCGATCACGATCCATTTGCAAGGGTTCAGGAAAATGCATTCTAATCAGTTATTTTATGGTCAATATCGATGTTTTTTATATAGTATTAAAGAGGAAACAATGCGAAATCTAGTCATCGTATGTTCAGCTGTATTTGTTGAAATACCAGTATGTTGGTAAGACTGAATTTCTGGTGTTTGTTTTTGTTTACGCGTATCGTAGGAACAGCGCTGTTTTGAGGTTATGTTTTTACTTGAAATACAAATTTTAGTGAATTATAGTTAGTTTGCAATGTAATAATGAGTGAATTGAGTATTTATAGTGCTATTAGGGCCTTCTAAATGAAGATTCAGAGTACAAAGTGAAGTTGTCAGTGAACATGAAAATTGTGAGTTAGGCCTAGGCCAAGGTGAGTGAATAGGCCTAGGCCTAACTTTATTAATTTATTATAAATAAATATAATTATTTATATACATAATAAATAGTTATATTTATTATTTATAAATAGGCCTAGTAAAAATTTCATCATAAAAAATTAATAAAATAAAAAAATTTAAAAAATATGGCGGCGAAAAGGTGGTTTGTGTTTACCTCACATATTTGCTTTGTAATATTTTATTTATAATATAAACAATCAAGTGTTATACATCAGTAAAAAGCCAATAAAATTGTGGTCATTTTGGCTATCTTAGTTTTGTTGTATGGACAACATACCTTACCATGATACTACTCTAAAAGGAAAATAATAAGAAAAAAAATCTTTATTGTTACAAAATAGGAGGATTACCATAATAAATTTTTGTATAAGTACACTAAAATCAATATTGTTTTGAATAGCCTATTTCATTCTGAAAAAATTGATATATAATTTGTATGTTTTATATACCAATTTATATGTTTTATGTTGTTTGTACTAAATGTTTGCGCGGCGGCCAAAAAAACCTCACCAGTAAAGGAGGGTATAATGACCAGTTGGAGGGGTAATCCGACTGACTTTCATAAAGAAAGCTAAATTTGAAAAGTTTTAAATGCAAAGGTTGTATTATATACTTTTAATGAGACTCTGAATGCAACGATATAGAATGTTCCACTTTAAGTACGTAAGTAGTAAGTTAAAACATTGCACGTATGTTACATTGTCCTTATTTAGGTACCTAATAGAGCTTTATATGTGTTTTTACATTTCTGGACCATCACTCAGGGCCTTACTCAATGATAACTCTTCATAACTGTCATTTTTATGGTCATCTAATAAACTAGTGATAAATATAGATTGTGATTGTAAATATTATCCTTAATCATTTTAAATAAACCATCAACGATAAAACCTATCAATAACCTAACATTATTTTAATAGCAAAAAATCGTATTTCTGTATAGTATTTACTCTGTTCTATAAATCATACTCTAATTTTACAGTGTGACTGTTATTTTAAGTTTTTCATTCCTCTGATCTGCATGAATTTTTCATTTTAATTTTTGTGACATTTTCATGTTCAACCAAACTTAATCACAGATTATAATCGTTACCCACCAGGTGACTGAAGAGTTTGAAGAAATGGCCGCTGCATGACTGTATGAGGGAGTTGCGGTCGTTCTTGCTGCCATACTTCAGTGCTCGCTTTACGCAGTAGCTGGCGTACTTGGACTGCAGGTAGGCCACTGTGTTGGCGCAGAGCGCTTCGCAGATGGAAGATCTGACGGAGGGAGAGCCGAGCTTCAGCATCCATTGGACCACCCGGGCCATGTCGTGACACTGGACCACCTGCAGTAGAGGTTAGATTAACCCCTTGGCTAGAGGGCTATGGAGAGGAAGGGAATTTGTCCTATCAGATAAGCTAGGCTACTTTGAAAGCTCTTTTGTGATTGAGTCATGGACAGTTCACGGTTATAAGCGCACGAAAAGCTCTAGAACACTTGGGCCATGAAGGCAATAAAAAGGCCGATGCCTTAGCAAAGAAAGGCTCAGCTGAACATCTTACAGGACCAGAGACCTTCTGTAACGTTCGACTTTGTATAGAACAGTCCTAAATCCTAACCTGGGAGAAAGGCAAGAAACTGCAAGCCTGAAACAAGCTCCAAGTGAAAGCCAATCAAAAACACTGATTGGCCACTTTAGAAAGGCATGAAGGGACCTGAACAAAACAGGACCGAATAACAGCAGGACCTAAATAAAAGGGACATCAGCTTACTGATAGAGATGCTGACTGGCTAAGGGCCACTGAAAAAATATCTCAAAACTATCAGACTATGAGACTATCAGATTGAGTCAATCCGATCGATGCAGATTCTGTGCCATGGAGGTAGAATCCGCCGAACAATTAGGCGGGGCTGTCCAGCCGTCGCCCAGAAAGGTTGAATAGCCTATAAACCAGTTTAAGTTTTAAAGCTGTCCTGGAGGTCAGGAATCTTATTTTGCCAATGTTACTCATAAATAGATTCAATAAAGCTCTGCACTCAACAGCAAACTCAACAACTAAAGACTGGTAGACAATACAGGTAACTACATTTTACCTTTTGTGATAGCCAGGAGGGCTAAATCGTAAGCACCTTGGCCAGCATGTCCAAGAGGGTGTTGTTTCTATTACTATTAAACTTGGTCACTTTGGTATTTATATGTATCGTATGGCTCATTTAGCCAGCCACAAAGTTTTAAGAATAAGAAAATAAATTCTGCAGTGCAGAACACCTGAGTCAATATGTAAAAAACTAGTCACAAAACTAGTCACTTTGGTGCAAGCTTCAAAAAGATGAACCGATCTGAGGTAAGCTTAATGGGAGGACCCAAGTAAAATATACAATCGTAGGTTTTCTTGTAATTTGATGGAATCAATTGATTCATTGAGAGCTGCACCGCTGCACTATGGTCAACATTGATTTTGTTACTTTTAACACGTTGAGTGCTGAAAATCAATATAATTGCGTACCAAAATTGTGGAAGCATTTTGGTATATTTTGTTTAGTTACTAAGTAATTGGTTGTATGTTGCTTAAAAGTCATCAGAAGTTGCCTAGGCGTCTATTTTATGTCAAATTTCATGATGTCATTTCCGGTACGTAAATGGGCTCACACTGAAGCAAGGTTGTTGGTATGGGAGAAGGACGACAATTCCCGCCCCGCGCACGTGGTGCCAGCCACACGGGGCGAGAATTCTCACCCCGCGCAACGAGCGTGTTAAATTGTGCTTACTATGTGTCTTTGTGTGCCACTATGGCTTTAAATTTGTAAGATAAAACGGTTTAAATCCAAAAGGTCAATAAACTCATTAAAAACCACCACAACATGTCCATACTTAGAGAAGGTTAAGGTAATAGGTTAAAGGTAATAAACTGATTTAATTTTTTTTTTTTATAAAGAAGTATGTTTAAGAAATTTTACCTAGACATAATTCTTTGATAAGAATTTAACTTTGCAGTAAAATTGCACACATAAATGACTCAAATAATTTATATATTGTTAATTAATAACAATATATAATTGATAGATAAATAAAATGACAATTTCTACAAACAGATCAAATAAATATTTATAAAAATAGACAACAGACAAAAAACAATAAAAAAGATAACAGGTAAACATTGCTATGTTAAAAAACAACTTTATCTAATGCAGAAGCCTTCGGGTTTAAGCATTAGAAATTCTTCAACACAATAAATAACCTTTTTGGTAAAATACTCGTATATACACTATAATTATTTGATGAAAATGTCTGTAAATTTTGATGATTATTGTACACACTGATTTTATCAATATTTTTGGCTAAACATGATTGAGATAAAGATTTATTTTATCCTACGATAATAATAACAATATATCAAATGGTCTTTAGTGGACGTGGATAAGCAATTAACTGACAGGTGTAATATTGGTTTGATGTGACTTCCAAACCACATGAATGATAATTTTCTACCCGAGCCGGGAATTAAACCCGAATCTGCTGGGTGATAACCCAGAGCTCTACTACAGAGTTACGGCCGCTGCCCTGGGAGGGTTTATTTCTTCCCTCGTAATTCCTTCCCTCTTATTTGGCACTGTTTATTTCTTCCCTCCACTAAAATTATAAGTGTATATTACTTTCCTCTACTAGGCAACTGTTTATTTCTTCCCTCTGGTACACTCCAAACTAAAAACGTAGACTTAGTCTAGAGAAAACTCAGGGACAAAATTACAGAGGGAACAAATAAACACTCTAAAATATATATTCACTAAACAGTTTGTTTATTTCTTCCCTCTGGGAGCCAAGTGTATATTTGTTCCCTCTGAGTGGCGAGTGTATATTTCTTCCCTCTGGCACAGCCAGCGCACCAAACAATAGACCTCGAACCGGCCACGACGATGTCTGCGCCGCCGCCGCTCCTCATATCCTGGCCGCTACGGACAGTTTAAATGAACAGCTTAAAAACCCTCTACTTTGTGGTAATTCACGCATACACAAGTCAGCTAGTTATAATCCATTTATGTACACTAAGTAACTGGTTACGATCCACTAATACGTCTGTTAAAAATAAATAAATATATAAGCATTTAACTGTACTTTTCGACGTTTGCTGTTTATCTCGACATTCATTATCTTCTGCCCCTATTTTTAAAAACAATTTTTTCCCATTTCCTCCTTTAAAATTTCCAGTAGAAATAATACCTGTAATAGGCCTAATAAAAAATAACTACAAACTACTATTTATTTGCCAGAAGTGTCAACAGTATGATTATAAAAAGGAGAATAACATACTTCTCACAAATATTAGCAATTAGTTTGAACTTATATAGTCTTCCGTAAAAAAATTCGACAGCCCGAATATTTTGAGGGCTGTAGAACATATCCTCAATGTCGATTGTAAAGTTGTATAAAATGCTACAAATATACGAATTATTACTTAAGCCAACACAAATAATTGGGTTCGATAGCGTTACAATATAATTTTAACAGGATTTGGCACACTTTCATATTTTCTATAGGCCTACACACAAGTAAAATCAGAGAACCCACTTGAAATTACTTTCATTGATACACAAATTTGTAGATTATGTGGCAAATATGCGAATTATTATTTAATGTAACACATAAATCATTCAGTTCACAATAAAATTTTGACAGCATTTGATACACTTTCATAATACATACAGTTAAAATCAGAGAACTCATTTAAAATTACAATGGACAAACAAATTATTCAAAGCCAGGAAAATTTGGCCTAACAGTGGAATTCAGTCCAGTGCATAATTCTGCGGGATTAGTAAAAAAGTCCTCTCTTTTTAAGCGAATACAATGTTCAGTTGCCGCGTCCGTACTGGCCGATTTGTGGCAAACTTGTTGCGCGAACACAAAAAAATAACAAACATTTCTAACGAACGACTTCAAACTTTGCAAATAACTTACTTCTAGAATAAAAATAATAAAAATACAGGTCTGTATACCAGGAAAAATCTTATTCCGTTATAATATTTAATTAGAATTATAATAATTTTAACATTGGCCTTATGGAGTTAAAAATTAAAACAAAGAAATAATGAAAACTGCTGACCAAACTGTCAAAGTGCTAACCACGTTTTCCAGTATAAACATATTTATCCCCATTGCAACCAGTTTCTAAATTACAGTTTCTAAATTATTATAAATGGTACTATAATAAAAACAATTGATCATGTTTGAATTCGTAGCTTACTTTATACTGGTGATTATGAATGTTTTGATAAATACTTTAGATACTTTATTTGAAACACCGACGCACTCTGTGGTGCGTATTTTAAGGTGAGTATGACTGAAGGGGTGAGTGTGATGATTGTGATGGATCAGATGAGGTGTAGCTTTGTTACTGACAAATATCAGCTGTTTTATTTGTCAAGATCATTAATTAATAGCCCAATAACCAAAGGCAGCTGGGTCCAGTATCGAACCATCAAAAAGCACTAACTTTTCTCAGGATCAAACCGGCTACCTTCAGATTCAAAGGCGAGCTCTTTAACCACTCAGCTACCCAGCCAGTCATAAATAAAATAAATAAATAAAATAAAAGTTGTGTAAAAGTATAAATACAACTAATCAATTCGAAGTACGATCCGGCCAACAGTCAACTTACTATAGTCTTAGTACTTAATAAATGGCCTGAACTATTTCACATATTCTTTAGGAATAATCAATAAGTTGACTAAGTTAATAAATGCGCATTTTTGGAGTCTGAATTAAGCACTTTTCTTCTTCTTTCATCTTTTTCTTCCAATCAATTTTGAAAATTGAAATTAAATTTAAAAAAATTATTAACAATTATGCTGTTAACAAAAAAACTGGAATCCACGTGTTACAGATACAACTTGTGGTTCAACTTGTGCAGCATCCGTAGGCAGAGCCGTAGATTGCTGGCTAAAACAGTCAGAAAGGCAAGTGAGCAAAGCAAACGAGCTTGTCTTGCGAACAAGAAAAAGCCTTTTTCACTTGACATTTTATTTTATCGAGCAAATGCTCGTTAGCCAAGTACTATAGTCTATAAATATGAATATAAAAATCTGTATGCTAAATCTGACTGTATACGCTAACATACAAATCTCAAAAGGCATTTTTCTTCCAAAACGAACTCGTTCTCTCCGCTCACTCGCCTATATTTAATGTAGGCCTAAGGTGATGCACTCTTGTGAACTCTGGTATGAGTTTGTTGAAACTAACACGTAGATGTAACCTCGTTAATTACCAGGTAATTTCATTATTGTTGCCAATTCTTTTGTTTTAAAATTTAATTACAATTTTATAAATTGCTTAGATTTTTTTTCTTTTACTTTTATTAACTAAGTAGCCAAAAACACCATTATAAATAAGGCCTACCAAAAATGAAAACTGATAAATTTATTCGATTATTGTATCATTTAGTAATTCATTTACTGGCTCCAATGGAAAAAAACACATAGGCTATTTATGCTGGAGCACGGGTTCGTGCTTTGGCAGTTAGTTGAGTCAGGTTTTTTCAGCAACTCTTTAATAATGGTGGTTGAAGTGCATGGTTTTTCCCATAAGAATTGTTAAGAGCAAGAAATCTTTTTGACATTAATGTTATGACGTACGTAAAGCCGCGTCCGCACTGGCCGAACATGTTCGCTCGCCGAACAAAGTTATTCCAAACTTTTGTCTGTTCGTTGCTAACCTTTTAGAATGTAAATCATATGGACGGTAATTGTTTGATAGGAATGTTTGTTGATTTTTTTGTGTTCGCCACGAATGTTCGGCCAGTGCGGACGCGGCTTAATAGTAATATTTTGACATAAAGTAATTTTTTAGTACGAGAAAGAAGGGGGAATAATCTTAGATCACTTATTACATAATCACTTTATAAAAAAAACACAATTGACAATAGATTAAGAATGCTTCGCGAAGGGATAGGCCTATGCTTAAACTTCAGATTGAACCTACAATTACACTGATGTCTCAGTGCCAACTGGAAAATATATGCCTAAATAGGCCTACTAAAACTGGTGTACCATAAAATTGTAAATTTCAGCATTGTGATTATTGCGAAATGTAATCGGTAAACCTTTTATTTGGGTTTTCCAATTATACAATAAGAGAGGAAGGGAAATACCAAAGCAAGTTTCTGAGAGGGCGGGTTCTTTTGCGATGAGTCACATTCCACCCTGCTTGGGATTCGCTCGTCGAGGTCCCAGAACCAAAGAATGTCCACCCTGCACTTTCCGAGAGAACTATTGGTTAAAAAATCCCCCACTACAAATATTTCGAAATGCAAATGTAATACATAGTAAGTGTGACAGTCATTCAGTTGGTCTAAAGACTTTGAGTAGTGAGGGTTGTGGACATTGAAGAATTTGGGCAGAGCCGTATTACCTAGTATCTTACCAAAAGGAATTTTAAAGTACAAATTTTAAGTTTTCACCCTTTAGAAAAAAATTTCTAATAAATATCACATCTATTTTACAATATATGCTTTCATATTTAGAAAAGGTTATTTAAAATAGATGGTTGAGGCTAGAAGTTGAAGTTGTTACCGATATTTAACTTAAAAATTTTTACTATGTCATGGCTTGTTGATATTCCTAAACCTATAATTGGAAAGATTATCTTCTATACCGGGTGTCCCAGACCACCCGTACACCCCTTTTATGCAATGAATCAAATAAATAAATTTAAAAAAATTCCATTTTCTTTCGGACTGGATGTGTCTATTTTAATCATCATGAGAACTTCCATAAACTATATATTAATAGGCAAGCATGTTTCATTTCCTCCTTTTTTCTCAGCTTGTGTGCATAGAAGGAGAAGTTCGCGCATTCCGCGATGAAAGGTACTTAGTTGCCTGTAGATGAGCAGAATCCCATTAATTCGCATCGGCTAACGGGCCTGTATACTTCCCCCACCACCAAAGTCACGTGACTAAATGCGGCCGATCTGCAGCACAAGTTTCCATAAGATAACATTGTGAAAACGTGACATCCCTCACTTAGGAATTTCCATCTCATAGGAATTAGATAATAGGTTATTCGACAAGACTTTTATATTCTAATTTAAATAAAATAAGAAACAAAATTTTACCATAACTGCAATATTAAAAAATATTCTTAGAAATTTATTTCGATATAAAGTGAACAATTGTATTCAATTTATAGTTTTGTTTACTCTTAGCAGGTGTTGACATAAAATTATATTTCATTTCTAATGATAATTTTTTAGAAGGTGAAATATAAAATTTAACTTGTTTTTAACGAAAATAAAAAGACTAATCGGCAATCTACTAATGTAATACGTTTATTCCATGTCTTATTCCCAGAAATATCTTTGAAAACATCAGAAGAAAACTCTTTACAAAAAGTCAATATGCCCTACAGTGGTATAAGTTGAAATTTTTGTTTTACCTAAAGAATGTGTTTTAAGTTTTGCAAAGCATAACGTTATTAGTATAGTTCAATTTGTAATTTAATGACGATTAGAATGATATGCAACACTTAAGACTTCATTGAATTACATTTAAAAGTACACGCAAAAACTATAGCGAAGTCAGGCTATTGCAATACTTTTAAATGGACCGCATCCGGTCCAAACGTGTATGCATGCATACAGGCCCGTTATTTTTCGTAGGCCCCGGCTTAGCCCTACAAGCTTTCAAAGTTTCAATGTTAATAGGAGAAGGATAATTGACCGAATCATTAGATAGCTGTTGGTAATAACAATTGCTAGCAAATCAGAAAGAACAGATTTTTCCGTAATAAAATATTTTAACCAATTGGTTTATGATCAACTGAACTATTGATTGAATTTCGACCAGTGGGCGAGTTATTTTAAGGCTGCGGTCTACCCCAGCCAAAACAACAATGCCGAATGCCGCCTCGCGGCCGTAGCGCTAGGCGAGTTTGATGGCTGCAAAGGTTTACGGGGATCGTGTTTCAGAATTAACCGATTAAGATAGAGATTGGCTGTTAACCTTTTCTAAAAGTAGAAAAAAGGATCTAGTCGGCTATCTTTTTAGAATTTTTAAATAAAATTTATTATTTCAGTAATAACTGTCTAAAATCGTATGTTTTTTAGTTTTGTAAATGCAGAGGTTTACGGGGATCGTGTTTTAAAACTAACCTCTTAAGATAGAGATTGGCTGTTAACTTTTTTTTAAAGTAGAAAAAAGGATCTAGTCGGCTATATTTTTAGAATTTTTAAATAAAATTTCTAATTTCAGCTATAATTGTCTAAAATCATCTGTTTTTTCTCGATATTTAACTGAAGTTTTCTATTGGTTTTAATGAACTAACTACAAAAGTGTAACAGAGGGAAATTATACCGTTATTCTACTTTAGTATGACACCTTATTTATAGCTCTAGGCTTCATTTGGCAGAAGATAACACGATTCTAAAAAACCCCTTGCATTTGGGTGCGCGCTAGGGGTAGACCGGAGCCCGGGACCACCCCGGTTCATTAAAACCAATAGAAAACTTTAGTTAAAAATAAAGAAAAACAGATTATTTTAGACAGTTATAGCTGAAATTAGAAATTTTATTTAAAAATTCTAAAAAGATAGCCGACTAGATCCTTTTTCTACTTTTAGAAAAAGTTAACAGCCAATCTCTATCTTAATCGGTTAGTTCTGAAACACGATCCCCGTAAACCTCTGCATTTACAAAACTAAAAAACAGACGATTTTAGACAGTTATTACTGAAATTATAAATTTTATTTAAAAATTCTAAATAGATAGCCGACTAGATAATTTTGTCTACTTTTAGAAAAGTTAACAGCCAATCTCTATCTTAATCGGTTAATTCTGAAACACGATCCCCGTAAACCTCGCGAGGCGGCATTCGGCATTGTTGTTGTTTTGGCTAGGGTTGACCGCAGCCTTAATTACGTCATAAAACCCTCTTTTTATTGTTATTAGTCCATAAAAATATAAATGTGTATGTTTTTTTACATATTTTTGAAATAACAAATTGTATTTCGTGCATTATATTACGAAAGGCAAGATAATAGTTTTACTATATAGTACCTACTGAATGCCTAACACATGGACATTGGTTAAAAACAAACAACTTAAGCACCACTGAAGAAATTATGAGGGAAGTAATATACACACTCAAACAGATTTCAATGCATTTCTTATGGAAAATTTTATTGCGGCACACTAGTTGAGTAATGCGCAGAATGACTTCAATAACAAACTGTGTATGAAGCGAACGAGCTCGTCGTGGGTGGGACTGAGTGAGCGCGGTGAATTAACTCGTCTTATAGAGGAATTAACGAACTAACCAACCTTTTTTTAGCTTGACTTTTCAGTGGATCATATTCAGTTACCTAGTGTTCATATATTGATAACTAGCCAACCTGTCTATGCGTGCATTACCACAAAGAAAATCCGTTACCGTCGGTTCGGGAAGAAGCGAGCGGTGGCGGCGGCAGACACCGTCGTGGCCGGCTCGAGGTCTATTGTTTGGTTCGCTGACTGTGCCAGAGGGAAGAAATATACGCTCGCCATTCAGAGGGAACAAATATACACTTGGCTCCCAGAGGGAAGAAATAAACAAACTGTTTAGTGAATTATATTTTAGAGTGTTTATTTGTTCCCTCTGTAATTTTGTCCCTGAGTTTTCTCTAGACTAAGTCTATGTTTTTAGTTTGGAGTATACCAGAGGGAAGAAATAAACAGTTGCCTAGTAGAGGGAAGTAATATACACTTATAATTTTAGTGGAGGGAAGAAATAAACAGTGCCAAATAAGAGGGAAGGAATTACGAGGGAAGAAATATACACACCCGCTGCCCTGATTATATGACGAAATATGAACAGTTTTTTATTTGCATTTGTGGGCCTCAATATGATAAACCAGGGTAATGTCTTGGTAAAAATATTAATGTGATTAAAATTACTCCTTTAAATTCAATCTTCTCTAATTAAAAAAATGTTTTAATTTTACTTTTGGTCCCTTCCACATTAAACTATGTTGGTAATTTTAACTTTTGGACAGTTGCATCTAAAAAAAAAGAAAGTGAATTAAAATATCTTTTTTATAAATAATGTAATAATGACTTTTCAACTAAAAGATACTTGCATTAGGTATTTGTCCCTTTAGTAGCATAAAAAGTTCATTCACTAGTGCTTCTTTTTTGTCCTCGGAATGTTTTTTCCTCCTCAATTGTTCCCATATTGCTTTGGCTTTAACTGAAAGCTGGTACTGTTCTTCACCAGTCCGATGAACTTTCCTTGTTTCTCTAAGCTTTTTCTTTTCAGTTTTTATTTTGTTCCACAGAGGTTTACCATCTTTACCTATAACAATATTTGAGAATATGAAACATGCTACAGTAGTGTCTCAACAATCAGAACTTAGGTAATCCCAAAATCCGTTTTTCTAAAATCAAAATGAGGGTAATTTTTTAAATTAAAAACTAAGAAAAGCGTTCTTCAGTTACACTTGAAGAATCTGTGCCTAGATTTAAAAGGAGAGGGTGTGCACGCAAAAATAAATGATAACTGTAACATTAAAAAAAGGTTATTTTTACTATACTAAACTTTAGTATTGTTTATTTCCAGTCCTCGGTTCAACTATCAATTGTTTGACTTCCGGTATAGGGTCAAGATAAGTTATTCTCAGACAATCCGTCCCGTTTTACAGATTAGTAAAATGCAGACTAATCATCATATAAAAGAAATTATGGCTCACTTTATTGTTTGCTTTTCATAAAATACATAAAACATCGGCCAAAGTAACTTAGTATGAAATTCCTTTTGTGAGCTTGTTTTAAACATAAGATGTGATTAGTAAAGACAGCAATGGCCTACATTGTTTAAAACACTACACCAATGACTCATATGGTGCAAGATATATGGCTTCCTGCGACCAAATGCTCACTGACGGCATCAGAATACTGAGGAAGTGACTGTTAATTGTCTAGGCTTCGAGTCAACTTTTGTTGGTCTACACGGTTTAATTACACATTTTATTTAATACTATCATATAATAACAGTTATTTTTTATTATTTTTTTCATATATACATAAAAATTATTTGTGGACAGACTTTTCAGATATTTTTAAAACCTACCTCTACCAACAATGACAAAATTTACCCCATCATAGAATATGTAATGTCAGTGGGACAGAGTATCAAGAAACTGGTTGGAGAAAACCATAGAACGAAAGGTTATAATAACATTACCAACACGCGATTGTTGACCAGTTGACTGGACGGAACTTGTCATAACTATTCTTCCTATCATTATCAAGAGAAATTACGAAGAGAATTATGTAGATCCTAACAAGTTCTATGTTACTTTTATGTGGCTGTTTTGAAGTTAACCTTCAGCCAATCACCAACTTTTAGATTAGACCAGCGGTTCCCAAACTGTGCACCGCGGCGCCCGGTGCGCCCCAAGTTAGTGCCAGGGGCGCCGCCGTCGTCTACCAAAGAGGCCTACTACAAAACTTTGCGCCTCGGTGCAGTTTTGTCGTTATAAGCTTTATCGTGTTGGGAAAGCGCCATGAACGCTGTCCGGCGGCCCTTAGGTGTACGCGTCCGTGTCTAGCACTCAGCACAGCCTGCAATCGTTGCTAAGCAACACAACTACCTTCGTGTAGTTTCAGAAATCATCGTCTGTCCTCAGCGCTTGGAGGACCGCCCACTGCTTCTAATGCTAGTTTCAGTTGCCATTCGCCATTGTTTTTGACAGTGTTCTGTGCGTCACGCACCAGTGAAGTAAATTATCAAAGTAGAGAAGTAGTTTTCTGTTCTGTTTTTCAATGGTTAGTTATAAAATTTTTGGTTAAAATGAAAAGATTCTTAGGACTGTCAAATAAAACTGAACAAGAAAGTAAGCAAAGTACTGCGTCCGCATCAACTTCTGCAAAGAGCGATGCCAATACTACAGGGGCAGCTGAGGGAAGCCTTAAACCAAAATACAGAAAATATGACGATAAGTATTTAGATTTAGGGTTTTCTTGCATTGAAATTAACAATGAATAGCGCCCACAATGCGTAGTTTGTTTGAAGGTTTTATCAATTGAATCTATGCTGCCAAGCAAACTAAAACGACATTTAGAAACTCTCCACCCAAACATGGTTGGGAAACCAAGAGAGTTTTTTCAAAGGAAGCACACTGAGGCAGTAAAACAAAAGGCTTCTTTTTCTAAACATTCTAAAGCTAACAGTGATGCTCTTTTAGCTCCATACAAAGTGGCATATCGCATTGCAAAATGCAAAAAAACTCACACAATTGCGGAAGAGCTTATTTTACCTGCTGCTGTTGACATGGCTAGAATAATGATCGGTGAGGAAGCAGGGAAACAGCTTCTTAAAATTCCTCTGTCAAACAATACAATAAGCAGGAGGATTGATGACATATCTGAGGATATTAGCAACCAACTTAGGTAAAGAGTTCGGGATTCAATTAGACGAGGCTACTGATAGTCACACAGACGCTCATTTGATTTGCTATGTTAGGTATGTGAATGAAAAACAGTTGATAGAAGACTTGTTGTTTTGTAAAGAAATTGAAGGAGGCACCACTGGCAAAGAGTTGTTTGGTATTGTTGACGGTTTTATGGCAAAGAATGATATTATTTGGGAAAAATGTGTTGGGGTGTGTACTGATGGAGGCCGGTCAATGTCAGGCTAATACCAAGGACTGCAATCTCGCATTCGAGCAAAAGCCCCAAATGCGGTTTGGACACACTGTATTATACACAGAGAAGCACTGGCAGCAGGGAAGTTCAGTTCGGAGTTAAGTGAAGCTTTAAAGACTGTGATACAAGTAATTAACTTCAAAAAAACAAGACCAATGAAGGTCCGATTTTTTTCTAAACTATGTGATGACACAGGTGCTCAACACTCATCACTTTTGTTCTATAGCAGTGCGCGATGGCTATCTCTGGGCAATTCTCTGCTTAGAGTGTTTGAACTGAGGCAAGAAATCCACATGTTTCTGAGTGAAGAAAATAATGTTCTTGTTGATTTGTTTGTTAATGAAAGTTTTTTCCTTAAACTGGCGTTCCTGACAGACATTTTTGAACGTTTGAACATTCTTAACAAATCTTTGCAGGGGAACAATACAGATATTTTTCAAATGACTAGTAAAGTCGAAGCATTCAAAAAGAAACTTATTCTGTGGGAAAAAATTTTGAAGAAAGGAGATTGTTCGATGTTTTCATCTTTGAACCAGTTTCTAGAAGAAAACAATTTTAGTCTGACAGAAGAACTATATATTGAAGACTACTTGCCAAAGGATGAAATCAAAGCTCAGCAGTGGGTAAACGACCCTTTTCAAACTGAAATGCCTCAACACTTCAGTGAGAAGAAGCAGAAGAGCTGATTGACATTTCAACAGACTTGTCACTGAAATCAAAATTTCAGTCCCAATCCCTTATTGAGTTTTGGATTGGTATTGAAAACGAATTTCCAGTGTTGAGCAAGAAAGCTTTGCGTGCTGTTATTCCGTTTGCCAGTTCTTATCTTTGCGAGTGTGGTTTTTCTGCTGTTGCAGTGATGAAATCCAAGTATAGAGCCAAGCTTAACATTTGAAAAGAAATTCGGGTTGTTCTATCAAAATTTACTCCCAGGTACAATGAACTTATAAAAGACAAACAAGCGCATCCCTCTCATTGAAACAAACATATATGTTAATTCATGTATAACTTTTTCCAAGTTTTCACTTCATTTATGTTCATTCATGTTTTAGAATTTTGTAGAAAGGGAGTGATGTTTTTCTAATGTTTGTTTCAAGTTGATTTTTTGGCAATAAGAATAAATCATGTGTTATTACAACTCTTGTATGTCATATTATTTCTTGACCTCCGTAAGAACAAGATAAACCTGATCAACTTTGCCAGTAACTAACTGACCAATCTGTGAGAAATGTTTAAGATCCTGAATTCTGTATTGTTATACAAATAGTAGCAATCTTATTTAAAGTGCTATGTAAGAATATATTAGATGTTAACTGTTTAAAAGATAAATTTAAAATGTAACTGTAATGTAATACAATGCAAAATGGGTCAATTATTTTAAGTGCGCCGCCAAGCCATGTTAGTACTGAAAGGGAGCCCTAAGTTTGGGAACCACTGGATTAGACCATAGACACATTTTAGATTATATCTCTATATAAACACCTGGAGCGCTCACACTGTTATGAGAACCCGCGACGGCAGAAAAAGAGCAATGAAAATCGTTCAAATTGCTGATTCCAGCGGTTTCCTTTTGTTAAATACTAGCTTACTTGGCATGCTTTGCAATACCAACCTGAGAAGCTTTTGCCCTTCAGGTAAGCTCGTTCGCTAAGCTCACTTGCTATCAGGTTTAGCTCGTTTACTGCACTCCTAGCCTCAAATCCATGTCAAATAGTTTTTCATTACCAAACTTGCCTCAATACCTTTGAAAACCTGACACCAAAAAGTTTCTAAGCAAAAGAGTTTCTTTTTTTTCCAGCGAGGAACAAACTTTCAGCGCATAGTTTTAAATTACAAGTTGATCTATCTCAAAAGTTTACATTTAATATTATTACATAAAATTTTTAGTTTGTCAAATAGTTTTGCACAAAGCAGCCGTCAAGTGAGTGTTTTCATCCCACTGCCACACTAGCGACTATGCAACACCATGCTATCTCTCTGCATTGCTACACACGCTGCTTAGAGGGGTGCTTTAATCACTTTCTGATATGTTTATTTAAGAAAAACAGCAAAATTATTCATTGAGTTGTACTGAGGATAAGTCAAATACACCCCATTATTAGATATAATTCCAAACGTCCAGGGGTTTTATGGTGCCGGAACGCACTGGTTTTGGCCGGAAGTGGAGATTTAATAAAATTTGGTATAACAAATTTAATTGTAAATAAAGAAATATTTTCTGTGTGACTCTGTGTCTAGTCAGGCCTTCTAGCCTATTAATACATCGCCCTGGAAGTTTTATGAAATAAGTATAGGATTTCAATAGTTAACCAAGTGTAAAGCACAAATAGTTTAGTTTAAATAAATAATTAATTGTAATCATGAGTGATTCTAACTCTGGTGATACCGCTTCAAAGATGGCATCTGCCGCTTCTACAACAGGTCTAGCCGACTGCAGCTACGTACACCTGCCAAAAATAGATTTTGAGTTTGGCTTTAAATTTCTGTTTAATCAAGTTAAAATTTAGCAGACAGCATAAAAAATGAACTAAAAAACCTTGTCAAAAAGTAATAACACAAAATTGGCCAATTTAACATCATAACATAAACAATTCCGTAAGTGTAGTTCGCCGGGGTGGGGGGGGGGGGAGGGAGGGGGGTAGCAGGGCGTTGGGACGCCCTACCTCAAATCTGGACCAAGTGTACTGTTCCGCCACTGCAAAAATTGCCATGACACCACTGCGGACGTCTAAAATAAAAAAGCGATACTACAAAACCTTCAGCAACCCGCCGACAAGTTTTCTCACTTTTTGTTAGAAAACCAATCACTTTTTGAAGAAACGCTACATGTTAAGATTTTAATTGATTTCATTACCTACAACTTTGTGGCTTGACATTTTATTCCTGACCAACAAATAAAAAAAAGTTAAGCTTAGTAATTTTTTCTGGTTTTAACACGTTCGCTACCACAATGTTAAAAAAAAAATCGTAACCACAGCCCGCCGCCGCAATTTTGGGGCGGGCGAGTTCTACTCAGAGCCCACCGCCGCATATCTGCGGCGATGGTTCCATGATACTAAATACGAAATTTCTTCAGTGCGGTCTATTTTAATGGTCAGACAGTTTAGGCGTGGTCTACGGGATAGTCCGCCGCATAGCCCAGTCAAAATAGGTTCGTGTCGGAAGTAATTCCGGAGGAGCTGAATTTTTCACAGTTGATAGACTATGATAAAGTGTGCATTTTCCCAAAAGTCCCGAAAAATCCCCCTTGAGCTTTCCGCCCTACGCCCCCTCAAAGTTAAAGCTGCAATATGTTAGAAAATCAACTACAGTTTCGTAAGGAAAAAAGAAATCGAAGTGGGGTTGCTTTTATTTTATTCCTAATAAAATTTGCTACAAAAAATGTCATTACCACTTATTACAAAAACCTTAAGGTTTTGCGGCCAAGTTGATACAAACGTAAAAAATTGATTTTTTTCTTTTCATCAGTTAAAAACTTTCCCTTACAGCTCCGTTGTTTGAAGTTTATATGTAAAACCGTAAGTCTAAAGTTTGTAGAGAATAATTTTAGCTTTACAATGATATATAATATCACTATGTTCGGTTTGAGGATAACGAGCAATATTGTATTTTATTTTATGGTGACATTGAAAAAAGGCTCTGATTGTGTAACCATTTCAGTACAGAAATTATTGAATTTTAATGTCTTCTCCTCTTATTTTTTTAAGGAATGACTTAGAGGAATGGAACTTCATACACCCATATTTGGCCATTAGGACTTCATTTTGAGATACAATGTGATATTTTAACCCCTATGGGTGACGGCCCACTAGGAGTCACAAGAAAATCTTAACCGTGAGCATAGGGTAATATGTACCTCATATTAAAGGTCTTAATTAACAGAACACAATGCCGCAAACCCGACCTCAATCGGACAACCGAGCCGGAAATCCCAGCAGTTTGAACTTTTCATTAAAATCTTTTATAACAACTTCTAAATTCAAAAACTTCCATTGCCTGCTACTTCTGCCGGCGCTTGGTCTGTGGCTAAAACGATCACTGACGTCACTAAAATGTTTTACGTACATTTTTATTTAATGTATTTTTTAAAATAACATTTTTTAACGTATTTGATATATCTTTACACAAATATTCATCAAATCTCTCAAATGAATTGTAAACAACTCTTTTTGTAAACTAAATATTTCAATACAAAGTTTTTATTTATAAGCCGTATTTTATTTTCCGTTTTTCAAAGGTTATGACTAAAAATAAGGTTATATTAGTGCCGACGCTAACATGCATCACTTAGTCTCTGACCATGCGCCGCAAATGTGCGGCGCTTAAAAAATTACTAAAAATGAAGAGAAAATTGTATATTTATTTTTATTTAATGAAATTAAGATATTTTGAAGTGTGAAAACTAATTTTGGACGGTTTCTATTTGTGGTCTGTGGCATAGGTCACAACCACTAGGGCCGGTCTACAGGGAAGTCCATGATTATTTTTGTGGGTTGTGGGATTGGCCTGACCTTACCTGCCAGAGGACCCATATATGACCGCCGCATATATGCGGCGGCTGAACGTGTTAATGAAAATTACTAAAACTAAATTTTTACTAGTAACTTTTTTTCAAAGTGACTATGATATTCTTATGGAAGCAACATTTTTGTATTGGAACATATGATTACATAAAGGTACATCAATTTTGTAAACAGCTGTTCCAATAAAAATTACTGAGGGAAGATTGGTTATAAAAAAAACTAAAGGATATTATAGAATTGAGGCGAGTGAGCCTAGCAAATGAGATTAACCTGACGGAGAGTGAGCGCAGCGAACAACCTAAACTTGATGGAGAGTAAGCGCAGCGAACGAGCTAAACTTGATTGCGAGTAACCACAGTGAACGAGCTAAACTTGATGGTGAGTGATTGTTCCAAACGAGCTCACCTGAAGGGCAAAAACACGTTGGCATTGCAAAGCATGCCGTGAAAGCTAGTTGTTTATAGATATATCTGTGGTATTAATGGGAATACTGGTATGCTCATCATTATTTATTCAATTGCTTAAATGAGTCAAATCTATACTTATTTAATACGCTAAGGGTTTTTTTGTCTTGAGAACTCCTCCTTTAATTTTCAACCGATTTTCAAGTTTTTGGTGTCGTTGGATAGGGTTTGGTCTGTAGTTGTTTCCGCCAAAAACTAATGAGAATCGGACTGAAAATAAAGGCGCTATCCACCATTGAAATCTCAAAATTTCCCATTTAAATAACATTGGGATTGACTAAATCATTTTAAACATCTGTTAATAATGAGCTGTAAATACGTGTAGTCTTGGTGATTGATTAAAGAGATTCACAATATTGGATTGGTCGGATGTCATTGATTTAGAGCTAAAAGTAACTTTTGTGTATCAAAATGAATTGCTCGATTTAGAGCAACACGTATACTAGTAATATTAAATTCATAAATTTAGGAAAACAACTTCAAACAGTTTCACTTTTAATAAATTGTTATCTATATAAAAATCTAATGATGAAAGCTTGTTAGTCAAGTGTTAGGCTTAAACTAAAAAACTTACCTAAGGGAAATTCTTCCTTTTCATTTTTTTTCTTCTTATCATACGCCTTCTTTTGAAATGCTTTCTTGTTAATGAGATTTTCTTTTATTTGTTTTCTTATTTGTTGTTTACCTGGTGATTCTTTCTTATTAGGAATTTTACTGACAGGTTCTTTCTTGATAGTTATATTTGGCGACTCTTCCTTAACTGAAATTGTGTTTAGATTTAAAGAAGATGGTTCTGATAAGTTCCAGTAAATTTTTTGTTATTCATTGTGTTACCTTATCTAAGATTAAGAAAGGTAGTGGCAAGTAGGCCTACTCAAAAAGGATGCAGGCTTAGATAAAAACCAAAATTTGAACATGCAACAAAAATTTAAATTTGGAGCAACGATGCAAGAATTTTAATCGAAGGTATAAACAATAAATTTTTAAACACTGAAACAAAATAAATGGTATCAAATAACTGACACATACTTCCTCCCAACAATAAAAGAACGGAGTTAAAAGCCTCCACAGAACAATGTCTTAATGGCTCAGTCGGATCAGTTACGATTTGAGCAGCATGGCTTTTCGGTGATTTTTTTCAACGTTCTGCTTTTACCACTGCACAAAAAATTGAATTTTCTATGCAACCACTTGACATGAATTTATTTCAAATTAAGTTTTTTTTTGGAAAATCTAAAACACTTCTATATTAAATACTTTAAAAGCTCTATAACTTTTTAATAGGAGTTTCTGGGAAATGTGGGTTGCCTTTTTTTTATCTTAATTAAATACAAAATTTTAATCAAAATCGTTAGAGCCGTTTTTGGTTAATTTGGTACCTTGACTGCAAGCAAAGATTCACAAATCAAAAAGGAATCACTTGCAATTAAATGGGGTTTGAAAATTCTTCCACTTTTTGTATGGTCGAAAATTTACACTTTCGACGGACCGTCAGCCCTTAGTACAAATCTTTGGTACCAGGAACTTCCAGTGTTACGTGCTACACGCCTACAGTAGAAGCCCTCAAATCCGGCCACCTCGGGACCGGACCACCGGCCGGATTTGAAAATGGCCGGATTATCCGGCGGTTTATAAAACGGGTTAAACAAAGACCAGTATTATATGTGTGTTCCAACAATGAACTATTAGGATGTATTTAATAATGCAGCGTGTCATACTTGCCAATCAATGCTATGTATAAACTTTTTAACCATAATGATTTGCTACCTCTCAGACGTTGTAGTGCCGAAATGACGATCGGGAACGGACAAGCAGCCACTGGCAATGAATCTGCGATAACAGACAGTAATACTGGTCTTCTGTCAACAAAGGCCCTAACGTATAAGTGGGACCGTAAAAGCGACAGAATCTGTCTAGTGATCTAAATTCCGTGTTACATCGACAATTGGGCCGCGAAACATCCAACTAAAAGATAACAATCAAAGAGCAATAACACAAAATTTTAAAAGATACCCGAAACCAAATCGTCCGGAAATTGTCCATTGAACTGATATATTTTATGATATAACATGGGACAAGTTGACTCTTGTCTATTTTTTATGTAGGAAACACCTGGGGCTAAACATTTCATTTCCGGAATACCGCGGCCAGATTATCCGGCGGCCGAACCATCCGAGGCCGAACTAAAGGGCTTCTACAGTATTGAATTGAATACTGTACTACAATATGCCCTGTTCTTGCAAATATTCAAATTGAATATCAAATACAGGAAGTTCGAACTTCACAGTAATGCCGATGTCTCTCTAGATTACCAAACAAATCTCAAGACCTGTCTGCAATGGATGATGTGTCTTTCTTTCAGCTAAATTAGTAGAATGTAGCCTGTCTAGGTTGAAGATAATGCAAGAGCGACCCAGGAAAATCCAGAACTGAAAGTCATTCACGAGAAGTTGAAGATAGGTATTCTTTTGAATGGGACGGAAGGAATAATTACGTTGGAGTAAAACTGTGTCCTCTATGGTACTTGAGTGTACGTCACTACAAAATACAGGTATGCTGTTTTGCAAGAATTACATTACGGACATTTAGGAATAGTTAAGATGAAGGTGTTAGCACGATCATTCGTCTATTGGCCTAACATTGAGTTAGATTTAGAGAACCTGCTAGCTGTATTCAAGTTCAAACAAAAAAAAAAATCAAAACTCACTTTTGGGAATTAGCTATGGGGGAGTGACTCCACATTGATTTTGATGATCCAATTTTTGGACATACTTTTCTTCTCATCGTAGATGCCCACTTTAAGTGGCTCTTGGCTCGTAATTTTTACTGTCACTTCAACCACCTCTAATGCTACCATTAAGAAACTTGAACATGCTTTCTTGTCTTATGGACTACCCAAGATCATAGTCAGCGACAACACTGCAGTATTTAATGGTTTCGAGTTCCAATAATTTATGAACGGAAATGGCATCAAGCACATCTGCACCCTTCCACACAGAGTCTAATGGGCAAGCTGAACATATGTTTATTCAATAAAGTTGGCCTTGAGAAGTATGAAGTACGACCATAAGTTTAATACATTAATAAAAAAAGACCTGTTAAACATGAGGAAAAAGAAGTAGAATGGAGGGAATGAAACAGACGAGGCGTCCTTCTTTTGAAATGGCTACGGTACTCATTGATCTGATATAATCAGCTTTGCAGTCAAGTTAAATTTACGTTGATTATAAGGTCTATGCCCTTTTTATACTTTATTTCACCCTTGTGCAGGTTAATATTTAACACGTAGAGTCAAACTCATGTGGTTCAGCTTGTAGCCGACACTAGGCCAGGGTTACCATATGTCCTCTTTTCCCCGGACATGTCCTCTTTTTAGAGCATAAAAACCGTCCGAGCGGATTTCTGAGAATCAGTCCGTTTGTCCGGTTTTTTGGAAGCAGCAAACTGAATATCTGTATTTATGTTTTTCCCAACCCACAGAAAAGTTTTGTAATATTGTCATTTAGTCCAAATTGTTATTTAATCACATTTTAAATTGCTTAAAATGTTTAACCTAGAGAAAAAGTAATACTGTATCACATTTACTTTGTACTCTATTTTAACACTTTGAAGGATATTCCTTATTCCTTTTAGATAGACGTACCGTACTGTAAGCTCCAGTGCCGGGTGGCATTTATTGCTGTCAGCAGTCTATCGAGTGAGTGAGGGAAATTATGTTTTATCAGATCGGCTTTTTATTCTCGTTACAGCTTAGTTTGATTTATGTGACCATTACATTTTTTGATATTATTTGATTAGTTGTTAGTGCCTTAGAATCTTTTTCTAATTGTTAAAAAGTGACTGAATCTTTGTTAAGAGTTTTGAAATTAAATTCCATTATCAAATACTAACTAATAATACTAACCAATAATTTTTTTTATTTTGATTTAATTTAAGTTTAACTTTGAAGACCTCCTATCAACTACACTACGTAATAAATTATGTGCTTTTAACATTTCACAAAATTTTTTCTCATGTATTTGTACGTAGGTATAGGCATTAGAAAATGATATCTAAATAAATAACAAAATGTAACCTACTGATTTGGTAAAACCTATCTAGGCCTACTTTCTTAAATTGAATTTAATTACAGTATAAAAAATTTACACCTTCTTTATTATCCTACAAAAAATTTAATTATTTGAAAAAGGTGAAATTTACAATTAATTGTACTAAAATTTAAACATTTGTCTGTCTCTCACTCTGATATTTTTTATACTGGGGGGTGGGGCGTGGTGTCAGGAATTCAGATTTTTGTGATTTATTAGTCCGGCTCGCCGAGTACTAGGTGTCCTCTTTTTCATCCCAGAGAGAATGGTAAAACTACACTAGGCTATCAAATGAACCATCAGGACATTGTTAGTTGGAGGCTTTTAACTTTCCAGTGATTTATTTATCAGTTATCTAATACCGTTTATTCTATACATGAAATGTTACAGGCCTAAGACATTTTACATTTATAAACAAACAAATTAGCCCAATAGAAAATCTTAATCATTCGTTGAGTAGGTCACTGTTTGCATCAAAGCAACAGCTGCAATACCAACCCCAAATCGACGATTCCATGAAGGCCCTAGCTATTCCCTGTACTTCCTAGACGTGGGTAAAGCCCATGAAATGGGGATGAAATTCAAACTAAAATCAGTTGCAGTTAAGAATGGCGAGATGCTTTTGCAATCATTCTACAAAAATAATGCTGCCTGATAGATCAAAATTATTATAGAATGTGACTTCAGTGCAGTCAACATCATCCTTTTTAGTTTCAGGGTACAATTCATTGGTGGCGTATCTGTGAGTCATTATCTCAGGACAGAAATGTTACAGTGGTATTTTCCTTGATTCTTTCAAAAATTCCAGGGAGTAATCTTACAGCCCCTCTGTAGGATGTTCCTACAGTTGCACCTAACTTACGATTTATGTAAGTTATGTGGACATTCTGGCAATCACATCCATAAAACCAAAGTTAAAAATACCATATGAATAAAATTACTTTCTTTACAATTTATTGTCATGCATCATACAATGTACGGAATAAAAAGCCTGGCTAATTTAGACTAATTTAGGCCTATAAGACAAAATGTTATGAACTGGGATTATCTTAGCGAGACCAAATTCGTATTTTCAAAACAAAATCTAATAAATAGCTGATGAAGATATCTTTACCGGTACCAATAAGTTAATTACTTACTTTGATCTTTCAATTGATTCAAATTAAAATTATTATTCTTCTTTTCTCTTTTTCTTTTGTTGTTTGACGAAGTTTTCTTTTCAAATTTCTGTTTTGTTTCTTTTTGGAATGAATTTGATTTCATCTTCTTTTCTGTGATATCCTGTTCTTGTGGCAATGGTAAGCCTTTTCTCTTCTTCTTTGCAGAAATCTGTTCATTCAGGATCATTTTAAAGGAAGGTTACGGTAAATCTAAAAAACTGGAAAAAGAAAAGCATGAGTTAGAAATAGCTTAGAAAAAAGGTTACAAGTCACTGTATTAAGTTTATGTTACCTCTTGAATAACCTGGTAGGTAGATTCTTGGTTTATAGTTCATTATTGGAGATGGTGGGGTTATATTTATTGATTAGTAAAATTGTACATGATTTTACATCAAGTCAAAACAAAACTATGTGATAATTTACAGGTAGGCCTAGGTAAAGTTTTTTAAGGTAAACTTAGAAGCTGGACAACCTGTATAACTTATATAGGCTTAGACTTTAACAGGGGTGTCCACAGCAAGAATTGATGTGAGTTTAGGGTGTCTCACTAGCCTAGTCCTTGGACCCTTCGCCCCTGGGTGTCCTAGACGTCAAGGGATGTAAAAAGGTGAAGAGTAAGTAGTATGCAATACATATTGTATTGTAAGGGAATATCACACGATACACGGTGGGGCGATACAATATTTTGGAAACGATACATATCGTATCGGCAAAAAAGATATTCTATTTTAAATCGGCATACCCTGCAGGGCATAGCACCTTCGTCTATACATTTATTAAGAGGCGGTTTGAGAGCTCGCGCCTAGGTAGTCCGGGAATATCTCTAAGCGCGGGTTAACTTAGTCAGGAGTAAAAAATTGGGTTCGAGAGCTCGCGCGTAACTTCTTCCGCTCGAGTTTATCCTTGTTCACGCGCAACTCTGGCCGGCGGTTGAAGGGCAGGGAATCGCAGGGAATCTGTGCCGGAAGGTTGGCAACGGCCAGCCGGAACCCCGGCGCCCGGCTGTCTACAAGGCCGTCTCGCCCACCCCAAACCATGGAATTGGCGATACGGTGAGGTGTCGAGGTGGTTTACAACAATGTATTAAAAACTATATTGTTACTTGAACACTACAAATTAATAATTTATTGTATTATTTGTTAGGCCTACCTGAATCGAATTTGTATTGAAGGAAGCCAAACATTCTCTCAACAGCTGTTGATCTATATAGTTCTTATAAAAGCTCTTTGCTATTGCCGCTGTGCCGGTGTTAATGGTCGTATACTTGGTATAATAAAATTATCTGGCATTAAATTTAAAGCTTCACAATATGTTTATGCGCCATAGACACTGACAACGCATAAGGACAAAACCCCTCTACATTTAAATACTTTATATAAAATGTTTTTGAGTTATACATAATTAGGGGGATAACGTAATTCCGGTATAAGCAGCAAAAATACAACTAAAGATTTAGAAAAACTTTACGTCGAGTAAATTGCCCCCCATGCAGTTAACGTTCGTTATCAGTGGAATGTAGTTGTTGTGGCATCTTCCCGCACCTGTCGAAGCAAAACATTGTCTTGCATTTAGGAAGTGCTCGTGATTCAGTTGAGGTTAACATTTGTGATGATTTTTTGGGCTTTTTGGATGTTTATTGAATTAGGATATTCTGTATAATTCGAATTAGACCCACTTTATTTCATTTTCCCCTCCATATATAATTTTATTTAACGGATTATAGACCTAAAAATATACGACGTAAAATATTACCTATTTTGCTGGCATTAAGATTTTGGGGAATTACATGTTTAGGTACAGGAAAATCAAATAAAAAATCAAAATCAAAACAACCTGAGTCTTGAGAAAATATTCTTTGTGGAAGTTATTAATTTTTGTTCGTCACTCCACTCCAATTGTTTGACCTGTAATGGCCATCAAGGGCCAAGTTATAGTCCGTTTTTTTAAACCTGATCCTTCTCGAGAAAGTTGGGGTGGGGGAGGGGTTTAAACTGTAAACAAAAAATTAAAACTGTAAACAACACATTTAAACCCGTGACAAACGTGTGTCGAGTATTAGATTTCCTCAAATAACGTTTTAAATCAGTTTTAATATCTTTCAGTAACTAATAGTCAGCTGTTATATTTTTAAGCCAAACCTATTCCTTGTTAAAAAGTAACAGTTCTAAAGTAAACTGATTAAAAAACAACTGCTACCAATAATATTGTAAAACTGATACACATTATGTTGTGATGTAACATTACCAGCTGGTATGCAACAGTGAAATAAAACAAAAACAACAAAAAACCAACAAAAAAGCCAAAAGGCTTCAGCCAATGGGATAGTAGCAAGTATAAACAAACCCCCCCCCCCCACCATCTCTTCCTCGAAGGATCAGGTTTAAAAAAAACGGACTATATCTGTACGTGTGCCTACCTACAAACCATATTTTTATTTTCACAGGTTTATGGATAATACGTTGTGTTGTAACTTTAAACTATATGAATATTGTTTAATGTTTACTAGAGATCGCCTCATGATCAAAATTCGATCAAAGTTTATCAGTTGATCTTGCCCTAAGAAGCTTAAAAACATTTTAGAACTAAAACATCTGTTCTTCATAATTTTCTAGCAGTTATTTTTATAACAGCTGACTAATGATTCATTCAATTCTTCTTTCTCCATAAGATTAACATTGGAACTTTGAAAGCCTGTGGGGCGTAGCCCTGGAGTCCGATGTGAATTAGAATGTGATTCTGCTCATCTACAGGACTCTACCTTTCTAACGGTCTGCTCGGATTTATCCTACGATGCACACGCGCTGAGAAAAAAGGAGGAAATGAAACATGCTTGGGAATTAATATATAGATACTTGATTAATTTGAAACAAGTTTTTCATAAATTCAATCACTAAACTAGACAAATCCACCAAAAATTAAATAGCATTTATCGTTTACCATATTAATTTACCATATAAGCAATAACTTTATATTCGGAACACTTTTTTGTTGGAATTCTTTTTTTTTTTATTTCATAGTACAGTAGCTTGAATAGCCTAAACGTAATCATGGGCAAAAATAAAGACGAAATAAAAACAAAAAATATGAATTTTAGACGTAAATATGTTTTAAAATGTCACGGTTAACTTATACATAGCATTATTATCAATTCAGTGATAATAGCAAGCATGAAATACGTAATAATAAAGTTACGCTCCAGTTAGACCTGCCCCCTGGCAGGTCTAAGTTGCCGCCCAAAATCGCTCCTTTCATACTCGAGTTTATCTTATTTGCGCTACAACTCGGACTCTCAAACCCACAAAGATTATCTTTTACGCCCGGATTACCTAAACCATGTCTCTCAAACCCGAATAGTTCAGCCGCAGTTTATCCCTCCCATATTTAGCTCGAAGTTATCTTTACGCCGCGGCACGCGTAAACCCGAGCTCCCGAACCCAATTTTTTAAGCTGACGCGCAAAATCCGGTTATAACCGGTATTTACGCCCGGGATTAAGCTAAACGGGAGCTCTCAAAACGCCTCTAACTAAACTAAAACAAAACATTAAGGATCTCGATAAAGCTAAATTCAGGGCGCTAAGCCATTGCAGCCCAGTTTCATTTGCACAATGCAGGCTCATCAACCCTTCGGGGAAAGCACTCAATTAGTCTGGTAAAATTATGATTTGATCTGGGTAAAATTGCTTCACAAGCGATTGAAGAGGTATTGAAGTCAACAAATGTTCTTTTATATCATATCCAAAGCCTACAAAATCCGATTATGGGAAAGTATAATAAATCAATTTGAAATTGGTGTCGAAATTTCAAATTTTGTGACTTTTTATAGTCCAACAATCGGTACTTACACGTGGAAAAAATTTTAGTATAGAGTTTTTCTATTGTATTACAGTAGAACCTCGATTGTTCGACACTTTGTGGACTTAGAGGGTGTCGAACTATTGAAATGTCGAACTATAGGGAATAAATGGGAAATTTCAACACGGGAGTATAAAAACCATGATTTTAATTAAGTAAATACTAAATTTTAATGAAACTATAACTTAATTTAACTTAAACATGACAAATATTCACATTATTCAGCACTTTGTTTACATTTTCACATTTGTCAGTCTCCAACATGGACACTATCGGTTGTTATTGACATGTTAAGTTGTCATGGACCCTGTCGAACTATAAAGAGTGTCGAACTATCGAGAGTCGAACTATCGAGGTTCTACTGTATATGATTTTTGGAGTGCTGAATCCGAATTTAAAGTTTGCCACAAAATATTCCTTGTGCTTCTCGAGATATCTGCAAAAAACATTGTCATTATGGATCACTCTCCGGATCACTTTTAATATAAATCAAATAGTTTAAAATACCTAGATTTCTGCCAAGTGATCCTGTAGTTTGGTTGACTACCAATGGTTTAAAGCACTTACATGCTCATTTTCAAGTCTTGAAACACCAAGCTTAGATTTCATGATTACATAAATGTAGATCAATCGCCATAAAGTAAAAAGTAATATTTAACACAAAAACAATACATTAAAAATTGATTTAAATCACTGAACTAGCCAGTCATCGGAACATGCAAATGATCACCGGCGGGTGATGAATCATGACATACTACATGACAAGAGTACTATTTACTTTATGACGATTAATCTAGATTTATGTAACCATGAAATCTAAGCTGGTGTTTCAAGACTTGAAAATGAGCATGTAAGTGCTTGAAACCATTGGTAGTCAACAAAACTATAGGATCACGTGGCAGAAATCCAGGTATTTTAAACCATTTGAAAAAAACATTGAAATTTTAGCACCTTTTTTAGTGTTTTGATTTTACCTCCGAAACCATACATTTTTTTCTAAATATATGAATGTTACAAAAATGAAGTAGAAAAATTTCCAACACGTTACATGCGTAAAGTTTATTGTTACGACCAACCATTATCAAACTAAAACCATAGATTAAGCATACAGATTTCATAGATCCATAGATTAAGCACAGTGTCAAGGATTCTCAATCAATTTGGAAGTTTTTTAGAAATTTTTTGAATTTATTTGCTTAAGTGAGGTCAATTTTTTTTCAATGAATTAAGGGAGACTAAGGAGGGAAATATAAAATATAGCCGTAAGCTATTTAACTTTTTATCAGTATTGATTGTGAGTGAATTGAAATAGCTGGTTCCGTAACTGTCGGGGCAGTCCAGTACTTCGGTGGTACTATCCTGTTTCATACTTTGGATTTATTTATTGATTTACAAGTTTTTCTCAATTTGTATACATTATTTTCTTTTTTAGCGCCAAATAACCATGATGCGTGATTCCACAACTTTTTAACATATACGTTTTGTTTTATCCGTTTCAATACCCCTCAGGATACAATTATAGCATATTTAAAAATTTTAAATGGCTGAGTTCTTTTCAAGTGAACTAACAATTCATCTTTCAAAAATGAACCCTTAAACACAAATAATTAAAACTTAATGATAATTCTATATTTTTTGTACTTTTTTCATTGCACCAAGTGCTTAGGTGCGTGATGACGTAACGCTCCTAGACAATTCTTTTACGATCCTTAAAATATAGAAAACGCACATATACATTGAAGATACACTCATAGTCTGTTACACTGTGATTACATACTTGAGGAGTATGCTTAATCTATGCTAAAACTATTAAAAATTTAGTTAATTTTGCTATTAAAAAATCCTGTTATTCAATATTTAATTACATTTAAACAACTATTTGCATATTTTTTAACTATAACACTATAGGTATGGAAAGACTGTTAAATTAACTATGGATTTCATATAAAATCGTTAGTTTGTAAGTAGGTTAATATTCGCCAGATTGCTTAATATTTTATTCACAGTCAATATCAAAGGTTGGCAAAACCCTGCTTTTCAATTAACTTAAGTTACTTGTTTTGTCTCTTAGTGACAATGATATTTTTTTTAATGAGAGGTATATATATATATTATATAATATAATTATGATATAATATATAATTATTATATAATATAATATAATTATGTTTATTAATATATTTATGTATAATTTTGTTGAAAATATGGCTAAAAACCATGACTAAATACCCCTTTCACAGCAAACCAGATTCCTTAACAAGTTTAGAATTTAATTTTATCATAAATTTTTCGTCATAACTATTTACTATGGTCATGGGTATCATTATCAATCATGGGTATCAAGGTTTGCTGAACTAGGGATATAATATGAACATCATGAAAATTTACATTAAACTTTGATAATAGGGTTCATATTGTGATAGGCGTGTAGGTTATTTTGCCCAAGCAAAATAAACTTTATTCTCATTAGAAGTAATGTCATTTTCACTGTATCTGATTAACACAATTTTTCACAAGTTATTTGGTCACAAATATCATAAATATTTATATTTTTGTAATCTGAGTTAAATTACAAACAAATTCATAAAGGTTCCATATTATAATTGGTTTCAAGAGTTTATTTTGTCTTAACAGTATTATTTTTATGTTTTCTAAGTAGACATCGTATGCAGTGCAGACTATATCATTTTACTACATTTTAATGTCAGTTCATAAATGCAAGATTATAATTATTAAATGTGTTTTTTATAGTTTTAATATATAATAAATTTATAGGTATAGGTTTTATATTATAATAAGAGTATTGAACATTTTTTTTTTGTAAATAAATAAAAATAAAAAATGAACGAAAAAAGAAAAATAATTTTTTAATGCAAAAGATTGTTCAATACTCTTATAACAATATGAAACATATCGATTTAATCCGTATTTATTGTTGATTAAAAATACAAATATAATAATTATAATCATGCATATATAAACTGGCAAGATTGTAATAAAATGAGATAGCGTGCATATACTTTGTCTGCTTAAAAAAATAAAAATAATATATCGTTACAAAATAAACCATTGAAACCGAAAATAACCATATGACCTTTATTATATTTTTGTAATTTAAAGCAGACTAGTTGTTGCCCGTCGATACTCGACGGATATAGCTCCATTAAACTTAGTGGTAAATGAAATGCTATAATAGTGCAAACATGTAAGGTAGTCTATAAAATGTACTTCTTTGAACTGCCATACCAAGAACAATAATATATTTTACAGAAAATACTACGATTTTAGTTGGAGCGTCGGAAAAGTAGGCCTATTCCTTAAAACCAATAATGTTGCATCCTTGTACTTATAGGTCCTATAAGTAGTATTTTATAAACATGTCAATTTGATTGTTTAGGTAGGCGCAAACCTAATTAACCTAAGGAAACCGTTCTATTAGGTTCAACAACATCATAAATAATTAGACCAATATCCACTTGTAGGCCTATTGGATAAAATGTTCTTAACAGTTTTTGTTTTTTTTTTTTTTTTTTTTTTTTTTTTTAAGAATTAGGAAAGGCCTACAGTGTTGTAACTTATGATGGATGGCTTTAACAAATATTGGCATTAGGGTAGGATAGAACGTAGAGAAACCATTTATAACCACTTTCATATAGCAATATTTATGCTGTAGTGTGCAAGTTTCAATAACTATCCAAATTAAAGAATATAAATTTATTTCACAGAAAACTACATTATTTTAAATGGAGTGTCTGTCAAAGTAGGCCTATAGGCATATTCCTTAAAAACAATAATGCTGCACCCTTACTATGTGACACTCTTTAGTATTTTATAAACATAACAAATCCATTGTTTACTTAGGCCTAAACCTTAGTAGCCTAATCAAAACATAAGAAATAAGCAAGCCTAAACTATCAAGTTGTATTTTATTAATTTTTTTATTTAATAAATAAGTTTTTTTGAGAATTTGAAAAGGCCTATAAATATTTTAATGCCTCTATTTTGCTCAAAATAAATATCGGTACCATCAGTAACTTAAAACATTTATTAGTGACACCGTTGTTAGACACATTACAAAGAATATGCTTGAGGAGATCGGTTTAGAACCCGGGCCTTCTGGTTTGTATAAAGTTACGCTACCGACTGTGCCACAAATTCCGTTGGCAAGTGGGGGAAATGTAAAGCATTACAACCTGGCAATCGACAAATTGATTGCACAACGAATTTCCAATACATCCGTTTCTTTTAATACAAATGTGAACAATTTATTTAAACTGAACCTTTACAATTCAGTCTTAATTTCATAGCAATCAGCTATTTTACATAATTAAGCAACTTTCTTTCCATTTAAAGGATAATACATCATAAAAATAAGATAACGTTAATTATATGATTAAGCAAATTTCTTTTCATAAATGACAATACATCATAATAATTGTAAACGTTTTTAGGTACTGGCCATAATAAACCAAATCCTTCATGAGCTTTTGTTCATCCATTCTGTGTTTAGACAAAATACCTCGTGTGTTTACAATCAGCTGATTGAAATCGTGTAAAATAAATAAATTGTAAAGGTTTGAAAATGTAGATTTTTTTAATTTAAGGAAGTAAGATAATGTTAAAGTAAATAAAGTCTGCTAATATACAAAGGTTTACATTTTATTTGGTACAAACTGCGTGTAAATTGGTTGAGTGGAAGTCTCAGACGAACTGTCCAAAGGATTGGAAATGTTGGCTTTTTCCCCATGTTAAATCTCCATAAGAAAAGTTTATTTTTCATTTTTGACTGATTTAATGTAAATATTTTTGAAATACGAATAAAACCTGCTAATATAGAACCGAAAACGTTTATTTTGGTACAACCCGCATGTAAATCGGTCCAGTAGAAGTCACAGACGAACCGTCCAAAGGTTTTTTACCTTTGTGTTTTAAATATATAGATTACAAAAATATAGATATTTATGATATTTTTAACTATATAAATTGACAAGAATCGTGTTAGTCAGATGTAGCGCACATATCTATGACTTGATAAGAGAGTACAAATTATATTGCAAATGCAAAATTAACTGATTCAAACCACTACTAGGCCCCTAACAATATAAAAACTACACAATTTTATCTTATATTTAACGCATATTCAAATGATATATTGTATATATATTTACAATGTTTTTGTACATATAAATTGGCAAAGACCGTTTTAAAAAGAGATAGTGCACATAAAATTATACTTTTAATGAGGACCAAATTTATTTTGCCTCTCATTTATAGCTCTCATTTAAAAACAATCTATCATTGTCTCTAGGAGACAAAAAAGTAATTGAAAAGTAGGGTTTCCCAACCTTGAGTTGTGATTGTCGATAAAAAATTAAGCAATCTGACAAACATTAACTTACTTTACAAACTAACAATTTTATATGAAATCTATAGTTAATTTAACACTCTTTTCATACATGTAAGTATAGTGTTATGGTAAAAATGTACAGAGTTATTTAAATGTGATTAAATATTGAATGATGGAAGTTTTTTTAAATAGCCAAATTTACCTAATTCTTAAATAGCTTTAGATTCATAATAGTTGGTTGTAACAATAAACATTACGCTTACAAAAGTAATGTAAGCCACTTGCCTCACCCTTTTTCTTCCTTCAATATCCAATCCTTGCGCAAAATGCCCATTAGAGGCAGACGTGCTCAATTGTTCGGCCGGGGCCTCCTCATCCACCAATAACAACAACATCACAGAATTTGAAATTTCGATACCATTTTGAAATTGATCTTTTATTACTTTAACACTACTTTAAGTCGGATTTTGGATAAGTTATATAGCAACATTGTTAAGTTAATCGCTTGTGAAGCAATTTTGCCCAGGTTTAGTGGTGATTTTGAGCATTTTGAGAAATACTCTTCGGGTTTTACGCAAACTACAAATCCCCACACCACAATGTGAGCAATCAACTTTACCCACGTCGCAATGAGGGTATCGTGGTTTTACTCAACCGCCAAAGAACGAGTTTATTTCGGCATTTGCACACTTAAAATTATCCACTCCGCAGTCTGGGTTTAGACAATGTTTTATCACGGCTAAAATTTTAAAAATTCTTTTTGATACACTTAACTCAAGCCTGTTGTACAAGCGATCACATTAATACTGTATCACCAAGTTATTTCTATCAAAATTAATTAGGTACTTAATTATTTAACAAAAAGCTATAAGCATCAAAAGGAGATAAGGAAGTACGGTACTGTAATTCCAGTTAGTAATTTTAAGTTCTTTCCAAAGGCTCCATAAGAGTTTTAACCCTGGAATGGTAAGCTTGATGGAAATCACACTATCAGTAAGCACTCGTAATTTTTACGACTTTTTTTAAATTAATATTTTTTTGTAAAGGATTGTAAAAAAAAACAAATATTTATGTTAATCATAATTTACTATGTATAAAACATACCTATAAATACTTTTGTTGTCGTTTTTTTATATATTTTATTCTTATAACTGGTGGTTAACAAAAAAATTTACATTTTTTTAATGTACCGTAATCAAGAAGTTGGAGGGTTGGATACCCTGCCATGTCTTTTAGTCATTATTTTGTATTAATGACTTGTAAAGATAATATGTATGAAAAAAAAATATATTAGTGGCTTTTATATTGTTTAAACATACAATATCTAAGGCTGAAAGTCTTTAAAAACTTCTAAGAATTATTAAACGTTCATATTAATTATACTTGCAAAGATGTACACTCTACTCCTGTTCAATGCAGAAGCAGCATACCGCTCCACGCACAGTTGTGTGTACCATAAAAGTTTAATTAATCACTGTAATAGGTATTTGACAAATAATTTGGACAAAAAAACAACAAAAACATATCAATAGTCCCAAAAACATTAAAACAAAACATCACCATAAAATAACATGGTTAGTAGGCACTCTTAAAAATTACGATAAGATAGCAATAATAGGTGAAAAGCGTAGCGCACGTGGCTGCCGCGATGGCACTGACCTTGGTGCCGGGTGGGAGGGGATTAGCAGGCTGGGCAGTGTTGCAAACTTATATTTATAGAGAAAAATTAAAAGTGCGTCGTAAAATATACGAGTGCTTACCGTTCCAGGGTTAAGTTGTGCTGCTTCTTTTGTTAGCAGATTGTAGCTCTTGTGAAAAAAATTTAGTAGGCCTAAATAATTTTTCTTGAAGAAAACTAATGTTTTTCACCCAAGAAAAATAACATCTTTTTGTTAGAAAATGTTCATTTAATGCATTGTTTTTGTTTTTGGGTATTTGCAATAGGCATATTACTTAGTATTGTATTGTTTGCAATATTGGTAGGGTATATTGTATTGGTATTATGTTGGTACTGTAGTTAGTTATTGAGCTTTATCAAATTAAGCTAAAATATTTAAGTTTTATAATTTTAGCGTCTTTTAAAAAGCCACATTTTCTTAAAACGGGTGCAGTTTCATAACTGGGCTACGATACTATCGAATTAAAATATTGATCGATCCGATCGATATCGATTCAATCTAGACCTAATTAACAGACATTCAGTGCAACTCATTTCCTCTATTTTCTTTAGTTTTTAATTCCCATATTTAGATTAAAAACAAGTATAACATAACATAGGCTCTTATTCATATCAACATACCTAATCAAATCACTAAAGATCTTCATGAAAACTTAGGCAAAATGTTAACAAAATAGGCCTAATAACTTACATAAGAAAAACAGTTATTTATGTACCGTATCGTAAGTTATTTAAATGTGGCCTACTCTCACATTTGAACGTTCCTGGGCATAGGTTAGTTCTTCGATATTAACTTATTGGAGATTAGTTTAGGTTGTGAAAGTTAGTTAGATTTGAACAAATTTTTTCCCGCTAAAATTTGTATTTGGCAGTAATTAATCCGAAGATTTGAACAAATTTTTTCCCGCTAAAATTTGTATTTGGCAGTAATTAATCCGAATCGTAATTAATCATATCAATCGATATTTTCATTCGATAGTAACGTAGCCCAGTTATGAAACTACACCCATTTTCTAAAAGTAGGACAGTTCCTACTTTCTTACTGTTTAGCAGGAAATGTAGGATGACTGGGCTCCTGCATTAGGCCTACCATTAGGGTAAAGCACATTATTATCTAAAGTCAATGGCTAAGCCTATTTTTACTGTTTGTTAAAATAATATGATACATCTATTATGCGATATTTTGGTTGATACGATACATGCATCGCAATACACAAGACCATTACAATACCGTAGATAAGCTATATGGCTCCAATATGTATTATATTTGCCGGCCATGGCAAGTCACTAGAGAAGAGAAATTGTTGTTGTTGTTACTTCTGAGAAATTGTTCTCGACAATTTGTACTTTGTACTGCACTTATAGTAGGTGTTAGACTAAATAAAAACTATTAGGCTACAACAAATAATAGCCTTGCCCAAGAATAGCCTATTCTTTCTATTATACTACTTCGAGATATTAGAGATATTAACATCTATTAATAAATAAAAACCAAATTCGGAAAGTGAGCTATTGGAGGTAAACGTAGCAAAAAATCCTCGGTGAAAAATATATTTAACTAATATACTTTAATATTTATTAAATACCCTAAATTCCAGTTTGTTGACTGCCGAGTAATTAGAAGAGGTTATGTTGTATCAAAATCACGTTGACAAGAACGAAGAACAGCAGTGGGTGCGCTGCTTTGCTGCATTCAAGGTCTGTAGAGGAAAAAGCATAACTTCTTCTTAAGGTCAGCTGAATAGTTATATTTATTTTTTTGTGTTGAAGAGGATACAAAATCCTGCTTTATTAAGGTTAGAGGCAACCGAGTTTCAAAAATAAAACGGAAACCTTGTATTTTGAATGCTGCCGTTCTGGCTATTACCATTGACTTTGTACACTAGTGTACATAGTCAATGCTATTACAAATCAAAGGGTTGATTAATTCGTCACAACGAGGTTAAATAGATAGAGTGCTCACCAGATAGGGAAAAGTGTCCCTTTTTGAATGGCACCATGTTACCCACGATTCCCGCCGTTTCCTTGGTAACCAGTCCTTTTGTTCACAATTTTCCAACAGTAATTTTCCATTTTACCCACACATATCCGACGTTTCTATGGTAACCAACTTCATTAGCCTGTTCACAGACCATCAAGATCAAATCAAATTAATTGAAAAACAAACAACAAATAAACATATGCTTTAAAACTATCATTAGAATTTTTGAAGCTTGTAGCGACCAATCATAGAATAACTAAAACTAGTAAACAAGGAAACGAGAGTAAAGTGTAGGATAGTTGCCAAGGAAATGGCGGGAATCATGGGTAAAATGGCGCAAATCAAAAAGGGACACAAAATTAACATGTGATGAGCACTCTATATCTATTTAAATCTCGTTGATTCGTCATTTAAAAAGCCAGGGATCGAGGAAAATTAATGACACTTGCCCTGCAGGAATTAAAATAAAGAAGGACAGTGATGGGAAATGTGAAGTCCTATACACTAAAACTCATATAGGTCATACCTTAGATATAGGGTATTTGGATTTATCCGGAAAAGTCCGAGCGTCTCTTGCTCAAAGAATATCCGAAAAAATACCATTCCAGGCAATTTTTGATGAGGTTAGAGAATCTCTAATAAATGAAAAATCGGTAATAGGTCAACAACATTTGATTTAAAAAAAAGATCTTCACAACATTGAACAAAGTTTCAATCTTAATAATGATGCGATTAAGCATAAGAATGATTGGGTGAGTGTCCAAGCTTGGGTAAATGAAATGAACAAAGATGAGGACTCATGTGTTCTCCATTATAAACCCCAAGGTGTTACCTGTGACACATACAATGAACTTAAAGAGGAAGACTTCTTTCAGGCCATAATGAACGAAGCGCAATTAGAAATGCTAAAGAAGTTTGGGGACAACGTGATATGTGTTGACGGAACCCATGGCCTTAACCAATATAATTTTGAATTAGTCACACTCTTGACTTTGGACGAAATTCATCAAGGTTTCCCTTGCGCTTTCCTGATGTTTACCAACAGAACCGATGAAGTTGCCCTTAAAATCTTCTACGGTCTAATAAAGAACAAAGCTGGGGCAGTTCGAAACCAAGTGTGTTTATGAGTGACATGGCCGAAAGTTTTTTTAATGGCTGGGTGTCAGTAATGAACAAGCTTGCTAAACGGCTGTTCTGTACTTGGCATGTCAAAAATGTCATAAAAGCCTGGAAGCAAAATATTAGGAAGAAGGTAAGGGCCAAAGAAAAACAAGAAGATGTGTACAGGAAAACAATAACATTGTTAGAAGAAACCGATATAAATACTTTCTTACGAATCTTAAATCAACTTTTACTAAGTTGGAAGAATGATCCTGAAACGACAGACTTTTCAAAGTACTTTGAAGCCCATTACTTAAAGTGCTCTGTATCTTGGGCCTTTTGCTATACAGGTTGCACAGTACCGTTAACACCAACATGCATATTGAGGTAATTCATAAAATTATAAAATACATGTATTTTCAAGGGAAACGTGTTAAAAGGCTAGACAAAGCTATTCATTCCATATTAGCATTTGTTAGGGACAAGCTTTATGACAGACTAATCCATTTGAACAAGGGAGAAATAACTTCTAAAGTGAGGAATCTCCGTATCAGACATAAGTCAAGTCTACATCTGAAGTTTGACAGAATTGTGGAAAACAATGACCACTGGATAATCTCCTCTGCCACATCAAATGAAGTATATCAGGTAACAGAAGCAGAATCACATTGTAAATGCCAGCTATATTATGCACTGACTGTAAAACGTGCATTCACAAGTACAGATGCACGTGTATTGACAAATGCAGTCAAATATGGAATATGTGCAAACATATTCATTTGTTGTGTAGGTTTAGGTCAAACACTTCCAACCAAACAAGTCTAATAAGAGATACTACCACTGATAGTGTTGTAGAGGGGGTTTTTTTTAAAAGAAAATAGGTCTAAATGAAGAAACATTAGAAGAGCGGAAGATCAGGACGATCAGGCTATTGAAAACAGTTGAAAACTTGGTTGTATCTTCTTCAAAACCATTAAACATTAAATGTGATAGAGACTGCTTTAAAACCTATCAAACCTACCATCGAAGCCATTAACTCCAGACAGCCAAATATTGCTGTTAAAAAAATCACAGAGAGAATTGAGATATCACCTCGGCCCAGTGTCCCTGCAAATAAGAACATAAAGCAACAACGTTTTTACTCACTAAAAAGAAATCAAATCGTCCAATGAAGAAATTTTTAAGGAAACCGTGTCAGAAAGAGAAAGGCAATATCATACTGGAACCTCTACAAGAAGAAAGTGGACGAGAAGAAAGACAGTCCAGAGCTAAGGTATGCCTATAAGTTTTTCAACTCACACTTATATACGGTAGGTTAACTAGGATCACGCTTGATTCACACGTATGGGGATAACGGCAACATAATCCAGATTATCTTAGTTCCACGCTATTAAAAATAAAAAATAAACTATATAACATATCTTTCAAATTACACATATTAACTACATATACGGTAGATAAAGATTTTAAGTTTTTTTCTTTCAAGATATTTGATAACAAGTAGGTACGTTTTACAAAAATTTTATTATTTTACTAAATATTTTTTTGTTTTATTGTTTGTTAAGTAAAAAATATCTACCTAGTATTCATAACCTATTTCAAAATATTTCACAAGTAACAAATTGTATTGTACTAGGCCTAAGTACTAAAAATTTAGTAGTTGCAACAGCAGATGAGATTGTGTTAGAGATTGTTGATGGATCTTGAGCAGTTCTATTTGAAGCTGTGAAATTTAAATTTATGTCTTTGGATCGGTTTGTTTGAAGATTTAGAGATGAGCAGATGTTCAATGCTTGATGTAGGGTTTCTTCTACTTTTCTGTTTGATGATTAGATATAATTGGGAACAGTATAGTGGTATCATCAGCAAACATAATACATGTTTTTTTTCAGGTGATAGGTAGTCCGGAAAGGAGTTAATGTATATTATAAAGTAGATTGGGCCGAGAATCGATCCTTGTGGGATTCCTTTGTTTGTTAGTTTTATTTGTGATTTGGTTTTGGTTTCAATGTCGTTTACTTGATGTGTAATTTCTACTTGTGGTCTTCTATCCGAGAAGTAATTTATGATCCAATTTAATGCCGTATCTTTGATGTTAAGTTGTTCTAGTTTTCTTTTTAATATTTTCCTATCTAGGCTATCGAAGGCCTTTTATTGTAGGTCCAATAAAATTCCAGCTGCCGTTTGTTTGTTCTCCCAAAGGGAAGTGTTGGTTTCACATAATTTATTTAGAGCTGTGTTTGTAGATTTATTTACTCTAAGGCCGTGTTGTTGTGGAGAGAGAAATTCTAGTTTGTTAAGATGTTCCATAATTTGTTTGTAAATTGTTTTCCCTATAAATATTTCGAGAGCGTGGGCAAAATTGAAATTGGCCCATAGTTTTCTACTGCCGACTTATCGCCTTTCTTAAATTTTGGGTAGACTGTTGCTAATTACATACCTTGGGGTACTGTTGCTTGTTCTATTGATGAGTTTATTATATCTAGTAGAGGTGCTGAAATTTCATTTTGGCAGTGTTTGACTATTTTATTGGTTATTTCATCGTATCCTGAAGAATTCTTGGGTGGAAGTGACTTGAAAATTTGATTGAGTTCTTTTCTAGATATTTTTTGAAGGAGGTTATTTTTATGTTTGTCCGGTGGAGGGGTTGTTGTGATCTGGTTGGTTTTGTCGACTTCCCTGTGAGATAAAGAAGTTATTAAAAATGTTGCTGACAGTGTTGGGTTCTCTAATAATTATTATATTTCAGAATGAGTCCTGCCTCGTTATCTTCATTTATTTTGTTTTTTTCCCTTATTTATGATGTTCAAGATTTCCTTTGATTGGTTGTTTGAGTTATTAATTTGTTCAACAGTGTAGTTTCTTTTTTTCTTTTTGATTTCCAAGTCATAAATGGTTTTGATTCTTGAGTATAAGTTTTTATCTTCGTCCTGTCCAGAGATTATATATTTGTACTTGGCTATATCCAGAAGGGTTTGTATGTCTTGCAATTCTTTGTCACAGAGGGGGTTTTTTTATTCCTCTTTAGTGTCTTGAGCATTTTAGGCATGGTTTTTCCATGTTCAGTTTTATGGTTCTAATAAAATTGTAATATTTTTCTGCTACTGAATGGCAGTTGAAGTAATTTCAAAGCAAATTAGGGTAGAATTTATGGTTTTATATTTACCTTGATTATTGTTAATTTGGTCATTACCTAATGGTTTGTTATTAACTAATAATCCAAATGTAAAATAGATTAATATGGTGTCATTACGATAAATATCGTATCCGTGGCAAGACTGCTTCATTCTCTTTTTCAATCAGCTGTGTAATGGTAAATATTATAACGTCACTTGACTTCCGTTTTAGTTTAGACGCTTCATATCCGAAACACAAAAAAATAGCTATTCAGCTGACCTTAGGAAGTAGTTATGCTTTTCCTCTACAGAGCTTGATGTTGCGCTGCAATCGCATGGATCGTTTGGTGTTTTTCTTTTTTTCGAACGGCAGGCTTAGACCTTCCATGGAAACCATAGATATAAACAGTTACATCTGGATCGGTAACTGAGATGGCGGAATAGTGCTAAAACCGAGCCGGTTTCCCCCACCACTAGTTTGGGTTACCGCCACGCCGCCACCACACCACACCATGTCAGCTGGCATCGTTATTATGGGTGAATCTGATTGGTTTACATTCTTTTATTTCATCTGAAATCGTTATTATTGGTGGATCGACTCCGATTAACCCCAACTAGTGGTGTGGGTAAAGGATCGTTTTTGCAACATTGTGTTACAGATCCAGATGTAATTGTTTATATCTATGAAGGAAACTCCATGATCTTTAAATGGGAATGGGTTGCTGAAATAGATATAAACAGGGCCGGCTCTACCATATAGGTGGACTAGGCAACCGCCTAGGGCGCCGAGGCCCGATTGGCGCCGTCGCGGGGGAAATGAGCACCCCTGATCTGCAGTAAAGAGAGTCCCTAATCAGTGGTAAGAGCGGCCCTGATCGGCAGTAAAACGCCCCCAACCGGCGGTAAACAGCGCCTTGATCGGCGGCAAATTGCGCCTTTAATCCCCGGTAAAGAGCGCTCTCAAAATATAGTTAATAGAGTCTTGATCGGGTAAAAAGCGCCCCCAATAGTCATACTTAAACCCGCATAAGACAGTGCCTCCAATAGGCAAAATATACCTGATCAGAGTTGAATTACGCCAACCTACGGTTAAAAGTGCCCTTGATCAACGGTAAGTAGCACCCCAATCGGAGTTAAACTACGCCACCAACCCCTGGTAAAAATTGTCCTCGGACTATGATAAATAGCGCTCTTGTTCAGCGGTCAAGAGCGCCTTGACTGAAGGTAACTCCCGCAGCCAACCATCGGTAAAAATTCCCATGAACGATAGTAAAGAGTGCCCCGTCCGGCAGTAAACATTTGCCTTTGCCTTCTAATCAACAAAAAATATTGCCCCTAATCATTAGAGTTAAATTGCACTTCCAACCAGTGGTAAATAGTGTCCTAAACTGTTGGTAAAAAGCGCCCATGATCGACGGTAAAGAGTGCCCCAAATAAGCGTAAAAAGCGCCTTTGATCAGCAGTAAAAGGCGCCCCCAACCGACGGCACACATCCCCAAATTAACGGTAAACAGCACCCATGTCGATCGGCGGCAATAAAGAGCGCCCCTAATAGGGGTGAAAAGGGCGCCCCCAATAGGAAATAAATAACGCCCGCGATCGCCAGTAAAGAGGGTCAACAATCAGAGTAGAAGAGCGGCCCCCTAGAAACTGATTTTTTTCATATGTCGGAAATGGATAATATTATAATCATTTTGCATCTTGGCAGATAAGAAGATTTAGATCCATTACGGATCATTGCATTTTCGCAATTATTGTACAAATTTTGTTTACAATAAATTATGAATAGGTTTTTTATTCCTAGAGCTTATTTTGATAATAAACTGTTGATATTTTTAAACGCTGTTTTCTTTGTAATGTAATAACGCTATAAAAGAAACGGTTCGAGTACTTTAGGGCGCCTACCTTCACTTTCGCCAAGGGCGCCAGAAAACCTAGGGTCGTCCCTGGATATAAACAAAACATCTGGATCAGTAACTGAAATGGCGGAATGGCGCTAAAAACATTCCGGCTTTCCCCACCACTATGTTCCGTTTTTTTTTTTAACCTGATCCTTCGAGGGAGAGATGATGGAGGGGGTTTGTTTATCCTTGCTACTATCCCATTGATTGAAACCTTTTGGTTCTTTTGTTGTTTTTGTTTTATTTCCCTGTTGCACACCAGGTGGTAATTTCACATGACAACATAATGTGTATCAATTTTACAATATTATTGGCAACAGTTGCTTTTTAAACAGTTATTTAATTGAATTTTTTACTCTATGGAACATAGAGTATAAAATTCTTACGATCGAGTTTAAATTTCACTTAGGCGAATTTTAGACCCCCAAAAGGCTTTTTTATTACTAATTTGATTTCAATGAAATTCTCAGGTTAGATTTTAAGTATTTTAAACTAGGTAATAAACTATAATCGAGCAATTATTTTCAAGTATTAAAAAAGTTTATTTTCCGGAATTTTTGACAGAACTTTAGTTGTTTAGGCTACATGATTTGACTAATGTATTTGCTATGATCAGTTTATATTCCCCCATCGCAGCTGAGTTGTCGCTGTGTATGCTGAAAACATTATAACCTCAACCTCTTCAGATTTGTTTACATCGTCGAAGTTATAAATTATGCCAAAAGATAGGCATGTTGTGGAATGAATTGCTATCGAACGGAATTATGCGATTAACTAACTTGGGATACATATAATATTTGGAAAAAGATTTAAATGGAACAAGTAATAATTAGAAAGTGTTGTGCCATTGTAGCCTATGTCTCAGTTAAGAAAATATGCATTAAGTGTTATGTAAGCGTAATTCTACAATACTTACATAACTTGATTTTTATTAATTTGCAATCATGGATTTTAAATTGTATTGTTTTTTCGCTCTACAATCTATTTACCTTTAATATTATAAGCATAATTATTATTAAGTTACTTGCTTATTTTGAGGTCTTAGCTAAAATCATTGTTTGTATGTATTTATTTGTAGGCTAGGCCTAGGATGTACGCCGGTTGACTTCGGACGGTTAGATGACGTTCCACTCTTCACATTCGAGGAGATGGAAACCTCCACTCTCTCCCTAAAGAGCAACAAGGCTCCTGACCCGGACGGATTCCCAGCGAGGCTTTAAAGAAAGTATTTTCAATTAATGCTGACTTGTTGTTGAGAATGTACAACGCCTGTTTGGTAGAAGGGGTGTTTCCGGCTCCCCGGAAAACCGCCAGACTTTAACTCATCAGCAAGGGCAAAGGTGATCCCGAGCTGCCGTCGTCCCACAGGCCTTTTTGCATGTTGGACACGGCTGGGAAGCTGTCCGAGAAGCTGATCCGTTCCCGCCTGACGTCTGCCGTGGAAGCTGCCGGGTACTTATGCCCCCGTCAGTACGGCTTCAGAAAGGGACGGTCAACGATTGATGCTATCACCGAAGTCCAGAGAGCTGTGAAGAGAGCCGAGAGCCACAACCATTTCTCTCGCTGAGTAGTGCTTCTTGTTACGCTTATGTCAAGAATGCCTTTAACTCGGCGAGGTGGGTCGATATGCTGGATGCGCTTCGCAACACCTTTCGTGTTCCTGCATATCTGTTGCGACTCATCTTGTTGCGGATTATCTCCGCTCTCGAAGCCTGATTTACGACACAAGGGACGGAACGTGGACGATGGGTCACTTCTGGTGCCGCGCAAGATTCAATACTCGGCCAGGATCTCTGGAACGTTGCCTATGACAGCCTCCTGAGGTCGGAGATGCCTGAGGAAACCACTTTGGTTGGGTACGCCGATGATGTCGCAGCTCTCATTGTCGCACGCAACGTTGAGCTGACCCAACTAAAGTTGAACCGAGTCATGCGCTACCGAGTCATGCGTGTGGTCAACACATTTATGTCCGATCACGGTCTCTCGCTTGCTCTCCGTAAGACGGAGATTGTGATCCTTACGAAGAAGAGGATGGACACCGTCGTTCCGTTCCGAGTGGGAAGGGAGGTGGTCCAATCAACTCGTGCTGCTAAGTACTTCAGAATTATGGTGGACACCAAGTTAAGCTGTAGGGATCAGATATTCCGTACGGCGGACAAGGCCGCTAAGGTAGTCACTTACCTTAGTAGGCTGATGGCCAATGTCGGGGTTCCACGATACAGCAGAAGACGTCTGTTGATGTCCGCGGTTCAGTCCGTGCTTTTTTATGGAGCAGAGGTGTGGGCAGACGCTCTCGATAAAGAGTAGTACAGGGTGCGACTCGCCCGGGTTCAACGTCGAGTGGCGCTCGGGGTGTGTTCCGCCTACCGGACAGTGTCCGAGCCTGCCGTCCTGGTGGTCGCCGGAGTTATCCCTGTCAAGCTCTTGGCAGGAGAGAGGAAGGCAATTTATCAGAGACAAGGCGAGATTAAAAGGACGGCAAGAACAGAAGAGCGCTCCAGAACCTTCCAGCAGTGGCAACACAGCTGGGAGCACGACACCCGAGGACGATGGACTGCGCGACTTATCAAGCACGTCCAACCATGGATGGAACAGCGGCCAATTCTTGACAATTCACGGCTATCTCGGTCGTACCTGAACCGGATGGGCAAGACCGGTTCACCGGACTGCATTTATTGCTCGGGCGTTCCCGACGATGCGGAACACACATTCTTCCGCTACCCCCGTTGGGAAGAGCCCCGCCTGAAGGCCACACAAATTTTTGGTGCATTTTCGGTGGACTCGGTCTGCCAAAAGATCTTGGAGGATGAGGGCAACTGGGATTGTTTATCACAGTTTGTCCGGGGCATCCTCCTGGAAAAGAAACATGATCTGGACCGCGAAGTGGCCCAGATCCCTTGATCGAGTGGCTGGATAAGGAGTGAGCCCCACGGGCATAAGCCAAATTTAGGCCTAGCCTAGAAAAAAAAAAACATAAAAAAGCGTCAACTAATAACTCAAAAAGTGAGTAAAAAATTCTTTTACGGGACGGACATCGGAGCGTATTCCTAGTTTAGAACTGTTACTTTTTAACAAAGTATATATTTGTCTGTAAAACATAACAGCTAACTAGGAGTTACTATAAGGTATATAGTCCTTTTTCTTAAACCTGATCCTTCATGAGAATATTGGGGTGGGGGAGGGATTTAAACTGTAAACAAAATATTTAAACTCTAAACAAAATATTTAAACTCGTGACAATCATGTTCGAGGATCAGATTTCCTCGAATAACGTCTTAAATAAGTTATAATGTCTTTCAGTAACTCCCAATCAGCTGTTTTCTAAGCTTTTTTGTTAAAAAGTAACAGGTTTAAAGTAAACTGATTAAATAACAACTGCTACCAATAATATTGTAAAACTGGTACACAAAATGTTGTTACGTAAAATTACCAGCTGGCATGCAACAGTCCAATAAAACAAAAACAACAAAAAAGCAAAGGGCTCCAGCCAATGGGATATTAGCAAGCATAAACAAACCCCCGCACCATCTCTCCCTGGAAGGATCAGGTTTGGGTGAGTCGGTGGCGTAGTGGTTAGCGCGCCGGACTTCGGGACCATGGCAGCGATGTCGTGGGTTCGAATCCGCGTTCTGCCAGTGACTTTTATCAGTACCTTTCACCTTGTACTGTAGCGGCTCACCCCCTTACTTTGTCTAATACGTTCCACGCACAGATCAATAGTCTATGTGGACGGGGCAAAGTAAGGCAAAAAGAGGTCCGCCAACCTCTTGAAATTAAAAAAACAAAATACGGACTATATTATAATAAGTTATAAAAAAACAGTATTGAACTAAATCTGCTACTCTAACATCTTTGTCACAAGTTAAAAATGTTTTGTTTACAGTTAAAATTTTTTGTTTACAGTTTAGATCTTTCCCCACCAAAAGTTATCGAAAAGGATCAGGTTAAAAACGGACTATAGTTGGGATTACCGGAGGCTATTCTACGGATTACACAAAAATAGACTTATTCCAAATAGACTAGATATTTTGTGTATGTACAGTAAATGATTATACTATTGACTATGGATACACCATGAACGTTAAAGAAAGTAAATGCTTATTATTATACGATGGTGTGTGCAAATGGGAGACTAAGAGAGTGGGAGAATAACCTAGTTCTCCCATTCGGATACAACAAACTTCATACGACCACGGTATGAGTCCGAACGGAGTACATAGAAAAAAGGATTATTCCATTGACTAGATATTTTGAGTAGCCTATATACAGCCAATGCTTATACTAGTGACTATGGATACACCATTGACCTTAAAGTAAAATGCTTAATAATATACGACGGGTTTTCCGAATAGGAGAATGTGAGAATAACCTAGTTCTCCAATTCGGACAGGCTGGAAGAATGGGAAAATAACCTAGTTCTCCCATTCGGATACAACAAGTTTCATACAACCACAGTATGACTCCGAACAGATAACATAAAAAGTATACTTATTTCACTGAATAGATATTTTGTGTATCTACAGTAGATGATTATAGGTTTACTTTTGACTATGGATACATCATTGAGAATTGACTTTAAAGAAAAGTAAAAGCTAATAATATATACTACGGAGTGTCCGAATGGGAGAATAACCTAGTTCTCCCATTCGGACAGGCTTTGAGAATGGGAGAATAAATTTGTTTTCCCATTCGGACAGGCTTTACAAGGAAAAACTAGGTTGCGTTTGATAAACTGTAAATACAATAAACTCTCTTTTCCCACGCCACTTTTTGTTTTCTCTCTTTGTTTTGATTCCTTTTTTGTCACAACTTAACTTAAATGTTAACCGGCGTACATTTATCACGAGAACACAAGCTACTGAATCTATTACTTTTTTAAAGTGATTCGGCTCTCTACTGTTTGTTGTGGTTGATCCAAGTAAGAACAATTTTACATTTAACCAAAAACACTGAGTGACAGGTTCGAACAGGTATGCCACGGCTATGGAGTTGGCCGTGGCATACCTGTTTGAAACTGTCACTCAGTACCGGCCGGTGAAAGCACGCGTGCGGAGTAAAAATTGCCGTTTGCCTTCGTGGAATGTTTTTAAGTATGTGTCTTGTCGTAAATGTCTTCGTGTGTGTTATTCGTATGTACTCAGTGTTTGTTTATTTACTAATTTTAACCTTCGACAAGAACATAAGTTCGCTATGTTTTAACCTCAAGACGGACGCTGTGGTGATGATGCCTCTAACGAATAGGGGCAAAACAATTGTCCACCACTAGGACCAAAATCATCCGGATTGCTATCAGACGGTGAGTTATCTCTACCTTTAAAAAATATCTAGTCAATGGAATAGGTCTAATTTTCATGTAATCCGGTTGTACTCATACCATGATCGTATGAAATTTATTGTATACGAATGTGAGAAATAGGTTACCGTATTCTCCCATTCGGACACTCCATAGTATATTATTAGCTTTTACTTTACTTTAAAGTCAATTTATCCATAGTCAGTAATTTAAGTATTGACTGTAGATACACAAAATATCTAGTCAATGGAATAAGTCTATTTTTTATATAATCCGTTCGCACTCATACCGTGGCCGTATGAATTTTGTATCCGAATGGGAGAACTAGGTTATTCTCCCATTATATCACTCTCCCACTCTCCCATTCGCCCATTCGGACACCCCATGGTATATGTATAAATAAAGCATTTATTTACTTTAATTTGAAATCAATGGTATATCTATAGTCCGCAATAGTATAAGCATCAACTGTAGATACACAAAATATATAGTTAATGGAATAAGTCTATTTTTTATGTAATCCGCTCGGACTCATACCGATTTTGTATGAAATTGTATCCGAATGGGAGAACTAGGTTATTCTCTTCTTGGTTACCCTCCCACTCTCCCAGGCTGTCCAAATGGGAGAACTAATTTATTCTCCCAGTCTCCCAATCTCCCATTCGGACACCCCGTAGTATACTATGTAGCATTTACTTAAGAAATGGTGTATCCATAGTCAATAGTATAAACATTGACTGTAGATACACACAAAATATCTAGTTAATGGAATAAGTATATTTTTTATGCAATCCTAACTAAAACTCTTAATGCATATGCAGCACAAGCAGGCCTCTACATTGACGATTTCTTATTACAAGAAATAAATATAAAAAAATATTTTAAATAATGTTATAATTATTAAAAATAAACATTACAGAATAATGATAATGACCGACGAGGACGGGTTCTTATGTATAGACGTAAAAAAACTCATAAAAGCAGATGGGAGTTCATGATTTAAGTCAATAAACAGTGTCCGAGAACTTGCAAGATAAAGTGCAGCGATGCAACAATCTGTGCCGTGGTGAGATAATCAAAGGTCGTGGTCACTTTGAGTTGTGCTTGGAGGAAAATCCTGCTGCGGTGGAGGATCTGTGAGCGAGGATACTCCAGCGGGCGCAGAGATAAAACACATACTTTAACAATTATTCAAAATATACTTACTACAAAAACTTTGTGAATTCATTCAAAATTGGAGAGTTTTTGTTTGCAACATACGGTAGACGCAGAACGTTATTTTGAACTGGTAATTTTTTAAACTATATAATAGGTTATGCAGTATGGTTGAACTACTTAAATAATAAATACTTGAGTTTAATGCTTTCTATTGCTCTCTCCTCAATATGGGTATCAATCAGTCTTTATTAATTAAATTTTAGATTTTGTTGGATTCATTCGTGGTTGTGTAAAAAATCTGTATTGATTAATCTCACAACAAGTCACAACTGTTTGATATATTTGACTTTTCCAACTATTAAGATGATTTACCAAAGAATCTTTAGAATATCTGCTTCAATGATGGTATTTAAAAAAAACTATATTAACAATTATTTTCTTTTGTTTTCTGATTGAGTTAAATTTATGACACTACATTCACCTACACCATTCTAATACTGATTAAATTCATGTATCTCCTTGTTTATTAAACAATTTTCATAATTTTTGTGTCGTCGGATAGGGAATTAAATTATTGTCTCCAGTATTTGTTAGTTCAACAATTTTGTTTTCATGACAAGTTTTTTTCGTAATTGAAGTTTAAAAGATTAAATGGCCGCCATTTTGAAATTTAAAATTGAAGCAAGTTGATGATTTTTATAAGTTGAACCATTACTATCTTAAGTTACATGTTGAGTTTCAAAGCAATTGGTTGAAAAACGCCTGAGATAAAAAGGTTTTGTGAAAAATGCAAAATGGCCTATATCTAGGTAAATACGCATTTTAGGATATACCTTCAAATGATCTTTTTTGCTTATTTTGACTCAACTAACCATACATGAAGTTTGGTGACGGACTTTAAGGACACTCTGTGTATATACAGGGTGATTCATGACGAAGTGCAGAAATTTCGGGAGCTGATTCTACACAAGAAAATAAACAAAAAAGAACTTTTGAACATATGTCCTAAAATCCTTCGTTTAGCCGCTAGCCACCATTTTGGTTTTTACAAGTGATAGTTTTTATCTCCGTAACGAATTGATGGATTTACTTCGTATTTGGCATGGACTTTTATCACAATAATAGTAATTTTCAGAAAACATATTATTATTCTCCGATGTATATTTTCAAAATGGTGGCCATTTTTTAATTTTTAACTTGAAATTCTTAATAACGTCAACTTTTGTCAAAATTTTATGAGTCGTAAAAGTTGACAGATAAAATCATTTAAACAATGATATCAATTTTGTAAAGATCTGACGACAAATAATTGAGTGATTGAGAGTTTTCTATTAAAATAACTTAAATTTGCATTTATTATAATGCAAAATCTGTGTTTTTTTTTTTGCAAAAAAATCCTCTAGTTTTTATCATATCTTTATGAACTTTGTACTTTTGTTTATATAATTTAATTATTCATTTTTTTTATTTTGATGAAATTTGCCGTTTTGGAGAAATTTGAGTTAAAATTTTTTAGATTGCCGCCATTTTGAAAAAAAAACACATAAAAAATAATTTATTTTTTTTTAACTAACATTGTTGTGATAAAGGTCCATGTCAAATATGAAGTGAACTATCCCAAATATGAAGTGAATCATTCAATCCGTTACGGAAATAAAAATTATGACGTGGAAAAAACAAAATGGCGGCTAGCGGCTAAACGATGGTTTTTAGGAAATATTTTTATATGGTTTTTTAATCACCCTGTGTCCGTGAACAAGATATATTTTGAACGGAACCTCCGATTTTGATGGAATTTGGTATAGGGGTGTAAACCAGCATCTACTTGATTGAGTTAGCGGGGGCTAGGTCGATTACACCTCAAATATATGGTCCTTAAATATAAAATATAAAATAACGTATCAACAACAGTTAGGTTAGATAATACCTCAATAGATTGTCCATCGATTCTCTATCTTATTTTATTAATTATAAGTTCGATTACACCACAAATAGATGGTCCATCGAGCCTCTATCTTGTTTTAATTATATTTCATTTGAGAGGGTCGATGGACCATTTATTTGAGGTGTAATCGACCCTTTACTTTAATATAAATTATATATAATACATTTATAGTTTTGGAGTTTTGAAGCCTATATCCTATTTTATTAATTATAGGTTTTATTACACCTCAAATAGATGGTCCATCGAGCCTCTTTCTGATTTTAATTATATTTAATTTGAGAGGGTCAATGGACCACCTATTTGAGGTGTAATCGTCCCTTTACTTTAATATTACATTATATTTAATACGTTTATAGTTTTGGAGTTGATTGTGCATCACAAAACATTTTTATTTAATAAAATAATTTATAAACAATGTTGATGTCCATCGACTCCTTTCACAAAATAAACTAAAAATTAAACATAATGGTTCTATGGACCATCGAAACATCTCCAACTTTTACAATAATTTATTAAAACTGACAGAGGGTCGATGGACCATATATTGTAGGTGTAATCGAGCTTTCCCCGAGTTAGCGAACCAGAATGATCGGACCATGGGAACGGGGTTTTATGGGGTTTCAAAAAGGTAAAAAATGGGGTTTTGGTTGTTTGCTTTTATTTATAAAATTCAACAATTTTAACTTAAACCATCTAAAAAAGCTTAAAAAACAAACAATCTAGTATTTTAAATTTTTTACCTACTTAAATAATTAAGGAGAAAATCCAAAAACAAATATTTTCCACGATATTTTAAACGGGTTGTGTGCAAATAGAAGTCAAACTTTTGGGTCTGAGTTTAGTTAGTATTATTGGTTATAATAATATTACCCAGTCTGCTGAACTGGCCAAGCATAAAAATGTCTAACAACCTTATTTTAAATAATACTCCATTACAAAACATCAATTATCACGTCATTAGTTTAACAATTCCATACATTTACAACAATCTCCAAGATGTCACTTAGGAAAATTAAATCTAGATTCCGTGGTTTTAGTGGACCTATTCTCCTATTGGTTTTATTCTCCTATTCTCCTTTTCTCCCAGTCTCCATTTCGGAAACCCCATAGTTTATTATTAAGCATTTATTTACTTTACTTTGAAGACAATGGTGTATCCATAGTCAATTGTATAAGCATCAACTGTAGATACACAAAATAGATATAGTTAATGGAATAAGTCTATTTTTTATGTAATCTGCTCGGACTCATACCGATTTTGTATGAAATTTGTATCCAAATGGGAGAACTATAGGTTATTCTCCCATTCTCCCAGCCTGCCCGAATGGGAGAACTTGGTTACTCTCCCATTCTCCCAGGCTGTCCGAATGGGAGAACTTGGTTATTCTCTCATTCTCCCAGGCTGTCCGAATGGGAGAACTTGGTTACCCTCCCATTCTCCCAGGCTGTCCAAATGGGAGAACTAGGTTATTCTCCCATTCTCCCAGCCTGTCCGGATGGGACAACTAGGTTACTCTCCCATTCTCCCAGGCTGTCCGGATGGGAGAACTTGGTTACCCTCCCATTCTCCCAGGCTGTCCAAATGGGAGAACTTGGTTACCCTCCCATTCTCCCAGGCTGTCCAAATGGGAGAACTAGGTTATTCTCCCAGTCTGCCAATCTCCCATTTGGACACCCCGTAGTATATTATGTAGCATTTACTTTACTTTAAAGAAATGGTGAATCCATAGTCAATTGTATAAACATTCACTGTAGATACACACAAAATATCTAGTTAATTGAATAATTATATTTTTATGTAATCCTTATTAAAACTCTCAATGCATATGCAGCACAAGCAGGCCTCTACATTGACGATTTATTATTACAAGAAATAAATTAAAAATTACTTTAAATAATGTTATAATAATTAAAAAATGAACATTGCAGAATAATAATAATAATTATTCCAATATTATTTAATATTTTAAATAAAATAATTAAAAAGAGTAAATAACAAATTATTTTATACAAATTGAAAATATGGTTTTATTTAAAACTAGTAAAAACACTCCCAAAACAGTTTTTAATACTCCTTAGCGCGGTTTTTCAAGGAATTTCCCCCGCATCCCAACAACTAATGCTTAGGTATAAAAGATATGTGTGGTATGCTAGGGGTCAGTTCTTCTCGAGCAGTGGATCTAGTGGACAAGATGTCACTTAGGAAAATTAAATCTAGATTCCGTGGTTTTGGTGGACCGACGAGGACGGGTTCTTATGTATAGACGTAAAAAAACTCATAAAAGCAGATGGGAGTTCATGATTTAAGTCAATAAACAGTGTCCGAGAACTTGCAAGATAAAGTGCAGTAAAGTGATGATCTGTGCCATGGTGAGATAATCAAAAGACGTGGTCACTTTGAGTTGTGCTTGGTGAAAAATTCCGTTGCTGTGGAAGATCTGCGAGCGAGGATACTCCAGCGGGCGCAGGCGCAGATATAAAACACACTCGCCTACGGCTCGATGGGGGCTCCGCCCCCATGCCCCCTCAGGGGTTGCCCAGAAATTCGTTAATTGTTGTTTAAGTCGCATATAATGAACAGAATACATATAAATATAAGAGTTTGTAAATGAGCAAAATAGCAAAATAAATGAGTTTGTCATTTATTTATAACATAAATTAACTCCCACGACTGCAAAATAACCTAAATTTGAACTCATGCAACTAACTCAATCTAAGGAATGAAAATATATTCGCCTACGGCTCGTTTTCAGGGACTCTTTCCCCAAACCCCCACCCTAATTCCCCCGAATTCTATAAAGGTTAAAAGTTGTGAATAAATTTATTATGTAGGTATTGTATAAGTATTTACTTAAAATTATAAAATACGTATAAATAAATATATGAACAAATTAAATGGATTAACTGCATAAAAAATGTGCAGTAAATCATCGAAAACAATGAAAAATTCCATTAAAACAAAATAATTGGAAATCTTAACAAAGTGGATAAAACTTGCCAAAAACCCCTTTTATTTACAAAAATACTATTCAGTTACTATCCTTCAATTAGTTGTGTTGAAATTCCAGGGAATAACATAACGATCCAGTTATATTGAACATACAATGATAAATACATAATGTAATATTGGAATTCATTATAATTCCTTCATTTCAGTTTTTAGTGGTGTAAAACTTTTAAATTTACCTAATTTCCTAAAAAATTACTGTCAAGGCAAATAAAAAAACTTCAAGCTTCTAAATACAATAATACAGTTGTTACTAACAAAAGTATGTTAAATAATGGTTAAAATATTAAAATTACCATACACATCAAAGGACGTATGTTTTAGCCGTAGGACCAGGTCAGTAAATAACAATCAAAGTAAAACAATCAGTTAGTTGCTTGATATAGAAATTCGTTCCGACTCACAGTCAAAAGAAGAATATGTGTTATTGAAAATCATCATGATAATTTTTAAGTTTGATAATTTAATTGATATTGGTACTGTGCAAGATATGTCTATGTGCAAAGTGAAGGTTCTGAGTAAAATATTATAGTAGTTGTAAAATTACGTCTACATGGGGTAAAATTCCCCTCAAAAATAAATAAACATTTAATTACGAGTATGTTTAATTGTGTGGACTGGGGGGCAAAAATTCATAGAACCAAACTTGTAGTAACTTGAAAGATGTTCGCGAGGATTGCCTCAGATGTTATAATTTGGCCGCTAGAGTAGAAAAAAATAATGTCATATTTATTTTGGGTAAAAATGTTTGGTTGCTAAATTTTGAAATCAGATAGTTTTCTGGGGCAGGAAATAAAAAATCTTTTTTATTTTAAATGAAAATACTGTACTGCCACCTTTTTTAATCTATATTAATAAAATTAGAGTTTTGTCTGTACGTTGCTTAGAATTTTGAAATTTTTGGTTATTTTTACTTTTTATGCATCGCAGAATCCAAAATCGGTGTCATCAAAATTTCTTTCCCTCTGTCTGTCTGTCTCTCTCTCTGTCATTCTGTCTGTAACGCTCATGGGTCCTATTTTGTCCTCTTTTCACTGGATAACGACTTTACCTAAGGGTCTAAATTTTTTTCATGTCATAGACTAGAGTGGTGTGAAGGTTCATTACAACTTTAATTGACTTAGCGACCTTGGGGCTTTGCCCCATAGTATGTCAAAGTAGCCAAGTTGTGCTAAAATACCAATCTTTAATCTCTTTTCACACGACAAGGGCTTTAGTAAATGATAAGAAAATTTTTATTATTGTTAAATGTTGCAATTAGAACGGTTTTAGCTGCTCTAAAGCATTGTTCGTCAAAAAGGCTCTGCCTTATAGTAAAAGAAATATTCAATGTTAATCTTATGGAAATATTTAATTCTACCTTTTTATCTATGCTCTTTAATCAGCTGGATTAGACAGTTTGTCATTTTCACCACAGATGGCAACACTTAAAATTTTAAATACAGACTCTTTCATATCTAACCCTTTAACTTTTCACTGGCCTAAATACAGTGAATAAAGTCAACTAATTCTTGGTTCTAAATATGAATATTAAAATAATTTATGGAAATTATTACAAAACCAGTTTTGACCCTTAAATCTTAAAATGTTTCTTATTGTCATTACAAACTAATTTTAGTTCCCAATTTAGCTTTCATTGCACGTTCTGACAAAAAGAGGTGTATTTCATCAAACACAATATGTAGTTAAAACCAATAGAAAAAAAACCAATGAGGTTTACAAATTACTCAATCTTTCAAGTAGTTTGGGTATAGACGGGGCAATATTAATGTGTAAGAACTTAAAGAGTAGGGTTCTTATGAAGAAGTAATGCTCCATTCACACATCACGTTTTTGGCCGTGCGGAAAAAAACCGCACAATTTAAAAACCGTCCAAAACACAGTACAAGTAATTGTCAGCTGGTTAAAAACCGTAAATGTGCCTGTGTGAAAGGTCTCATAAGATTCTATTGGAATGTACGCCGTACGATTTTTAATCGTACGGGCAAAACCGTGATGTGTGAAAGGAGCGTAAGAAAGTCGCTCAAAAACACTCATAATACCACTGTAATTTTCATTCAAGCAGGGGTGTATTTACATATGGGCTAAATGGGCTATAGCCCAGGGCGGCAGAATTCGGAGGGCGGCAATTTTGAAAAAAAAAAACGGCATTTTTTAGGCTGCAAATTAAGAAACTCAAATTATTGGAGGTGGAAATTTTTTGGAAGAGTTGTACAGAAAAATTTGAGAACCGAGAGTGACTATTTTCTAAGTGAGATCATAATATCTTAGGGCAAGGGGTCATTAAAGAGCTTTTAAGAGTAGCTGGGAGAACTCAGCTCTACGTTGATTTGTCATGGTTGCGATCCACGCGTCGTCGGCGCAAAGGAACCATCCGCCACCTCGCCGCCCCCTCTCTCCCCCCATATATACATCCGCCACCGGCGAGCTGCACCAGTGCATTCGGGATGGGTGATTTGAGGTTATGTTAGGTTATGTGACAGTGATAATTAAATTGATACTGCTATTGACACTATTTTTACTTCAAACTTTAACGGGAAAACACAAAAATAGCCGTAATTTAGTTATTGCACTTTATCTAATACTTCATTTTAAATTCTGTAGTATCTAGAATAAAATTAAAATCAATATGGCAATTTATTATTGCTACACTCAGACGTGTCTAACAAACCTCAAAAAATCTACTGAGACTGGGAACGAAGGTCACATAGTATTTCGTTCTATTCCACCGGCCGTGAACTACGCACGCGCACAAAGGCTATTTAGTTTTCGACTGTTCGCAACGGCACTTGTTATTGTGTACTTCTTATTGAAATAAAGCTTTTGTGAACTGTGTCTCAGATTGGTCAAAGAACCAGTCAAACACTAATAGCCATGCTTTGAGCCTTGAGCCACACTTTGGTAGTTCTTGCACTGCAATGCAAAATCTTTCATTTTAAGTTTTTAAATTTTAAGTTCCGTAGAATCACTATTTTCAGCTTTTTATGTCCCCTCCCGTCGAAATAACATAGGAATTAGGGCAATAATTGTGGATATAAATTAGGAAATTGTGGCGGGAGGAGGGGGCGGCACTTTTTTAATAGCCCAGGGGCGGCAAATTTCCAAATCCGCCTCTGCATTCAAGGATTACGCTGATTGGTTGAATGGAATCAGATGGTTTAAGAATATATTTGCAGAAGTTTTTGTTGTTTTTCTATTTTGTGTAAACAAACAAATATACTTATTTTGACATTTAGAAGGTAAAAAGAGCGCTTCCCGTGGCAATAAGGAAAAGTAATCCCACCATCAATGTTTAATTTTTCTCGGTTTTTCGACATAACTTTTTAACATGGGATGTCACTATTTATTCGGTTTTGTATACATTGACTGACAGCACATGAGGTTTTAGGTAAAAAGGTAAAGTCTTAAGACAAAAAAATTGAATTAAGTAAACCTAATATCTACACTGGGGTGCGGTGCCTATACGTTACTGACAGATGTTGCGTTGTTTTATTTGGTTTGGGAATTAAAATTTTAACTAATTTTGAATTTAGATTTAATATTGTACATGTCTGTACATATCTTTCATGGGTAAAACAAGATGCAGGGGTGGAATACATTGGATTTGGCATATAGCTATCGTCACACCCAATCAAGGATTCAATATTAGATTTCATAAGAATCTATAATATTTTTTACAAGTCTGAGTTTTCTTAAATCGTCTATGAGCTTATACTCATAGAACTATAAAGTAAATCACCATACGAATATAAATGTTTAATCAAACTGCAACAAAATCATTAATAGAAATAACTTCTAGACTAAATGAGAAATGGATTTAACAAGATTTTAACAAATGTACCTGGTAGCAATTAAGCATAAAACTTGATATCTAGATACGTTAGAATGAACCAGATGAAGGTTGTATATTGAATTTGTGAAATCACTAATATCATTCGTTTAATAAACTGTACACACACCCCGTGCGAAGAACGGGTACACAGCTAGTTAAACATAAACTTAGTACGCACTAAAAGATAAATCAATTGTGTAATCTGCTATTTTAGTTAAAATTTTTGTTGAATTGTAAAATTTAAATTAGCATGCTATCAGGTAAAGTCAATGATGTACTTCCTAATGAGTTCGTTAGAAATTAAGTGCCATCCCAAATAAAGAACCAATTTTTGGGAGGACTATCGTGCAAATATGATACTGTCTTACCGGGTGTCCCATACCAACCTTGCACCTCTTTTAAAATTGTACAAAAAAAATTGTGCCGTTGTAGGTAAAAATATTTTGCTCTGTTGATTGACACTGATTTTAATACAGAGGGGACCAGACGTAATTTTGAAACAACTTTAAAATTTAATATTACTAAATTTAATATTACCCTAATCATACTGATTTAGAATAATAAATAGCATGGCATTATTTTTTTTAACTGGGGAAAATTTAACATATATTATGTCTGAACATTTTACATATAACAGAACTTACCAAACATGTAAATGTCTAAGAACCTCATTAAAAATAATATACCATCATAAAACATCAATTATCACGTGATTAGTTATAGTAAACATTTAAATACATGTTCATTAATCTCCGTCATGTTGTAAATTTAATAAAAAACATTTTGGACCAAACTGACAATTTTTGTTGGAAACGTATTTAAAAGAGTCTAAGACATTTTTGTGCCGAGACATTTTTGCTTAACCTAAAATACTCAGAGAAGAATGAGGAAAATCTAAATTTCAACCTCAAATATTCAATAAACTGCTAAAATTACGCGTACATGATCAAATTGTAAAGTTTTTTTTAAAAACCTTGTAAAACTAAAAAAAATTTTTAAAGTGAGAGTTTGTATTTGACATTAGTGACTTCCGGTCTGGAGAGGTAATTTCAGATACACCCTGTACATTGAAGTACTCTCGGTGGATAGACCGCTTTACCTATAAAGGCACAATTGGTTAATGTTATAAAATTTCTTAATATGTTGGCAATTTTCTCAATAATACAGGTCGGTAAGTTTAGTTCTCGCTTGGGAATCACTCTGTAGTAAGTGATATATAGGAGATCTACTTTACCGACATTTGACGAATTTCTGATACCCCGATGAGTGAGTTACACATTCGGGAGTATATAATTTAGATACGTTAACAATTATTCAAAATATACTTACTACAAAACTTTATGAATTCGATCAAAATTGGAGAGTTTTTGTTTGCAACATACGATAGACGCAGAATGTTATTTTGAACTGGTAATTTTATAAACTATATGTTAGGTTATGCAGTATGGTTGAACTACGTAAATAATAAATACTTGTGTATAATGCTTTCTTTTGCTCTCTCTTCAATGGGTATCAATCAGTCATTATTAATTAAATTTTAGAGTTTGTTGGATTCATTTGTGGTTATGTAAAAAATCTGTATTTTCACAACAAGTCACAACAGTTTGATACATTTGACTTTTCCAACCATTAAGATGATTTACCAAAGAATCTATAGAATGTCAATGATGAATCTGCTTCAATGATGGAATTAAAAAAAAACCATATTAACAATAATTTTCTTTTGTTTTCTGATTGAGTTAAATTTATGACACTACATTGAACTACAGCAACCTAATACTGATTAAATTCATGTATCTCCTTGTTTATTAAACAATTTTCATAATTTTTGTGTCGTCGGATAGGGAATTAAATTATTGTCTCCAGTATTTGTTAGTTCAACAATTTTGTTTTCATGACAAGTTTTTTTCGTAATTGAAGTTTAAAAGATTAAATGGCCGCCATTTTGAAATTTAAAATTGAAGCAAGTTGATGATTTTTATAAGTTGAACCATTACTATCTTAAGTTACATGTTGAGTTTCAAAGCAATTGGTTGAAAAACGCCTGAGATAAAAAGGTTTTGTGAAAAATGCAAAATGGCCTATATTTAGGTAAATACGCATTTTAGGATATACCTTCAAATGAACTTTTTTGCTTATTTTGACTCAACTAACCATACATGAAGTTTGGTGACGGACTTTAAGGACACCCTGTGTATATACAGGGTGATTCATGACGCAGTGCAGAAATTTCGGGAGCTGATTCTACACAAGAAAATAAACAAAAAAGAACTTTTGAACATATGTCCTAAAATCCTTCGTTTAGCCGCTAGCCACCATTTTGGTTTTTACAAGTAATAGTTTTTATATCCGTAACGAATCGATGGATTTACTTCGTATTTGGCATGGACTTTTATCACAATAATAGTAATTTTCAGAAAACATATTATTATTTTTCGATGTATATTTTCAAAATGGTGGCCATTTTTTAATTTTTAACTCGAAATTCTTAATAACGTCAACTTTTGTCAAAATTTTATGAGTCGTAAAAGTTGACAGATAAAATCATTTGAACAATGATATCAATTTTGTAAAGATCTGACGACAAATAATTGAGTGATTGAGAGTTTTCTATTAAAATAACTTAAATTTGCATTTATTATAATGCAAAATCTGTGTGTGTTTTTTTTTTTTTAATCCTTTAGTTTTTATCAAATCTTTATGAACTTTGTAGCATTGTTTATATAATTTAATTATTCATTTTTTTATTTTGATGAAATTTGCCGTTTTGGAGAAATTTGAGTTTAAAATGTTTAGATTGCCGCCATTTTGAAAAAAAAAACACATAAGAAAATATTTTTTTTTCTGAAAACTAACATTGTTGTGATAAAGGTCCATGTCAAATATGAAGTGAACTATCCCAAATATGAAGTGAATCATTCAATCCGTTACGGAAATAAAAATTATGACGTGCAAAAAACAAAATGGTGGCTAGCGGCTAAACGATGGTTTTTAGGAAATATTTTTATATGGTTTTTTAATCACCCTGTGTCCGTGAACAAGATATCTTTTGAACGGAACCTCCGATTTTGAAGGAATTTGGTATAGGGGTGTAAACCAGCATCTACTTGATTAAGTTAGCGGGGGCTAGGTCGATTACACCTCAAATATAGCCTAGGTCCATCGACCCTGGACTAAAAGTTAGTTTTTTGACATACAAAATCGATGGACCATCAATCCTTGTGAAATCATAATTAACTTAAAATATAAATGGCTCAATGGACCACCACACTTAAATATAAAGTAAAATAAATGTTTGTATTATGGTTCGATGGTCCATCGAACCTCTATTTTATTTTATTAATTATAAGTTCGATTACACCACAAATAGATGGTCCATCGAGCCTCTATCTTATTTTAATCTATCCATACATATTTAATACGCGACATGGTTTTTCGTACAAGGAACTCCTCCCACAGTTTTCAACCGATTTAAATGATTTTGGTGTTATTGGATAGAGCTCGGCGTAAAGTTGTTTCTAAAGTAAATTGGTGAATATCCATTTAAAAGAAAGGGCTTTACAAGCAATTAAAGTTCGTAATTTTCCCATTTGATTAACATTGGTAAGGAAATTGATTGATTTTCAAGTTAACAGCTGTAAAATGTAAACAACGGACATCAGCGAAAGTATTATCTAACTGTTCACACGAAAGAGGTTATGTTAAACCACATAGTTATACCTGGTTAACAAACTGCATTAAGTATGCCCGTAGAAAATATTTTGAGAAGAACTGTGAGCGTTTCCGTAATTGTAGAGTTAACTGAGTATGGTCTTAAATTAAAGCCTGGTTTACACGGGTCGAGTACAGCGGTCGAGTCAGTGTGCGAGTTGACACTCGCTCTCAAACTCGCTTGGTGTAGACAGATCGGCGAGTCAAGTAAAGGGCGAGTTTTACAAAACAACAGCTGGGTCTAGTAACTGGGCCAAGTAACTCGCCCGCTGTACTCGACCCGTGTAAACCAGGCTTAAGGGTTTGGGCCGAAGGGACTAGGAAAACATAAGGTATAAAAGACAACAGCTATAAATGATAAATAACGTGACACATCCTCCAGAAAAAAGGATTGAGATAAAGAACATCACAATAAAATCACAATATCTGTTTTGGTTTGATTTTAAAACGATAACCAGATGCCGCCAATGAGTGAAGACGATCATTAAATTAGTTATGTTCTACAATATTAAATTTTAGTGTTGCTATTGATATGACAAGAAAACCTGCTAGAAGCGTCACTTTTTGTTGATTAATTATATCTATAACAATCTATAGTAAAAAATTTAATATTTTTTATAGGCTAGCTTTATAATACATAGAGTAAACTGTGCTGAACTGCATTGAAAGAAGTTGAACTGTGACATGGGTGCTGGTTGCCGGACACATTATCTATCTCATTGCCATTTTAAAGGCTATATATTAATAAACTATTCTCATTCAAATTTGAGATACGACGGTTTTTACTTTTTAAAACTTATGTTTCCCTTCGAGATTCGGAGGCAAGTAATTGAGACCAATGATTTCACAAAATGTTAAAATTAAAATTATTACATGGAATTAATTATAGGGCGAAACATGGGCATTCATCCAGGTAGAATTCTATTTGTAGCAAATTCAATAATTTGTAAAGACAGCAGACTAGGGGCTTCGGCCCGTACTCCATTATGGGTAGGCCTATTAGGCTAAGCAAAATACCAAGGTCATCTTAGTAAAAATGACAAAGTGTAAGTAGGCCTACAAAAAATGTTTACCAAGAATTGTTACAGAAAATGAAAATTTCTCTGTTAAAGTAAATGAATTTTTTATCATTATAGAAATTAAATTGCTCGATTTCGAGCAACATGTACACTAGTTATATTTAATTTGACAGGGTCGATGGACCATTTATTTGAGGTGTAATCGACCCTTTACTTTAATATTAAATTATATATAATACATTTATAGTTTTGGAGTTTTGAAGCCTCTATCCTATTTTATTAATTATATGTTCGATTACACCTCAAACCCACCGAGCCTCTATCTTAGTTTAATTATATTTAATTTGAGAGGGTCAATGGACCATCTATTTTTAAGGTGTAATCGACCCTTTACTTTAATATTACATTATATTGAATACATTTATAGTTTTGGAGTTGATGGTGCATCAGCCAACATTTATATTTAATAAAATAATTTATAAACAATGATGATGGTCCATCGAAACCTTTCACAAAATAAACTAAAAATTAAACATAATGGTTCTATGGACCATTGAACCATCTCCAACTTTTACAATATTTATTAAAACTGACAGAGGGTCGATGGACCATATATTTTAGGTGTAATCGAGCTTCCCCCGAGTTAGCGAACCAGAATGATCGGACCATGGGAACGGGGTTTTATGGGGTTTCAAAAAGGTAAAAAAATGGGTTTTTGTTTGTTTACTTTTATTTATAAAATTCAACAATTTTAACGTAAACCATTTAAAAGAGCTTAAAAAACAAACAATGTAGTATTTTGAATTTTTTACCCATCTTAAATAATTAAGGAGAAAATCCAAAAACAAAAGTTTTTTATGATATTCTTATGGGAAATCAACAAAACCTTCTATCTTGCTTATTTATTGACATATCTTGATAAAAATTGGTATGTACATTCATTATCAAGTATTTAACCTATATTTGCTTACAAAACCTATATGGTGGCAAACCTACGTACTCACTCCTATGGGGTTTATGGGGAAAATAAAACGAACACCATAACCTCTAATAAAGTTTGGTATGTACATTCTACCAACAAAATCCATATGGCGGCAAACCTACACACTCTTATCCCCATTTAGTTAATGGGGAAAGAGAAAATATACCAAAATTCCATTGGAAATTTGCTGAGTAAGCAGGTCTGCTGCGACGGGGGTATTATTTCCTATTATGGCATATATTTGCCTGAAATGTAGTACATATTTTGACCTTAACTCGGTCTTACGGTAGTATAGTAAAAGCCAGTGTTCAATTTCATTTAAAGTCTAAAATATCGTAAAAATACGAAATCTTAAACATTTTTTCATGTAAGAAGTGTTTGTTTTACTTTTTCACTCTTTTTGTTTTACTTTAATCTGCCAATTGTACTACATTATCGATACATATTTTGCCAATGATACGTTTTATTTCAGACGCTCTAAAAATTTAGTCTTATGAAGTACTGTGTCTCACTCCCATCACCCGTAAATAGGGGCATACTTTCAAAATTTCAAAACTCGTTCATCTAAAATGGCACTATAATAATATTTTTAATTTACTATTATGATTCTTACATGCCTAAAATTTAGTACATATTATAACTTCAACCAGGTCATGTCATACTATAGTACAAACCATCCATATATAGGTTTATTTTAATTAAAATTTATTCATTATCATAGTTTAATAATTATCATATATGTTTCATTTATAGCTAGGGATGTTAACCCTAAGACCAAGACCTATGCTAAGAAAAAATTTGAACCTTAAACTGTATTATTTTAACGCCTGAGACTTAACTGAATTAGGGGGAACCAATTAGGGGACATGTGGGTGGAGAATCCATCGTGCCGCAGGCGAGTTGTGTATGTACAGTCAATGCTTATACTATTGACTATGGATACACCATTGACCTTTAGTAAAGTCAGTAAAAGCTTAATGATATACTACGGGGTTTCCGAAAGGGAGAATGGGAGAATAACCAAGTTCTCCCATTCGGAGAGGCTTTACGGGTAAAAAATTAGCTTGCGTTTGATTCGTTTGATAAACTGTAAATACTGTAAACTCTATTCCCACGACATTTTTGTTTTCTCTCTTTGTTTTAATTCCCCTTTTTTGCTTTTTTTTGTCACAACTTAACTTAAAAGTTAACCGGCGTACATTATCACGAGCACCCAAGCTACTGAATCTGTTATTTTTATTTAAGTAATTCAGCTCTCTACTGTTTGTTTTCGTTGATCCAAGTAAGTACAATTTTACATTTAATCAAACACAAATGGGAGAACTAGGTTGTATCGCCCATTCGAACTCCCCATAGGCTATTGTATAAGTCCGAAAGGGAGAATACAACATACTTCGCCCATTGGGATAGGTACAACAAATTACATACAACCACGGTATCCAAACGGATTAGGGCCTACAAAAAAAAAATAGACTTATTTCATTGACTAGATATTTTGTGCATGTACAGTGAATGCTTAGGCCTATACTATTGACTATGGATACACCATTGACTTTATAGTAAAGTAAATGCTTAATAATATACTACAGGGTGTCCAAATGGGAGAGTAACCTAATTCTCCCATTCCGACAGGCTGGGAGAATGGGAGAGTAACCTAGTTCTCCCATTCGGACAGGCTGGGAGAATGGGAGGATAACCGATAACCTAGTTCTCCCATTCGGACAGGCTGGGAGAATGGCAGGATAGGTAAACTCCCACTCTCCCAAAACAAATCTGCCGGATAGGTTGGGAGGTAATGTTACCTCCCACTCTCCTTTTCAATTCCATTGGGGAGAGTGGGAGTTAACCAAACCTCCCATACTCCCATTCCAATTAATTGTAAACCATGTTACAATATTTTCTTCTTCCTAACTCTAATCTTGCCATTTCTAATAACCGGCTAGTAATGCCCTACTGCTGTGGTTTAGATACTGTATATAATTAATTATTAAAAAATATTCATTAATATCGGTATTTGTTTATTTATTAGGGCTCATTTGTTTTCCTATTAAGCTTACTTTATTTGTTCGTTTGCTTGTTTGTTTGCCTGAATATGAACCAAACGTAAAGCTATAAATCAAATTCAATTTATTTCTCGTATGAAAGTTATGTAATGATTTATAATAACTCTCTACCAGATATTGCTTTAAAATTAAAGTAGTTACTAACAATATACATAAATAATATAATAAGAAAAAAAACTCTGAAGATAATATCAGTATATCCCAGTTGGAAAACGTTTTAACTTGTTTTGACAATTAAGTTATTGATCCTTTGCTTAGTAAAGATAGAGTTTGGAAGAAGAAAATATTGTAACATGGTTTACAATAAATTGGAATGGGAGTATGGGAGGTTTGGTTAACTCCCACTCTCCCCGATGGAATTGAGAGGGAGAGTGGGAGGTAACATTACCTCCCAACCTCCCCGGCAGATTTGTTTGGGAGAGTGTTAGTTTACCTATCCTCCCATTCTCCCTGATGTAATGGAATGGGAGTATGGGAGGTTTATGTACCTCCCACTCTCCCTGGAATATCCTTTCTCAACGATAGGACACAAATCCCGCCATTTCTAATAACCGGCTAGTAATGCCCTACTGCTGTGTTATAGATGTACCGTATAAAAAAATTAATTATTAAAAAATATTCATTAATATCAGCATTTGTTGATTTATCAGGGCTCATTTGTTTTCTTATTACTTTATTTGTTCGTTTGCTTGTTTGTTTGCCTGAATATGAACCAAACATAAAGCTAGAAATCAAATTCAATTTATTTCTCGTTTGAAAGTTATGTAAACTTAATGATTTATTAAAACTCTCTACCAGATATTGCTTTGAAATTAAAGTCACTAACAATATACATAAATAATATAATAAGAAAAAAAACTCCTCTGAAGATAATATTCAGTATATCCCAGTTGAAAAACAACGTTTTAACTTGTTTTGACTCTAACCATGCCAATTATAACCAAATGCACTTTTTTCTATCTTTCTTTCTTTCTTTTCCCACTGCGCGACTCTGCGTCGCCTTGTTGTTATTAATCTCTCGTAGCTTGATCCATTTTGGAATAATCTCTTGCAGGCTGTAATTTCTAGAAGGCCCTGCAGAGTAGTCTCTTGTTGAAATATTTCATTTTGTAAGAAGTAGTAAAACTTGTACCTATAAGTGAAACATATATGATAATTATTGAACTATGATAATGAACAAATTTTGATTAAAATATAACTTACCTATATATGGCTTGTACTATAGTATGACATGACCTAGTTGAAGTTATAATATGTAGCCTACTAAATTTCAGGCATCTAAGAATCATAGTAGTGAATTAAAAATATTAGGATAGTGCCATTTTAGATGAACGAGTTTTAAAATTTTGAAAGTATGACCCTATTTACGGGTGATGGTGGAGGGGGGGGAGGGGGTGAGACACAGTAAGACTAAATTTTCATGACTTCTGAAATAAAAGGTATCATTGGCAAAATATGTATCGATAATGCAGTATATTAAAGTCAAACGAAATAAACGGTATCAGATAACTGACACTTTCTCCCAAACATATAAAAAAAGGATTAAAAGCTTCAAACATTAATGTCTTGATGGCTCAGTCGGATAGCTACCAGCTGAGCAGCGCGAGTTTGACCCTACCCGCGTCTGTGACTTTTAACAACGTACTACGTTTACCACTAAACAAAAAATTGAATTTTCTCTGCAACCACTTGACATAAAGCAATAATTTAAAATACTGAATTATTTAGTTTTTTGAGCTTTATTTAATGGTGATAGGTAAAATTTATTTCAAGATAGGTAACAGCTATTTTGAAAATCCAAAAAATTGATTTTTTAAGCTATGGATTTTAAACCTAAGACCTATGTTAAGAAAAAATTTGACCTTTAAACTGTATTATTTTAACGCCTGAGACTTAATTTAATTAGGGCTAACCAACCAGGGGACATGTGGATGGAGCCTCCATCGAGCCGTAGGCGAGTTGAGTATCTACAGTCATGCTTATACTATTGTCTATGGATACACCATTGACTTTGAAATAAAGTAAGTTAAATGCTTAATAATATACTACGGGGTGTCCGAAAGGGAGAATGGGAGAATAACCAAGTTCTCCCATTCGGAGAGGCTTTACGGGTAAAAAATTAGCTAGCTTGCGTTTGATAAACTGTAAATACCGTGAACCCTATTCCTACGACATTTTTGTTTTCTCTCTTTGTTTTGATTCCCCGTTTTTTGTCACAACTTAACTTAAAAGTTAATCGGCGTACATTATCACGAGCACCCAAGCTACTGAATTTGTTATTTTTTTAAAAGTAATTCAGCTCTCTACTGTTTGTTTTCGTTGATCCAAGTAAGTACAATTTTACATTTAATCAAACACAAATGGGAGAACTAGGTTGTATCGCCCATTCGAACTCCCCATAGGCTATTGTATAAGTCCGAAAGGGAGAATACAACATACTTCGCCCATTGGGATAGGTACAACAAATTACATACAACCACGGTATCCGAACGGATTAGGGCCTACATAAAAAATAGACTTATTTCATTGACTAGATATTTTGTGTATACACTATGGATACACCATTGACTTTAAAGTAAAGTAAATGCTTAATAATATACTACAGGGTGTCCGAATGGGAGAGTAACCTAATTCTCCCATTCCGACAGGCTGGGAGAATGGGAGAGTAACCTAGTTCTCCCATTCGGACAGGCTGGGAGAATGGGAGGATAACCTAGTTCTCCCATTCGGACAGGCTGGGAGAATGGGAGGATAACCTAGTTCTCCCATTCGGACAGGCTGGGAGAATGGGAGGATAACCTAGCTCTCCCATTCGGACAGGCTGGGAGAATGGGAGGATAACCTAGTTCTTCCATCCGGACAGGCTGGGAGAATGGGAGAGTAACCTAGTTGTCCCATCCGGACAAGCTGGGAGAATGGGAGGATAACCTAGTTCTCCTATTCGGACAAGTTGGGAGAATGGGAGGATAACCTAGCTCTCCCATTCGGACAGGCTGGGAGAATGGTAGGATAACCTAGTTCTTCCATCCGGACAGGCTGGGAGAATGGGAGGATAACCTAGCTCTCCCATTCGGACAGGCTGGGAGAATGGGAGGATAACCTAGTTCTCCCATTCGGACAGGCTGGGAGAATGGGAGAATAACCTAGTTCTCCCATTCGGATACAACAAATTTCATATGACCACGGTATGTGTCCGGATTACATAAAAATAGACTTATTCCATTGACTAGATATTTTGTGTACCGTCAGATGGGGCTACTATGAACAAAAAGTCAAAAAATGTTTTGACTTGGTATAATGCCCATTAAATGTGTCATATCATCCATGTAATATGCATTTTCTGATTCCTTGGTTCTTCTACTTTTAGAATATGTAATTAAATAAAGTATAATATCGTATAAAAAAATATTAAGTGAGACTACGTTTTTTGCCGAAAAACCGATACCACCCAAACTCTTTTATGTAGACCAAAAACCACAAAAGATTGGGTCCTCTAAGTATTTTTTTTTTTTTAATACTTTGGTTAATTAAGATAGTATTCTTGCCACTTAAAAATTTTTGATTTAATTAAAAAAAATTAATTTTTTTGTTAAACATTTTTTGCACTTTTTAGAATGAACATGGGGCTACTTTGAACAAAGGGGCTACTTTGAACAAATTTATAATATTAGCAAAATCGCATGTTATTAAGAGCTTAAGAGTTAAAAGACCTAAAAGAGGCACAGAAAGGACAGAAACAAGTAAGAAAAAGAAAAATGTTAACAAGAAATGTAAAAATTGGGAAACTTTTTCCTCAGAGTACTTAGAGAGTGTTGAGTAAGATAACGACTCCGTTATGGACGCAAGTTTTGGGTTTTTTTATCCCGAAAATGACTTAGGAATCCAAGACTCACAGTCCATCCCAGGAACTAGGAAAGGTGCCAGTATAGAGATTTGAAGAGTACATCAGCTCCAGAATTCAGTACCACTATAGGCGGTGATACTAACAGGCCACCACCCAGCTTATGAGTAATCGTCAAATACACCTCGAAAAAGGAAATTTTCCATTATTTTATCGGGCAAATAATACATTCATATGAAAAGGGAGCTGAAGTCAAGTTCCTCCAAGGAATCAAAGTAACAATAAATTCATCTGGCCCCCCCAGGATGTACCTACATCGACATTGTTGAAGTTCTTCCAGAACCAAATATGGTTTCGTCAAGAGGGTCAGTCGTTTTCACATTTAATGCTGATTTCAACAAATACACCATCATTTAAACAAGTGAAAAGAGAATAAACTGTGCATATTGTATTTATACATAAATGATTTTTACATTTTTAACTCAAGCACAGACACGTTTTTGTTATGTGTCTTTACAATGTTTTAAGGACGCTTTTTAGTGGATTAAAAATACTTAAAAAAAGTTTTTACTCAAAAACTTAATAATTAATTAGTTGAGAAGAAGTATGAGGCCTTTTCAGCTTTCTAAATCAATTACAAAAATATATATTCATGAACAAGGAAATTCCCATTTTTTCGGTGAGTTGTTTCAGTTTTTACATTGTAAAAATTATAATTTTTAATATATTTTTACATTTTTGGTATGTATTTGTTCATTGAAACCCCAGCTTTTTTATGGTGTTTCATAATAGCCCACAGCTTCAACAGGGGCAGAGATATATGTGATTTTAAAAAGTGTTCATAGAAGCCCCATCTGCGGGGCTACTTTGAACAGCCAAAAAAATTTGTTTTTAAATTTAATGTTAGCATTTAAATTTTTGTTGACATGCACAAGTTGTAGATAAGATCTGTCCACATCATTTGGCACAAGAATTGATTATTTTGCATGTAAGGTTTAGAAATTATTCCCAAAAATCAAAATTTTTTTACAAAGTAGCCCCATCTGACGGTAGCTTATCTATACAGTCAATGCTTAAACTATTGACTTTGGATACACCATTTACTTTAAAGTACGGTAAAGTAAATGCTTAATAATATACTACGGAGTGTCCGGATGGGAGAATAACTTAGTTCTCCCATTTGGTCAGGTTTTACTGGTAAATACCCCCCGTCGCAGCAGACAAATTCCAAATTAGTAGTATTAATTCCGACCAGATGAAATTATGACAAAATTTCATCACGTCCTCATAAATAGGGAAATAAATGTCTATTCTCCTTATGATAAATATAGGGAAAGAGTTTGCAATTATGCTGCTATGGGGAGCACTAAAAATTTTTTTTTAGCATTAGAAAATGTATTTTGACCTAATGGAGCCATATACCTACTAACATTCATCAATATCAATATACTGACATTCAAAGCAATATTACAAATGGGGTGCCTCAGGGCTCAATTTTAGGTCCACTCTTATTTTTAATCTATATTAATGACTTACCAGTAGTTACAAAAAATTGTGAAGTGATCTTATATGCTGATGACACCTCTTTATTATGCTCAGATTCTGACATTAGCAACTTACAAAACATAATTGATTATAATTTTAATAAATTAGAAGAATGGTTTACAATAAATGGACTTAAGTTAAACCAAAATAAGACACAATAATTTTTGTAATTCATAAATCAAAGCACAAAACAAATCACTTTAACTAATTTCCGGTCAATAAAAACAGTAGAAAATACAAAATTTTTAGGCTTACAATTAGACAACAATTTGAAATGGAAGTCTCATATTTCATTCCTCCTAAAAAGTTACATAAAGCATTTTATGCTATTCATTTTCTGTCCAATTTAACCGACTTAAAAACCCTAAAAATGATTTATTTTGTCTATTTTCATTCAAGAATAAATTATGGAATTGAATTGTGGGGAATTCAGTTGAAAGTAAACAAATATTTAAATTACAAAAGAAAATGATGAGAGTAATATGTAAAAAAACACCCTAGAACCCATTGTAAACCGTTATTTCAAAAGTTAAATATACTGCCATTACCCTCCATTTCAAAAGTTAAATATACTGCCATTACCCTCTTTATTAATTTTCAAAAGTATTTTTTTTTTTTTTTTTTTTTTTTTTTTTTTTGAGGGAGAGGCAGGGAAAATGCATTACGCACACAGGTGGCCAGCCTGTAGTGTGGGACTCCCCTAAAAAACGGGTTTACCCACTAAAAAACCTCCTCTACTCTTTAGGATTCTAACCTGGAATTGTTTATCACATTACGTCAGGCTAGGCCTAAATTTGGCTTACGCCCATGGGGCTCGCTCCTTATCCAGCTGTTCGGTCAAGGGATCTGGGCCACTTCGTGGTCCAAATCGGTTTTCTTTTCCAGGAGGATACCCCAGACGAACTGTGACAAACAATCCCACTTGCCCTCATCCTCCATAATCTTTTGGCAGACCGTGTCCACCGAAAAAACACCGAGTTTTCTTGTGGCCTCCAGGCGGGGCCTTTCCCAACGCGAACAGCGGAAGAAGGTGTTTCAAAAGTATTATGAATATCTTCAATAGTAATATTGATATTAAAGATTTAAATAATGATCATAAATTTAATACCAGACATAAATATATAAACTTTCATTATCCAGCTCATCATTCAAATTCTCCATTTTACATAAGTATAAAACTTTTTAATTCTTTACCCAACAAAATTAAACATATAAATGATGAAAGAAGGATAAAAAAAGAAGTTAGAAATTTTCTTCAAAGGGAATGCTTTTACTCAGTAAATGAATATCTAAATTTTGATAAATAAACCATGAAAATTGAGAAAATGTATTTTATTCATATTTTTTGCAGTAACTTGTAAAATTTAAGAAAATTAATAATGCAAAAAAAATTGTAAATGTATATGATCTGAATTTGTTATCTCCAGTAATATAAGTAAAAATCTATCAAAATTTATTGTTTTTTAAAACATTGCCCAACGACTAAATGTTGTGTTTTATGCAATAAAGAATTTGTATTTGTATCTGTCCATAAAAAAAGGAGTTTGCCTATCTATCTATATATAATACCTCATGCCTTTTTTTGTTAACACTACTCCTCCCTTATTCCTCAACCAATTTTGACGTTTGGGGTGTCAAAAGAATGGCCTCAGTTCGTAGTTTTGCAATAAGGTTTTAGATTTTTTAGATTTTAATTCTGAAGCCCTTGAAGTTTGTTTTTTGTCCATAAGATTAACATGGGGAATAATTTTTTTTGCTAGAGATCACCTCCTGATCGAAATTCAATCAAAATGTCAGTTGATCTGGACCCAAGAAGTTTAAAAACATTTTATAACTGAAACATCTGTTCTTCCTGTTTTTCTAGCAGTTTATTTATTTTTTATTTATTTATTTTTATTCATTGACAACAACATACGCCTATAGTTAAAGTGTTACACTAATGATAATTTTACTATAAAATTTTAACTTGAGAGTCTCTATATCTTCTGAAAATGTCTTCAAATGTAACACTTAAGATAATTTAAACAAAAATTTGGAACTTAAATCTCTTGAAAAAATTCTTCAAAAGAATATATGTTGTTTTTACAACAGCTGTCTAATGATTCAATCAATTCTCCTTCCCCAAAATCAAATCAAAATCAAAACCTTTATTGACACAAAACGTTACATAATAAATGCTACAATAGCAGTAACTGGTGTCTTGTCCATAGTCCATCTTAAAATCTAATACATCTACTTGAGTAGAATATAGGCCCAACTAATGAATTAGTACACGATACTAAAAATCTGAGTCATTTAAAAACTTAGTTGGTGAATAGTAACATTTTGTTAAAAGAATGGTGCTAATTTTAGTTTTGAAATTTGAACTGCTGAGATATTTATATTTTTCTGGTATTTTGTTGTAAAATTTTAGACATGTGTAAAAGGGGCTTTTTTCTATTGCTGAGGTTCTATGGATCGGATAATTTAAAACATGTTTGTTTCTTGTACAGTATTTGTGACGAGGAAAATATATTGAAAAATTGTTGATATTATTGTGGACGTGAAGCAAAATTTCGAGGATATAGAGAGAAGGAAAAGTTAAAATTCCCAGCTTTCTGAAGAGAGGCTTACAAGAGGCTCTAAACGAAGCATTAGAGAGAATTCTAATGATTCGTTTTTGAACCGTGAAAACCTTCTTACCTTTTGAAGCATTTCCCCACATCGTAATCCCATAACGGAGAATCGATTCCACAAATGCAAAGTAAACAGACTTACACGTTTCAATAGTTGTACATTTAAACAGAACTGATATTGCGAATGCGAATGATCTGAGTTTCTTTGTGACAAAGTCTATGTGGTCATTCCAATTCAATTTACTGTCAATAAAAACTCCGAGAAATTTGTGACTCGAAATATCAACTGATGTTTTGAAGAAAATAGTTTTTGTTTTGGCGCTATTTAAAAGAAGGCCATTTAATGAAAACCACGAATCTAATTGTGACAATGTCTCAGCTACAATTTTTCCTAATTCTGCTAAAGTCTGAGCCTTCACTAGAGCAGTGGTGTCATCCGCAAAGAGAATCAATTCTGAATTAACAAAGTTAGGGAGGTCATTTATGTAAATTAAGAATAAGAGTGGTCCCAAGATTGAACCCTGAGGAATACCACAATGTGTGGCTCTCCACTCTGAGTAATACCTAGAGCCATCTTCAGAAACTATACATGTTCTTTGATTTCGACCGGTTAGATATGATTTAATCCACTGTAAATAATTACCTTTTATGCCAATCTTAAACATTTTAGAAACCAGTAGATCATGATTTACACAATCGAATGCCTTGGATAGGTCACAGAATACACCTGCTGCACTCTGCGATCCATCCAATGCAACCAGGCTACTATTAACAAAACTTTCTAGGGCTGCCTTGGTATTCATTTTTCCGGAATCCAAATTGGGATCTATGGAAAAAATTATTAACTTCAAGAAAATTAGTGAGATTGTCACAGAAAACTCTTTCGAAAACTTTAGAAATGGTTGAAAGGAGTGCGATTGGTCTATAGTTATTTATATCTAATTTTGAGCCCTTTTTGTGAATGGGGATTATGTGAGTATATTTAAGTTTTGAGGGAAAGACACCCTGCTCCAGAGAAAGGTTTACAATTTTACTAAAAATGGGGGCCAAAATATGAGCGTTGAACTTTAGAATTTTGATTGGAATACCATCCCAGCCAACTGAGTTTTTATTTTTTAAATTCATAATTATATCATAGATATAACTGTCGGTCAGTTTTGGGATTTTGAAATCTTGAAAGTTGCAACATGGCACGTGCATGAGGGCATTTGGAATATCTACAGCAGGTAAGTTAAGACTAGCAGCAACTGAGCTAAAGTGCTGATTAAAGTAGTTAGCAATTGTTTTAGGGTCAGATACTTTTATACCATTTTTTGTTAGCTCTATGTTGTTGATCTTCCTATGTCCAGTCCCTAACTGATCTTTGACAACTGTTCAAGTTGCTTTGGACTTATTTTCAGAATTCTTAACGTAATTACTATTAGCCAGTTTTTTTGCCGCCCTAACAACCTTATTAAAAACAAGTTTGTATCTCCTTACATATTCAATAAAATTCAAATCGCTGCTTAACTTAACTTGTGAGTGCAACTCTCTCCTCCTTTTTGAAGATATCTTTATTCCTAATGTGATCCAATTTTTGTTTTGCCTATCTAGTCTATTTACAACAGTTTTTAATGGAAAATATTCATTAAACCTAAGAGTTAATTCTGCAATAAAGTTATCATACATGCATTCGACACTCTGATCCTCAAGCACTGGCAAATCAGAAATGCTTATTAAAAATTGTATCATTGAGTTGTCATCTAATATTCTCTGTTTGGACCTTTGTTTGGAATTTTTGGTTTTTAAATCATGGATACTTATGAGTAGACAGTTGTGATCAGAAAAACCGACATTTTCATTTTTTGTCTCAACCATTCCAGTTACAAAATTAGTGGCAATATTATCTATACAAGTCTCAGAGGTCGCAGTAATTCTAGTTGGGGAGTTAAAATTTAATTTGAAGCCATTACTCTCCATAATCTCAATAAACATTGAGCAATGACAATTATTTTGTGATATATCTAAATTAAAATCAGCACATAAAACAATTTGTTGGCCTCTTTTCTCCTTTTTTAATATCTTCAAAAGGCATTCAAGTTTTTTAAGAAATATTCTTATATTTGCATATTCCGGCACCCTGTAAAGCGATACAAACAAAACATTGTATGTTAAGATTTCAACGAACGACCCTTCAAATACATTTTCTTCATTAAAAATACATAGATCAGGTCTTTTTTTAAATTGTAATCCATTTTTCAATAAAATACATGATCCACCTCTGTATTCTAATTCCCTTGCAAAATAATCTCCCACTGTAAAACCACTTAAACTATTGAGTACGTTTAAATCATTTATTGATATCCAATGCTCATTTAGAGAGATAACGGAAATCTGCCTATTATCAAGAAAAATTTCCAGATCATAAAATTTGTTTTGATTTTTTGTGATTAATCCTTGAATGTTTAAATGCATAAACCAAATATTTTTGGAACAGTTTTGTTTCTTATTTTTATTAACATTTAAACTAGCTTTCCTGTACATATATTCATTGGCCTTAACTCTAAAAAAGGAGACATTTGCCATGCACTGTTGTTATCACTGGCACTAGGATCCGCACTGTCAAGCCTTACAGCTTCCACATAGGATAGAGGACCGGGAGCAATGGTAGGGGTGGGAGTCGCACAGGGAACCTCTTTGACACCACTCGACACATTCACATCACCATCTCGCACACGCTCCTCATCTGGGCCGCTCTGACGGTGTTGAAGCTCGGATGAAGACTGCATAAGTTGAATACCAGCTTGATCGGAGCTCACCAGAAGTTTCAGCTTGCTCACGAACTCGCCATGGGACAGACCTCCTCTCAGACGCCGCCGCCGGTTGGATGTCTCATCAAATACCACTATTTTTATTTCAGCTCCAGTAAACTCTTGAAATTTACGTATGTTATCAGCAAAGTGCTCTGGCTTTATTTTGTCTCTGGTGCATCCCATTGGAGAACAAATAAGATGTTTAAAATTTTTGTTTTTGAAATCCTGCGCAAAGCTTAAAAAAGCATCATTGTAGTGAGATGTTGAAGGTTTCTGGGAATATTCATCCTTGGTAATCAAGCTATAAACTCCAGAGCTCTTACTGATTTCCTGATATGCAAGACGGTTTTGGATGATATTTGACACTGATGGTTTGCCAAATATGTCCTTAAAGACAACTGCTATTCCTTCGGACATATTTTTTTCTCTATGGAAGTCAGCCGAAACACAGTGTGCAAATGCTGTGGATTCTTGATTACTCAGGTACTTGATCAGGTTTGCCATGTCTGCTTCAATTACTTGTATCATACTGTCTTTGTTTTCAGCCCGAGAGGATGATGCCTGTATAGGAATCGTGATGCCCGTAGAGGATGTGGAGCTCGTCGATCGGCTCATTTTATTCTCAGTCCCCACACAGGGGGTTCTAATCAGCCATGAATAGATACAGCTACAAATCACACTTTTTCCAGTTATATTTAGGTGTTGTCCACTTTTTACATAATGATCCTTAGAATTGAGCTTATGATTAAGTAGTAGAAACTTTATGTTTTCTTCCAGTGATAGACACAACAGTTCTGTATTACATTGCTCAATCTCAAAAAGTTTTTTATCAGGCATAGGTTTCTGGTAAACAAAAGGGAGCTCAGTCAAAACAATTTCACATCTAGAAGTCTTAATAATTTTGCGAATCTTCGAGTAGACCAATCTTTGGTGGTAAGGATCCGTTCTGTTGGTTCCACCTATAAGTAGGACACGATCTCTCTTATTGAATTCAGATTTGCGCTTATCTAATTGATCCAAAACATAAGCCATGGGGGCGCCAGGATAATACGTTGATGTCACATGATAGCCAGGAAAAAGAGGTGTCAGCATCTCAGCCATGTCCCTTGCATGGCTGTCTCCCGTTACATACATGATCGGTTTTTGGGCTCTTGAGTTTGCCGCTCGAACTTCAGTCGAAATGAGTGGCGAGTTTATTTTGCACGTGGAAGAAGCACTTATATACAATTCTTTTGACTTTTCATTATTATTATATTCATTTGATACAGCTTGCATGTCAATATCTGATGCCTTTGTTATACTATCTGTTTCTGGTGTTTCAGACAGGGGGGTAAAAGCATTCTTCAGTACAATACTGGATTCATCTGATGTGTTATTATTTACTTGAGTCTTAAGTTTTTTGGATTTTTTGCATTTTTTACGCCTTTTCTGTACAACCTGCCATCTATCCTCTTTTTTATTGGTAGCTCTTAGTCTTTGTTCATTTGATACCTTGCCATGATTTTTAAGCAACACTGGTACATCAGAAAGCAGAGAGGCTATGGTCTCCCTCTTCAGAATGTGTTTGTTATTTATTATGTACGCAATCACAGCTCGCTTAGTTATTAAGTCCTTTTCATTAAGTTCTGGAAGGAGGATCGTCTCAAGCGAGGCAGCAGGGTCTATCTCAAGAGAATTCCCGATCATTTCCGCTATAGCCAGAGTATAAATCCCACAGTCATAAGTATTTATTTGCTGAGGGGTTTTGCAGGCAATAAAATCAAACCCTTCTTCATTTTTACCTTTTAAATAGGTAAAAAGATTAAATGCAATAGTTTTTGCATGTGTCACATTGTATTCGTGCAGAGTGTCATAGTAATAAAATTTTTGTTCCGCAACCTTGCAAATAAGCAGACTCCAGTGGGTACCACCGCTGGCGACATCATCAGAACTGTCATTGACCGGGATGACCAGGTAGTGGTATTGATGAATATTAAGAGGTTCCATAATTTCATTTAAATCTACCAGTAATTTCATTGCCTGACTCATTGTAGGGTTAATATATCTTACTCGAGTATTTTTAGTTCCATTTTCATTCCAGATGTCAAAAAGTAGTTTTATTACATCATCATTAATCCAATTTTTACTCAATAACTCCAGCATGTTTTTTGCAAGAGATGAGTTGGTCGGCTCAGCCGGAAAGGCGCGAGACGAGTCGGTCGGCTCAGCCGCGGAGGCGCGAGACGGGTCAGTCGGCTCAGCCGCGGAGGCGTGAGACGAGTCAGTCGGCTCAGCTGCGGAGGCGCGAGACGAGTCAGTCGGCTCAGCCGCGGAGGCGCGAGACGGGTCAGTCGGCTCAGCCGCGGAGGCGCGAGACGGGTCAGTCGGCTCAGCCGCGGAGGCGCGAGACGGGTCAGTCGGCTCAGCCGCGGAGGCGCGAGACGAGTCAGTCGGCTCAGCTGCGGAGGCGCGAGACGAGTCAGTCGGCTCAGCCGCGGAGGCGCGAGACGGGTCAGTCGGCTCAGCCGCGGAGGCGCGAGACGGGTCAGTCGGCCCAGTGTTTGGTGGTGGGAAGAAACTAACATCCATTAAAGGAGTCAGATCACATTGTATAGAACAGTCAGTGGTATTTTGTTGTATGCAATCAATATTTTGCTGTACCGTCAAACTTGATGCAAAAACCTGATCGGTGTACTGCAATAAACGCTGATCAGATTCAATGGAGTGGTCGAGTACCCGTTTCAAGCTTACGTTAAGGGCGTGGATTTCAGATTTTAGTTTTTTATTTTCCACCTCTAAATGGGTTTCGTCAAGTGAGATAGTTGATAAGCTATTCGTCGTGCTGCCCTCTGACTTGCTGCTGTCATCATCACTGAGTGGCGGGGGCGTGGGCGAGGGGGAGGACGACAACAAGGATGGGGTCGATCGGCACGATGGCGAAGATGAAGAAGGTGAGCTCGACATACGAGATGAAGACAAAGTTCTCATTGTTACGGGGTGCGACCCACTATGCTTGTTGCAGAAACTGATTAGATTAATCCTTTGAGCGTCAGTCTTTACAGATGCATTGCAGGTTCTACCCAAGCAACGCCAGGTTATATCGCCACTCTTGGAAATGTAACTTTCACGAAATTTGTAGTTGTCATACAATATGTGTGATTTACCATTTTTTGTGTCTAGAATAGTAAAATCCATTTCAGAAACCATCTTGAAAAAATAATGGTTCAACACAAAATAAATATGATGCAATTATAATTTTTAATAATTTTAATTGTAAAATGTCCCAATGCAGTAAAATTAAATAAATAAATAAACTGTCTGAAGTCTTGAGTGCACCATATATATAATAATGAAATACCTGGGGACAAACTCCGATCAAAACAACACAGAAAAGCTAGGGTGTTGCGTTGGCTAGATTGCAGGCACAGGGTAAAATGCAGAAAGAGCCCAGGATAAGTATATTTACAAATAACCAGTCAATTTAGGTAGACAGCAGCGCTACCTCGTAGTAACTCAGGGAACTAGAGCGAAGTATGAGCAAATAATTGGGTTTTCAAGCATCAAAAAGTTCCTCAGGACTGCGGAATTGAACACGGAACTGCAGGGTTGTAAGCGCCGTCGCTAGCCACCAGGCCACGCCAGTACATGAGAGTGAGGGAATTGCGGAGACTGATCATCCGCGTGCCACGGTGGATGTTGAAGCGCGGCACGTGTGTGCTTTATTTCAAGTCTAGATTGGTTAGTTTTGAGGTTAAGCTTTATGCACTACTAACAAAGCTTACCCACACTGTCCAGCACACACATACACCACTTGGCAATGTTTATGATAACAAAGAATAATCACACAACGGGAGTTATCCCAATAATAACACGGTGAACATAATGAAAACAGCAAAAAAATGAGCAACGATTTTACAGCACACCTGTACATTGGCGCATGCGCACCAGATCCCCCATAAGATTAACATTGGAACTTTGAAAGCTTGTGGGGCGTAGCCCTGGAGTCGGATGAGAATTAGAATGGGATTCTGCTCATCTACAGGACTATACCTTTCTAACAGAATGCGCAGATTTCTCCTACGATGCACACAAGCTGAGAAAAAAGGAGGAAACGAAACATGCTTGCCTATTAATATATAGATTAAATTGCAAAATAAAACAGGTGTTGCTAATGTTAAAACAGACAAACACATGCTAAAAGCTACCTGAATAGAAGCAGTTGAACTAAGTCTTACTGTTACTGAAATATTAACAAAATTCCATATTAAATACAAGGAGTGTCTATTGTGTGGAACAAATTTTGTTTTGACCTTTTCCCTTAAAATGTAGCAGGTAGATTTTGCTTGAACTTTATAATTATGTGTATTTCAATACAAAAATAAGTTTAGTAACTTAACCCCAGAAAAATTCATTTTCCTGTACAAAAAAACAAGTTTGGAAATTGAATAATAAAAATTATCTACTGTACCCCAGAATATATATTTTACTTTCTCCCCCTATACCATAGTATATGGAGAAAGTATTGTTTTCGTCAAAATTTTCGAATTTGAGTTGTTGGTGGATTTATCCATTTTGGTTCCCCCTGAGTCCAAAAAAGTGGTTTTCGGAGTGATGTCTGTGTGTGTGTGTGTGTGTGTGTGTGTGTGTGTGTCTGGATGTATACAGAGCTAGAGAATGCCCCAATGGTCCGATTTTGGTGAAATTTGGTACGTAGGTCCAAAACCACAATAATTCCAGGCGTTTTTTTCATTTTTTTGAATTTTTGATTTTTAAGGGTAGTTTACCCCAAAAAACCCTAAAAAAAAGTGAAAAATCGAAATTTTTCAAAAACGGCTCTAACGATTTTGATTAAACTTTTGTGGTTTATTAAGATTAAAATGCTGAATAAAATGACACCACCCGCATTTCCGAGAAAATGCGCGTTCAAAAGTTATAGAGTAAAAAGTGTTTCAAAAATCAATTTTTTGGATTTTCAAAAAAGCTGTTATTTTGAAATAAATTTTACTTATGACCATTAAATCAAGCTCAAAAAACTAAATAATCCAGTACTTTAAATTATTGCTCTATGTCAAGTGGTTGCGGAGAAAATTCAATTTTTCGTTTAGCGGTAAACACAGTACGTTGTTAAAAGTCAGACGCGCGTAGGGTCAATCTCGTGCTGCTCAGCTGTTAGCTATCTGATTGAGCCATCAAGACATTAATGTTTTGAGGCTTTTAACACCTTTTTTATATTGTTGGGAGAAAGTATGTGTGAGTTAACTGATACCGTTTATTTAAAATCTAACGAAACACAAGGGAAAAAATTTATAACAAAACAATTAACTGTGGATATCTTTGTTTTTAATTTATTTTTTCCATTTTGTTGTGTTTAGTAACTTACTGACTGTATCCCTGCCCCTGGCACCGGTTGTGCAGTGCTATGAATCTAATTCAAGCGAGCGCTTGCGCTTATCAGTTGTGGCACCCCTACAACCTTCCCCTTCCTCCCCCGTACCGGCCACACCTTTGCACAACCTACTTACCGATGCGACATTGATTTACCATCTAATCATCACACATTTTGGGTTTATTAAATTAGTAAATCAAATACTTAAATATTTTTAATTTTTTTAATCCTCAGGATTTTATATTTAATTTTATGTTTGATGTATTAGGTTTAGACCTAAGGTTTATGATTTACAACATAGACAGTTTAAACTTGCTGTAGCCTGTTTTTAACCTGTCAACATAATCAACAACTTACTTGATTTATCAAATTAATGGCCAATTTTATAATAGTTTATAAACTATAAAATAGTTATAATTTTATAATAATAGATCATCCACCAGTCTCGCATGATCGCCTTTAACACCCTCTTAACATTTAGGGCCGACCGCGTTACCAGCTGATGAAAAGTAAATATCAGCTGATGTGTTTCTAATACCAGCTGTTAATTGGTCGGCCACACTCCCACGTTGGCGCTAAATACCTGGGAGCGTTCCCACACCCTCTTAGGGTGAACCCGACAATTGGGGCTCCTGCATTCCATGAATCAAAATCAGAATTTTTTTATTGCCATTGACAATAAGTAAGTTTGACAATAAGGGTAAGTTACAATCTTTGAATAGGCATTGTCACAATTACAATAAACGGTATCAGCAAACTGACACATACTTTCTCCCAACAATATAAAAAAAGGGATTTTATATATAAAAGCTTCAAACATTAATGTCTTGATGAATCAGTCGGATAGCTACCAGCTGTGCAGCGCGAGTTTGACCCTACGCGTGTGTGTGACTTTTAACAACGTACTGTGTTTAGCGCTAAACGAAAAATTGAATTTTCTCCGCAACCACTTGACATAGAGCAATAATTTAAAGTACTGGATTATTTAGTTTTTTGAGCTTGATTTAATGGTCATAAGTAAAATTTATTTCAAAATAACAGCTTTTTTTTAAATCCAAAAAATTGATTTTTGAAACACTTTTTACTCTATAACTTTTGAACGCGCATTTTCTCGGAAATGCGGGTGGTGTCATTTTATTCAGCATTTTAATCTTAATAAACCACAAAAATTTAATCAAAATCGTTAGAGCCGTTATTGAAAAAATTGGATTTTTCACGTTTTTTGAGGGTTTTTTGGGGTAAACTACCCTTAAAAATCAAAAATTAAAAAAAATGAAAAAAAACGCCTGGAATTATTGTGGTTTTGGACCTACGTACCAAATTCCATCAAAATCGGACCATTGGGGCATTCTCTAGCTCTGTATACATCCAGACACACACACACACACACACACACACACACAGACATCACTCCGAAAACCACTTTTTTGGACTCAGGGGGAACCAAAATGGATAAATCCACCAACAACTCAAATTCGAAAATTTTGACGAAAACAATACTTTCTCCATATACTATGGTATAGGGGGAGAAAGTAAAAGTGTAAAAGACTTATAACTAAACCCAACCAAAAAACTTGCATAGTTATTTGGGAATCAATAAACTCTTTCATATTGTAAAAAGGATTTTTAACCAACCAATTATAAACTCTAGTTTTAAAAGTTGTTAATGGAGCATCATGGAGAGATTCAGGCAGCTTATTGTAAAATTTCACACAATTTAGTTTAAAAGAATTACCTGTAATAGCTCCATAATATGTTATACAGTACTAGACAAACTTGAAAACATCCAAAGGACGTACTGCAATATTTAAGCTACGTTGTTTCGCAATTTTATGTTAAACTCCTGAACTAATTGGTTTTAAGCTAAACACATATCTTTTAAAACAAATTGAGCATTGAACTATGCAATGTGAAACTAAATTTTCTATGGCACAAACCAAAATTCCTATTATTAATGGGACAAAATTCCCAGCAGGAAAAAATGACAAAGATAATTTTATTCATGCAAATAAAGCTTTGCCGTAATGGTAAGTATATTAATAAACAAGGTCTTGCTTTAAATAAAATTATTGGATGGAATAAATGTCAAAAAAATGTGTCTTTATTTTCCCCTCGCTCACTGTCCCCATGCCTCAGAGTCTTAAGTTCTCAGTTGACAAGTCATACAAATTTAACAAACCAAAAATATATATGAAATGCCGATGTTCTACGTATTAATAGGCAAGCATGTTTCTTTTCCTCCTTTTTTACCATCCTGTGTTTAACGTAGGATAAATCCTCACTTAACGTTAGAAAGGTAGGGTCCTGTAGATGAGCAGAATCCAATTATTATTCACATAGGCCCCCATCGCAGGGCTCCGCCCTACAGGCTATCAAAGTTCCAATGTTAATCTTATGGAGGAAATATAATTGATTAAATCATTAGACAGCTGTTGTAATAACAAATACTATCAGATCAGGAAAAACAGATGTTTCAGTTATGAAGCATTTTAAAACTAATTGGTTCATGATCAACTGGATTTTTGGTCGAATTTCGACCAGCAGGCGGCCCCTATAAAACAGTTGTATTTAGAAATAAAGTAATAATTTTATTGAAATCAGATTGATTTCAGAATAATTCGCCTTTTGTGCTGTGTCCCTACAAGACCAATAAAAGTGTATTGATGTTTTGAATTTGCCGCCAAATCGGCGTCGACCATTTCGTTTCTCCCGTTCGTGCAGCGAACACTATCCGTTCCTGGCACGGCACGGAACCTCGGACTAAGTATAACTGCATAATCGGCGTCGACCATTTCGTTTCTCCCGTTCGTGCAGCGAACACTATCCGTTCCTGGCACGGCACGGAACCTCGGACTAAGTATAACTGCATTCAATGGATATGACCGCGCATTCAATGGGCGAAAATCGTGGACGTCTCAGGACCATTGGGTGGCAAAAAGCAGCGGAACCGAGCGACGGAAAACAAAACAGCGCGTCAATAAACCTGTATTTTTACCTACTAAACCATTACATAATTAAGTTAGCTTTATATTAAAATTTTCTGCTTGAAATGGTGATTCTTACAGTATTTAATAGATTAAGAAAAGATTTGGTAAATAATAATAATACATAGTTTAATCAAACTTACTTTTAATTCAATTCAGTAATGACATGAAAAAAGTAAGTCGCAGGAAAGTTTTTTATTTTTTGGCAAAAAAAAAAAAAAAAAAAAAAACTGTCAGCGGGAGTATTGTAGCTAACATTCTGAATTTCATTTTTATCTCAAGCACTTCTTCGTGAAACTAGCAGATATCGTTGTACAAATTATTTACTAGAGCGTCTTAGGATTTCGCGTAAGCGATCCTATCTCGCATTTCTTTTTTATGATATGAGCTGATATTATACAACAGGAAGTAACATATTTCAGGATGCTACAAATTGATGTTTGAAGAGATAGATGGGTGGTAGAATAAAAGACTTTAAACTCATACCCTGTTTATTTTTTATCCCTGTTAAACATAACTAAATAAAATTAACTTTTTTAGATTTTGTCTAGTTTCTGGAGATACATTTTGCTGCGGCAGTTGCTGTCTTAGCCAAATCTTGGAGATGAATTTTCAAAAAACATAAAACTTATTTTCTTAATTAATTTTATACAATGAGGGTCAACCCCACTGATTCCTCGACTAATGGATGTTTTGAAAAAAACCCTTGTCCCCAGTTCATTGAATGCAAGCAATGCTATCTTGTTTACAAAATTCATAAATATTTGCGTTTGGTTACAATTTTTAACAAAGCTTTGACAGTGAGCAAATACATCTTTACTTACTTTTACTAAGAGTAGTAAAAGTAATCACATTTACTAAGTCAACGTACCTTTCATTTTTATTATAAAATTACATTAAACAATGTTGACATGACAATTTCGATTGCAATTTCCTGGTAATAAATCCACATATGTAATGTAAAAATTTTCTTTAAAATATATTAAAAAATATTACGATGTTGTTTAGAACTAAAATTATATAGCTTATATGAAAAATTACAGACGTGAAAAACGGACAGGTTCTGTCCGTCAGCTTGGTTAGTGCAATTAAATACACAATATTTTACCATAGCTAAAATACTACATATAACTAAAAACTTATCACAAAGATAACAGAAACTACATCCTCTCTTAACGGTGTCCTAAATACTGACTGATTTTTTAGCGAATTTCCCTATAGGGAATACGCTATTACGGTAGTAGCCATGGTAAGACCTAAGCCCGGGACTTTACTTTTTCATTTTGAGGTCCCCAGAAGCCAAAAACACCGTTCGTTCATTTTCATATATATGTATATATATATATATATATATATATATATATATATACAGGGTGTCTTTAAAGTCCATCACCAAACTTCATAATATGACTAATTGGGTCAAAATAAGCAAAAAAGTTCCTATGAAGGTATGTCCTAAAATGCATATTTACCCAGATATCCGCCATTTTGTTTTTTTTTGCTTTTATAATTTTTATTTCAGTGACGGATTGATCTAGGAACTTCATATTTGGCATGGATCTTTATAATACTAATGTCCATTTTCACAATAAAAATTATTTTTTTTCAATGCATATTTTCAAAATGGCGGCCATTTAAAATTTTTAAACTCAAATATCTCAAAAACGGTAAATTTTATAAAAATATTACAAGAGACAAAAAAGTTGACAAATTAAATTATCTAAACAACAAAACCAAGTTTGTAAGGATCCGCCAAAAAGTAACGGAGTTATTGAGATTTTTCTCTTAAAATAACCTAAATTGGCATTAATCATAGTGCAAAATCAGTGTTTTTCTGCAGAAAAATCTCTATAACTCCGTTATTTGTTGGCGGATCTTTACAAACTTGGTTTTGTTGTTTAGATAATTTAATTTGTCAACTGTTTTGTCTCTTGTAATATTTTTATAAAATTTACCGTTTTCGAGATATTTGTGTTTAAAAATTTAAAATGGCCGCCATCTTGAAAATACGCATCGGAAAAAAATAATTTTTATTGTGGAAATGTAAATTATTATTATTAAGATCCATGCCAAATATGAAGTTCCTAGATCAATCCATCACCGAAATAAAAATTATTAAGTGGAAAAAACAAAATGGCGGATATCTGGGTAAATATGTATTTTAGGACATACCTTCATAGGAACTTTTTTGCTTATTTTGACCCAATTAGTCATATTACGAAGTTTGGTGATGGACTTTAAAGACACCCTGTATATATATACAGGGTGTTTTGCGATAAGTGTAACAAACTTTACCAGCAGATTCCTCACATCAAGACAAGAAAAAAATGTCATATAAACATAGGTCCCGAAATCTTTCGTTTTTGAGTTACAGCCAAAAATCAATTTTTTTCAATTTTTAGTGTATTTATCACAGTTTTTGGCTTGTAGATTGAAAAATTATAAATATATTTTTATAAAATTACCACATTTCAAAAGAGTACAAAAAATACAAGTGATTTAACTGCTATTTTGTGCTTAATAATTAAATTTGGTTGAGAAAAATCAGTAGAAAAAAATTTTTTCATAAAAAAATTTAAGGTTAAAAATATTTTTTGGTTTTTAACTGATTGTTATAAGCGAACCGTTTAAGTATTTAGGCTGCAACTTTCCTAAAAGTTGTGAAATTTCATGGTGAACAAAATGATACCAAATAATGTATACATTAAATAGTGACTTTTTTATGTAAAACCCCAAAATATTGAAAGTGAACAAAATTTTTAAAGAAAACGTAAATAAGTAAGCGACGTTAAAAAGATGATGATACATGCTGTAATCCATTATAATTGTATTTGTTTGGTCTAAATAAGGTACTGTTGTAATCAATTTGTATTGAATCCTTAATAGAGAATAAGTTACATGAAGATTACTCTGCTTTCAGTGTCAACAATTATACAAAATTCTAATATAAAAATGTATTTAAAATTATTTTACTAGAAATAACAATGTTATGGTGAAATACAGTAGGTAAAAATACAAAACCAAAGATTAATAAAACAGTCATTACTTTAATACTTTGTGAATTTTCAAGTCCTTATAAGAAATTTTCAAAATGACCACCATTTTTCCGTCTGCATAGTCTTGCCCGTGATATTAAAGAATTTGTTGCCGCACGGATGACTGCTGGATTGTTCTTAATGGCCTCAGATACACTTATTATTCTTTGTAATAATTCTTCTCTGGTTCCAGGTTTTGTTTTGTATACTTGTGATTTCATCCACCCCCATAAAAAGTAGTCCAGTACTTAGTAGTCCTAGTAAGGTCAGGGGACCTGGCAGGCCAATGTACTGGTCCGTTGTTTGCAATAACCCTCTCGCCAAATTTCTCTCTTATTAGTTCCACAACTTCCCTTGAAGAGTGAGCAGGTGCGCCGTCATGTTGGAACCATAGGTTTACTCTGGTTTGGAGAGGAACGTCTTCTAAAAGTGTATCGAGCTCATTCAACAGGAATAAGAAATACGAGTCTCTGTTTAGATTACCTTCAATGACATAAGGACCAATAAATTTGTCATGAACAAGGCCACACCACACATTCACAGCAAACCTTCGTTGAAAATGATTTTCTATCACTGCGTGCGGATTTTCTGTAGCCCAGAGGTGAAGGTTTTTCAAGTTATTTATCCCGTTTCTAGTAAACTGGGCTTCATCGGTAAACAAAATACATTTACAATTGTTGGCCGGTTGTCCAGTACCCAACTGCAAAATCGTAGCCTAAAATCACTGTCCCCGTCATGAAGGGCTTGCACTTTTTGAAAGTGGTAAGGGTGCAACTTTTCTTTCTTAAGAATTTTCCAAACTTTCGTTTCAGACACTAGATGCTGGTTTGATAGTCTTCTAACACTTGTGCCTGGACTTTGCTGCACCGCTTGGATTATATTTTCTTCAGTGCGTACATCAATTTGATCGTACCCATCTCGCTCTCTTTTGTTAAATGAGCCAGTTTCTCTGAGTCGGTTGTGCAGATCTGTGAAAACTCTCGGGTTTGGGTGATTTCTGTTTGGAAATCTTCTACCATATTCAACCGATGCTGCCCTTGAATTTCCATTACAATACCCATAAATAAAATGCATATCAGTATACTCACTGTTAGAATACATTTTCACTTTTAAAGGCCACACTAAATGAACTAAATAACCACCAGTTTATACACAGCAAACTCCTTTTACGGAACAGGAAACTATATTATACCTCAACAATGCAACTAGACAGCTGTGGATCGTGGAAACAGTGCTACCAACTCAGGAATGTAAATTAAAAAATACATGACAAAACACTATGATCCATGAAATTTAATAAAAATGTTTTACTATTAAATTTTACCGCATTGAACAAGTATGATTTCAATTATTTTGCAATTAAACCACAATGATATAGTTAAAATAAAAAAGGAGACTTTTTAGTGATTTTTTTGTATTTTTCACATATTTTGTTGATGTCTGCATAATTATACTGTTACACATACTTAAAAGGTTGGGATATAGGATCCAGAGAACATTTTTATAAAGCTTTACATATTTTAAAATAGTAAAAATACTGTTAAGAATATTAAAACTGGAAATGTTTTCTGTAGTTGTCATATTTTACTAATTTTTAATATCGCTGACTTATTTATGTTTTCTTAAAAAATTTGGTTACCTTTCAATATTTTAGGGTTTTACATAAAAAAGTCACTATGTAATGTATACTTTATTTGGTATCATTTTGTTCACCATGAAATTTCACAACTTTTGGGAAAGTTGCAGCCTAAATACTTTAACGGTTCGTTTATAACAATCAGTTAAAAACAAAAAAAATATTTTTGACCTTAAATTTTTTTATGAAAAAAACATTTTTTCTACTGATTTTTCTCAACCAAATTTAATCATTAAGCACAAAATAGCAGTTAAATCACTTATATTTTTTGTACTCTTTCCAAATATGGTAATTTTATAGAAGTATAATTATAATTTTCCAATCTAGAAGCTAAAAAGTGTGATAAATACACTAAAAATTGGAAAAAATCGATTTTTGGCTGTAACTAAAAAACAAAAGATTTTCGGACCTATGTTTATATGACATTTTTTTCTTGTCTTGATGTGAGGAATCAGCTGGTAAAGTTTGTTACACTTATCGCAAAACACCCTGTATACAGGGTGTTCGGAAAAAACGTTTCAGGAATTCAGGAGGTTATTGTTCACATCAAAATAAGCAAAAAAGTTCCTATAAACATATGTCCTAAAATGCTTCGTTAACCCGCTAGCCGCCATTTTGTTTTTTACACAAAATAATTTGTATTTCCGTAATGAATCATTGTATTAAATTAATATTTGGCATGCACCTTCATCATAGCAATTCCCATTTTCAAGAAAAAAATTATTTTTTTCCAATGTGTATTTTCAAAATGGCGGCCATTTTAAAATTTTAAACTAAAATATCTCAAAACCGGTAAATTTTATGAAAATTTTATTAGACACAAAAAAGTTGACGAATTTAATTATCTAACCAATGATACCAAGTTTGTAAGGATCTGACAACAAATAACGGAGTTATTGAGATTTTTCTGCATAAAAACATTGATTTTGCATTGTAATTAATGCAAATTAAGGTAATTTTAATTGAAAAATCTCAATAACTCCGTTATTTGTTGTCAGATCCTTACAAACTTGGTACCATTGGTTAGATAATTAAATTTGTCAACTTTTTTGTGTCTAGTAAAATTTTTATAAAATTTACCCGTTTTGAGATATTTTGGTTTAAAATTTTAAAATGGCCGCCATTTTGAAAATACACATTGGAAAAAAATAACTTTTTTCTTGAAAATGAGCATTGCTATGATGAAGGTTCATGCCAAATATTAACTTGATTCAATGATCCATTACGGAAATAAAAATTTTTTAGTGTAAAAAACAAAATGGCGGCTAGCGGGTTAACGAGGCATTTTAGGACATATGTTTACAGGGACTTTTTTGCTTATTTTTATGTGGGCAATAACCTCCTGAATTCCTGAAACGTTTTTTCCGAACACCCTGTATACATTTTTACATATACAGGGTGATTCAGACCACCCGTCCACTATTTATAGCAGGAGAACGGTTTGAGATAAAATAATGAAATAAAGTTTTTTCCCACTAAATCGCATATGGGCTTTCCAATAAAAATATTTTCATCAATGCCAGTATACAGGGTGTTCCAAAACTGGAGGTCACGGGTTCGAATCTCAAAATTTTCTTAAATAAACATGCAGATTTTTTTACAAAATTTTAAACGTATTAGTCAAAGGAGCATTTTCGTGAAAACAGAATGAATTTATCTTTTTCCGTTTCAAAATGGCGGCCATTTTTGTAAGAAAAATCAACATTTACGGAATACCCTGTAATTCTTTTATTATTTGTCATAAATGACTCCTGATTCAATATCCTTATTTGAAATGAGCTAAGCTTTACAATAATATGTCACAAGACCACATTTATTAAAAAACTAAAAAATTCCAAATTTTATCATTTTGAAAATTTTAACCTAGACAAAACTCAAAAATTCTAAATGTAAACATATGTCATATTGTATATCATCTTAAAGCTCTCATTGAACTGAGCATCTTTGTAATTTACACTATTACCGTATCTCTTGAGGTTTTGTAGTAATAACGTGAAAATACATTTTTTCCATATAACCTGCATGTTAATTCAATGTTATGGCAACAATCAAACGAGGACTTCCAAACTATAAAGCCCTGAACAATTAACATGCAAATCATATGGGAAAATGACATTTTTATGTTATTACTACAAAACCACAAGAGATACGGTAATAGTGTAAATTACAAAGTTGCTCAGTTCAATGAGAGCTTTAAGATGATATACAATATGACATATGTTTACATTTAGAATTTTTGAGTTTTGTTTAAGGTAAAATTTTCAAAATGATAAAATTTTGGAATTTTTAGTTTTTTAATAAATGTGGTCTTGTGACATATCATTGTAAAGCTTAGCTCATTTCAAATAAGGATATTGAATCAGGAGTCATTTATGACAAATAATAAAAGAATTACAGGGTATTCCGTAAATGTTGATTTTTCTTACAAAAATGGCCGCCATTTTGAAACGGAAAAAGATAAATTCATTCTGTTTTTACGAAAATGCTCCTTTGACTAATACGTTTAAAATTATGTAAAAAAATCTGCATGTTTATTTAAGAAAATTTTGAGATTCGAACCCTTGACCTCCAGTTTTGGAACACCCTGTATACTGGCATTGATGAAAATATTTTTATTGGAAAGCCCATATGCGATTTAGTGGGAAAAAACTTTATTTCATTATTTTATCTCAAACCGTTCTCCTGCTATAAATAGTAGACAGGTGGTCTGAATCACCCTGTATACAGGGTGTTTCAGAACTCCCTACCAACATTTTAGGGCATTGTTCCTGGGTTAAAAACATATCTAAATATCATATTTAAATTGTCCGGAAGTCTTAAGTTACTCACACAGCCGCCATTTTGTTTTTTACACATAATAATTTTTATTTCCGTAATGGATGGTTGTATTCTGATCATATTTGGTATAAATCTTTATCATACCAATGTATATTTCCAAGAAAAAAACTAATTTTTTCCATTGTATATTTTCAAAATGGCGGCCATTTGAAATTTGCAAACTCAAATATCTCAAAATCGGTAAATTTTATAAAAATTTTACAAGACACAAAAAAGTTGCCAAATTAAATTACCTAACCAATGGTGTCAAGTTTATAAGGATCGGACAACAAATAACGGAGTTATTGTGATTTTTCTTCATAAAAACATGGAATTTGCATTGAATTTAATGCAAATGAGGCCATTTTAACAGCAAAATCCATGTTTTTATGAAGAAAAATCACAATAACTCCGTTACTTGCTGTCCGATCCTTACAAACTTGGCATCATTGGTTAGGTAATTTAATTTGGCAACTTTTTTGTGTCTTGTAAAATTTTTATAAAATTTACCGATTTTGAGATATTTGAGTTTGAAAATTAAAAATGGTCGCCATTTTGAAAATATACAATGGAAAAAATTAATTTATTTCTTGGAATTGTACATTGGTATGATAAAGATTTATACCAAATATGATCTGAATACAACCATCCGTTACGGAAATAAAAATTATTATGTGTAAAAAACAAAATGGCGACTGTGTGAGTAACTTAAGACTTTCGGACAATTTAAATATGATATTTAGATATGTTTTTAACCCAGGAACAATGCCCTAAAATATTGGTAGGGAGTTCTGAAACACCCTGTATATATACAGGGTGTCCAGCTTCCACCTTTACAAACTTTTCCAGGTTATTAAGCATGCCAAAACAAACAGAAAAAACATATAAACATATGTCCGGAAATGCTTCGTTAAGCCGCTAGCCGCCATTTTGTTTTTTACACTTAAGAAATTTTATTTCTGTAACGGGTTGTTGTATGGAGTTGATATTTGGCATGTACCTTAATCACACCAATGCGCATTTTTAGAAAAAATATTATTTTTTTTCCGATGTATATTTTCAAAATGGCGGCCATTTTAAGTTTTTAAAATCAAATATCTAAAAAAAACCGTAAATTTTATAAAAATTTTACTAGACACAAAAAAGTTGACAAATTAAATTATCTAAACAGTGATACCAAGTTTGTAAGGATCCGGCAACAAATAACGGAGTTATGGTGGTTTTTCTGTAAAAAACACTGATTTTGCACTATGGTTAATGCCAATTTAGGTTATTTTAAGAGAAAAATCTCAATTACTCCGTTATTTGTCGTCGGATCCTTACAAACTTGGTATCAATGTTTAGATAATTTAATTTGTCAACTTTTTTGTGTCTAATAAAGTTTTTATAAAATTTACGGTTTTTAAGATATTTGAGTTCAAAAATTTAAAATGGCCGCCATTTTGAAAATATTGATTGGAAAAAAAATAATATTTTTTCTAAAAATGAGCATTGGTGTGATTAAGGTATATGCCAAATATGAACTCCATACAACAACCCGTTACGGAAATAAAAATTCTTAAGTGTAAAAAACAAAATGGCGGCTAGCGGCTTAACGAAGCATTTTCGGACATATGTTTATATGATTTTTCTGTTTGTTTTGGCATGCTTAATAACCTGGAAAAGTTTGTAAAGGTGGAAGCTGGACACCCTGTATATATATGTGTGTCCGTGGTACCGATAACTTTTGAAGCGGACCTCCGATTTTGATCAAATTTGGTATGAAGGTGTAAGACCAGGTCTATTTTCATGAGTTCGCAAACCAGCATTGTCGGGTTATGGGAACGGGGTTTTATGGGTTTTCAAAGGGGTTAAAATTGGGTTTTTGGAATTTTTGGACCTCAATTTTAAAAATTCATGAATTTTAACTAAAACCATTTGAAATAGCTTAAAAAAAACAAACAATTTAGTATTTTGAATTTTTAACTTAGCTTAAATGGTTACGGAGAAAATCCAAAAATGTGTTTTCCATGTTATTCTTATGGGAAATTAAGAAAACCCTATATCTTACCTATTTGTTGACATAACTTAGTCAAATTTGGTATGTACATTATCTAGATAGGGTTTAACTTATACTTGCTTACAAAACCCATATGGCAGCAAACCTACATACTCACCCCCATGGGGTTTATGGGGAAAATAAAAATTGTCAGGGCTTGATACAATTTTGTGTTTACATTCACCAATTATTGATTAACTTAGATTTTCTAACAACGCCCCATGGCAGCAAACCTACATACTCGATGCTATGGTGTTTTTATGTTTTTTTGTGGGGAAAGTAAATAATCTAAAATTCCATTGGAAATTCGCTGAGTACGCAGGTCTGCTGCGACGGGGGTATTTTATTTTTTTACCACACGATAGGATTTATTTATAGCACGGTATTGTGTCTGTTGTATGGTTCGCGCATCGAGCTCGCGGGTTTTCAGGAATCAGCGCTCGCACCGAATCTCCTGAAATAAAATATTATCGAATTTCCAAATTAGTAATATTAATTTTAATCAGATAAACCTGTAAACAAAGTATCTTCACATGCCCATAAATAGGGAAATAAATGTCTATTCTCCTTATGATAAATAGGGAAAGAGTATGCAGGTATGCTGCCATGGGGAACACTAAAAGTAGGTTTTTAGCTTAAAAACATAATTATCTCGACCATATGAAGCCATATACTAAGTTTCATTAATATCTGTCCATTGCTAAAGGAGTTTGCCTATTCTCCATATGATTAACATGGGAAAGGAGTATGCAGGTTTGCTGCTATGATAAGCACAAAAACCAAGATTTTTTTACAATAAATGGATTAATCTCAACCAAATGAAGCTGAATACCAAGTTTCAACCAAAAATATTGGTTAATAATTGAAATATTAGCACATCCTTATTCTCCATAAGATTAACATAGGAGCCCCAAAATACAATGTACTGTCTTTAGACTTTGTAATATCTCGGTAACCATTGGAGATAGAGCTAAGCTTCAAAATACTAAATTGTGTGTTTTTTTAAGCTGAATCCAATGGTCAAAATAAAAATTTAAAATTTTAAAAAATTACATATGAAAAATTCAAAAAACCCATTTTTGGGGTACAAAACCCCCAAAAACTACCCCTTCCGGTAGGTCGATATGTCTGGTTTACGAACTCATCCGAATAAACGTAGGATTACACATCTCTACCAAATTTGGTGTCGATCGGACCTTTTTTACGAGAGTTATCGTGTCTAGGGACACATACATACATATATATATACATATATATATATATAAAAATTTTAATGACTATTATTTTTGTTCTCTGGGCACCTAAAAACAAAAAAGTAACATGGTCCCGGGCTTAGGTCTTACCATGAGACCTACGGTAATAGCTTATTCCCTATGGGAAATTCGCTAAAAGTATTAAGTTATCTAAAGATCTGCCCTAACCTTACTATTTTCTGAGGCGCAAAAATAACATGACACACACGACTTTTAGATTTTGGCCTCTCATAACCTCAAAAATTTCAGTATCGAAAACCACGAGGTCGGTTATTAGTTGTTGAGTCCCCCGCTAGGCTGCAGCACATACTGGAGCTTTTTAACTTATTTCATTCATAAGAAACTACGATGCGCACCTTTACCCGCCACGCACGATTACCCTACTCTCCCCTAAGTAAGGTTAATTTAGGTTTCCTAGTTAGCTTATGGTATATTATATTAATAAGTAATGTATATAGTAGGCTACTACCTAATATCAAATAATTTATTTTAAAAAATAACCATTTATAACATTGTTAGTGCTTCATTTATGTAAGTTTTAGTGTGTTTTTATTTGTTTTATAAGTTTTTATCTTTATTAATATGTTGTATTCAATTAATATAGACATATTCATATTCTACATGAAAGTTCGCGTAATTCGAGTACCCACATGACATACTTTAAAAAAGTTCATCTTTTAGCTTTTCCGACACTTTTTCCGTATTTTCCGGCTTATTTCAAATCGGATCGAAATAATTTTCAGCCGAAATAATGATCAGCTCGGTATTCCGGTTATTTTAAATACCCACTTGACGTATTTTGGAATAAAAACTTAATTTCCGGTTTTTCCGATTTTCCGGGGTTTTCCGAGCTTTTCCGCGGGAAAAATTATCATTTTCGGAATCAGCGTGAAATTTCCTACATTTTGAAAAAAAAATTTCCATTTTCCGATGGCCGTACCTAAACTCAATAATCACCGGAAAATCTTCTATTTTACACTTAATAGGCTATACAACAAACAATTTGAAATGTACAAAGAATTGAGGGTTAAAATCCCAAGCTGCTTAAATAAGTTAATGTCTTACAATGTGTTCTATTATTAACATTAAAAATCGTCCTTACTGCTTTTTCTTTTTTTTTTTTTTTTTTTAATTAGACCAATCCCAACCTTTGAAAAATGTGTAAATTCTCTTGCACGGTGCATAACAGGCCTAAGTTACTACCCGAAATTTAAAAAATATAAATTTCTGTTAGGCTAGTATTTGTTTGTTCTTTTCATTCTTGTATGACTTATGGTTGTAAAACTGATTTTTTTTCTTTTAGGATGGATCATAATTATAATGAGACACCACTCCTCACTAACAGTGATTACGAGTCAATAATGGAAGATTTGTGAGTATAACTTTGATGTTTTGTAGATTTGATCACAGTAGTATTATTTTCTTTCTCTATTTCCTTAGACAAAGACAAGGGACACAATTATCTTGGATTCATAACTTGTGCCCTTTGTATTTCAATGTACTTTTTGGAATCAATAATTATCCACGCAGTTTGTTGATTGAAAAATATTACTTTTATGGCCTAGTTATTTCTAGTCTTGATTTTTATTGGTACCCAATCTTGGTTTATCTATTATGAATCACACTCAGATTAAGTATTCATATTGTGCCTGTCCTTCCGAAATAATGTATTCTGTGTGTACCCTTTTTCTAACTTATGTTACAACTTATGGAAGAATATAAATCAAATTTGGATTGAAAACTTGCACCTTTAAAAATATCACATTTTGTGTCTAAATTTTGACTAAAATTTCAATAACACCATCTTTATAAAACCAAATTACCTGTATTATTACACAGTGTCATTCAGCAGACCATTACATGTATGGTCAGTTAACAGTTTAAGTTTTTCTCTTAGCGCGATTAATTTATTTTTGAGTTTGTGATAGCTTATTGGTTGTGTGCTCTGAAATTTATCTCTTTATTTCAAATAATGTAGAATATAGAGTTTTGTTAATAGGAAATAGGAAGCTTTATTTTTGAAATAAAGAAGTTAATGCCAATTTTGACTATAAAAACAGTTAACCTTATTTAGGCCAGGATATTTTAAAAGGCTACTTCTAAAGATATTTGAGGTAATCAGATTTTATCTAGATTCTATTTTTGCAACTAAAGTAATAATTAAAGATTAGAATAATTCTTTTATTGACCATTATTTATGATACAGCATTAATTTTTTTTAGGAAACCAGATCCGTACACAGTTTTTGGTTCTCCATTTCCTCTAGATCAGGTTAGTAAATTTATTTTTAGGTTAGCCTCTCTTGTTTGTCTATATTTTTACTCTTAGGTTATTGTTAGGTAAGTCTTTTAGGTTATTGTTAGGTAAGTCTTATGGGGCCTCAAAGACCTTACGCAAATTTGAATGCTCTATATAGGGGGCGATCTTTTGCCGATGTTCTAGGACAGATTAAAATCAAGGCCAAATCGCATTAGATGGAGACACCAATTAAGTCCATCCTACCGACCGAGAAGGGGGATGTCCTCCGCGAACTGGGAAAATCGAAGGACAAGGAGGGTTTTGCTGCGTACCTAAAAACCGTTCTCGGTGACAATGGCTCAATCTAATCCCTTGAACCGAAAAGTTAGGTGGAGATTCGAGACCTCGACGCTCTCTCCACAAAGGACTAGGTGATCAGGGTGTTAGAAAAGGCCCCCAGAACTACCGGGGTAAACAGGAGGTCTGAAGGTCTGGTTGATTAAACCAAATCAGAGCCAGCAGCATTTGCAGTCGCCAAAAGGGGCATGATAAGCTGCTTAGCCTCCAGCACTTGAGAGTCGGATGGGTGAGTTGCAGGCTCAAACATAGGATGATCGTGCAACGATAATTTTGGTGTCTTGTGTTTGGTCACTCCTCCCGTACCTGCAAAGGGTCTGACTGAAGTGCCAACTGCCTCCGGTATGGAGGTCAAGGCCTCAAGATAAAACACTGCACCTCGAGTCTCTAATGTTTCCACTGCAAGGAAACCACTTCCGCTGGAAATGCTCTTGGTCACTTACCCGGTTCTGGTCAGTGCGGTGTTTTTAGAGCCGAACTTGAAGAGACAAAAACAGAGGCCAGTAATCCGCATCATCCAGACCAATCTTTAGAGATCCTGGGGAGCTGATAAGCTGGAGGGATCTGATCTTTTGTACGGCATACAAGGCTGCTAAGATGGTCTCTTATCTTAGTAAGCAGATGGCTAATGTCCGGGTCCCAAAGACGGTTATTGATGTCCGCGGTCCAGTCCGTGCTCCTTTACGGGGCAGAGGTGTGGGCAGACGCTCTGATCAAGGAATTCTATAGGTTGGGACTCGCCCGTGTTCAGCATCAAGCTGCACTCCGGGTGTGTTCTGCCTATCGGACAGTATCTAAACCTGCTGTCCTAGTGGTTGCCGGAGTCATCCCTGTAGTGCTTCCCAAAACATAAGAGATAGTGTTGATATCTCTTGGTAGGGAAGACGTAGGCGATTTTTTCAGATACATGGTGGGATTGGTAAGGATTCTGCAAGATCTGAAGAGCGCGCCCAAACCTTCCAGCAGTGGCAACGCAGCTGGAAGCACCACACCCAAGGACGATGGACTGCGCGACTCATTAAGGAGGTCCAACCATTGGTGGAAAGACGCATGGCAAGGTGGACTACTACCTCATGCAGTTCCTGACAGTTCACGGCTATTTCAAGTCCAGATGGGCAAGACCGGTTCACTCAATGCAGAACACACCCGTAGGCGGCTCTAGGCTAGATTTTCTGGGGGGGGGGGGGGGGGGTGGTAAGGCTACAGATGTGTTTGCTCTGCTCTAAATATCCCCCCCCCCCTGCGGCCACCAATGCAATGACGTCATCGGCACAACAGCAGAACGACTTAAACTTTTTCATTAAGCTTGAACTATGGAAGCCAATGTTGAATGTTAAGTGGCCATATTTATAGAACAATATTATAAATTACAATAATCAAAATGAAATATTTGGGAGAGTCCCATATGAATGCATTCAGAGCAACAGAATAATGTGAAACGCCAACCACTTTTGCTAACTGTGGTCTTAAATCAAAATGCTAAAATTTGTTTCTCACTTTATGGCTTATAAATGTGCTAGGCTAGATTCTATGGAAACATTTGAAAAATCTATATATAACTTACATAAGTTACTGTTGAATATAATGCAGAAAACGGGAAAGAAATAAAAACAAAGACGAGCGTGATCAGGCGCGAGAAAATTTGTTCACCACTCTACATTGAGTTCATATATCATTAAGGATATTCAGTCTAAAGAAATATGGTTATAGGTATTTATATGGTTTATAGTTGGATTTCCTCCTAAATATTAAATTTTCCAAAATCAGCAAGACTGGAATTACAAAAAAATACTCAATATTACTTTATGTTACAACCAAGTCTGACAAAGACAGTTTAGGGGATAATTGATAGGCCTACTTGATTAAGAGCTTTTATTGGTAAGGATAGGCTTATTTGTTTATTCACGTAGCCCGTATGTCACTCATTGTTGCGTCTTCACAAATTTAAACCCTCGCGATAGCCAAGTTCATCCTTACTGATATATATTTGGTTCGGGGTTTTTGTGAACAGTAGGCCTAATAGGCCATCGATGCAGGTGAAGACTAACCAGATGGGGACTGTAAGCAGACACCAAAATTAATCGCCTAGATGGATCATTCCATTGGATCAACTGTGTTATGAGTAAAAAATACAAAACCAGGCCAGATAGCCTATCAATTTGTTTATTGGACAATGAAATTAACATTATCAGTACTCAGTACCACTGTAAATAGATTCGTTGCTCAGTACCAAAACCAAAGTGACCGATAGCCGACGGGTGATATACTGTATTGTAACATGTATTGTTGTCACGCTCACATTATTTATTTATTTTTAATATAGTTTAATTTTGTACCTGAAACCTGATATCTGTTGCATGAAGAAAATCCATCAAAGACTGACAATTTTGCTGCTGCAATGAAATAATATTTGACGTTCCCATACATTATGTAATGTTTTACAGAAATAAATATATGATTCTGATTCTTATATCTGAAATTTACCATTTTGTACTGCTATGTCTATTTGACAGAAAGCGCAAAGAACAGTGCTCTGACTTGTAGCTAGGGAGGGCTATTCTGTAGGAGATATACATAAGAGTGTAGAAAACCATATAGCCTAACGGTGAAAATAACACGTACAAATAGCTGATAGAAAATAGAGCTCTTTTCTTCATGCAATTATTATTCATTAAAATTTTTATCTTAATCTTCTATGATTAGGCCTACATAATAATTTCACCCAACCCTGTGCAGAGTCTATTAATGTCAAATTGCATTTTCAAAACGCCAGTCGGTATATAAATTATTATATGTATATAATATGATTTTTGACCATGCGCAGGCAATCTGGGGGGGCCTAGCCCCCCCCCCCCCAAGGCCCTCCCCCTTTAGCCGCCTATGAACACACCTTCTTCCGCTGTCTGTGTTGGGAAAGGCCCCACCTGGAAACCACAAGAAGACTTTGTGTTTTTTCGGTGGACAAGGTCTCTGTGAAAAGATAATGGATGATGAGGGCAGCTGGTATTGTTTATCACTGTTTGTCCAGGGCATCCTCCTGGAAAAGAAAACTGATCTAAACCGCAAAGTGACCCCTGGGCCACTTGATCTGGAGATCACTTGTCCGAGCGGCTGGATAAGGAGCGAGCTCCACAGGCGTAAGCCAAATTTAGGCCTAACGAGACGTAATGTGATAAACAATTCTAGGTTAGAGTCCTAAAAAGTAAAGGAGGTTTTGTAGTGGGTAAATCCGTTTTTTAGGAAAGTCCCACACTACAGATTGGCCACCCGTCTGTGTAATTGCATTTTTCCTGCCTCCCCTTAAAAAAAAGTAAAATCGTTTCCAAAAATTGCATATTGGTATAATCTTGAATTGAAATTCTTAAAATTTAAACAGTGGTCTTATGGAGTTAAAAATCAAAAGAAATGTAATGCTGACCCAATTGTCAAAAGTTCCTGTCTATTGCTCCAGTATAAACCGGGGGTTTTCCGTTGAAGCCAGTTACTTTTAAATTATACTATAGTAAAATAAATTAGTTTTAACTTCACTTAGGCATTTTTATCTACATATATTACCTTTACTGAAATGGTGACCTAACTAAATATATAGTTTAAGCCAAGTATGAATGAGAGATGAGTTTAGGATGATTGTGGCGAAATCTTGTTTTCTTGTTACTGACTAAGGTCGACATTCTCCTCAGACAGGACTGTTAATTAATAGTCCAACAGCCAATGGTATCTAGGGACCTACAGTTTAACGTGAGATCTGAACCACAATTTCGACCTCATATACATGAACTGGTCTAATTATGAGGTTGGTCTTATGGATAAACTAGTATTCACTAGTATGGACGTTAATCCCCACCAGGGAATATCACATCCACAAGCCATCGCTTATAACTATCCCCAATTCGTTACCTCCAAGTAGCTGGATTATCGGATGAGGCCCACCATCCAAGATAGGCATGTATAGATAGGCGTATATTAAAACACCATGAAAGGCAAGTGATCAAAGCGAAAGAGCTCGTCTTGAAAGAAACAAGCTGTTTTGGACTCGGCATTGAGAATGAGAATGAGAATGAGAATGAGAATCTTTATTGTCCTTTAAGCATTTACATGCAATTGGGTTCGTCATCTTAGGCTAAAAATACATAATATTCCATGATAGACTTATGTGACTGATATTATTATTGCAAAAAATGTGCGTAAATTTACCGAACAAGTGCTCGGCCCCCCAGGTACTTTGCTATAAATAACCAGTATCACTCTAGCTACCATAAAAAGGCGTTAATTAAAGTCATAGACTGCTGTATGTGAGAATTGGCTAACAGCGGCATGGGTGTTAAGTTGGATTTTATATTTACACCAAAGAAATTTTTGTTACACAAGATTATAATCTATTACCTACGAATGGAATTGCTTACAATTTAACAGTATTGTTTACTTTTTTAAAAAGTAATGTTCTAGTGATTTCAAATTCAATCTTTTTTACTTTTATATACTAACAGTTCTTGTTTTTGTTTAAACTGGGGTGTACGGTATCACTTTTCATTTAACTGGCCACTACTTCAATGTATAATTAACCATTTTTGTCTTCTAATACCTTTCTTATCCAAACAAATATTTTTATCTCAAGCCAGTTGAAATTTACAATCATGTACAGTATTAAGTATGGTTGTTCTTACTTACACTATCACTAGATTTTGTTAAAAAGGTTTAACTATTATATCTTTGTTTTTATAGGGTGTGTCCGAGCCATATGAACAACCAATGATCAACCCTTTGGTCCAAAATGCTCAAGGAATGTTGCCACAACCTCCTCCTTTGGAAGAAGTAATTCAAATTTAATCTATCTTTATTAACTCTATTCCTTTTATACAACAAATATATAAGTCGTTTCTCAAACTTTACTACATCTTTAGAGATTTTTGTCCTAAAAGTAATAATTTATAGAGGAATTCAATTTTTAGGCTTCACCACAAATGCTTTGTGTTAGTCAAATGTATTGCAACAGAAATGATTAGTCTACAAATATCCAAGTATATTTAACTATCTTCAATCAATCTGTTCTATCCATATCCAAGAAAAATTACTGCAGTGTTGCTATACTGTAAGAGCAAATGCTAGAATATTGATGTGTTGTTCATTCAATATCTCTTGTTTACATTTTAATATTTGTTGGCAGGTTTTTGTGGGAGGAAGCATTTTTTGGTATGAAATGTTTTTATCTGTGTTGTGCTTGTGTATTTATTTATGTGTTCTTGATTTTGCTATTATTTGGAGATTGCTTTTTGGACGAATGGTATTGAACTTTTAGTGTTCATAGTAGTGGTATATAGAACTCGTCAAATGTTAGTCGCTAGATGAAACTGATTAGCATTAGATTAGAGAATTAAAAATTGATTTCAATAAATGTCTAAACATACAAGTTTTTTCCAAAAGGATATGCAGTAGAGTCCCGCTAATCCGAACTAATTGGGACCGGATCCTGATCTGTTTAGCGAATTTTCGGATTAAGTGAATACTATATTTAACATTGTTAACAGATTATAATGTGTACATTTTTTATATTAAATGTAACTAATTGAATCATTCGGCTTAGAGCATTTTATTTATATATATTTTGTATTCAAGTTTTAAACATCTACAAACAGCGTGTATTTTAGCAATAAAACATTCAGGATATCTTAAATTAATTGTAAAGACATCAGCTAATATTTGGGATTATTTATAAATAATGAGTCATATTTTACTACATTTTTATCTAATGAGTGATTTTCATTAACTTTTGGTGTAAAAAATGGCTGTTTTTTCCAAAAAAAACTACATTTTCTTGATATTTCCTCTTAAAAAATTCAGAAAAAATTGGAATTTTTCTGGTGGGACATGTTTGTATTAAGCGGGACTCTTCTATAGTTGTTGTTATGTTTTGGTCTTATATATCCAGTGATTAATAGTAATTGGCATAGCTTTGTTAACTTGTGGAGGATAGAAAACAACAAATTAAGTTACTTGTTAAATATGTACCATAATTTAAAAAATTACATATGCTTAGATAAGACTTATCGGTATGGCAGAACCCAAGCAAAAATTATTTTTAATGATTATCAACTCTGATTATCAAAATTATTACTCTCTTACTATTGTTCAGCCACCTTTGACTCTGTAAGGCTAGTTCCCATTGATATTTACACACTTATGTTCCTATCAAAACGGTGAAAATAATTCATCACGGTCTGAGAATAAGGTATTTTCCCACCACTATAAATTCAGAGGTACTGCGGCATCACTCACATAACATCGCCAGCGATCCTTTTCTTCTGTCAATCGAAGTGACATATTATGTCCATTCGCGCACTTACGTTCCCTATGTAAAATATTCTTACTCTGCAAAAACTCAACCACACTTTCTTTATTGTTAATTTCACATACAAGTGACATTATGATGCAAGAGAGACATCATAACGAATGAAACTAAATGACCAATGTCTATAAGGTCTGACAAAGGTACAAATCAAGCCAAGCCATTACAGGTAACTCGGCGATGAGATCAATATCGTCTGATAAGATAACGCCCGATATCTGAACCAAATATTCCTTATGCATAATTTGGTTGTTTTTCTCTCATCTATGACTTCATACACATTAGAAACTCATTGAAAAATTATTAATTCAAGTAAAAGTTTTTGGGGGGCCCTCTTCTAAAAAAAGACCCTTTTAAATTGTTCCAATAACTTGTTTTTCAAACACTTCTTTAAAGACTCAGTGTTTCCAATTATGATTCACTTGTAGAATTTCCATAATATTTTTGCACTCCGTGTGAACACTCTCAAGATAATTGCTTGGCGTTCTGCTTATCTAGTGGCACTGCTTGTTTTTATTAGTTGGTACGTCACTGATGGTCATTTCATTATAGTAACACTTTTGTTGAACACAAATGTTTGTATTGTGAGATTGAGCTTATCATGAGCAATTGTGTGTTAGTATGGAACTTGATTAAAAGGGATGGAGAAGCTGTTTTTTTCTTCAATCAAAAGGGCTGATCCAATGCATGTAGTGATTAAGATAATATATTCAGTGGATTTATTTTAATAGATGGTGTTATAAATTGTAACTTAACCTAACCTCCGCTTCATGTTGTTTAAGGGTTTTTTTTAAATCACAATATTTTTTGGTTCCACTAACAGAAAAACACCAAATACCTGCACTTATCACTTCACGGTTGGACTCTGTAGAACACTGTTTGCCTTTGTTGGCTTGTTCTCACTGATGTCTCCCTGTCCAGTTCGGTCCGACGGAGCAGCTGCCAGCTCACAAGGAGCCGGTCCACACCACGACCCTGCCGGAGATGTCCCCCTCACTGTCATCCACCGGGAAGATCCCCTCACGTGACGACTACACAGGGCCGCTTGGCTTTGAGATACACCTGGACGGAGCCACGTCAAGCAAGAAATCCTGGCTGGTAAGAAACACCATTAAAGTTGTCAAATTTTTGTTGGCGTATATATACGTCAAACGCTTTGGAAGGGTTAATAAATAAAAAAGTTGCCTATGATACAAATACCATAGGTTAGTTGAATCTAGAAAAAACCTACACTGTATTTGTTAGTTAAATATTTATTAGTTTATTGTGATATGACTAAAACATGTTTTACTTGTCTGATTTAGTACTCGCACGCGTTGAGTAAGGTGTTCATTGATATAAAGAAATCGCTGCTGGTCCAATTCAAAGTTAACCAATTCATGGACGGACTGTTTGTTCGGGCACTGCCTGTCTACGAACAGGACGACTTCATCAGCGTCCCAGTCCAGCGATGCCCAATGCATGCAGTCGTCGATGACCCCTTCCGAAAAGGTAAGATCAACAGTTTTGGAACTCACAATATTGCTGACGTCTAAACCTGCCAGTCCACTACTGAAAATGTTTGAAAAATAAATAATTCTTTTTTTCTGAGCAAAAGGTTTTACAACTGTCTTAGGAACTGCTAATATAAGTATATATATATATATATATATATATATATATATATATATATATGTACCAGGTAAACCGAGCCTTGCTCGTTGATTTTAATTCACTTTTGTTATAGTGTCATGGTAATAAAGCTATTAAATTTCCTCCAACAACCAACTAGACCTCACTGTTAACAGATGTTTAAAAAAGACTGCTTAACATTAATGATCCTTTATTTTTGTATACCTTTCGCTGTTATTTCTTACCAAAGTAGCAACCCATAAGGCCAATGTTAAAAATTACGATTTTAAAATTTAAATTTAGACCAAATTTGATTTTTTCCTGGGATTGAGGCTGTTTCTAAACTCAGTTTTGGGCCAAATCACTCTTTAATGCAAAGTACTGTATATAAGCAAAATCTACCCGCTAGATTTCGAGATTGTGGAACACACTTCGCTTCAGACATTGCTCGTATTGTAGTATAGGATTTCTGTGAATAACAAAGTAATACAAACAAAAAATTAAAATTGTGTGCTCTATAGAAAAAAAAAACCACCAACCAACGTTCACGAAGTATCTGGACAGTTAAACCTTCATTTCTCAAACATAGCAGAAAAAACACAAGAGGATCAGAAGCACATGAAAAAGAAAACTCAATCCCCACCAACTTGTGAAAAATCTCAACAACTTTATCATCTTCAAAATACCATTATAAAAGAACTGGTAACAATTATCAGAAAATTAAAAGTGAAATCTCATCTGGGAATAATAAAGTTTCATCAAAGGTTCTAAAATTTTGCTCCAATAAGTTAGTTCTCCTATTAGATATAATCTACAAATCACTCTGGAATGGGAAATTAATCCCACCACTTCCAAATAAAAAGATGGAAGCACTACACAAGCTAGTAATTACCTAGACCAATCTCACTTGTATCAAAAATTTACAAGCTGTTTGAAAAGACTCTTAGATCACTTTACTAAACTCAACCTCCTATAAGCCTCGCCACGCAACTTGACGAATGAATTTGCACTCCTATTCAGTTAAAGTTATTGAATTATCAGCTGTTCCATAAAAATTAGCATATAACATTTAAGTACCCTCCCCCCCTTTTTGTATTCCAGCTTTTTTTGGCCATTTGTCAACTTATGTGGCAAGACTTACAATGAGTGCCCAATATGGATTCACAAAAGAAAAATCTATGACAATAGCTATAATTAAAATGGTTACCTAAGAGTAAAAAGTCAATTAGTTGAACTGAGACATGTAGAGAATGGAATTGTCAGGGAGGTAAGGTCTAGTCTTCAATATGTGGAACAAGGACCTGTCATGGGTCATGTACTGTTCATCCTCTTTATAAAAGATCTACAAACACAAATAGGAGACGCTTGTCTTTCTTCAATGTAAGCGATACCACTTTTTTACTGTACCAAAAGAACCAACAACTGACAAATTGTCAATTAATTTCTATGAAAGCCTCAGTAAGGCCTACCAATACTATCACAACAATGATCTTGTAGTGAATGCATCTAAAACATCTCATGTACCTTTCGGTAAGAAAGACAACGAAGATCCTCAACTATCAGATGTGGCATTGATGAAGCTAATTCTTAGGCACCACATTAGACAAAAACGTGGACTCCGCACATAGATATTCTCTGCAAAAAACTCAGCAATAGCCAAGTAGCAATAAAACGAATTAAGGAAGAAACAGATGAACAAACAACTTTGACAGCCTACTATGCACTGCTTGAGTCTCTTCACTGAGACTCAAGCATATATGAGCTGGTTTTTTGTGGTGGAACCAACCTCCAACTCTAACCTGAAAAGTCCTCAGCCTGCAAAAGAGTGCATCAAGAACTCTAGGAGGCCTACAAAGGCTCAACAGTTGTAAAGAGGCCTTCAAAACCCTGAAAATTCTTACTGGTGGTTCTCTCTACATCATGAAAGCTGTGAAATGAGGACTTTCCAAGTAAAAATGAAGTTTACCAGTACATCCATTAGGAACACAATTAAGTTTGACCTGCCTGGTCATTGTATGATTCCCTGTGAGAAGAAACCGTCATACATTGGCGGAAGACTTCCTAACTTCCTACCGCCTGAACTGCGAAGCAAAAACAGAAAGGACAAACAGAACAGAAACAAAACAGAAAGGACCTCAAACCGTAATTGGGCAGATGGCTCAGCAACCGCCCACTGTACAAACTGGAGGAATTTTTTTTAACACAACACTTGAACCATTTAATTTTAACTGCTGACTCCAATGCTATTCTCAAAGTAAATCAAGAATTTTGGTCTATTATCTATTCAAGACCAATATCCTGTACGTCAGAAAACAGTGAAGATCGAGTTTCCATAACCACGAAGATCAGGGCCGGATTTATGAATTTGCCGCCCATAGGCCCAAAACATTTCCGCCGCCCCCCTCCCACATCCATGAAACAATGTGTTAAACCCAAAACAGTATTCGTTGTACAATATGTTCCAAAATAAACATCACTGAAATTGAATCAGCTATCTTCACCAAAATGATACAAAAACTTCAAGAACGGTAATACAAGTGTTCTCAAGTGGACTGAGGTCATATTGAACATGTTTAATTGAGTTTAAACCTTGGTGTTTACTTTTCGTTTTATATGTAGGTGAAACTAGGTATATCAAATCTTACAATTTCAACACGGTACAGTTTATTTTGGTGCATAGGCTACTGTAGAGCCATATCCTCACAAAATAACATCATTATTTCATAAGCTGTAGGCCCTAACCTCACTATCTGGGTCTAGGTTGAATGTTAATAAAGACTGCATGTTATTTGGGATGAACAGGGAATTTATAATATCCTTGATACCTTTTCAGGGTATCGCTTTTATTATTTATCTGTTAAATGGTAAATCTTAATAAAGTAGTAGGCCTATAATGAAAGATAAAAAAATAAACGATTATTCAAAGTTAAATTTTTTGTAACTTGATTGCTAACGAAAGTTAAAAACCGTATCCCTCCATGTTAAAATTATTCTAGGTCGTACATTTGTCTACTACCAATACAGAAAATAATATGTCTGTATAAATAATAAAACTACATTAGAACTTATTAGATTAATTTATATTGCGGCTAAACAACAGCTAAAATCTTGAAAATCCAGTAAATTGATTCATAAGCAGATGGCAAAATGAAATCGCCAAAATCAGCTACAAAGGAAAAAAACCATGGAATCCCAGAGTGCCTTAGGACGCGGCAATTGTATAGTCGATATTAAAATGTGAGACGAAAATGTGTACAACACAATTTTCGTAATATAATAAGCTACGTTATTGCTTTATAAACAGACCTACAAATGAAATGGAAAAAATATTATGTCATGACCATCAGTGGCTCTTTGTTTTGAAATAGAGTCAGAAAATCCAAAATGAAAATCAGCGGATAACTTATTGCTGGGGGTTTAAAGATCGAACATCTCAAATCACAAGCGTCGGGATAAACCGTTATATCTATACAATAAATGGGATGAAGTGAATTTGAAAATCAGCCAGGAGCCCGGGACCATCGGGATTTTGAGTCTTGCCAGAGTGGATACGCTGAAGGGGCAGGACGATCAGTCTAATGATGTCAAATAATTAGCTTAGGAGTCGTGGCTCGCGCCTTCGCAGTTGCCTCTACATTTAGTGACGCTAACACGAATCTAATAAATTATTTATTGTTTAAAAAGCTCATTGAACTTTTTCAAGTTTTACTCAGTGTATAACACAAAAGACAACCTTAGTAATATTTTTAATATATACTCGTTCATAAACCTTAGTTAAACCAAATAATCTGCATAGACCACTCTAAATATTTTAGAATAATTTAATCTAATGCCAAAAAAAATCTGCCGCCCCTTAAAATTTGCCACCCTGGGCCCGGGCCCATGTGGCCCATGCCTAAATCCGGCCCTGCCGAAGATGTTTCTTCAAGAAAACACAGAAGGAGATACTTATGACTGTGACTTAATTGACAAATCTTGTCTCAATGTCAAAAACTTCTTAAGTACAGACTTTGCTTTGCTTGCAGGGCTTGTAACAGGTTATTTTTTTTAAATTTTTTGGGCAATTATGTTTTTATTGATTGATTTTGATGAAGCTCATGAAAAAATGAAAAAATGAAAAAAGTAAAAAATGGGTTGGGGAGGATTTTCTCTATTTAAAAATTGTTTTTATTGTTATTATTGCTTTAGTAGATGATCACTTAACTAGTTAAAAATTATCCTACATTATTTTTATTGCCTAAATATTTATAATATAACGATAAAATAGCGGTTTTTTTAACTTTTCACGACATTTTGAGTTTATTCAAAGTTTTTTTTGTTATTTTTTTTATGTTTAATATCCTCAAAAACTGTTACAAGCCCTGTGCTTGTGCTCACTCACCGTTAGGTTTAGCTCCTTTGCTATGCTTACTTGTCTCCAGTCTATAATATCCCTTGGTTTTTTATTATTACCAATCTTCCTTCAATAATTTAAGTGATAACAGCTGTTTATAAATTAATATTCCTAAAATGTAATCATGTGTTCATAACTAAAATGTTGCTCCCATAAGAATAGCATCGTAACTTTGAAGACTTGTGGTATGGAGCCCTATTGAGGTTTCGAGGATATCGTAAATTTTTCGTTCAATTTTTTAAAATAATCGTTATGGAGTAAAGAGGTTTTAATCAAGTGTATTTGGTTGTAGGGGTTTCGACTTCTGGAAATGCTTTAACACCTTGTGTTACCGTACTTCAATGTAAACAGAATCAAATAAGTAAAGTAGTTGCCAAAATTAGAGAGACTGGAGGCAGGTAGTCCCTTCCCGTCCTAATCCTTTGTTGATCAAACATCCCCTATTGTAACGGGGCCGTCCGGTCAGGCACTGGAAGGCTGCTCGGGTCTCGGGGGAATTCTCAGAGGAGCGTCCAGTTGTGACTCCTTTTTGTCAGATTTTTATTTCTTTTAAAATGGTTATAAAATGTCGTAGAGATTCAAATTTTGTTGTAATCGTCTATTCAACACAAAAAATATAAGCCGTCAATTGTTGTTGTACGTGCATTGTTTCGATTATTGGGCAATTTAGGCAGTGGTTAAAATTCTGATAACCCCTCGAGACCCAGGTGGCCTTCCGGTGCCTAACCGGTCAGCCGCGTTATGATAGGGAATGTATTGTCAACAAAGGATTAGGACGGGACGGGACTACCTGCTCCCAGTCTCTCGAATTTTGGCAACCACTGTAAGGACATCCCTTGTTACAAATTTTTAGCTGTGCCCTCGAAAACCTGAGGAAAATAAAGCACTGATGCTAGGATTACTTCTCCATACTGCAAAATGAGCATATTTGTTTACAAAAAAACAAAACAAAAACAAACTTCTGTAAAATTATTCTAGTCATCTGTTTCCATTCAAGGCCATTACACACTGACTACCGCTACCGCTGGCGGTACTTTTTAAAGATCGCTCACCGTGTTATCATATGGGACAGTTCATACCGGACTACCGCACGCCCGCGGTAGTGCCGGTAGTACCGCCAGTACCGCTCCTCGAGCGATTTTGTACCGCTACCGGTGCGGTAGTTTTGGCTCGCGCATGCGCAGAACGCCAGCCTGTCGACTGCAACCGTCTCGCACCACCAGAAACTCCCGCCTCCCGCGCAGACGCGGTAGTTTTGGTGTGAAATGGCTCACGGAAACGTCCGCTACCGCGCCGGTAGCGGTAGGCGGTGTGAAATGGCCTTCAACCAATCAGAATAATCCTTACCATCTTGATGGTGCTATCTGTGTTCCGGGGACGGCGTCTTCACTTCCCATAAGGATGCCTCTACTTATTTGGTTCTGTATACATTGGTTAGGTGCCTACATCCTACATTCAAAACCCAACTTTCGTGGTATATAGATGTAAACATTTTTTTATTTTAATTAAATTTTGAAACAAAATATTATTTTTTTTTTGGAAACCTTTTATCCCGGAACTAAAAATTTCAATTAAAGTTTAAATATTTAAAATATAAATAATATTTAAAAAGTTTGGAGAAAAAGGTTAGAGCCGTTTTTGAGATCAGTGTGCCTTACTGTTATGCCATATTTGTATTAGAGTATAGGATATAATGTACGATTTCGGTTTTATAAGCCAGCTACACAAATACATTGTCACTAAACGATTCAATCCCAGCCTTAATCCGTTGTGTGTCGCAGCCCACCCGGCGTCGGAGCCGGGGGCATGCTACTGCGAGCGCTGGTGTCTGGTGCACCACATAATCCAGAGCTCGCATGACCTCGCGCGGTACGACTACAACCCTGACAGTGACCGCCACAGCGTGGTCGTACCGCTGCAGGAACCGCACCCAGGAAACATCACCACCACTGTGGAGTACAGCTTTTCCTGCAAGACGAGCTGTCCGCAAGGGATGAACCGCAAACCGATCATCATCGTGTTCACACTGGAGAACGAAGAGTGAGTCCCACCAATGTGTTCTAACTAGGTTAAGTCAAATACAGTAGAGAGTCGATTATCCAAACTAATTGAACCAGGCAAATTGTACGAATTATCGAACACTAAAATTATTCATCATTTATAGCTGCTAAACAGTTTATTGTCTGTTATTCAACAAAAAATTCTTCGAACAATGTATGGTCTTTGATAAAAAAGAGATCAAAACACAAAATAGTACACATTTTTATATATTTGTATGCTATGTTTGCTGTTTTTCAATGGGGTTTTTCATTACTTAACACTTGGTTAGCATGTCGCTAAGCATTTTTTGAAGACCCGTCGTCCCATCCTGAAATAAAAAATTTGTAATATCCTCCTTTAGTATGAAGTGATTTTACTAATACACTTTTGAATACTTCTGAACACTTTAGTATTTTGGTTCCAATAGTAAGAATGTCAACTTCCATGTATACATTTGTTGCCACCAGCGCTGAGGTAGTGACTTCACACTTGAGAGCTCTAAATATGAAAGGTTTTATCTTGAAAATATTTTTTTGGATAACTATAGGTATGTTTACTTTGAATAGTTAATCAATTTTTATCTAATGCAGATTTCATGTTTAACCCTTTTAGTGCTACAGCGTCGCTGACAGCGACGCCATATTTAGCGCCTTTAGTGCGAGCGTCGCTGTCAGCGACTCCGCGTATTTCATATATTACTTCATACCATTTTTACTTTACTGGCCGCTAAACGTGCCAAAACGATCCCAAACAATCAATCTACTAAAATCTACATTATTTCGCCCACGTACTGTCCCTAGACGTCATTTGTTTACATTTTGATCTTGTGTTTTCGTCGTTCGCTATTCGTCTGCTAGTTTCAAAACAAGTTGTGATTTGAGCGCTTCTGCGTATCATTTTATGAGTTGTTTGGTAGTTATAAATGATTTTACTTGTGAAATTTGTGTTCTCAGAAGTTCAATGAGTAATTTTCATACAAATGTAGTGAGCCAATTTTTGTGATTACCATTTTAGCTGACCTAATAAGTGCGCCTTGAATCTAGTGTCAGTGCGTAATAACTTGACGCCTCCGGTTAGTAAAAATTGTTTTCGGAGGTGTGTTTGAAAATAAAAGAAAGTGTTTTGTTGTGAAGTAAGGTTTTCCAGAATAACTCTTGTGCTCTATTATTAGTCTAACCTTTCTTTTTTCTTTCTAACCTTACTTATTTTTGCTCTTCACAGACTTGGCCTAGGCCTAAGTTCATAATTTCTGTAACCTCCTTTCTTTATGGTGTCTATTTCCTATTGACTTTGTGCATGTGCATGAACTCTTGTTGTTTGTATTAGTTATAGTTAGTGTATTAGTTAGGCCTAAAATATTTTTTTGAAATGGATCGTAAAAACTTTGCTGGTGATGATGATAGGCTTAGAGATCTAATAAATGACATGAGCAGCGGGAGTGACAATGGTACAATAGATATGTCATTTATTAGCGAACATGATGATGACGCATTCATAGATGAAAACGTAGATGACATTCCAACCACTGATGATGATGATGATGATGATGAAATTCTCAGTGAGGCAGATAACACTTTTGGCGACAAGGACTATGTTCCATCTGAGCATGAGGATGACGACGATGATGATGATGATGATGATTGTGATGATGTTGATTTTGTTTCATCAACTCCAAAAAAACCGAAATTATCTGCAGTGTCTCCAGGTACATTTTACAAACCAAATCGCAGCCAGAGGCCTGATTGGTCTTTTATACAGTTAAGTCCTGTGAGGCCTAGACCTGATCCTGAGGAAGAAATTAACGATGGTGCACCTCCAGCAAACCCTGACAACCAAACGTCTAGGTCTATGATAGTGCCCCTAACTGACCTTGAAGAAGAAATGGTGGATGAACCTCTCCCAGTGGAAGAACTTACCCCTCCTGTGGTAGGCTTAGATGCTCAACAAGGTCCAGCGCTTCCTCTAGATCTGGGGCCAGGGGCAAATGAGATAAATGAAACTGATGATGGATGGGAAGAGATTGGGCCCGAGGTAGATTTTCCTCTTCGTCCCGTTACATACCACGAGATTCCTGGATCCAAACACATGCCACCAGCAGATTCTCCTCCAATAAAATATTTTAACTTGTTCTTTACATCATTGTTATTTCAGAGTATTGTAAGAGAAACTAATCGATACGCAAATCAGTGTTTGGAGCGATCTGAATTCAAAGACCATTCTAGAGCAAAGAAATGGCTTCCTACATGTATTCCTGAAATCAAAGGCTTTATTGCTTGCACCCTAAACATGGGCTTGATTAGGAAACCGACTATCTTTTCTTACTGGTCAACTAGTCCAGTATTGGGAACTCCATGGTTCAGGGGAATGTTTTCGAGAGACAAATTTCAGCTTTTGTTAAGATTTTTTCATATTGTAAACAATGATGTCATTGCTCAAAGGCCATTTGACCCCTGCGATAAATTTCAACCTATAGTAGATCATGCAAATGTGCTTTTTAGACACTACTATACACCACATGAGCAGCTCTCAATTGACGAGTCACTTATTGGCACCAAGTCCCATACCGTTCTACAACAGTACCTTCCCAAAAAACAACATCACCGATGGGGTGTAAAAGTATGGATGTTGTGCGACTCCGTTGTGAATTATGTCTTGGGCTTTTATGTGTACAAAGGAAAAACTGCAACAACTAATAATGAAAAAGAAGAACAAAAAGAATTTGGACAAGGATATGTAGTAGTAAAAAAATTGCTGTCACTAGGTAATTACCTAAATAAAGGATTTCATGTGTTTACTGACAACTTCTTCGCTTCAGTCCCTTTGGCCTCAAAATTATATGAGCTTGGCACGTACTACACAGCAACAATTAGAGCCAATAGAAAGGGACTTCCTGAAGCAATAAAACCAAAATTTGATGTGGGGGTATCAAAATTTTTCAAGAAGGGGTTTTTGTTATTGTGTGGCCATAGAGACAAAAAATCACAGAAAAAGCAGGTCTTATTGATCTCTACTTCTTCTCAGGCCACCAGTAGTGAGGTAAGGCGAAGGGTCAGGAGACAGGCTGGTGAACAGGTAATAATGAAACCTGATGTGATACTAGAATACAACAAGTACATGGGAGGCATAGACATTTCTGACATGATGGTGTATGCTTACCTCGACGAGCGTAGAACAGTAAAACTTTGGAAAAAAGTTGTTTTTAGTATTATGTCAAGGATGGTTTTGAATTGTTACATTCTTTACAAAGAAAATGTCAAATTGAATGGAAATGGAAAGCCAATGACTAGATTCCAATTTATGGAACGCCTTGTGCATGATCTTGGCAAGGAGTGGATGGTTACAAAATCCCAAAATGTGGCACCACCAGCTCAGCCTAATGTGGCAAATCAACTCCAAAATTACTTTGGAGTAGAAAAACTACCAGATCGCAAGCTGAGACTGTGTAAGGAGTGTAGCACTCCAAATATAAAACACAGATCAGCATTTATTTGTGTACGGTGCAAAAGAGGACTACACCCTGAGTGTATCGACAAGCACAAATGCTAACCTTTTGTAGCCTACAGTGAAAAAAATAAAAAACTCTAGATGAGCCTATGTAAATATTTATTGTTTTGTTTATTGTAGTTTGTAAGCCTAATTTATTTGAAAAGTAAAAGGAAAAACATTTATAAAATGAACCACAGTGAAGTGAATGAACTTATTTATTTTATTCATCAAGAGACTTTTCTTTATTCCGTTTCCAAGGAAACAACAAGAATAATAAAAGGTAAACAAATTTCAACTACTGCATGATTTTGAAATGACTTGATTTATTTCATTTTATTTTGTTCAATTATGTAGCTTTCTAACTTAGTATAAATGTTTTGGGTAAAAATTGAATGCTGGGATAATTTCATACAATTTTTGTAATAAATTCAATTTTGTCAAAATACGGTTTGCGCTTATTTTTTTCATAAAAATTTTATTTTTACTCCTAAGAGGGTGTTTTTTTTATGAAAATGTTCAGTACAATATGCTCTTTTTAGTAACACACATACAAAGAATGACTAAAATATTCCAAGACTTCTAATTTCATGTCAAACTAAAAAATTTGGATTTTTTCAAAAAAACTTTTTATTTTACATCTAATACCACAAATTTGTAAAACATATTTGCAACAAATAATTAGTCAGTACTAATAGAACAGTTAGTCATCTACAAAATGAAAGAAGTTTGGTCAAAATATCATAAAAATTAGAGGAGATATAAGAGTTTTTATCATAACTTGCGTTTTTCATGAAAATGCCTTAGCATTTCTCACTATGGCTGTGGGTATTGGGCGTAGCACTAAAAGGGTTAACCAAGGTAAAATTGCCCAACCCATAAACTAATTAGAATGCTCACAACCCCCCAAACACAGAGAATTTCGCGACCGCTGATCAAGACGGTCATGACGACCAACTGGAGATTCTCGCGACCGCTGATCAAGACGCTCATGATGACCAACCGGAGATTCTCGCGACCGCTGATCAAGACGCTCATGACGACCAACCGGAGAGTCTCGCGACCACCGATCAAGACGTTCGCATTGACTCTTGATTCATTCATGCGATACTAGATTCAGTGGCAGTAGTATTGCACTTTAAAGTAATAATAAGATGATGAAGTTAAAAATTCTTATATTTTGTAAAGTCTATATGAGGCGTGTATTTGCCATGGATATCAACATCTATTGGGTATATTTTCGTTTGTAAGCTTTGCATTTAAGAGATTTTTTAGGCAAAAAGTTGTTGCAGAATTAATTTTTCTTTTTCTTAACAAAGTAAGAATATTATGGTTTCATTTTACAGTTAACTTCCTCTAATCCGGCATCCTATGATCTGGCACGCTTGATAATCCGGCACGATTTTAAGAACAATTATATTGACAGAAACAAAAAAACAACTGAGCGTTCAAGTTTTTTTGGGATCGAAAGTTGCCGCGAAGCAGTACTGTATCGTATAAAGCCTGTTCCACAATCCAATATAAGTAATTGGGAGACAGTCATGACACTCCGTCACTTAGGACGTCCGCCTAAACTACCCCGGGACTCCAGTCAGTTACGTAAGCTACGGTGGCTTGGAGCGCTAGTGTGGATTCACTAGCGCTTGTAGTGGTTGGCGTCCGAGTTAACACGATCACAGGTGATTGCAGTCATCAGCTCAACACGAACAAAGCTGACAATAATACCATTGACCATACAATGCTGATAACAATCAAAATTAACTGTCTAATTAAATCCCAATCGTACGAAATGTATTTTAGCCTTGGTTGCCGCTCACTGGAGTTACATTTAAAGTTCCCGCCCATGGCGAGAAAGGCCGGGCGGGGACTTCAGTCATGCCGGTTCCATCCACTTGAAGCGCTAATTGCCCCGCGTACAACACTAAACATGGAGCTTCGATAGAAGTGTTGTGACTGTCTCTCAATAACATACTAGACTGTGGCGTATTCCACATTAGAATGCGTGGAGGGGAGACGAGTCGTCTTCAGCCGACATCGGGTGACATCTTGTAATTTTGGGATAGGCGTCACCATAGCTTTGTTTACATTTCATCTTCGTGTTCAGTCTGCCAGCGTGTGTCTCTTTAATGTGACACTGTTTGTAAATTTCATAAACTTTATTATTTTTAAATAAAAACAAAAGTCAACAAAATATCCACTAAACTGAATGATTCGATTAATTACGCTATAGTACATAACCTCCGTATTACTGTATCCGAGTTTTCCCGTATCCGAGGTGGCCTTGGTCCACCCCGGATAATTGGCCATCTACTGTACTCTTTTGAATTTCATAATCATGTACTCTATTTTTCATTACAGTAGAGAACATTATACAATATTTTTATTCTTTAAAAGCTGTTTTAATAATAAAATACGTGTTTTATAGTCACTTTTTGTTTCATCCTGTGATACGGCATATTTCGTAATCCGGCACATGTCAAGTCCCGGACGTGCCGGTTTAGAGGAAATTTACTTTAATAGTCTTTTTTTGACAAAACAAATATGTTAAAAAAACTCTCTAGGCCAATTTTTCCTGTTAGGTAAGCTTATTGCTTATTATGCTTTTTTAAAGGCCATTGTGGAAAGCTGATACTTCTTTTTAAATCTGGGATTATAATATTTTATTCTGTTTGGTAAAAACTGTACTCTATGGTAAAAGTTTGATAGTGGAAGTTATGTGAAGGTTTAATGTTTATGATGACGCTGAATATGGAAATGTCTTTCAAAGTCTGGAAAAAGGCATGATTTTGGTTTATGAATTTCGCTAAACACCCTGGAGTATGCAGGTCTGCTGCGATGGGGGTATATGATTGCACTTTCACTTAATTTGATAGATTCCCCTGCATTCCATGCCATAGTATTGCTTCAATATCTTATTACTAGAGCTATGGATTTCAATAAAAAATTTAAGGAAAAATGTTACTGTCCGTTTATTAAGCTTAAAACATTTTTTTTTTTTTAGATGTAATGTTTTGGGAAGAATGGTAATGCCTGTGAAGATCTGCAGTTGCCCCAAGAGGGACAAAGAGAAAGAGGAAAAGGAAATGGAGGAGAGGGAGAAGGAGCTGATGGATTCAGCTAAGAATGGCATTATGCATCCCAAACCTGGAAAACGCAGGCTTTCCTCTCATGAAAAACAAGAAATGAAAAGATTAAAGTTGGAAAACACTGATAAAACAGTAAGTATTATTTTACAACACCATTTTTAATTTAAATGGTATGGCCTATATATTGTTTAAAAAATTTACAAAACCTAATAAAATATACTTGTTATTTATTATAAATACCTAGTGTCGGAAGTAACCTAGACCTTACATCCCTTTGAAATTTATAGAATTAATTTTTAACAAAAGTCTATTGTTCCATTATATGTAAACCGGTTACGCTCTATCGAATGATAATAATTTCAATGTACAGGGTGTCCAGAAGTCACCTTTCCAGGCCAGAGGTCAAAAAATTTAAATATAAATCACCACTTTTTATGTCACATTTGGATTCTACACACAATTTTAAGACAACTTTATAATTTAATTTGTACCCCTAATTCCAAAAGTTTATATAATGGCGGTTGAAATTGTGATTTTCCCCATAAGAATAACTTGGAATAGATTTTCAAATAAATTATCTGTGAATATTTTTGGTTAAACAAACTTGTCCCAGCACCAAAATGTATTAGACTTTCCTTTTAAATACATTTCCATAATAAATTATGAGTTTTGCAGTGTTGGGGAAGCTACTTTTTAAAAGTAGCTAGCTACAGCTACAATTTAAAAGTAGCTTGGTACAATTAAAGCTACTCTGCTACTTTCGCAATCTGGTCCTGTTTTTCTCTTGTGATGTACAACCACCCAATTTTCCCACTTAAAAGTTTATTTTTTTTATTTATTTATTTATTTTTTGTTTTAAATATAGGCCTATTCCTTTTTGCAGATATTTTCATTTTAATATGATAATTGGTGACTCTTATGGAGCCCAGATAATGTAAACAGAATAGTGGTATGAAAAGATAAATTGTCAAATAAAGGCCTTACATCAAAGACGTAAACATCAATATTTATTAAGCTATCTTCAGTTTATAACATTTTCTTAGACAGGCCACGGTAAAGTTAATGCTGGCGTATGCACACTAGAAGGACCAGCTTCTTCAGTTTGTCGCCAATCTCGCTTTTAGGCCTACTAATTGCCATGATGTCGATTGTTAGATTAGATACTACAGAAACAGAATATAAGTATGAAGCACTCTGTAAAGTATTAAGTACAAATTTACAGAGTTCGGGAAGTACGGTAAACGTACATCAACATCTAACATCAATCAAGGTGGTTGAGGTTATGTTGTTGAGTCGTTATTCCTGTAGTCTTACAGTAACAATTGGCTATTTATTTGAATATGTTGACGTCACATCGTTTCTCATTAGGCCTATTGTAAATATTCCTTTCCTTAATTCCTGACCTGAGCGATCCTGGCGGAGCGCAAGCATAAACTTAGTTCAGCAGTTTAGTTTCTATTATATTCTATAATATAGGCGCATAGTAATAGAGTTCTACTAGCGCATCTAGTGGTCAGCAAACACAAAAGAGAACAAGACTGGTGATTGTCATTTTGTGGTTATGGTACTCAATTGGAGAGTATGGTGGTGGCAATGGATTGAAAGTAATCTTCAATTCCAACAAGCGAAAAACATAACAGCTGACTAACCTTCTCTCGTGTTTATTTGGAAACCATGAATGATGAAATGTGAACACAATTATTATGTTTTATTGAAACCAAAGTAGCTAGAAAAGTAGCTAAATAATCCGCTACAACTACTCTAAAAATGTAGCTCGCTACAGCTACAAACTACTTATTTTCAAAAGTAGCAGAGCTACACTGACGCTACTAAAAAAGTAGCGGCGCTACTCCCCAACACTGGAGTTTTGTCTCAAATTATTTTATTTTTCGATAAAATTTACAGTATGGCAGAAATTATTGAAAATGTATGGAAAAGTAAAGCTAATTATGTAATAATTGATATTTTATGAAGGAAAATAAGGTTCTAAGACATTTTCATGTTTGGACGTAAGTTGTTCAGATATAATAGATGTAAAGGTTTTTTCTCTGGTTACTCTTTTGGGAAAAACTAAATTTCAACCACCATTATCTCTGAACCGTTAGGGTTAGGGGTACAAATCAAATCGTAAAGTTGTCTTAAAATTACGTGTAGATTCCGTGTAGATGCCAAAAAATCTCATGAAAAGTGGTTTGCATTTTTAAATTAGTGAATTCCGGTCTGGAAAAATGACTTCTGGTACACTCTGTACATTGCAATTAGATTCAATGGATAGAGCGTAACCGATTTACCTATAATATCACAAAATGTTTTTATGAAAATTTAATTTTGTAAATTGTAAAAGGTGTGTACCAGTATACACAAATTTTCAAAACACTATTATAGAAAATGTATTCTTAATCTGAAAATTATGTAAAATAATTCAATAGGTGTTCAATAGGATGTTCACAAACTCACAAACAATGATTATATTGTACTGATTGGTGGAGGAAACAATATACTAGACAATATATCAAGACATAGTAACTCACAGTTAGAGAGACTCAAGGAAACAATTGGAACTCATGTGAGTAAGATGAAACACACTAATGTAATTTTAGCAACTATTCCCTACCGGTATGATTTGATTGAGAGTAGTGTGAATAATAAAATGATTCATTGGCTAAACGACGCTATCAGAGTTCTCGCCTATTCTAATTCTCATGTGCAGTTATTGGACTTGTGGACTTTGCAGCGCAATTACCACACTAGACAGGGGCTTCATATCAACAGAAGAGGAAAAAAGTATGTGGCAAAATTAATCCAACAGCTGATAGAAAAGAAGAAACACAGGGATGAAGAACTTTTCACTGGTCATGTCAGTTTCACAAAAGAGGCACTGAAGCATCCCCTTCTCAGCTCTCAGAACTCAATAACAGTGTTAGAGGCCAACATGTGGGAAGTAATTCACAATAATAAGAACAGCCAAGAACTCGCTTATGCTCATACCATCTCGAGTGACCTCCAACATGAAAGGAATATGACCGCAGGGGTGGCAGTGGTGTTCCGTAAACTATTTGGCAGGCCAAAAATTGGTGACTTTGTTGATACCAGGTTGGCATTTCAGGCAACGCACAACACAAAAATTTACAGCCTCATCACCAAAGAACATTACTATAGTAAACCAACCATAGGACAATATGATGAAGCTTTTGAACAGCTTATCAAAGACTTTAAGAATAAGAATCTTAAAACATTAGTATGTTTGCCTATGCGTGCGTGACCACATAGAACTGCAGCAGTTCGCAAGAAATATCATTAAGCTACAACAGGAGACAGAGGCGACAGTTTATGTTATAGCGCAAGACCAACCTTATGCTCAAAGGAAGCTGTGGAATGGGGTCTCTTTTACAAAATTTTTTAAACAACTTCGGAGCACTCTTCAACTTGCTACTGTTACAGTGTCTGCAAAAAATAGTTAGTCTGCGTCTGTATCGCTAGATGTTGGTCCTAGCAAATTAAGTTCAAAAGAGAATCTGCACATCAATAGTTCTACAAGTTCTGCTGGTCCGACAGGCCCCGGGTTGGTGCCTATTTGCCACAACTACAGTGAAGCGGTGAAGTCAACACCAGTGGTTTTAGCTTCCAATGTAGAAGCCTCCTCCAGCCTGCTATGCTCATCTCAGGCATTCGGAGATCTCCAGACGTCACCATCTCCAGAAACACCCTTAGCAGCTGAGCAACCTCCTGTCACGTCATACAACAATGAGAAGCCATCGGTTGATAACATGGGTAGAGAGACCACTTTCTCGCAAGTCTGCAATACTTCACAGGAATCTTGCAGTGATCATTTTAATGGTGGGACACCTAGTATTTTAGATTTAGATGGATCCATTTTAAATATTTTGACACATGGAAAAAATACATGTAATAACACTAACGAAAATCATTTAAACCAATGTTAAAGACAATCTCAGGTTCTGAGTGCTCTAGTTTTACAAACAAGTCATTAAACACAAATAACCTTAAAAATATTAAAACCAATAATACTGACACCAATGAGCTTTATATTTTCCATTATAATGTACAAGGAATCAAAGATAAAGTAGATTGTCTACAACAATTTTTGTTTGATTATACAAAGCAACCCAAATTACTTTTGATCACAGAACATTGGCTAGATAGAGATAGTTGTCATTATTTAAACAATACTGGCCTGGTATTCATAACTGGATACTGCAGGGATGCTGGGGATAAAGAAGGTTCTGGTATCTTGGTCAGTAAGGAATTAGTTCCTTATGTTATAGTAAAATCTGATTTAGAGGCTTTTTACATTCAATCTGTTTTTGAAATATCAGCTATTGAACTAGAAGTAAATAATAATATTTTTTTGGTTATTTGTATCTATAGGACACCCTATGTAAATAATTATGAACACTTTACATGCCAGTTAAAACATTTACTTGAAGCTGTTACAAAATCTTGTAAGAATTTAAAAAGATTTCAAGTTAAAAGCTGATGTAACGAGACAACAAAGTATTTACACGAGTTAAAAAATCTGACTATTCATACAAAAGAGGAGATTATTTTAAACATTTCATCTTGTAACAGACTTGTTACGAGTAAACAAAGTATTTACACGAGTTAAAAAATCTGACTATTCATACTCATGAGGAGATGATTTTAAACATTGGAGCACTGGTAAACGCGTGATTACAGGGCCTAATAAGTAGAAATAGTAAAAAATACCCAAACTAAATTGCTTGATATCGAGCAATAAGTACACTAGTATGTTATTAATATTAGCCACACGATAATTGGTCGGATATGAGGCCTATTCTCCAGGTCAGGCATATTTTTTTCGCAACTGCTAGAAAATAAGACCAGGTCTACTTTAGTGAGTTCGCGAACCAGCATTGTCGGGTTATGGGGACGGGGTTTTATGGGGTTTCAAAGGGGTCAAAATGGGGTTTTGGCATTTTTGGACCTTATTTTTTAAAATTCATCAATTTTAACAGAAACCATTTAAAAGAGCTAAAAAACAAACCATTTGGTATTTTGAATTTTCATCTTAACGTAGGCCTAACAGGTTACGGAGAAAATCCTAAAATGTGTTCCCCTTGTTATTCTTATGGGAAACAAAAAAATGCCTTTAGCTTGCTTATTTATTGACATAACTTAATCAAATTTAGTATGTACGGTACATTATCTAGATAGTCTAGATGCGTCCCCGCAACGATCGAAGGAGATCCCCGGGTCCCAGCACCTTAGGGGGTCACCAATTTCGCCTAAATAGGTCTTTCTTCTTTCTCTTTTGCCGAATATTCTATTTTACTCTTGTTATTAAAGAATTCAATAAACAAATTGTGTAAAACCAGAATAAAATTATATTTGTGGTCAAAATTATATTTGTGCTCAAATTGACATTTGAGCTCTCAAAAGAATGGTCTCAGTTCGTATAGTTTTGCAATTAGGTTTTAGATTTTTAAATTCATTCTCAAGCCAATAGCTAGGAAGCCCTTAAAGTTACTTTTTTCCCATAACATTGACATGGACAAAATAAATTGCAAAATAAAACATATGCTGATAGTATTTTAAATTTTGTTGAAATTGAAATTGTTAACATGGGTCTAATGGGATGTCTGGTTGATATTGAAACAAACAATGAAAGTTAACACAAATTAAATTAGAACACTACTTTTATGTGCATGAGTTTTCAAACTGATGATAAGTAGGAAAAATTATACAGTATTTGGTTATCGGGGTAAATTTAATAACCTGTTCGTTAACTATAATAACAAATTTAGCAGAATGCTACACTTATTAAAATACACTAGAGATCGCCTCCTGATCGAAATTCGATCAAAATTTCAGTCGATCTGGACTCAAGAAGTGTAAAAACATTTTATAATTAAAACATCTGTTCTTCCTAATTTGCTAGCATTTGTTTTTACAACAGCTGTCTAATGATTCATTCAATTCTCCTTTCTCCATAAGATTGACATTGGAACTTTGAAAGCCTGTGGGGCGTAGCCCTGGAGTCCGATGTGAATTAAAATGTGATTCTGCTCATCTACAGGACTATACCTTTCTAACGGTATGCGCGGATTTATCCTTCAGTGCACAAGAGCTGAGAAAAAAGGAGGAAATGAAATGCTTGCGTATTAATATATAGATGTTTACAATCGACAGTGTTTAAAAGTTCTTTTTTACCTCCAGTTTAGACAACAAACTTATTACAAAAATCTGAGAAATTTTAACCAAAATAAAATTAAATGCCACATCAAACCAAAATGAACCGCACCAACAAATATATACATTCTCTCAATCTTTGTGATTTATTTATTTACATTCTGTTATGCCATGGGAAGTAAAGGTAAAGATGATTTAGTTAGTTACAAATAGTAATGTGGGCTCATCCCCTGTATTGACAACCTTTTAGAGTATGCCTACTACAAAAAGGGCCGCAGTGAGTGCTGCATAACTCATGAAGGACCGGGGAAATGTAAATGAAAAATATTAATTTTCTTCTGTTGTCGTTTACTTTTTATGTTTGATGAACTATCTAAAATCCAACATTTGTGCATTAATTGTAAATTTTATAGGAGTTTTTAAAAAGAGGCCCTAAGACACATTGGCATTAGAACAATCACGTAAACCTAGCTAACTAGGACCTAAAAGAATAATTATTAAATCTCAACACTATCATTTTTGGACGTTAGTAGAGAATTAGTGATGAAGATCGATTAATGAAACACTAATAAGGTGTTATCAGATTTCCACTATAGTTTATTTTTTATTCGAAGTAACTCGGTAGGCTAAATTATCATGGAGCCGCACGGGCTCCCTACAAATTTTTAAGGTGTGCAAATTACAGTATTTATAGTAGATAAATGTTCAACATTTACCTAAGTGGCATTTCAGAACAAGAAATAGTCATACATGTGAAAATAACCTTGCCGGACTTGTTGAGGGAATTTTCAATTTCTTAGGTTACATCACTGTTTCTTTCCGGTGTCCGGTGCAACGAGCTGTACCCCCACCTAATTTGGTTGGGAGGGGAAGTCGACGCCGCCTACCGTGTCATTGGCCGTGCGGGTGGTGTGGAGGGGGGCCCGTGTGAAACGCGGAGGGGTGTGGTGGGGAATCGTTCGTGTGTCGACTCGTCTCCATGTCGTGCTCCCAAATAAACTTAGAAGTCTTACTAGGAAAGCAAAATTAGAGTACAATTCAAAACAAATAAATTCGTCTGATAACGTATCTAAGGCTATTTGGAGAGTTGTAAACACAGAATTAGGGAAATCTATTGGGAAGTCGAATTTATTGAAAAACTTAACAATAGAAAATAATGGTAGTTCTGTAAGTAGGCCAAAAGCAGCTGAATTGTTGAACAAGCATTTCAATGGGATTATAAAGAAGTTAGGTTTAAAACCTGATAAAAATAAATGTATGGAGTATGTCAGTGGATATCACTTGGGTATAAGTGATTCTCTCTTCCTCGCTCCAGTTGAGGTGTCCGAAGTTTTGGAAACTTTACGCTTAGTGAAAAATAAGCACTCGTGTGGTTGGGACGAAGTACCAATGTTTCTGGTGAAACATGTGGCGCATGAAATTGCGCCTCATCTCAAGTATGTTTTTAATAACTGTTTGGCATTAGGAGTGTTTCCAGATTTACTAAAATACTCCACCATCACACCAGTTAAGAAAAAAGCAGGGGAAAATTTGAGTAGTTTTCGTCCTGTATCCCTGATGCCGGGTTTTTCAAACATATTTGAGAGGATCATCTTAAATCGTGTTTTTTTTTTACATAAAAATAAAATTATAAATAATGAACAGTTCGGTTTTCGTACGGGCCTCTCGACATTACATGCAATTTCTTCTTTTACAAATCATATATATAATTGTTTTGACAAACATGATTTAACTGCAGCAATCTTTTGTGACCTCTCATCAGCTTTTGATAGCATCGACAGAAATTTATTGCTGAGTAAAATGGAAAACTATGGCTTCAGAGGGGTTGCTAACAGCCTCTTTGCGTCTTACTTTGAAAACAGATTTCAGAGAGTGTGTTTGCCGAGCAATGGTAATAAAGTTTTTTCTGAATATATAAAGCAGGAAGCTGGATGCCCCCAAGGCTCGATTATGGGGCCAATATTTTTTTTAATTTATGTTGCTGACCTTCCATACAATACATTAACTGGCAATGGCACCATTATTCAATATGCTGATGACACCTCGGCTGTAGTCAGCGGGCGAGATGATGTTTCTCTTGTATCCAACATTGCTTGTAGTTTAGATAGGTTAGACAAGTGGTTTTGTGATAATGGACTAAAATTAAATCCAAGTAAAACAGAAATTGTTCCTTTTTTCAATTGTAAGTTGGATACAAATGCAAGCATTAGAAGCATGTTAAGTGCATCGTCAAAATTTCTGGGGGTAGTAATTGACTCAGAACTTAAATTCTCTTTTCACATAGATTCATTAGCAAAGAAATTAAATTCTGTATGTTTTTCTCTAAAAGTATTGGTAAACTGCATAGATTTTTCTGTGCTTAAAAAAGTTTATTTTGCAAATTTTGAAGGTGTTCTAAATTATGGGCTATTAATATGGAGTAGTTGTTCAAACGAGAATTTCAATAGGATATTCTTGATTCAAAAAAAAAAAACTTTAAGGGTAATAAATAGGAGATCTTACTTAGAACATTGTAAGCCTCTTTTCATTGATTCTAACATTTTAACACTTCCAAGTCTATACATTTTTGAGCTTTGTAAATGGTACTAAAAAAATCCATCCATTTTTCACCATAACTTAGAAAACAAATGTGGTACCCGAAGGAATTTTCTCCCTTATCCTAAACATAAAACATCAACATTTGAAAAATCTACTGATTATAATACTAGAAGAGTAGTTAAACAAAATTTTAAGACACAATCCACATGTCTCATTTAATAGACAGTTTTTAAGAAGTTTAAAAAAAGTTCTTTTAACAAAAGCATACTATTCATTATCGGAATTTTACGATGATGAAATTCTATTGCCCAGAAATGCTTGTTGAAAACATTATGTCACTTAACCAGCTAGATATCCCATTTCAATGGTCTACAGTAAGTGTAATTAAGGAGCATTTTGTTTTGATTTAAATAACTTATTATAATAAGTTTACAGACATGGTCTCAATGTCATTATTGTATTTTTTATGAGAATAAAATTCTTGATTCTTGATAGTTAACATCATTAAAATTTTATAATCAACCTTATTGGTTATTTTGAACAGTTCTATTTTTATATAGTTGTAGATTTACAGGTTCATACTTCATAGTAAATTGCTGATAACTGGTGAAACAAAAAATCACAAAGTGTTGGAACATTAAGGTAGTGTTTACAAAATTATTACTTAAATACAACAAAAGTGATTTAACAGTATGCTATGCTCCGTCCATCCTATTTTTTTTTTCTTTTTTTTCAGTAAGTCAATTGCATTTTTTGGAACGGAAGTCACTTAAAATGCAAAAAAGTCATGGATTTTTTTTGTATAAATTAAAAAATAATGAGTAAATGTTTTGCAACTTTAGCAATTTCCTCCTATAACTTTGTTTTTAACATTTTTCACTGCCAAAAGTCACTGATTTTTTTCTATTTGGCAGTAGACACCCTGATTCGGTTTGCATTATGTAGGCTTCAGAGTCACAAATAATTATGTTAAAATGAAACTAAGTCTAATACAAAGGCCTTTTTAAAAAACGTAATTACTTTACTTAAGTGGAGAAATGTAGCGACTATACATCATGAGAGAGAACAAGGACCAGTTTGGTAAAGTAGTTAAAAAATGGTAGCTGTGGCTAGCTACTTTAAAAAAATAGATTCCCCAACACTGGTCCTATAATGCTTTGTTTAGCTGATAGCCACCATTTTGTTTCTTACACTTGACTTGATAATTTTTACTAGGGATCGCCCACTGGTCGAAATTCGACCAAAAACTCAATTCATCTTGAGCCAATTTGATTTAAAAGGTTTTACAACTGAAACATCTGTTCTTCCTGGTTTGCTAGCATTTTTTTTATTTTTTATTATAACATCTGAAAAAAACAGACAAAAAACTAGTTTCTTCCAACGGATCAACCCAATTAGAAATTTACTACCAGAATGTGAACGGACTACGAACCAAACTCAATGAACTACGCCAGTCTTTGTCTTCTTGCATCCACGATGTAATTATTATGACAGAGACAAATCTCATACCAAGTATCTACTCCAATGAGCTTGGTTTCTCCAATTATCAGGTCTTCAGAAGGGACAGAACTTCTAACTCTAGTGAAAAGGCTAGCGGCGGAGGGGTGGTGGTCGCTGTCTCACAAAATATTAAGTGTACTGAAGTAGTAGTCACCAGCTCACTAGAAGCTATATTTATATCCATCCACCTCTCCAAAGGCACTAGGATACTTCTCGGTGGAATATACATCCCTCCTGGTAAACCTGCTGCTACTTACGAACACCTAACTAATACTGTCGAAGAAATTATCAACCTCAATGGATTCGAAAACATAGTTTTGTTGGGTGACTTTAATTTACCTACTGCTAGCTGGGTCACACCACAGACTCAGGTCCCCAGTTTATCTCAGCAATATTTACTTAACATGTCTTCTCTTTTTGAACTAAAGCAAGTGAACCACGTGACCAATTCTCGAGGTGTAACACTGGACCTTATATTCTCTAGTTTTCAAAATTTATTGGCTCTCCGAGATCCAGACCCTCTCATCCCAGAGGACATTCACCATCCAGCTCTTTCACTTACTTTACCTGTTCCCTTCAAATCTCGTCCAAACGTCGTTTATCATACCAATGTCAGGCGCTGTGATTGTGATCGCGTTTTTCACGATCTTCTGCATCTGGACTGGAACACCATCATTGATGACCATAATGTTGATGCCTCTTTCAACGCGTTGGTGGCCACGCTAGCGGACAGTGTCAAGAGAAATTCGCCAATAACTAAATCTGGACCCTCTGCATTCCCAGTGTGGTTTTCAAAAGAACTTATTGAACTTGTTATCCTCAAAAAGATTCTCCACAAGCGATACAAAGCCACTCTTTCACAGACAACCTACAATCAATTCAGTGTAGTAAGAGCACAGTGTAAGGCCTTATCAACCAGGTGCTTCAAAGACTATGCCAATAGGGCCCAAGAATCCCTGAAGGACAATCCCAAAGTATTCTGGGGTTATCTTAAGACCCTGAATAGGTCTGTCACGTCACCCTCTACTATGCGGCTCGATGGAACCCCTTCAAATAATAGCACAGACATTGCAAATATGTTTGCCAACTTTTTTGCATCAGTTTACACCCCTGTCGACAACACGGCTCAACCTGATTGCTCCAGTATTCCTCCTCAAGATCCTATATTTACCTATCGCATTACTACAGAGGATGTACTGAAGGAACTTATGAATCTTGACGCAAACAAAGGCCCTGGATCTGATTCGATTCCACCTGCAGTTGTTAAACACTGTGCAGCTCTCCTTGCTAAACCTCTGGCACACCTATTTAATAGGTCCTTGTTTCAAGGCATCTTCCCAACGGTATTCAAGATTGGAATTGTAGTGCCAATTCATAAGAGTGGCCCGACTGACCAAGTGAGGAATTACAGACCCGTGACGATTCTCCCAGTTTTGGCGAAAGTATTTGAAAAGATTGTGCTTGGTATGATTACTTTCAGAGTCAGAGGCATGATTTACAACAATCAACACGGATTTATGTCTAACAGGTCAACAACAACCAACCTGGTGTCATTTGAAACGTATGTTTTTGAGGCCTTCTCTCAACAAAAGCAAGTCGACGCCGTTGCACTAGACTTCTCAAAGGCCTTTGACAGAGTAAGTCACCACATACTTGTTTGCAAGCTCAAAGCATATGGATTTTCAGGGCACCTCCTTAAGTGGATTGATAGCTACTTACAGAATCGTAGTCTTCAGGTTAGGTACAAAAATGAATTATCTAATAGTTTTCCTGCTTCATCAGGGGTCACATCTTGGCCCGATCTTATTTAATCTCTACATCAATGATTTGACATCGTCCATCAAATGCAATCACCTCCTCTTTGCCGATGACTTGAAGTTATTTTTGAAGATAACATCCCCCCACGATTCGGCCCGTTTGCAGGATGACATCAACTTGATTGAGCATTGGTGCAGCGTAAACAAGATGTCTCTCAATACGGACAAATGTGTTGTTATGTCATTCCACCGAGTCAAATGCCCTGTTTTGTTTGACTATGGTATCAGAGAAGTTGTGTTACGCCGTGTAGTGCAGACTAAGGACCTTGGAGTGACATTTGTAACCGACATGAGCTGGGAGCAACACATCCAGAACATATGCCACAAAGCCCTTCGCGTCCTTGGGTTGCTCTTCAGGGTTTCTCGCTCCTTTTCAGACATCCAAGCCTTAAGAAGCCTATACTGCTGCCTGGTTAGACCACACCTTGAATACTGCAGCGTTGTTTGGTCCCCTCACCAGATTTACCTTAGAGAAGATATTGAAAGAGTCCAAAGGAAGTTCCTCAGACTTATTGGGGTGAGACTTGGATATGGATATCTGGACGTACCAACAGATGAAATAGCAAGACTTCTCAACCTACCCACCCTCGAATCCAGGCGCTCCATTCAAGACCTGCTTTTCTTGCACGGACTAGCCAATGGGAAACTTGACTGTCCAGATCTTCTGCAGAGACTGAATTTCCGCATTCCTTCCGGCACAAGAAGTAGATCTCTATTTGCAAGAGTATCAATATCCACCACCTATTCATCCAACAGCCCAATGGTGAGGATTCAGCACAAGGGTAGTCTGCTGCCAGATCATCTAGACATCTTCTCAACTTCTTCTACATCCTTTAAGCGAGCCCTAAGCAGTCTCCTTCAGTGTTTGTGATTGGTTTGCTTGATGGTGCCATTAATGGGCCATGCATGTGCAATACTCATCCCACAGTGATATATCAGATATGTGATTTGCCTCCCTGTCAATTTTTCTGCTTTGATGTGCCTTCGTCATTGGCTATGTGCATGCATGTTACCAAGTGTTGGATGTGATTTGTGTTAGTGTTATATCTCTTTTTAGTCATGAATCATTACTTTCAATGCTCATCATTGATTTTTATTATTTATTTAAATCTATTCATTTTGTTATTGAATGTTATTGTCATTGCTTGTCCTAAATTATTGATCCTAGTGTATTTATATTCTATTAATGCCTTTCCATTTTTTCACAACGTATTAATAATGCATGTTCTATATAAAATTGTTAATATTTACCAATGCATTTGTGCCTTCTGCTAGTTTTTTTTTTTTTTTTTTTTTTTTTTTTCAATTGCTTGCCAATGTAAGTAATTGCACCGGTTTACTTGTTGTTGCACGTATTATTATTGCACGTTCTTAAATTATTTGTTCATGTATTATTTATTAATTCATTATTGTAATGTGACTTAAATTTTTTTTTTTGTCTGTCTGCATCTGCTAATGACTGCTAAACATTATATTCATGTACATGACATTGTAATACTCTGTATAAAATGGTTGATCCGTTGGAAATAAATAAATAAATAAATCTGTCCAAAGATTCAATGAATTATCCTTCTCCCATAAGATTAACATTGAAACTTTGAAAGCCCATAGGGCGTAGCCCTTGAGGCCGATGGAAATTATAATGTGATTCTGCTCATCTACAGGACACTATCTTTTTTACGGTATGTGCGGACTTCTCCTACTATTCACACGAGCTGAGAAAAAAGGAGGGAAAAAACATGCTTGCCTATTAATAATTTTTATTTCCTTAACCAATTGCTATATTGATTTCATATTTAGCATGAACATTTATCACAACTATGTTTATTTTCAAAGATCTGGTAATTTAAAGTTTTCAAGGACAAATATCTCAAGAACAGTAAATCTACAAAATTTGACAAGTTGACAAATTTAAATATCAAAACAATATTGGCAAGATCATAAAGATAATGGAGTTAATGTGATTCGACTTATGAGGAAGTTGATTTTTATTGACTTCTGCAAACTTAGATGGTTCCATAAAAAAGTGAATTTACTCCATTAGTTATTTGATCTTTATTATCTTTGTATTGTTATTAGGATTAAGTGCACAAAACCAAATGGCAGCTTGCTGAAAATATTTCTACGGGACTTTTTGTTTATTTTGGCCTGCTGAATAACCTGGAAAAGTTTTGGATAGTAAAAGCTGGAAACCTTGTATAATAAGCTGACTTTTTTCACCTTCTCTCCAGTGTAGAGACGGTGTTGCAAGTCTTCACTGCGCTGTGTTCCCTTACTGTCAATGTTCTTATTGGTTCACTTTGGCTCCCCAGTGAGACAAAGTACCCCCACATTGCAAGGACTTAACAAATGGAAAAGTTGAAGTAAATGGATTATTGCTGTTGATGTTTATGTTCTCACTTTCATGAGCAACAGTTCATTTTGACATCCTGTGATTAAAAATAATTTAAAAATTTATCCTCTAACTGGAAATTTTGTGTTGCAGGATTCCAACCAAGAAGGTTCTCAAATCATAGTCAAAAGGTTGGACAGTTTGGAAGCGAAAGTTAATCAGATTGATCAAAAGCTAAATCAGTTAGAATCAAAGATTGATCAAAAGCTGAATATTCTGAGAGAGGATCTATTGATGGCTATATATCAGATGCAAAAACCAGGTTCTGTATAATCTATTGCTCGCTTGTCTATGGAAACTACTTAATCTAGTACTACTATATTACAATAGCCATTTAGAAAATTGTGTAATTTTTCAATTCAGGAAAACACAGAAAAGGTGTCCCCACCATTGTAAAAGATGTTCATTTAGGAAAACACATCTTGGAACCAAGAATCTGTGTGCTTACTTTGTTTTGTAATTTAAGCAGAACTCTTAGACTTTTAAAGTTGTTTATAAAGATAAAATGATACTCGGATTATATCCAAGAGGTCCTTTAACTTTCCAAGTTAAGCAATGTCCAAGGCATTTATTTTTAATGTATCTATTTAAAATAATTTATATAATATGGATAATTTTTGTGTAAACCTATAAGCATATATACTAGTAAAAAGTTTATTTTTGAAGTACTCCTGAAAATATTTGGAGCTTAAGAGTGCTTTGGTGAGTGTTAGCCCTGTGAGAAAGAACACATATATTCTTGAATGTTGCATATTCTTTAAACTTATTTAATAGTAAATTAAATGCAATGTTGTTAGTTTTTTTTCATATTCTCGCTCTCTACAAATGATATTGATTTAGATTTAGGTTGGAATTTATTTCATTAGTACGATTCAAGGCCTGGAAAAAAACTGGTGGGATGTCTAGAATGTGTGATCCCAGATCCCTTGCAGTTGAGCTGAAATAATAAACGGAGGAACAACAGTGATTCAGATAATCCAGGGATTAAGATTCAAGGAGGAATTTTAAAAATGAGGTGAAACTTCCGTTAGATCACAGTTCTTCTTCGGGAACTGATATGGAGATATTTCCCACTGATTTGAGTGTAAAATGAAAGTTGAATTAAAATACCGGTAATTGATGAATAATTAATGGCTTGATATAGTTATGAACTTTTAAATGGTTTGTTTTACAACTATTGTGTGGGTAATTTTTTGTATGATCTCCTTTTGCAGTTTTGTTGCTTTGTATTAGTCTTAGAGCTTAAGTTGTAATTTTTGCTGTCTTTCTATTTTTGCAATATACGTACGTTAATAAGATATGAATTACTTGTTATTTGTCAATGTATATTAGGTTATTTTTGTTATACCCAAGCTTATAATGTTTATTTGTGAACAACTTGTGTTCAGTTTTATTTTTTATTCTGTTTGTGTTATTGGAGCTTACTTAATTTTTGTCAAAGTGTAGAACTCCATAGATAACAAAATTAGAGAAAAACTAAATTATGGGTTAAAACAAATTGTGTCTACATTCCTGAGGATACACCTATGAAGTATTACAAAATTATTTATAAAAAGTGCAGAATTATTCATGGAAGTTCTTGTCCATTTACTCTATTTTACATACACTTCTCCAAACAGAACAAATTACAACCCCTTTTCTCCCGGTGGTTTAAATGAAAGTGACTGGATTTCTACTTAGATAATTAATAGGCATTAATATAAATTGTTGAATATAAACTTATATTTATTAATGTATGGTATTCATGTATGATTATATTTATATGTGTTACATATGGTATTCATGTTTAGGTGTAAGATTTTTTTTGTACTTTATAATAAATTATTTTGAAGTTTCAAAAGTCTTATTTAGTTCTGTTTAAAAAATGTGTAAATAATAAATCTCTTGGTGTATATGATTTAAAGGCACTACCACTGATAGCCTACATTCTAAGTGATAACTACCAACTGCTATCTGCCTTATTTATATATATTGTACATAGACTGTGAAGTAAATGACAGCAACAGTAGGATAAAGTTCTATCAACCTGAATCAATACTGTTGACCGCTTCATTGAGGCGGACGGCTATAGTCACCTTAGTAGAGGTAATCACATTGTACAGTAACTTAATAATCATAACAATATTTTCATCATACCATTGCGATAAACATTGTTTTCGGAACGATCAGCTGTAATCGAAACTAGTTGATTCCCATTGGGTTGGATAAACGTGTTGGTAAACAAAGTTTTCGGGACTAGACCTCGAAACAGTGGTTTTCGGGACTAGACCTCGAAACAGTGGTTTTCGGGACTATGCCGGAAAAAACTTCCAATGTTTGACACCACTAGCGCTGCTATTCTGCTTACAGTAACTTAAACCTCGTTGACTCCAATATATAAATGTCAAACAGCTGATTGTTTAGTTGTAAATAGTTCAAATACAAGATAAACAGATAACGTAAGAGGGGGTATATAGGTTAAAATTTATTAATTTTTATCCAAACTGTAAATTTATTAAAGGTGGTATGATGGAAAGTACTGTTCGTAACTCGTCCGAAAGTGGTGTATCGGTGCTCGATCAAATTCAAGTACTCGATCTTGCACCGATATCGACCACTTTCCGGACTAGTGACGAAATATACTATTTTACCATCAAAATTTAAACTGTTGTTCAATTAGGTAACAGGTGAATTTGTTTTTTTTTTCGAGACACAATATGCTACAATTTTAATGGTGTCGAACACTAACTTAATTTTATGGGAAATTATTGAAAATAAAGAAATACTCTCAGCAGTAAACTTACTCATATGGTAAGCACAAAAATAATAAGGACCAAGACTTAGGTGAAGATTTACTGAGTATCAAATAGGTACAAGTTTCTGTAGCTTAATACCCCTATAGATTGATATTCTAAGAAGTTTGGGGTGAACAAATGGGGGAATAAAAACACAACTTTAAAATGGTATTAATCAATCTTTTTCTATGTCACATGTTTAAGATTTTTTTCTTTTCTTAGAAATTCTTTTGACATTTTGCGTCCTCTTCTGGCTTTTTATTCCATTTCCTCTGCTATCAGTGTCTGTAGTGGGATTTTCACTCTCAGAGTCTTCATCTGAAAAGAACTGATCTGGTAAAAAATAATCAAAAGTAATCTATATCAGTGTCTTATTTCTATTATTCTGTCTGTAAATTCATGTAAGGGATGATGGAACAGAAACACCAACCTCTTGTTATTCAGAGGATACTTGGTTTTGGTTATGGATTTCATTATTGCTTAACGTTACTTCACATTCAAAATTGGTAAAAGACTCGAAAATTATAACACTTTCAAAGTTGAAATCTATGGGTTACAACCTATAGCCTGGAGACGGGCCTATAGCAGTGGCGGCTCCAGAGCCGATTTTCGGGGGGGGGGGGGGGGGGCATTGCCTATCATGGTGTGGGGGGGGGGTGGTGGCCGTGGAAAGGGCGAAGGGGTAAGGGTGGAAAGGGTGACGGTGGGGAGCATAAATTGACAATCACTGGTGGTATTATTAATAGTAGGCCTATATATTTTCCTAGATTAAAGGAATATGGGGGATTACAGACTAGTTTTAAACGATTTGCTAAAAATAACTCTGTTTCAACTATTTAATTGAAACAAAACGTCAGTGAAAGAAGAGGAAAATAAACAGCAATACTGCTAATCTCTCTGAATTTTTCAAAACTATCACTGTTTTTATAAAGATTTACTAAAATCCAGTCTAACAATTTGTTAATTTCAAGGTTTGAGTGATTAAGTATCTTCATAAATACATAACTTGTTTTAAGGGAATTTTCTTAATGTAAATCAAATGGGGTATTTTCATTCCGGTTTCAGTATTTGGACAATCTGGTGGGTTGCAGCAGAAACCCAGTACGCATCACGAAAATTACTGCAGTCAGTCTTAAGTTATAATGTCGAGGACTGTCAATTTTATATATGCTTCTCTCAAGCATTAGAGCGAAACACTAAACAGACCTATTTAAAAATAAAGGAAATAGTTAAAGTATTAGAGCCTTTTTTGTCTTATTAAATAACAGCTTCAATAATAAATCAGATATCGGTGTTAATTTGTTAAATGCTCTTAGCGGTAAGAAACAAATACCATGGGCCAAATTGTCGTCATGAATATCACAAATTAACTCTTTGACTTGAGCTCCTTTCCCCTATCAGGAGTTATTTTCATAAAATCGGGATTTTTTATTTAATTTTTGCTCTCTAATACGACTAAGTTTTTATGTTAGTCCCTTATGGTTTCCAAGGGATCATATAAATCTGACAGATGGAGCTTCACGATCTATCCCATAGTAAAACAAAAGTAGGCCTACGGTTGACCTATTCCATAAATTTTTACTTAGTATCACAGTTAAAACTTCATTCACACTAATTCAAAATCAAAACTGTTTGAAATCCATACTGTTATTAAAACAATCTTAATAAAATGTTCAAAAAAGAAGGCTATGACTGTACTAAAAAATATCGACCACACAATGACCTTTACAATAATCAATAATACCACCAATGAAAATACTGTCCTTCTCGCCGTTTTGTCCTTGTCGTCTGCCGTGCGCTGCGTTAAATCCTATACTTTACGAGGAGTGTCTAATGGTGATGTATTTTCCATGATCTTGAAATATATCGGGTATATTTTGTTTAAACTTTGCAATTAATAGGGTTTTGACCTAAAAATAAGTTTATAAATAGCCTCAACGCCAGGAAAAATCAAAAAATGTCTAAAATTAAGTTTTTACAATGTAATTTTTAACATTTGTTCTATGGTTTGCCATTTTTGTATCGGAATAACAAAAATAAAAGGTAAACAAAAATAAAAGAATACTGTACTTTTAAGCATTCTTAGAAACATCTGTTAACTGAATGCTTAAAAGTACAGTATTCTTTTATTTTTGTTTACCTTTTATTTTTTTTTTTTTTTTTTTTTTTTTTTTTTTTTTTTTGAAGAGGTTTAGTTGATTATTGGTGTAGGGCCTAATCTTAATAGCCTGATGACTATAACAATAAAAGTAAATTAAAACTAATAACAAGAAAGGTTCGGACACTGAATTTAACTTTTTAATTTTAAACTTTCAATAAATTTACTAGCAAAAACTTCTTGTGGGGGAGGGGCCATGGCTCGATTGCCCCCCCCCCCCCTGAAACCACTGTCAACAATCCCGATCAGCTGATGGCATTAGTATACGCAATGTCACAGTCTTCTCGTCCCTCATCCCGGTGTCCGTGTTGTCTGCCGCGCACTCACGCAAACTCTGAATTTAAGCACCTCCAAAACTTCCTCAAAATGTAATAATGTTTTTAATCTCATTTAATACAAATTAAAGCTAAATACACCTATACAATATCAAACTTTAATGAAAGATAGATATTTTTTGTAACTAAAATATAATGTATTATTTTTAACCCGGGATCACTCGCGCTATTAGATTGATTCTAACATTTTTAGTTCCTCTGAAGAAAATTTTTTTAATAATGATTTCTTGCGACTGAGCTTTTAAGAATGCTTTCCTCAGTATTCTATGCACCCGCTACAGCAGTTTGGGGTGGGTAGTGTGGTGGGGAGGGTAGTTTTAGGGGGGAAAAGGCTCGCACCTCCACCCTTGTTAGCGCCCGCCTAACTGCGCGAGCGTTCGCGTGACTCTCCATGTTAGTATAGTTCTAACGGCGCGAGTGATCGCGGAACTGCCGGAGTCCTACTTTTTGAGTAAAAAAAAGTTGTAAATTACAATAAATATGTTATTATTTTATTTTAAATGTGTAGCGATTTATTTATTTCATCTACCAAACAAATATTATGATAATTACTTTGAAGTGTAAGATGCTGTTAAATGTTAGGAGCGCTCTAACGGCGCGAGTGACCGCGGGACTTTCGATAGCGCGAGTTGTCCCGGGTTAAGCCTCCAAAAAATGACTGGCCGAAAATTTTTGGGGGGGGGCCATGGCCCCCATGGCCCCCCCCCCTGAAGCCGCCACTGGCCTATAGTAATACCGGTAACAATTTTAGTAATGTATTGCATGGTTAGGTTTCAATGAATAATATTAATAAAATTGTAACCTATACTTGCTGTCCAATAGTGAAGTTGGCATAAAAGTAATGTAGAATTTAACTGCTACCTAAAGATTTTGATTTCACTGACAATAATTTAACAGTTACTATCTGGACGACTGGAAAATATTCAAGTTATAAAGTTTCCATGCTATCTCTAGGCTGTATATTTATTCCAAGTCAACTTTATAGATGATAAAAGTGCACCAATAGCAAACAAATAGATCAAAAAACAAAGTATAAAAAATTGATACCAATGGAAATAATAACATTTGACAAAAGATTTCGATCCCCAAAATGTTAAAAAAAAAATTAGGACGCTTTAACCAAAAGTACTCGAGTTTATTATAAAAAAATATCAATGGCGTAGATGGGAGAAATCTTTGTCTTGAAACTTAATGCATAGCTATATGTTCGACATTCAAAAGTTACAAGGGGCTTACATTTCAAATGTTCAAAATTTAAATTTAGGCCTATCAGTCTACAGGCAAAAGGCACTTTGCTAGGCATTTATGAAGATTCTTGTCAGTCTAGTAAATTCCATCCAAAAATAGTTTATCTTAGTAATTAAGAGATTTAAGATCAACATATCGAAAGATTGAAATATTATTTTTTTGCTTATGCAGGCTGTCTACTGAAATCTGATTTTGGGGCCGTCCATAAATACGTCATAACTTTTTGGCCATTTTTGGACCCCCCCCCCTCCCTAAAATCATCCTAACATTAGTTGTCTGACACCCCCCCCCCTCTCTCTCGGAAAAATGACATCATTTTTAACAAACCTCCGTTTTAAGTAAAAATGATGCTTTTTAAATGCTACCTGGATAAATTTAAAAAATTGACCATTCAAATCTGAATTTACCTTCAGAGGTAAAGCCAAAATGACTTTCTCAATGGAAAAATAAACTATAAAACAACACTTCAAAATAGTCTAATGTATTTTATAGATAACTAGTACACATGTTGCCCGACATCGAGCAATTTATTTTGATACAATATACAAATGTTACATTTAGTTCTAAATCAATGACATCCGACCAATCCAATATAGTGAATATCAGTGATCACCAAAAACTACAGCTGTAAGTTAACGGATGTTTAAAATGCTCAAACCAATCTCAATGTTATTTTAATGGGAAAATTTCAAATTTAATTTGTGATTAGCGCCCTTATTTTAACTCCAATTTTCGTCAATTTTTGGCAGAAACAACTACAGGCTTGCCCTATCCAACGACACCAACAACTTGAAAATCGGTTGAAAATTGTAGGATGAGTACTCAACACAAAAAAATCCTTAGCGTATTAAATCTATACTTATTTAATACGCTAAGGGTTTTTTTGTCTTGAGAACTCCTCCTACAATTTTCAAGATTTTGGTGTCGTTGGATAGGGCTTGGTCTGTTATTGTTTCCGCCAAAAATTGATGAGAATCGGACTGAAAATAAAGGCGCTATCCACCATTGAAATCTCAAAATTTCCCATTTAAATAACATTGGGACTCAATAAAGCATTTGAAACATCTGTTAATAATCAGCTTTAAATATGTGTAGTTATTGGCGATTGAAGATATACACATTATTGGATTAGTCGAATGTCATTGATTTAGAGCTAAAGTAACATTTGTATTGTATTTAAATAAATTGCTCGATTTCGAGCAACACGTATACTAGTAAGTATATAGATTATTAATAGTTGAGATGTGTTGGAATTTATCATTGTTTTACTGTCAAAATTTGATACAAAACATCATATTTAAAATGACGTCATATCAAAGCTGAAACCCCCCTTGCACATCACCTTACCGTCTTTTCAATCTTTAACCCCCCCCCCCCCCCCCCCACCTATTTTCAGATGACGTAATTTATGGACAACCCCGTTATAATTACAGTATATTTTTTCTAAAAATCCCAGTATCACTCGCAAAATATTTAAATCCAAAAATGGGGTAATAATAATGACATTTTATTCATATATACAAATTTAATACCGTATAGGTTTTTGTATACAGTAAATATAAAACATTGCAATATCAATTAATAAGTATTTCTCCCATCAAAAATATTGGTTTAATATTTTTTAATAAGGGCCTTCAAACTCCCCTATAGCCCTCCGTTCCATTCCTCCCACATAATTTTGCATTTTTTTTAAATAATAATAAAACTACAGATTACTACAAAAAAAAGTAATTAAATAGATTAATACTTAAAAATAAAAACAAAAAATGAATACAATTTAAGAACAAAATCAAACATTTTGTAAGCTCCATCTTTATACCAATGTTTACATTTCTTTATTAACTATTCGAACACAACAGAAGTTTTTTGCAAGAATGACTAGTCAATTATATTTTTACATAATATGTAAGGATCAAATGACAAAATCTATATTTCTTGCATTTATAACAAATTACGGATTTTGACCAATCAGAATCCGTTTTTATAAAATTCTAAAATTTCACTATCTATTTTGAAATTCCAGTATCCTGAATGGAAATAAAATTCCAGTATAGTTCCGGTATTTCAAGTATTTTCAGTATCAGTAGACACCCTGTTATGCTTTGTCTTACACCATGCTGTACTTAATATTACAATGTTCAATCCAGAAGGGTGTAGTCCCAAGACAAACGACCCAGCGTGGGCAGACACCTGCCATGCTCGGTTTCATGGCTGGTGCCTGGCCGACTATCATAATTCAGGGGAGCCTGATCTATACTCCTGGATTTCTAGCTCCAGGGATTTCTAGATTTTACGAGATGGGGTCTTGCCGGCTTCTCCCCACTTCTTTATGAATGAAGCTGCCGCTGTCTTTAAACGGTAATCCCCTTTATAAAATACCGTATATCACTTGTTCTGATTAGTTTTCATTAACATAAATGTTAGGAAAAGTTACAGTACACATGATTACTCATAGTACATTGCATCTTTACGATTTCTAAAAGTAATAATACTGCGGACATAAATGTAATCGGTCTCACCTGTATGGCTGATTTCACATTTTCTTCCCAAAAATAATTTCAGTAATTATTTAAAAGGAATGTATTTTGGGTACCGGTAAGCTTATAGGCCTAAGTAATAGCTTGTTTAGGCCTACTTCAAGTTTTCTTTATTTAACAAAAAGACTAGTATCTTTAAACCGCTACAAATAGGATTAACTTACCATATTAAATTTTGTCTCAAACCAATATTTGAGTTTCTCCTTGGTAAATAAACTATAGTTTTACATAATTTCAGGTCAATTGATCCATTAGTTTTTGCGCCCATCCCAGACACATAAAGCTTAGAACATTCAGATTCATACATTCGTTTTTATAGATACAGATAACACCTGATGATGTATTAATGAACACCCAGAGTATTTATGAAATGCAATTCCATATCCTTTCGTCTTCTTGTTGGGGCATGCAGCAGAAAACAATACGGTACTATGGTGTTTCATTATGTAGGCAGTAGGTATTGAGGGTGCGTAGGCCTTAATCACCAACAAAAAACCTTCCAAACTGACAGAAGGTCCATGTGATGTTTGTTTATGTACCCGCACTATTGCAATTCCATATACTAACATAGAACTCGCCGGCACTGACACCATAAATGGGCTTAGCCGGCGGGACTGCACACCAAGTCTACTTCACATTACAGCATGCAAGCCAGAAGAATACATTGTTGGGGAGCAGCAGGCGCTGTGATCCCATTCCTAGACCTTACAGGTCACCAGAAATGCCACAGCGCAAACAATGCAAAAAGTATATGAGGAACTCTATTTGCTAAGTTTTACAGGGAAAACCTTTCAGGTGAGTCAAATTTTTTAGATTAAGGTACCTATACAGTATAGGTATATGCAACCCATATAAACAAACTTCACTCAATAGTTGCACAAGAGACAATAACTTAAATGTTATTGATAAGAAACATAGCCTATTCATTTTTATCATTATTGGTGATGGTGAGTTTATGCTATGGTATTATTTAATAAACTACTGTGGACTGCTATCACTCGTTAGTAAAAACAAATTCACAACGTTTCAGGATCTGGAACCTGACGACAGGATCAGATTCCAGATCCCGAAACATCGTGAAATTGTTTTTAATAATCAGTGATGGAAAACGTCCGGAATTATTTACTAAATAATAACATAAACTTACTAATCTTGGCATCTTGCCAATTTAACCCATGATATTTTGAAACACCAAGGTTCAAAGATGCAAACCATTGCCACCACTCTCAAGACACACAATTGTGCCAATCCAGGTATAAGTTAGACTTCATAAGCTCAATAACTGGTGAAAGTCTGTTATCCTATTCCATCGTTACTATCCATGTTTGATATTACTACATTATCCGTACCATAGTGAGAAATTTTGAACATGTATTCATATCATTGTTAACAGAGCCTATTGGTGGTTAACAAAGTGGACTTAAACTTTGTTAACTTATCAATTGTAAGTATAAACGTGGTGACCCGTGCGCCAATTGCGCATTTTGTTATTCTGTATGAGTGAAACTCACCTACAGTACGTGAATGTTGATTATGAAGTGACAGAGATCTATTTTTGTTTAACTTACTATCTGGCTTTTAAAATTCATCTGAAGGTAATCAGCTGTTAAATTACAATTCACATTAAAGAACTTGCAATAAAAGTTGGTCAACATTTTAAAGCACCATCTAGAAATAAATCAAAGGCGAGGGGGGGTGAAGCCTGAAACAATATGACCTTTGTAGGCCTAATTACGATTCGTCACAGCGGTATATCCTAAGCTTTAAAATGACACCTCAGTAATTCGAGAGAAAAAGGGAATGATTACAACTATTGATTAATCGCAATATATAAAAATTTCCACATCGATAATTGGAGTCAGATAACGAAGTTTCACCCTAAAGCCGAACTAAACTGAATAACCAAATATCGGCAGTCCTTGATCCTTTAACATGGTTCCCTCTATTAAATAGACATATTGGATGGATGGATGGATAAACAGAACATTGCAAACATACATAATAGCGATGGAATAGGATAGCAAACTTTAGTCCTACAACTTATGTATTTGTGTTTTAATAAGTCTTAAGGAACATTAAATTAAAAACGGTCTGAATAAATATATTTTCACTATACTTAACCCAGGCAATAAGCCTACTGACAAAAGTAACCTATACTTGGCCTAGCCCTAATAGGTCCTAGGCCTACCTTACCTTCGTCCTCATCATCATGTGCTACTTCCTTTCCGCCTGGTCCACCTCCACCATCACTACTACTATTAACCATATCTGTTAGCAATCCATTCATTTCCACTTGCATATTTTTCAACTCGTTGACAAGATTATATAGATTATGGGGTTTGACTTCCTTGGTTTTTTGTACTAATATAGCGTTGTTGTTTCTTAAAGTTATAGTGACACAATTGGACATATTTGTTAGTAAACCCAATATCAAAATTATGAAATTATAAAATTATACATGTGAATACAGAAAAACTTAATTTTACTGAGCTGTAAATTAATTTTAATTTAATTTTTATCTTAACTTAATTTTAAATTTAAGGTTACTCTCGCGTTCCAGTTCCGCAACTGGTACTGGTAGTTGGACAGTTTTCTGTTTTGGTTTGTTGGTTAGTTTAGATTAGATTGTTTATGCACAGCTGACACTTACACCACACCATAGAGGAATAACCAAAACATAAACTTGTATTTATACTACTGGATACTATGTCAATTTTTGATTAACGATACTGTACCTGGTTAAACGAGCTTTGCTCGTTGGTTGTAATTCGTTGGTTTAATGTTTGTTGTTATAGTATCATGGTAATCAGGCTTTGAATTTCAACGCAACCTTACCTTTTCATAAGTGACAGCTGTTTTAAATGCTTAAGTAGCATTCTTTTTTACCTTTCGTTGCCTTGATGGTAACCCGTAAGACCAATTTTTAAACTTATTAAAAAAACTATTTTTCTTGGGGTTGAGATTGTTTTTAAGCGTGTTTTTGGACCAACACACCCTCAAATGAAAGTTTAGGCAAAATCTACCAGTTAGTTTTCGAGATCTGTGGAAAAAGTAAAACTAACTAGAGTGTACTTGTCACTTGAAATCTAGCAATTTTTTTGGTACGAAACAAACGTTACATGTAGTTTTATAAGTTGTTTGTATAACTTGATCCTTTTCAAAAATATTAATTGGGGTGGGAGAGATTTAAACTGTAAACAACAAATTTAAATACAATGTCTTTCAGTGACTCTTAGTCCAACAATACCATAAATTTTAAAAATTGGTTGAGAATTGTAGGAGGAATTCTCTTAACAAAAAGCCTTAGCCTATAAAATAAGTATGGATAAATTAACTGAGAAATCTAATAACTTGTCAAATGTAAAGAATATTAGACCTAAGCGCTGCGAAAATTCACTGTGTGTCATGCCTACAAACTCAACCTCTGTACAACGGCCATTTGACTTGCGCATGTATTACTCAAAAATTGTTTTCTGGTAATAATACTGTATAACTGCAGTACTCTTGTGCAGCGCCTATTTTTAGTCAAGAACTAAATACAGTATATTCCTAAATACACATATTAAAAGTCTAAAGAGTCTGCAGTACCGGCCGCTTTGGAATTTTATTCCTATAGGACTCAGGGATATATTTCCGAATAGGCGGACTAGGCGCGCGCATAGGGCGGCAAATTTTAGGGGGCGGCAAAATTTGGGGAAGAAATAATTTAAAAGTTTTAGTTTTAGTCTTTAGATGTAATTTAAAAGTATGTTGCATGCCTTCTTTAGTAATTAAAAAAATTTAGCAAATAATTTTGAGAACGACAATTCGGCTATTTAAAATACTTTCATTAAGTATAAAATTATTCAAGAGCACCTTAACGTTAAGGCTTCGGTCTTCGGTCTACGTGAGCCCGAATGCCGCCTCGCGGCCGCGGCCTTAGCGCTAGGCGAGTTTTATGGATGCAGAGGTTTACGGGAATCATGTTTTAAAATTAAATCATTAAGATAAAGATCGACTCTTAACTTTTTCTAAAAGTAGAAAGAAGGATCTCGTGTTTTCTGGTTTTAGAATTTTTTAATAAAAATTCTAATCTCTGTTATAACTGTCTAAAATCAACTATTTTTCTCCATGCAAATGCAAGGGGTTTTTTTTAGAATCCTGTTATGATTCTGCTAAATGCAGCCTATAGCTGCAAATATGGTGTCCATTAAAGAAGAATTGTGGTGCTAAATTTCCTTTGTTACACTTTGTTAATCTCACTTTGGTAGTTTCATTAAAACTAATGGAAAACTCCAGTTAAAAATCTAGAAAAAACAGGTGATTTTAGATAGTTATAGCTGAAATTAGAAATTTATTAAAAAATTCTAAGACCAGAGAAGACGAGATCCGTCTTTATACTTTTAGAAAAAGTTGATATTCATTTTTATTCATTTTTTTATATCGTTTTTATTCATTTAGCTTTTTGTAAATAAACCCGTTTTGTATATACAAATATTTTATTTTTCAAAGACATCTTATCTTGACACGTCTATGCAGTGTATTTAATGTTCAATAACAATAGTTAAGAGTTAAGAGCCCTTGTATATGGACGTTTTCATGTACCGTTTTCGCGCCGTAAAACGCGATTATGACTTCTGATGGGTTACAACAATGTTGCGCATTCCAGCATGTGAGACTGACTTTTTGAATGAAAACGGCCCAACAAATACACTCTTTTAAAAATGCTCAAAATGTAGTATGTTTGTTGATGCATTTCAGAATGCAATTACTTTTCTACAAAATCAGCTGACACAGCATGTGAGGTCGGGGAGTGCGCTGACAAGTTTGGGGGGGGGGGGGGCGGCGGAAAACTTCGCTGCCTATAGGCGGCAAATACTTAAATACGTCCCTGAAGGACTAATGTTAAATTTAAAACATCCGCTACGCCTTTAATATCGGTCGTGAAAGACCGATATTAAAGTTTTATGTCATTTTAAAGGAAATTTTAATATCTAGGACACTGTGAAGTAAAAATTACGATTATAGGGCGATTTATCCTATACTATAATACGAGGAATCTCTGAAGGGATGTGTGTTCCACGATCTCGAAATCTAGCTGTTAGATTTTGCTTAAACTTTGCATTAAAGAGTGTTTCGGCGCAAAAATAAGTTTAGAAACAGTCTCAATCCCAGGAAAAATCAAATTTGATCTAAATTTAAGTTTAAAAAATGTAATTTTTAACATTGGTCTTATGGGTTGCTATTTTGGTAACGAAATAACAACTAAATGTAAACAAAAATAAAGGAACATTAATGTAAGCAGACCTTTTGAAACAGTAGAAATAATGTAAAACCTTACCTTAGCAATCCTTTAATAATTGCATGTGTGATATCGATTTCGAACTCGAAAGCTCATCTTCAGTCACAATGCAGGTTGACCAAAATTAAAATTGTAAGTCATCAAGGGGATTTTGTCGGTTGATAAAATTACTTTTGACACATAACACACACATTTGGCCTACATAAATCACTAGTGAACTATATACAAATCTAATTCTAACCATGGTTAATTTTGTTTTTTTCCTAACCTCACACACTATTGTTATCACTAATTAGCCCCAACAGCACAGGGAGCTTGTTCCAAACTTGTTCCAAGTCCAACAAGCCAAGCTACCAAGCTTGGTTTAAGCTTGGGAAGCCAAGTCTATAGGCTTAGTTTGGAGTTGTTTTAAAGATCGAAGTTGGCAGTTCATGAGCTTGTTCCAAGCTCATACTCCCAAGCTCATTCCAAGTTTAAACACCAAACTCCCACCAAACTCAAATAACCAAACCCACTCTAAGCTTGTCCTGAACTCATTTTTAACTTGCTCCAGAGTTGCATTGATTAAAGATGCTCATATTAAGTTTAGTGGGAGCTTGTTTTAAGCTCCCATTAGGTTTGGTTTTAACTTAGGTGAGTGAACTGGTTTTAGGCTCATTTTAAGCTCATTTTATACTTATTCCAAACTTGGCTAACCAAGCTTCATAAAGCAGGGCGTTACTAAACACATATTAAGTTTGGTGGGAACTTGTTTTAAGCTCCAATCAGGCTTGGTTTTAACTTAGGTGAGTGAACTTGGTTTAGGCTCACATTAGGCTTGGTTTTAATATATGTGAGTGAACTAGTTTTAGGTTTATTTTTGCTCATTTTATAGTTGCTCCAAACTTGAATAAATAATATATATAGTTTGTCAAAAACCCATTGGGATGAATATTTGTACAAAAATAAAGGAAATGTATTATTAGACATGTAGGCCTATTTCATTTGTACTGTTTTAAAATTCTTCTAAAGATGAGTCTCAAAAGTTTATTCATAGCCTATGAATGAATCCAATATTTTCAAGTAACAAATGAAAAAAGTGAATCAACTGGGCCAACGCTTGCCACCTCCACTACTTCACAATTTATTTTACATATCGATTTATAAATTATGATTAAAATATTTAATGATTTTAATGGGTGTGATGTTGAGCAGAAGAACTATAAAGTTAATATATTTTGTATATGATGAGGTATAGGGCAATCGTTATGTATTAACAAAATACCCTTAACATTTCAACATAATATAATGTTATCAAACCTTACAGCATAAGATGTAGAGATGTTTTCAGAATTAATTAATAAGAGTAGCATAACCTTACTGATTGATCTGAAAAAATCCTACAAGCAAGTTGTTAGTTGTGAAAGCAAACAATACATTATTGGCTATTTACGATATTTTAGATTAATATTTACAATCAAAATCTTCAGCAATATCTCTTCGGAATTGTGAACTTAAATTGCATGGAAATGGCAAATGTTGCATGGACGGATTTGTTTAGTTTATTTGGAAATATAGAGGCTTTTAACATGAATAAACTTTTGAAACTTACCTTAACAAGAACTTTTAAAAAAATAATTCAAACTTATAAAGGCAAACGCGGAATTATTTGTAGGTCGAACAAAATCTTGCACATCAACAAACGTGTTTTTCAAGATGGCTTGGCGGACGTCGTTAAAGTGGCGAGCTGTTGTGTAGGAGAGAAGACCGTTGGAGGGGGTTTGAAAACAATGACCCGGGACAGAGCGCATGCGCAGACCAGAATAAATGTTGACGTCATCACGCAGCTTATTTTAAACTCACTTTCGTGAGCTTGTTGTGAGCTTAGTTTATGGACTAAAAACAAACTTGGTAAACCAATTTTAAAATGAGCTCCGACCAAGCTTGGGGTTAGTGTAGTAACACAATTTCATTACACCAAGTTTATTTTAAGTTTGGAATGAACTCCAAAAACTAAGCTTGGTCTAATAAGCTAAAAATATTCCAAAACCAAGCTTAGTTTAAGCTTACGTGCTGTCTGGGAGTGATCACTAATTAGTGATAACAGTTACTAATTCACTGTTAGTTAAATTAATGTTAGTTAAATTTAACTGTTAGTTAAATTTAACTGTGTTAAATTCACTAGTGATTTATGTAGGCCAAATGTGTGTGTTATGTGTCAAAAGTAATTTTATCAACCGACAAAATCCCCTGGATGACTTACAATTTTAATTTTGGTCAACCTGCATTGTGACTGAAGATGAGCTTTCGAGTTCGAAATCGATATCACACATGCAATAATTAAAGGATTGCTAAGGTAAGGTTTTACATTATTTCTACTATACAACAAGCAATCCAGAGGCTAAAATGAATAACTTTTGAAACAGCTGTTAACTGTGAAGAGGTATAGTTGGTTGTTGGTGAAAATATTTAAATTGAATCAAAACCAACGAGCAAGGCTCGGTTAACCTGGTACTGATATACTAAACTAACTAATGAAAATTGAAACGCGTCCGTTTTTTAACGAAACGTGCAGAGAATACTTTGTTGTATATTAACCAAACAATCAGTAATAAAACTGTTGATATCATAGGGCCCTAGGTATTAAATATCCTTTAAAACTACATAAAGATAAATCTTTTCAACCAATATTAAAGGCGTAGTGGGTGTTCGTAAATTTCTTTTGGGAATAAAAACCCAAGACTGCCGATACTGCAGAAAAGAACATTTTGAATATTATTGGTTACCATGGTTATTGTCATGGACAACAATTTGATGCCATTAAACAGTAGATGCCCTTACTAATAAAACCTGAAGGCATTTTCGTGTTAAATCCTTGGCCCGTCATAAGTGAGTGGAGGGAGATTTGGAAGGGAGAATCTCTGGCAGATAACTTTTCTTGTCGCTAACCTTTTAACCTTTCTTCACAACAACACTTAAAAATATATAATGTTTAAGTTAAGTTATTTTAGTTTTGGTCATCAGTTAAAGCGGAGAATAGTTACCTGACGTGTTGTCCGTCTTACATATGACTCAAGGGGATTTGCCACTAACTAGGGGTCGATTTTTAAACTATTGGAAAACATTTCTTGCACTATTTTTCGGATGTGGAACACGCAATAAAGATGGCAAAATATAAAAAATTGAATTTTAAGTTTAAACATGGCGGAAAAAATTAAATACCCCCGTCGCAGCAGACCTGCGTACTCAGCGAATTTCCAAATTAGTAGTATTAATTATGACCAGATAAACCTGTAAACCAAAAATCATCACAAGCTCATAAATAGGGAAATAAATGTTTATCTCCTTATGATAAATGTAGGGAAAGAGTATGCAGGTATGCTGCCATGGGGAACACTGAAAGTAGGTTTTTAGCATTAAAAAAAAATATTTTGACCATATCAAGCCATACACTAAATTTCATCAATATCTTTCCATTGCTAAAGGAGTTTGCCTATTCTCCATATGATTAACATGGGAAAAGAGTATGCAGGTTTGCTGCCATGATAAGCACAAAAACCAAGATTTTTTACCATAAATGGATGAATCTCAACCAAATGAAGCTGAATACCAAGTTTCATCCAAAAACATTGGTTAATAAGTGAAATATTAACACATCCTTATTCTCCATAAGATTAACATTGGAGCCTCAAAATACAACGTACTGTCTTTAGACTTTGTAATATCTCGGTAACCAATGGAGATAGAGCAAAGCTTCAAAATGCTAAATTGTGTGTTTTTTTGAGCTAAATCCAATGGTCAAAATAAAAATTTGAAATTTTTAAAAATTACATATGAAAAATGCAAAAAACCCATTTTTGGGGTACAAAACCCCCCAAAACTACCCCTTCCGATAGGTCGATATGTCTGGTTTACGAACTCATCCGAATAAACGTAGGATTACACATTTCTACCAAATTTGGTGTCGATCGGACCATTTTTACGAGAGTTATCGTGTCTAGGGACACATACATATATATATATATACATATATACATATATATATATATATATAAAAATTTTAATGACTATTATTTTTGGTCTCTGGGCACCTGAAAACGAAAAAGTAACATGGTCCCGGGCTTAAGTCTTACCATGAGACCTACGGTAATAGCTTATTCCCTATGGGAAATTCGCTAAAACTACTTTTATGGGTGAATTTTGCGATATACCTTCAACAATTTTCACAGGATTTCAATTATTTTTACATTAACTTAAAGGACATATAGTCTACTAAAAATTTAGGTAGACTCAATATGATTTAGTTCTCAAAACCAATTTTATCAAAGTTAAAAAAAAAATAATCCTATTTTTTGTTTTTTATTATTTTTATTTTTTGAACATAAAAATAGCAGGCATAAATCTACATAACTTTCTAGCTACATATTATGTTAAAAGTAAGTGGTAAAAATTTCAACAAAATCCAACAAGTAGTTTCTGTAATAGTGTATATCAATTTTAATCCGAAAAAACACGAAAAATCCAACTTTTGGAAAAAAACACTTAGGCCTAGACGAAATAACGTTTCCCTTTAAAAAAATTTGTTGTTAAATTTGGGGCATTTTTGTGAAAGACTATATAGTTAGTGCTACGGTACCAGGAAAGATAACTAAAAAAAAATATTTAAGTTAAATTTTGATTCTGATCAAACTGTCACTTTCAGCTTTGATTAACTTTGAATTATTCGCTCGTTCGCTTGATTTAATGGGCGAACATTTTGAATCGCTTGATTCTTCTCGTGTACATTTTGATCATGGGTTTAGCACACTTTCAGGATGTGCTAAATTTTTAAGCTCACTTTACTCTCACAACAGTAATCCATTTATAGCAAATAGCAAGGTCCTAGGCCAAGCAAGTAAGTTTAATAGTATCTACTGTAGAGAATGTGACAGTCCTTAGTACACGCCAGTAGCCCGATAGTATGCGATGTATAGCCATAGGCGAGCGGGTAATCTCCACTGACTCACTCATTCCTAAAAACTTCTTAACTAATTAAAAAAAAATTAGTTCTTCGCTGATGTCTTATGATGTCTTCTCTTGGTGTATCTTTGCCCTTAAAGGAAATCTAAAGATTCTATGAGGTCAAGTAATCCTGGTAAACATGAGTGAGTTGTGGTTGACAAACAGAATGGAAATTTTGAAGGGGCAAAGCGTCACCGAGGCACAAAAATTCAAATTATTAAGCACAAAAGCTTTCAAAAGTGACAACTTCAAATTATTTTAGAAGAAAATACTATATGGTTGGCACACGGTTGAATTTACGGCGTGGCTACACCTGAGATTTACAACTTTTACTGTTTTGACACTTTACCGTCGTAGTAGCCTATAATGATGTTCATTCGTTTAAATTATTTATTTTAAATCACTGACGATCGATTTCATAGAATATGATGCTTTTAAGATCAATGAACCATCATAGAGATAGCCCTTTTGTTCACTTGCTTGCCTATGCAATCCTTGGATCTTTAAATGCGATGGCAATAAAATCAATATAAGGCTTCAGAAGCCCTTATTACTGAAAGGTAGGCCTACCAAGTAGTTACACCTAGTCCTTAAAAAGTAAAATTGATTGGAATAAACTATTCAATCATCCATTCTCTCTTTTTTTGCTCTTTACAGATTAAAAGTCAGTTCAAGTCTTAGCTTAAAATTTTTTTATGTAAAATATTCTTCCATTTTTTTGGGAGGAGTGCGTTTTTCCTAACACCCCCCCCCCCTCCCTACCAATTTACATCCATAGGGGCCTCACACCCAAAATCTTTGGTCGGAGCCCATCATAGTTCGCGCGGCCTGACAATCTATCAGCCCATCCATCTCGGAGGAACGTCCGTCGCTCAGGAGCCAGCACGTGACGTCACATCTACCCTTCTACTTCCACGACCCAGCACAGCGCGGAGAGGGTGGACAGCTGACAACCCGATGGATTTAGGTAAGGCGGAGAGCTAGACAGAGATAGGGATATACAAAATCCCATTTGTTTGTTCCGTTTTAATATTTATTGGTCTGTGCGCTCGGCCCCCGCGCTCGCCCAGTTGTGCCCGTACTGCCGCCGCCGATTCTCCTGAATCTCCTACCCCGGACAACAGTAAATGTCTTTTTAAATGTGTTTTTAAAGTCTTTTTGTATATATATTTTTTATTTGTGTGTTTAACTTCTGTGTAAATTACGTTTCTATCAACTTATACTTTTAAATTGCTAAACGCGGGATCAAATAGTGTATTGGAGGAATACATTTTGTCATTGGTACATGTCCTTGAGTGTTGTGAAGTGACCTTGAACTTGTTTGTAACTAGAATAACGAGGTGCTGTGAAGTGTGAAGTGCAAAGGTTCTTTTACATTTATTTGTTTTAATACTATGACATTTTCTTTGAGCGTACATGGTTAACGAATGCTTTCTGATTAAACTATTTCATTTGTTTACGTTTATTTTACACTTATATTAAATCTTCAAAGTTATAGGTATATCACATTCTTTCTAGATAAAAATCATTGACCATATAAAGTAACAGTGTATACCAAGCCATAGTTCACATGTTTAATCACGTTTCAAGGATTTTTCATCCAAATTATATTAAGTTCGTTACACTTTTATGATGTTGATTAAATGACTGGCAAACAAATCATTCAATCATATATCCATCTTAGCATTACAGTGAATATTCATAACAATGGTTAACACCTATAATAACCACACTGTTTACTCAATTAATTTTTTTAGAAAATTTTATATATTGGTTATTAGGTTTAAATATAGTCTAGTCTCTTCGATTTATGGGTTCATTTTTAATAAATAACTTTTATATAAAATAATTGGCATGCTGAAAAATATTTACAGACCCAGTTTATGTTTCAAAGCTTAAAATATTTGGAACTTATCACAAAGACTCTTATGTTTAAGAAAGAATCAATGGTATAGAAGAAAAATACTGCTAGTTAATTTGTAAAAACCAGTGTAAAAAATCATGTATTCAAATATTAGCCTATTAATATTAATAATATTTTACCGTAACTACGTAGAAAAAACGAATATATATTTTTTACACAGTTAAATCTATATCATTATATTCTTTAAAAGGGGTGTATATGAAAAGTCTTGAGGTCTAATTTTAACGTAAGAAATGCATAGTTCTGCGTTTCTCCAAGGAGGATTCACATAATATAATTTTTCGCATTCATTTTAGTTGGAAATTGGTTTGTTTTTATTCAAAGTTACATGAAATTTAGACAACACAAATGTTTTGTACAGTTTAATGAATGTAAACGGCGTCTTTACTCATCATCAAGAATTTATAAGCCTATAACTTACTAACTTACTCTAATTTAATCATACAAATCTAATGTAGATTAGAAAACGATTATTGCGCTTGAGAAAAGGAAACACAAGTTTCTTTCTACTGTACTTAGTTTCATGTGTAACACAATGAACATTATAGTGTAATTAAAATTGTACGTAATAGTTTACACACTTAGAGTTAGTTACAGAGCCTAAACACATATATATCTGAAATAGAAAATATGAGCATAGGTCTTATACATTTATGTGATAGTAAGTATTCAGCATTTTGAGAATATGTAAATGATTAACCTAAAGCAAATATATACGAGTGGAAGCTGGATTGGAAGCTTCCAAAGGATAGTGATTGCCACTTTAACTGTAGCCTAATACTGTATTTATGTTATTCGTTTTATATTTTAAAGTCTAGATTTAAGCTAGCCCCCAATCCTCAATCATTCTAATTATTTGTAAAAAAAAAAAACTCGAATGATTTAATATAAAAAATTAATGACCTTTTCGCCAAAAAAGATAATTTTTTATTGATAAATTAGTATGGTAAGTAAATGACTTGTCCACAAAATGTGAATAGGGCAAATTTTAACACAAATAACGTTTTTAAAGTAAATTTAAACCCATTGAAGTTTTTATATCATTGTAAAACAATGTCAAATAAAATGTTATCAAACCGTCTTCATATAGTGAAATAATCTACCGGTAATTAAACTAATTGTTTTAATATAAAAACTAATGAGCTAATTGATTATAACAGCGAGTATAGTAAATCTTTCATGATTAGCCTACAATGTTCTTCAAAATAAACAGAATTTACATTTCTAAAATGACAATTTTCATATTATCACCAATACATGAAATGAATTTTATAATCACATATGAGATCAAACTCATTGTTGTAAAGAATTTTTATGCCTAGTATAAGTCCGACGGTCAAATAAATTTAAAATTATTTCCATTTCTCTGGAGTTTTTGTCTTAAGTTTTGTGAAATGTTTGTGGCAAGATTTTATGTTAATATTAGTAGCAAAGTGTTGTTTTCTAAGCAATGTGCAGAACAAAAAACAACTAAATGTAAAAGTAGATACTTTTTAATAATACGCATTCAATATTATGCATCCAATACTAAAAAATAAATGTTTTATAATATTAAACAATGGAGCATAAAATTGCAGAGTGCAAATACCTGCGAACGTACAAACCTCTATAAAAATATTAATAAAACAAGAATAAAATGTTGAGCTCTGAAACTCATCAACAAATTAAACTCTGCATAACCTATAAAATAGCCTATTATGTACACCATAATAGCCTATTAGCCTTAATAGCCTTAATACTTAACCATAATAGCCTTTCTTATTTTGAATTGGAGATCCCATTTCATTTGGGAAAATACAAATTTCTATAGCCAATTTAGTAGTGTCAAATTGTTGGTGCTGGCTCAGTTCAAGGTCACCTGAGGGATGACGTCATCGAGGTCAATGACCTCACCGATGACGTCATCGATGACGTCATCGATTGCATCATCGATGACGTCATCACCAATGACGTCATTTCTATGACGTCACACCCATGACGTCACAGAAATGACGTGCTGATGACGTCATCACCCCTTACGTCATCAAAATGACGTCACCGACGCCACTGAGGTCAAGGTCACGCCGAAACTTAAAATTTTTTGGCACTTTTGCCGTTTCTCGCACTACGCTCCGAGTTTCAGTCAGAGTCCCCGTGACCTTGACCACTTGGAGCGAATTTTCGACGAGAAACGGCAAAAGTGCCAAGTTAAACTCGAGTTTCTGACATGACCCTGCCTAAATGGGCAATCGGTTATCCCTCAGGTGACCTTGAACCAGCACAACACCAACAATTTGATATTACTGTGACCTTGAAAACCTAACAACGGAGCGCCGACACCGATGCGCACCCCACGACAGCCACCGAGTGACTGACTGTCAGGCTCCGTGTACTCTAGGTATATGGGGAAGTGGAGGGGGAAATCTCAAGGTCATCCAAATGGAGTTTTAAAAAAGTTGAAGAGTAGAAAGACTACTCTTGTGCTTCCTGGGCGACTTCATCAATTTCCAACGGATCTGTAAACCAATCCGATCTGTAGCGGCAGGAGTCCAGAAAACAGGTGCACCACCCATCAGGTTGTCCGTAGCACTTCCGACAATTGGTAAGATTGGAGAAGTGAAATTTAATACACCGCTGCGGACAACAAGTATAAAAGTATTTGGATTTGTAGATTTTGAAAGTTTGTAGTACCGGTGGTGGCAGGTGTTGGTTCTTGCATCTACACCTGCAACATCCGAAGCATTCACATTGCCGGCAGGCCAGCCCATCCACTTGCCACTTTGGTAAGAGGAAACACTTATCCTCACAGCAATAGGTTGTCCCCGTCTCTTCCTCCCAACGCTTCTTTGCACAATATGTGACGCCTTGTATCTCCAAACACCTATGCTCGCAACATGAGATGCGCTTACTTTCCATAGTTGATGTTGCTTTGACGAGGGAGCACGATGAAGTGATGCTGTGGTCAGTGGGAATGGGGTTTATATAAACTAAGGTGAGTGGAGGGGGAAAGGTCAAGGTCATCCAAATGGAGTTTTAAAAAAAGAAAAGAGTAGAAAGACTACTCTTGTGTATCTATAGCGATTTCATTGATAGTGAGTGCTTCTGTATGCCAAGTTGATCTGTACTGACAGGCTCCTAAATAATGTTTGCAAAAACCTGCAAAATGATTGTTGCACAATTTGCAGCCAGTTAGCTGTTTTAGTGTGAATTCAATGCAACGTTCAGGGCAACAAGTGTACTTATGCCCTCTCATCTGGTACACATGGAATGTCTTCAACTCTGGTTTCGGCTTCTTCCAAGACTTGCACTTACACATGCATTGACCAAAAGCTTCACATTTTCTACACGCCAGGCCATCCGCAACATCAATGTCATTTGGCCATGAAAAACATTTCTGTTCGCAACAGTAGTTGAGTCGACTCTCCATGTTGCTGTGGTGAAGGTGCGCGATGAAATGATGCTGCAGTCATTGAGAGTGCACCTTAAATAAACTCAGTGGAGGGGGAAAGGTCAAGGCCATCCAAACGGAGTTTTAAAAAAGATAACTAGTCGTCCTCCTCCTCCTCGTCCGTTGTACTTAGAGAGCTGTCAGACGAAGAGCCCCGTGCAGGTGCTCCCCAGATGAAAAACAAATCAATTTTAAAACGAAGACCAGGATCTTGCATCATCAATTCCTTTAATTTGTCACATACTAAGTCGACCTTGTGTAAGGTGTCAACAACAAGCTTCCAATTCGTTGGCTCAATATAACTTGTAGTAGAGTCTGCCTCGCTGATAACCACATCCTCCGGCCGTATTGGAGTGTAAAGATGTGTAAAGTTCTTCGGCTGTAGCTGAGGTTCAGGCTGGCTGGAAGTGGAAGGTTGAGTGTGGACCCCTGTCGCATCGAAATCCATAGTCATTCTACATTCAATGTTGGGGTTTTCGTTTAATACATACACCAATTTCTCATGCAACATATCCACTTCTGCCGAGTCTTGCAGATGAACATTCCAGGAAAATGGCCATTCTTCATCCGTAGTGGAGTCAACTCGAGAAAGAGTGCTGTCCGCCATGATAGCTAAGCAAGGAATGATGTGAGCTACAGACTGTGGTAACAGTATTGAAAAGTAGAGGGGGTAAACCAAAAGTACGTGGAGGGGGTATTTTCAAGGTCATTTAATTTGGGTTTTAAAAAAAGGAAATAGTGGAGGGGGAATTCTCAAGGTCATCCAATTTAGGTTTTAAAAAAAAGGAATGAAGCTTACTCCTCTTCAGCCTCGTTGTCCCCTGCATCTTCATCAGCCTCATCTTCATCGACGTCAGACTCGCCGTAAGGATAGATCGGGGACATGGGCGAATATTGTGGAGATTGTTGACCGTTGTTGTCGTCCCCTTGCATTCTAACTTGGGACCAATCATAATTTAAATTCATTTGTATTATGATCCCAGGGTTGTCCCGCAGTATTTCCTTCATACGTTCGCAAATTGACTCCAAATAGTGTACACTATCGATCGACAGTGTCCAACCCGTACTTGTACCGACATCAGTAGTGGAGTCAGCTTGGCTGATGGTGTTGTTGTCTGCCATGGTTGCTTGTCGGACAAGGAATGACGGTTGATGTGATGCTCATGCAGGAACATGGTGAAGTGGTGGGGGGTGTGGTGGAGTAGTGGGGGAATTTTCAAGGTCATCCAAACGGAGTTTTAAAAAAAAGGAAAACTTACAAAGTAACATTGAAACTTTCCAATTGATGGTGGCGAGCGTTTTCTTCTGCAACCTTGCCGACACATGTGACTATGCCGTACAGTATGAAAAGTACAACCATAATAAGGCCGAACAATAAAAGATAGCCGTTGACTATCATGATATTTTCTGAGTGGATCTGTTTTCTTCTTATCGCCCTCTCCTGCATCCTCTTCTCCAACTCGTGGACGAAGTCACAACATGCGTGAGGACATCTTTCATCTGTTGGTAGGTTTGCCATTGTTGATGTTGTCGGTGTGGCTGTTGAAGATGGAATGAGGTTTCCAATTGCGATGTGCCATGTACACCAATAGTCAAGTGGTGGGGGTAACAAAGCAGTGGAGGGGGAAGTTTCAAGGTCATCCAAATTGTGTTTTAAAAAAACCTATCTTGTTACTGAGCTTATATGTCAGTAACAAGATAGGTGTTTTTGCTCTTTTACTTCTTTAATATAATGAAAAAATATACATATTCTACAATGGTTAGGACAAGAAATACAACTGCTAGTCAGCTGAAGTAGTCCAAGTTGTCTGGCTCGGTCTTCATGGACGCTGGTGAGGAAGCCGTCGAGGAGTGTCCAGGCTCTTCCTTTGACTGCCGGGTGTTCCGTATATTGCAAGCGTAAACTTGCACATTTATACGGTAGCCTCGTGCCACCATCAGCTGCAACTCCTTGTATAAGTCGTTTAGCTCCTGCTGAGTCTTGATGCTCACCTCCTCGTAACTTGCGCAACTAACGTTCAGAGACATCTTGATGTTGCTAGGTTGGCTGCTGGAGTAGAAATGAAGCCGAGGCACAGCGCTTGGAGGTACATGAAAAAGTGGTGGGGGTAATAGTGGTGGGGGTATAGAAAATCCAATTAAACAGTTCTAAACTTTTTCCATCGATACAATGGAATGGAACAAATAGCGCAGGTGTCCTTGTAATTTTCAAATCGAAACAGTGGCGCTAGAAATCCGAATTGTTTTATACCACCATCCTGTACGAATCGCCGAAGGTCTCTGACGGCGGCCTCGCCACAAGGCCTACAAAACTTTTCCCCGTCGTGGAACTTATACCAGGAGTATTCCGAATACCCTGTATTTTCCCTCCTGTAGCGTTTGACATCTTCTTTTATTGTTAGTGGGATATTGTCTTGTAAACATGTTGGGAACAAGTCCTTGTGAGTTATAACTCGTTGTATGCAAAGCTCGTACAAGGTGCTCATCGTTTGCTAGTTGGCAACAGACTGACCGTTTTTCGCATCCAAGCAGGTTTGAATCCTAGTGCGGTAGTGGGGGTAATTACAGTAGTGGGGGTAATTGTGAAATGCAAAGGTCAAAGGTCAAGGTCACCCGCGAAGTTTAAAAAAAATGCAACATATCAATACGTGAAGTCTGTCACATATTGATATGTTGCATTTTTTGTTTTTTTTATTTTTTTTTGTCTTTTATGATTCGTTTATTTATAAAACATTACAACAACATATGTACAACATTAAAACTTAAATCTAACACTGCTGCTTGTCAGCGATGTGGATGGTCAACTCTGTAGAATTGCTACCCGTGCAGCCGTGGGACACCAGGTATAGACACCCGGGTTGAATAGAGCGAAGATCCTCGTTTTGTAGAAGATGGACGAATCTCTTGGGCAGGTACACCTGGAACTTTGGTTCATCCCCCGGAGTAAACGGTGCCTCGCTGAGACTGCAGCAGATGGCCTCCCCAACTGTAGTCTCCATCTTCTTCATAGCATGGATTATGTAGTGCTTCTCGTCTTTTAGTTCCGAGCACTTCTTTACAGGTAATATTGTTGACTTGGAGTGAGCATTGAACTGCTCGACCAAAGTCTGAAGGAACTGGTGAGATGCCATGGTCAGGTTACAGATCGTCTTCTTGCTCGGAGATGTTGTCGTCTCGGAATCTCGAGTAATACTCATGCCAGGTCCCTGTCTGCTCCCCACTTATATACTCTCCGTTACCCCCACCACTCCCCAATTCCCCACTTTGAAGGTAAGAGGCGAGTTTATAGGCATTTTTCAAAGCGCAATGTCTATCTTTATCATGTTCTGGGCTTTTTGTACAAATACATATGGTTTCCAGCATGTATTGATAATTCTTATCCAATTCCACATCATTAACCGGAACATGAGTAAATCCTTCGATCCATCTTTTCTTTTCCAGCCCCTTTGTGTAAATATTGGTAAACTTGTCTGAAAAGTGATGCATAATGTGATACAAGTCCGTGTAACTTGTAAAACCATCATACCAATCGATATGATGGAAGTGTTTTGAAATCCATCTGTTGGTAGTAGCGGCTTTACTAGTTAAAGACGAATAAGAACATGGTGGTTTAAATAAAAACGAATAAGGAACACTTGTATTCATGTCCAAAAACACAAGTTCTTTTATAATGAATCTATCATCATTACCACGAAACGCTTGAAACTCAATAATACCAGGCTTGGACTTTACTTGTTGTTCTTCTCCCTTGTCCATTTTGAAGGTCACACGTCTGCTCATTACGAAGTCAGGAGGTCAACTGATTTCCACACCACGGTAGGTACTACTTTTATACCAGGCCGTACAGTTGTTGGTGCGTTGGTGTATATTTAACGTGGGCACCGTCCCCAATAGGCCTAACCCCACAAAATGTTGGTTATTGTTTTAAAAACTAACCATTGTCATTTAAGTTTCCATCTTTATATTTTCCTTATTTTCATTTTCATCACTAACACTTGATTCTTCTCCTCCATCTTCCTCTTCTTCCTGTTTTACTGATTTCTTATGTAGTTGAGCGTACTTTTCCAATTGTCTCCACATCTGTACTTCATGAGGAACTCTATTAAATATAGAAGTATCCACAGGTCCGTATAATATAGGTGCGTCCGGTTGTTTGTCCAATGTGTCTTCCAGATAATCTTTAATAATCGAACTTGAAAACACCAGTTGTCTCAAGTATCTTGTTATAGGTTCAGTAGCACAAGTTAAAATGAAAAACTCCTCTCGATTAAGTTGAATTTTGTTATCATGTCTTGTTGTGTCTCTAAACCGTAGCTGATGATCACCACGTTGTTTAATGATATCAATTTCCACATTTGAATCCAAAAGTCCTACTCTTGTCTTTCTTCCAAACATGTTACTACTTAAATAGCATTCTAGTAGATGCAAATGTTTCATAAACGATTCCCAAGCACTGTCCGTAAACAAAATCATTTTGGGTCCATGAGTTAAAATTACAGTAGGGGAATAATCTGTAGATTTCATAACACCGATTAAAACACTTTTATCCAAACTGGAAGAGATTGGGTAAAATATTCGCAAAAATACCTCACTCAATATGTTTGGAGAAATATTATCTTCAATATCCCTTTTTCTCTTTTGTATAGTCTTTCTTCTTTTACCTTTTTCTTCAACATTATTACTGGCGTGAAGTTGTCCGCAAACGTTTTGTTCACCTCCTTCCTGGTGACCTTGAGGATCTAAAAACTCAGATATCTCCTTCTCAATTTCTACCACATTTTCAGGTGTACCACTAGGAGAAGCCATATTGAATACGATGCTACCCATACAACAGTAGGCAACAAACTGATGAGGAGCGGTCTGTACGCTCTGCTTTTATACTCGCGGAATGAAACAAAACCGGTTCTTACAATACATTTTTAACAATTCCAGTTAAAGGTGTGTATGTTACGATTTTATCATGTAGAATTAAACAGTATGCAGTTGTATTAGCCGGTATAGCATCGTTGAATTCCATTTCTATTTTTATATCCACACTTGAAGACTTTACTGATTCATTTTGTTTAGAACAATCGATTACAACTATTGGGTAGGCATCGAAATATTTGTCAGGTGGTAATAAAGGTGTATTTGTTTTACCGTAATATGAACTTTGGAATCTCGCGTACATATCGTACAATATACTGTATTTCTTCTTAGTGAATGACACATTTAAATTGTCGTATGGAAAGAATTGTGAATTTAAATAAACTTTAATATTTTTCAAGTCACAATGATCAAATTGTCCTGCATGTTTAGTAATGGCGTCTCTTCTACCTGTTTGTAAACCAAATATAATATACCTGGCTCGTTCTACATAATTCGATGTTTTAACAGTCCAAGTGTGTCGATCCGTAGTAGGTAAACTGGGATGCTCATGAAATTCCCAACTTCTAAATGGAATAACAATATCACGATCGGCTTTTAATTTTCTTAAAAGTAGCATTCTATGCTCGTCAGCCAATTTAACATGTGGAACTCTCCATACAATTTTGTCTAATTTTAATTTCCATTCTAAAGTCGCATCTGTAGTAGCATCTGCAGCTTTAATAATGTCTTTATCGTTAGAAGATCTCAACAAAACTAATTCTTGTTTAACGTTTAATATTATTTTCCTATAATCTTCAGCAAAACCAAGCAGCAAACGTAATGGAATATGAAAATCAAAATATCCATTTGGATTTGGAGTGATCGTGTCAATCGTAGGTAATACCCATCCGGCAGGTTTAAGTAAATTGGTTTCATTGGGTGTTATAGATGTTAATCCTTTTAAAGTTGTCGTAATACCTACTTTTTTAGTGGAATCAACTGTTACACCTGATATTTCATATCTAATTTCATCAAATAGGAAAGCCATAGGATTATTTATAAATGGAACTGTTGTACCAACAGTAGTACCGTCCTTTTTAGTAACTTGTCCTTCAATATACAAGTAACTTTCACATGGTAGTGTGTAAATGTCTTGATTTTGTATGGGAATACGAATTTCATCGTTATTGTTTAATTTCGATGAAGTGTAAGGGTTGTGGGTGTGATATTCTTTTTCCCATAGGGTTTCGTCGAATGTTGGACCCTGCGCTATATCCAGTATATCCATACTCGGTTAATTTTAATCCAATTCTCTCTAAGAAACGAATGTTCTCGCGTGTTAACTCCTCCACAGCTGAAGAGCTACTAATGCGGTTTCCCGTAGGTTGTTCGCTTTTAAATGTTAAACCCATGGTTTTGTATTAAAGTGTCGATTTTAAATGTAATCTAATCGTAATAGGCTCTTCTCTGAAGTCTACCAAGTTACCGTCTTGATCCAATACGCTCAACACGATGTCTGAAATGAAAGTGGTGTTCAACGGTAGATATACCAGGTTTTGTGGCTTTTCAACAATTTTAAATCCAGGTGGTACACTTGGGTAAAAAGTATGTATGATGTGGGTGTTAGCCCCATCCCTGTAAGCACCTTGTATAATGTTACAAGTTATGTCTATACTATTGACTTTTAATATTGTTACTGTTTTCTTACCGGAATGTGTTACATCTGGTTCTAAAACAGGCTCATCGTTGGAAAATCCTAATAAATCACCAATTGAGTTTGGTTGAGTGAAATCTATATAATATTTGGAAGTAATTTCAGCTTTCATCGTATTATTATTACCTTTTAATGTTATATTGTCTTTTCCCATTTTAGTTTGCAAAAATTCATTTATATGATCAATTTCATAAGAACCTGTGGGTAACCTGCACTCTTGTAAGTCTGTAAATTTTCCACTGGCATCCTTTCCCTTATAATAATGCAATACGTTATTTTTACCTTCCGTAACATTGGGGATAGAGTTGTAAGTTGTAAAATCCAATAGTGCCGCCTCCCAAAACCTTCCTTTTTGCAAGCGTAACGCTGGAAAAAGGATACTTCGTAAAGTGGAAGATTTTCCTGTTAATGATACCGTATAGGAAGACATCTCAATAGTGACTGATACTTTTAGCTAGAAATTCCAAACATAAATGGCCGCATATTGAAGTATTATCAGGTTGTTCTCTTTTATAGTTATAATATATGTTTTTAGCAGATTTAAAGTAATTTTGAAGTTCTTTTGGTGGTGGCAAATTACCGAAACTATCAAAATAATATACATTGTTATTTAGTTTCTTATAACAAACCCAATGGGTGCCAGGCCCTTCAGTATTATCCAAATTTACAATTCCAGTCTCATTTTGCCACATTTTCTTTGGTAAACTGTCTTTCATAAACACACCGCGGAAAAATGGTATTTTTAAACAGGAAATATATTTAAATAATTCAATATTGGTTAATGCTTTATGTGGTATGACCAATTGATTTCTTTCATTTAATATGCACGATAAGGTCTTAGGTAAAGACCTGCCCCGTTTTTTACCATTGACCACACGGTGGGCTTCTTCCTGCCTTTTCTTGTAGATCGTCGTCTTCTTTTTATATTTCCTCCATGTTTTCTTGTGGTTGACCTCCTTTTTACTCTCCTTCTCCTCCTTCTTCCACCTCCTACTGCTGTTTTAGCCTTCATACCTGCTGTTACTGCTAAAGCTGCTGCTTTTTCTGCTATGCTAGCGTCACTTGATTTTACTCGTTGCCAAGCTATGTCCGCAAGCTTTTTGTCAGCTATTGATCTATTTTTTGAATCGGCAAACGTGGAATATGCGATATCGTGTTCTTTACAAGCCTGATCTAACTTATTTATGCCAGGATCGCCTCTTTCCAGTCGTTTTTTCAATTTAGTTCCTGGTCCGCAATACTGATAACCTCCCGGTATATGAAATTCGTATGGTAATGCGTCTATTGCTCTATTTACTATGGATCCTACTGGAATTCGTTTTAAAGCTTTACTTAACAGAGAAACCGCTGTGGACGTGATCCCACCTCCTCTCCTTACAGTGTCTCTATATGGACTGATGTACTGGAACGTCATTATTGTCCTTTTATAATCGCAATGTACAACTTATGTGTTACCTCTATGACAAGTTGGACATAAATGAAGTCGTTTATTGTGTTCTTTTATTAAATATCAAAATCACCCCAATCCGATGATCTAAACTTTTTTGTATGAGGGTTGATAAAATAGTTTTGAACAATTTCCCGTTTAATCCAAGTACCTCTCTCAGATTCCAACAAAGGAGTACGACCTGAACGAATACCAATAAGATTGTATACATCAAATAATGCATTTCCTAAAACTTTTACAAGAAAATTAACAGTGACAGCATTATCCACATGTTCAGGGTCTTTAAGGTCTGTTATACGTTTATTATTACAAGTATACACTTTGCTATCCATTTGTGATAATGTGATAGCCTGTCCTACAGTTGCAGCATCATTTGCTTCTCTTCCTTGCGCCATGTTTGTTAATTTTTTATTACTACATATAAAAAACGCATGGTAATTATTTGGATCTAGATGTACTGTTTGTCCTAAGGCAGCCGCGTCTCTATCTGCATGACCCCATGACACATTTGATAACCTTCCATGCCTGCAATCCCAATAAGCGTTTTTGTATGTCAATAAATGAAATTTTTCATTACCTTGAATAAAGTCATCCCCTTGCTTTGATAATACTTCATCTCGTTTTGCAAATCCAGTTGTTTCTTGTTTTAAAGTCTCTTTCATTTGACCCACTGTTGCACCATCAGATGGTGCTGAACCATCTTTTACATTCGCCAAACAATTGCCAAGACAATCGATAACTCCCACATCACGTATGACACAATGATCTTTTATATATTTGAGATTTACAGCATCATTTTCATTTTTTGGATAACCTATATCGTTAATAACAAATTTATAAAAAGAAAATCCATCTTTTGTCTTTTCAGGTATCAAAGAATGTAAATAGCGTCTATTTACGCTGTCTTTTGCATCTTTAGGGTCATCTACGTTGGATATACGTTTATTGTTGGCACTATACGTTTTCCCATTGAATTTTAACGTATTTTTTAATTCAGATGACAAATAACCTTTGTTTATCGCATCACCGTTTTGATTTGGTTTACCAACGTTGATAATTCTATGATCTTCTGCGTCATATGTGTTATTTTGTAGTTTTAATGTTGGCGATATCTTTTCCTTTAATATTTTTAGATTTATTGCATCGTTTTCATCCGTAGGATCTTTTATGTTTTTTAACCTTTTATTACTCATATCATAATCTCCATCAGGTGTTTGTGGTAAACCAGCACTTCTTTTTAAACTATTGGCATAATATAACCCATCCGAGGAGTAACGTCCGAACTTGTCGACACTCATGGTGCAACTGAATAGTATTCTAGGGAGTAACGCATTTTTATGAGATTACCCCACGGTTTCGGAGTTCATCCACTAAAGCCACCCATTCGTTTTCCAATCCAGTATGACCCGCTTCTTTAGCTTCATGTATTAGTTTCATTCTATCCACCAATTTATTGATATTATTGTAATAAATCACATTTGTGTTATATAGTTTCTTCATTAAACCTGTACCCGTAACGGACTTACTTCTTTTTCTTCGTTCCTGAGCACTTACATCCAAAGTGGATGCCATAAATCTTCGTTTTACAGGTTTTCTTTGTGTTAACGGCATTGTTTGTCTTCTAGTTGGTATTAACTTGGATACAAATTCTTTATATTTTAAAGACTTAGATCTAAAAGGAGGCTGGTCAGGTAAATACTTTCTCCTATATGCATTTGTCTGTTCCAAAATATTTTTATATGCTTCCATATCTTTTTCTTTCACTACCGATACTGAAGGCTTATTTTCAAATAATAATTCAAATAATCCTTTTGTGCCCTTATACCTTTGATCACCAATGACAATATTATCATGTTCGTCAACGTTTAACGGGCTATTACCTATCATTAAACCGTCTTCTGTTAATCTCGCTCCATAACTATGGTAATTCTTATTAGGAATTGTTCCGAGTAACATTTTTACCATGTATTTCCTTCCTAAAGGTCCTTTGTTATGAATGTTTTCACCCAACAAGCTTATGTTTGACGGACCTTCCCTTGTCTCTTCTTCTTTTTCCTTTTCACTAGCAGTTGATACAACTTCATGTCCTCTTTTGGCTTTTACTTCATATAATTCTTTTATTCCACTATAGTCCGGTGATTCTAGCTCTCTTTCGGGTTCTCCACCGGTAAAACCACTATACGTAGAGGATTCCGGGTCTTCATCACTAAACTCTTCTGATTTTACATTTTCTCTTTCAAACTTCGTAATAGGTGCAATCGCATCTCCTTCCAATACGGGTTTAGCAAATTTTTTGTTTAATTGTTTCAAGGGTTCAGTAATAGGTTTAAAAGTAGATTCAAGGAATTTCTCCCTCTCGCTAATACCTAGTTTCAATGCTCTGTTTTTAGCCCGAATAGAATCACTAAGTGATTTTATTTCTTTTACTAATTTTTCTTGGTTAACCATGTTTGTAGCAAGACGTGTTGTACAACAATGAATGTGTTATACCGCGTTTAATGTATTAATATAAATTTATCAAATCCTATCCTGTATCGACCATTGTTTAGCGTTTGTTCCTTCATAATTGTTAGGAACCCATACTTTTCAGCCCAAGCCTTTCCACACAACTCTTTAAATCGTTCAAATGTCATATCCGCATTTACATGATCAAAATATATATGTTTTAGGTTGGTTTCGTCCTGTTTAAATACAATTAACATGTTTGCATTGTCTCTAATGAGTTGTTTAGGTATTTTGCTGTAAGTTTGGCCAATATAAATGCTATCTATGTTGTTATGTCGACCCATAGCGAAGTAATTCCTTATTGTGTTTTGGTTTTCACAAGATACATCGTCGAATATAAACACGGAGAATGGTTTAGCTTCTTGTGGCTGCATGACACTCTCGCTTGCATTAAACTTTAAATATTTAACTTCAGGCACATTAGTCAGTATCTTTTCCAATAATTGATACTTTGGTTGTTGTAGTGATTTTGAAAATACATATAGATTGTTAAATCGTAATCCTTTAGGGTTTGTAATCAAATTGAATACTACATTAGTTTTTCCACAGTTGGAAGGTCCGGTAACCAGACAACGAACGGTGTTTGGTAACAAATTGCCATGTTTCCCACTATTGAATTCTGAATTATCCACTGTGAGTTCATCTATATTATTAATAGTAAAACTCTCTTTTTGTGGTACTATCTCCATCCTTTGTAATGGTTCAACCTAAAATGATTCTCTATCGTTATATCAAATCCTTTTTAGGTATCCAAGAATCTTCCGTCTTATTAAATCCTAACCATCGTACTTTGACCTTATCTTTTTTCTGTTGCAACACCTTTTCAACTAAATATACATCGCCTACTGTTGATTTTAACATTTCATGTCCATAAAACCCTCCTTCAAGCAATTGTCCTTTATTATCTTTTAAAATATATGTCTCAGGTACTGTAGGTTGTACTTTGAATACAGTAAAAACCTCATTGGTCCAATTTGGCAGGTATCTTTTACTGAATACACCTTTATATTTACTTATTCGCACTTTATCACCCACATTAAATTTTTTAGGCTTTAGTTTTTCAACTTTTGGTTTAGTATTCGTTTTTATACGTTTTAATACAAGGTTTTCATTTTTACTAGTTACTTGGTTTGGTTTCATCCCGATAGTCCTATGAAATTTGTTATTGTAATCGTTTATAAGTTTTGGTAACATATCAATCCATATGTGCGATCCTCTGTTGGAAAACATTTTATACATTGCACTTTTTAAAGTTCTGTTGAATCTTTCGATTATTGAAGCTTTTACCTCTGAATTGGTTGAGTAATGGTTTATATTGTGTTTTTTCATTAAATTTGCAAATTCCTTATTAAAATATTCTTTTCCATCATCTGTTTGTAAATGTTTAATAGTATGTTTGTCTCTTTGTATAGCTGTTTCCATTGCTTTTGTAACACTTTTGCCACTTTTATCTTTTAGTGGTAAAGCATCTGCCATTTTTGAAAAACAGTTAATAACAGTCAATATGTATTTATATCCTTTATTTTGTTTGCTATAAGGAATCATTTCGATTAAATCCGCTTGATATAAATCATTAATTCCTTTTATCACCGTATTTCTTCGTGGAAACTTTCTTCTTGCAGGTTTATGAAGTTCGTTGACAATTTGTTGCTTCAAGTCCTTCATATTGCAGGTTTCAATGTTTGTTGTATCACATGTATAATCACAATGAATGTTGTTTTAAATATTCACATCATTTATATGGGTCAAGGTCATCCAAACTTGTGTAAAAAAATGGGGAACACGGCGTTGGACTTGCCGTGTTCCCCATTTTTTTTACGGAAGGAGAAAGGAATAAGGTCGTAGTTGTAGAAGGACGAAGAATAGGTTACTAGTTGATAGGGTTTAGAGAGTAGTGGCCAAAAGGAAGAGTGTGGATTTTGTCAGGCATAATGTATCTTTTATCATCCCGAGCTGACAACGCTTTTTTAATTTCGGTGACACTGTAGACTTGATGCTTGAAGCTTCGGATATTGTTGAATGTTGCTGATATCGTAGTATCTTCAAACAAACAAGTCTTGTAGTGGTCAAATGTCACGTGTTTTTTCAAATAAGATGTCTTCACTCCTTTTGCTTTCTTCACTGTCGGTGTGTTGTTCTCGTGGTACATCTTAAATGAATACAATTTCGCCATCAGCGCCACTATTTCTTCTAAAGGCATTCCATTTGCTTCATCTTTGAATTTTCCAATTACTTTTTTATATTTTTCATTAAAATTTGGATGGTTCTTCGGATAGTCAGAAAAATCAAAATCTTCTTTGTATGGAAAGGTCCTTAGGTCTTCATACATGTCCAAAGTCTTTATCCAGTAGATAAACGCGTCCGTATCCATGTATGCGACTCCAATGTTTTCCCTTCCGTAATGTTTAACCATTTTGTTATAATGGAAATCATACATCAGGGTTTTACTTATATCCAAAATCGACATACCTATGTATAACGGACGGTCCATGACTATTGTTGTTTTCTTCATACTGACAGCGACTAGATTTTCGTTTATAATCATGGATGTTCCGAAATTTGGTTTTTGCACTAATTTTTCCAATTTTCTAGGATCACTCACTAATTTTACATTTTTATGTTTTCTTTTGTTCTCCAAGGTCTTCCCAAAGATGGCGTTGTTCATTAATTTATAGAAGTCCTTTTCAAATGCTGTTGTTGCTGCAGCTCTTCTTGTAGTGTTGGAATCAATGTATGGTTTCAACCAACAAGACTGGGTGAATTCAATTGCTCTATGAATTCTCACTATACGTAGACCCAATTCAAGAGCCTGTTGAACTACCCAGTAGTGAGCCACATAGCGATCTTTATTCTCCAAGGTCATCATCAATTTTGGCCATCTTCCAGTCGGTGAAACTTCAGTCTTGACTAGGAGAGGCAAGTCGTAGTGATGGTCATGAAGGTGCTCCGGGTATTCAAAATCACAGTCCAAAATATAGCCTTTTGGACCATCCTTTGGAATCTGTGAGATGTCTCCGATGGTGGCCGGGTCGATCCACTTGAAGTCAGCGTAGGGAAGCGGATTTGACATTGCCCAACCATAAAGGTTGTTTGCATCAAAATATCCAAGGTAGACCGATGGTTGTTGCTCGTCGAAGCCGGGGATGTACTTGTTGTTGGCTTTGACATGACGTGTTACAGCTTGTGTCAAACCGCCCCGTACACCAGATTCCATCATGAGCACCATATCAATATCCGTTAGAAGTTCCAGTCGACAGTTGGTTGACTTTAGCATAGCTTGCCATGCTAATCCTGGAGATGTGTACGAGTGTAGAGGGTCCAGTCCATAGGCGGAGAAGCAGGTGTTTCTGAATTCTTCCATCACATCGCACAGCAGAGTTACGTCCAATTTTATATAAAAGTCAGAATATTCCCCTAAGGTTTGAATGTTTAGTTGGTTCCAAACATTACATGCATGATTGTAGTCTTCAACGGAGATTTCACTTTCGTTTAATTTGCTGTTGAAGGCTTCAATCGGCGGTAGACTGGTTTCTTCAAATTTTTCTGTAGAAGTTATGTAATCGTAGGGGAACACTCCTTTCCGTAATACTAGGTCTAATTTATCTTCAGGTACAATTTTTCTGGTTTCTTTTAGGTCTTCTCTTCTTAGGTTCTCTGACAATTTGGCTAAACTAGATGCCATAAATCTGTAAGAGTCTACGAAGCGAAGTTTAATTTTACCTACTGTTTTTGAAAAGCTGATGTACTTTTCCAATGTTGTAGCAAGAACATCAATTTTACCGTCATCTCTTCCTAACTCCGGGATAATAAAGTGGGAGTCGTAGCCGCTAAGATTGTGTAAAACGACAGGAATAAAGTTTGGCAGTTTGTAATTTATATTGCATGAATTACAAGCAGCTCCTCTGTATAACCCTGTCAGGTGATCGTGATCTCTTACTTTTGGATTTTCTTCACTGAACATCTTCTTGCATAAATAGCATCTTGTCGCTAAGTTGTATTCTTCTTGTTGATTTTGGTTTAAAGGTTCCATAGGTACAATATTACCAAACAAGCGTTGAACCTTTCCAGCAATATCGTACAGTTGGTCTACAAAATACTTAGCGGCTTCTTCACCACGGTAGAGTATTGGAGTGGATGTTAAACCATAGTCTTGCAATTGGTTTTCAGACAAGGTTGATTTAACTAGTAAACAAAAACTGTTGGGCTGATGCAACTGATATTTTGTTCTTCTAGTCACTTCGCCGTCCGGCAGCTCCTGTGGTACTAACGTTGATTCAAAATCTGCATAGACCACTAGTGGAATTCGGTATTGGTGAACTGTCTTGTTAAATTGTATTGAAGCTCGGGTAGGCGGTGGAAGACTTATCTTTACTTCATAGTTCTCGTTGCAAAGTCTTTTATGTTCCAATAACCAGTCCAATCCTCCACGTCTTGAATCTTTCCAAGAAAAGCAGAAACATCTCTTGCAAACTGTAATCCTATTTACTCTTTTGGTCAATTGTTTTACAACTAACGCTTCAAAGTCTTTTATCCATACATAATGGGAAATTTCACCCTTGGTTATCAATAGCAAATCCGTATGGTTTCTTTGCTCAACCTTTACTACCCGCAAAGGATAAACGTTGTTGGAATCATCCAGACCAAAAACATTGATTGAAACGCCAGGATTTTTCTTTTCAAATTTGTCAATATCTTTTAAAGTAACTGGGTAAGTAAGACCTTGAAAGTTGTAGCGGTGTTCATTTTCGTAGTATTCTCTACCAACTCTACAAGGATTGTTTTTAACATACTTGGTTAACATTGCATACTTGAAACATTCATTACCCTCATTTTGAACATTTCTACACGAGTTAGTGTTTTGGATTTTCTTTGGTAGAGGGATAAAACTACTACCTCTTAAACCATATCCATGTTTATGAACCCTAACATCCATACCTTCGATTGATGACAAAGTCCATCCAGATCCTCTTCCTTCATGTTCTTGGAGTTTGGTTATAAGTTCCTCCAAGCATTCTTCAATAATATCATCAATGTCGGAGGTGAAGGTAAGGGTTCGGTTTTTGGTAATGAATGCTCTCAATGCTGTTTCACCATCAGTATTGTTAAACATAGCCTCTAACACCATTCCAAATTTAATAAAATTTAGCCTTTGTAATTCTTCCCTCAACGTTTGACCAACAAGTTCCTTAGCCTGGGTTATGAATGTTTCCAATTCCAATTGAACGTTATTAATTTTGAAATGTGTTACAACTCGTCCTGGCAAGGCTGTGGTGCGCAGTTGTCTTACATCTTCCAGTTCTTCTTCTTCCATATCCTCTTCTTCGGTGTCCTCTTCTTCGGTGTCCTCTTCTTCAATAGGTCTTGTAGCAGTAGATGGTCCAGCACCAGCAAATTGGATCACACTAGGTCTTCTTCTTTGCATTTGCTGTAGATAGCTGTCCCAGTAGTCCGTCTGCTTCTGGTACTCTTCCAAAAACCGGTCAATTGAGTCTAAGTCTATTTCATCCATGGTAATATCTTCTTTTCTATCTTCGTCTTCATGTAATTCTCTGTGTATGGTGAAAAGATCTTCGTCTTGAAAGATTTCCCCACAAATGTCGCAAAGAGCCATTTCAAACAGTTTGGCTTTGAATGCACACTCTGTGAATGTCCACGCAATAATGAGCAGCGCACTCCACCGGGACCCTTTATATCCGAGGCAGATAGGTGGGGAAAGTGACGTCATATGGAAACAGGTTATCACTCATGTGCTAAATTTAGCCTTTACACAACCGTTTGTAATACATTTATCAGTAGGCTTGATAAATTGATGATATTTGGTCTAGATTCAATAATTTGTACAAGTTTTTTCAAAGATGTCTGTTTGAGCAAGTTTATGTAGGTCAAGGTCATTTGGAATTATTATTTTGAGCGGGGGATAGAGCACTAAGCAGCATCATTTACTACAAAGTGCTCTATCCCCCGCTCACATTCTTTTTTAACTTTTTGTTTAAACTTTTTACAAGGGTGAAACATCACCATCAGAGTCGGAATCATCCTCATCACGGAATAGGCAGCGATGACAATACATAATTCTTCTGGCAACTAACATCCTATCCATTGGACGATGGGGAGTGTCTTGTTCTTGTTCTTCTTCTTCTTCGATTTCCAATTGGAATTCCATTTCCGACTCAGATGACGACTCTAATGTTTCGTAGGCGTGCAAGTCCACCTCATTGTCCGTTGAACCAGCTTCGTCAGAGTCCGTTTCAATATCCATTATCTCTTCCTCCTCCTCTTCTTGATCAACCGCAGGTAGTTGGTCCTCTACTTCTATAATTTCTAGAGGTATTACCTCCAGAATAGAGACAATTCTGTTGCGATGGAACACGGTGTTGTCAAGTGGAGCCATGGTATGGAAGTGTTGTATCCATCCAATTTGCTTACCCTTTTTATACCCCCACCAACTATACAATTTATGTGGGTCAAGGTCACGTAAAGATACCCTTTGAGCGGGGGATAGACCACTAAGCAGCATGCTAGTCCATTGCCGCAAAGTGATCTATCCCCCGCTCTATTCCGCAGACCACACTCAAGTCCAAGTCCACATCCAAGTCCACATCCATATGTTACACTTTATTATTACTGCCACCAAGTAATTGTCACTCGCACATTTACTTGGTTTTGATAAAGGTACTGCACAAACTCCATATTGGTTGTTTGTTCGTTATACAAATGCATCATGAAATATGCAATCTTATCGATTGCGGCATTGTCCAACGGTTCGCAATTCACAAGTTCCAATGTGCCCTGGCTGGTCTTATCCTCTATAAGTTCCACCACTTCGTTGATGTCTTCTTCCAAGAGGATGAACTCAACACTGAAGCTCTCCATTGTTGTTGTTGATAGTGTCTAGACAAATGCTTGACTAAATACTTTATTCATCAGTCCTACATATATACCAATTTCCCCCTCTACCTTTATATAGGTCAAGGCCATCCAATAATACCCTTTGAGCGGGGGATAGACCACTAAGCAGCATGCTAGTCCATTGCCGCAAAGTGATCTATCCCCCGCTCTGTATTCCACACAAGTCCTAGTCTTTACACACACATAAGCCCCCCAGTCTTTTACACTTACTCATATACTCTGTCCTCCCTGCCAATTAAGAGTTCCCCATGTTTGCCACTATTTTCAATTAACCTTTCCAAGTCCCAAAACACAATGTCCAAATTAACCAAGTTCGCTCGTCCAATTTGAAACACACTATTCCCCCCAAAGTCACTTGCTCTCACTTGTTGTCCTGTATACTGCTTCTTCTTCCACGCTACAATCACTACCCTACCTTCTTCAACAACCATTCTTTTAACATTATCATACACCTTCTTCAACATCCCTCTACAGTTTAAATAGTTTATGGTTACATACTCCCACTCCTTACCAATGATCAGTGATCCACTCATTTTCTAGCGTTCCACTGGAAGGTTCAAAGCAGAATGAAGTCGGGATGTACAGACCCCCCTCTTTTATACCAGTTAACCGGTTGTCCTTGCTGTAAAGTGGGTCAAGGTCATCCAATGCTACCCTTTGAGCGGGAGATAGACCACTAAGCAGCATGCTAGTCCATTGCCGCAAAGTAGTCTATCCCCCGCTCTGTATTCTACACACACACACACACACACACACACACATGTCCCTGTCCAAGTCTTTCATTACATACCCAATATATATTCAGTTCCTTCATCATCACTATCACTCATCACTGCTTCCACAAACTCCACAGGATTAAAGTTAAATTGTTTCAATTGTTCTTTTAAGTTTTCAATTTGTTGGTCCTTTACTTCTAAAACACTGTGAAGGTGTGATATGTAGTCCGCTGCCTCGTTGATGCTTGCTACTCTCGGATCGCCTAACTTCAAGCTGGGAACTACACCCTGCAGCCTGTAGTACGCCATACGCCTTTCTTGCTCCTGCCGTTGACCAGGACTGAGCAAGCCTTGCCCGTCTTGGCTCACCTCCAGCAAGGTCCGTAGCATTGGAGCTTTGCAGGCGTTTGCCCGAGCAACAGTTATGCTGTGGAATGGTCGAGCAGGTCCACGAGTAGCAGGCAGGATGTTGGCAGCACGCCTTCTTGAAGAAGAAGAGGAAGCCTGAGAAGTTTTGCAGTTGGAAGCCATGTTGAAGTGAGGTATTCAGCTAAGCGATACAAAGCAGAATAACCAAACTGCACATCAATACCCGTATATATACACTTATCAGTGGTGGGGGTACTAGCTAGCCTTGGTAAAGTGGGTCAAGGCCATCCAAAAACATTACCAGAACGGGGGATAGATCACTAAGTGGCATGTTAGTCCATTGCCACAGAGTGATCTATCCCCCGCTCTGTATTTCACATTCACGCACACATTCATACATACACACAAGTCCCAGTCCAAGTCTTTACCCACACACCTATCCACTCTCATCCTCACTATCATCACTGTCCAACAGGCTTTCACACTTCTTAATCAGTTTTTCCCATTTACTCCTGACATAAAGTAGCTCCCTGCGAGTATTCTCTAGCATTCTGTCCCTTTGCTCTATCACTTCGTCGTACCACTCGATGATGTTTGGTGGAGTCTGAGTTGATGCATCCGTCGTGGTTGGTTGAGATGCTCCGCTGCTCCGCAACTCCTTCCTCACAGGACCAAAGCCGGAGAATCGGACACGACTCCTTGACGAAGGCCCCGATCGGATTGGTCCAATGCTCGGGCTGGAGTTGGAGGCGACCGGGCCAGAGGTAGAGGCTGGGACGTTCATAGCAGACATGGTGGTGTTCAGCTTAACGGTGTAAAGCAGAATGAGAGGACGGTTGATCACCACTCCTATATATACCCATTTTTAGTGGTGGGGATAACACTGGGGGGGGGGGGGTTAAAAGAAATTTTGCTTAGTCTTCCCGGTCATCAGTTTTACATACCTTTAGCACACCCATTATTTTGGTTTCTTCAATAACTTTACACACCTCAAACACCCAAGCAAACAGCTCATCTATGTTGTTATAATTAATTTTTGTCCAGTGTTCATACTTATGAGTTTGGTTGTTTATAATACATAGATAAAATGTAGACCCGTCTTGTCTTATACAATACTCAACTTCCATTCTATGCTGGTTTAGCACTTCCCAAGCATTGTGTTGATCTATCAAGAAGTCACCACCTTTGTAATTGTACCGTGACATGTTTACCACGGAGCACAGAAACAGACTGAAGCAAATGAACGGCTCATACAAGCTTAGTAAGAGCGTTAGAGTGGGGGTATCACGTGATACACAACATTAGTTGTAAGGTTAGCACTTTACTTTAAACAGTAATTTATATGGGTCAAGGTCATTCAAACTTTGACAAATTTTTACCTCCAAACACTTGTAGCAAGCTACAAGTGTTTGGAGGTAAGTTTTTATTTGTTAATGATTTATTTGTAACTTAGTCTTCACCCTCAAGGACACGGTTTGAGATTGTCCCAGTGAGTTTACATCACCGCCAGGTTAAAGTATTATACAAGTCAAGTGTTTTTTTTTTTTATTACTTGACTTGTATAATACCCCTCTCCCTTACTTTAAGAGGGTTAAGACTAAATTTGGAAAAATAATTTGGAAAAAGACTTTTTAAATATTGTCCAACACAGCCTAGCAATTTTGTTTTTTTTTTTTTTGGTGGGCCCATGTCCTAGTCCATTTCCCACACGGTTTCACATCCTTTCCTTCGTATTAGATAGGCTTTAGGTATGAAAAATTCTCTTTGTACCATACGAGGTGGTACTTGCATTGTACAAAGGCGGCCTTCACCTTTTACAACGATTTCTACTTTCTTATTACCTGCTCCATATGTCTGACCAATGAAATAGTATTTTTCATCAACCTTTAGCCTTCTAATATCCCGCGGTTGCGGACCGTGGGGATGTCTGAACTTGAACGTTTTAGGCTTAATGTACAGAGTATAGGGTTTGAATTGCCGAAATTTGACTGTACTTTTGAGGTGTCGTTGGCAGCGATCCCCTTCTGCACAAGCAAGTTTCTGGCAACACAAAACCCCAAACTTACTAGACATCCAAGCGTAATCGCATTTCTTACCCTTGCCAGCAGGGGCTTTAACGCGTTTACGTTTCTGTGTTGGACTCTTTAGCGGAGTGTCTTGGAGCTTCTCTGAATTAGGCTGGCTAGAAGGGATGGGGTTGGAAGGAGGTAGAAGGGGCAAAGATTGTTCAAGCGGGATGGAGCAAACAATTTTGGGCGGGGTAGGAGAGCGTGTTAGGTCTATGGTGGGAAGATCAGGGGAGAAGATGGATTTACGGGGTGGTTTGGTTGGTGTAGGTGGCATGGGGGATATAGGTGAGGGACATTGGGATGTAGTGTATGAGAGGATTTTCCGGGTTCTGCTGTATGGGGTGATCCTCGACCTAGACGTCTCTTCAAAAGCCGCAGACTCCGATCCTGAGTCCGATAGCAGCGAGAGTGCTGGAGAGGCTACCGGGACTCGACCTGACGACTTGACGAGTTCTCCTGACGATGGCTGTGCACCAGCCTCTTCCACTGTCGCCGGCAATGGCGACAGGCTGGGCATTGAGGCGGGCTGTGGTGGCGGCGGCGGCGGTGGCGGCATCGTCAGGCAGCTCAGGATGTTCGCAGTCATCAGGTATTCCAGGATCGAAGTCGAGGATGATGAGGGTCGAGACGCGTCGGTCGAGGTTGAAGTTGATGGGTAGTTTTTTAGCTTCAGACCCATTTTACCCATTGTAATAAATGAAAAGAATAGATGTAAAGAAAGAAGTGAACGTGTAAAACAAAAGTCTCAAGAGCGAGAGAGAGTACCTGTCCGTATGGGAGCTTGGACCGGAATGAGAAGTGCGTGCAGCCGGCCGCCTTATATCCCCACCGGGGCTGCCACGCCCAGGATATTAGGGGTGGGGGTGGGGGGGGGGTTCGCACTTTTGCGGGGGGGGGTTCGCACTTTTTGCGGGGGGGGGGTTCGCACTTTTGCGGGGGGGGGGTTCGCACTTTTGCGGGGGGGGGGGGTTCGCACTTTTTGCGGGGGGGGGGGGGGGGTTCGCACTTTTTGCGGGGGGGGGGTTCGCACTTTTAAAAAAAAAATAAGCCCCACTTGAGGCATTTATGTTACCATAGCTGAAGCCTCCAAGGGACCCAACTATAACAACTCCAAACTTGTGGGTTACAAATACCTAACTGTTATAATTTTTTTTTAACAGACATTAATGTATTAACTGTGTTAATAAGACCTGACTGTTAACACTTTGAAAGATTTTACATATTTAGGTCAAGGTCACAAAAAAACTTTAAAAAAATTAAGCCCCACACCCCCCTTTGGGGGTGTGAGGCACTTGGGTTGTCATCGCTGTAGCCTCCGAAGAGACCCAACTATGACAACAAGGCAACATCCAATGTCGTGTACCCTTCGCCACGCAAGACTTGTAAACATTTACTGCATTGTCTTTTCAGTAGTTAACAAAGATTCATTTACATAATTTTGTGTTTCCAGAAGGAAACAACCTGAGGACACCCTAGTGGCTTACGTCCTCGTCCGAGTGCAGAGGCCGCCGCAACCTTTTGCATGCCAGCGTACAAACGGACATGCTCCCAAATGCCATCCGCAACCTTTTGCATGCCTGGCAGGAGCCTACCGATAATTAAAATAGGCTTTACACGGGGGCCTACTCCCGTAACCTATCTTTAATATTTTTCATTTAAAATGCATTGAATTTTTACAAGTCTTTGTAGGTCAAGGCCACACGGACATTAAAAAATTTCGGCCCCCGTACATCCATGGCGAACCACGAATGTTCGGGGGCCTTGGGGACTAAAAACACAAATAGCTAACAAAGATTCATTTACATAATTTTGAGTTTCCAGAAGGGAAACATACTGAGGACACCCTAATGGCTTACGTCCTCGGTCCGAGTGCAGAGGCCGCCACAACCTTTTGCTTGCCAGCTTACAAACGGACATGCTCCCCAAATGCCATCCGCAACCTTTTGCATGCCTGGCAAGGAGCCTACCAATTATTAAAAGTGGCTTTACACGGGGGCCTACTCCCGTTCCCTGACTTTACAATTTACTTTGAGCATTGAAAAAGCTCAAGGGGGGATTGCTAAAACAAGCGTATACACTTTAGAAACATATAACACACTTACAACACACAATTGAGCTCAACGTAGTCAATGCTGGAACAAGCACATACACATTAAACACATATAACAAACAAGACACAAAGGATAAAAGACACAGGAGACATAGGGTACAAGTAAAACACTCTCATATAAAACAATTCGCAATACCCAAACGCAAGCGCAATATCTTACAACTAATACAAGTCTTAAAGTTAGAGTAGACTTCGCTAAACACTGAAGGCGCCATTCAATGTTTAGTGATGCCTATGGCGGTCCGTCCCGGTCGTTCACGTTCAACGCGCGGGAGCGGACTGCGAGCCGGCTCTGGCCGGACCCCCTTATATCCCCACCGGGGCTGCCACTCCCAGGATATCAGGGGTGGGGGAGGGGGTGGGGGTGGGGGTGGGGGGGGGGTTCGCACTTTTTGTCGGGGGGGGGGGTTCGCACTTTTTGTCGGGGGGGGGGGGGGTTCGCACTTTTTGTCGGGGGGGGGGGGGGGGTTCGCACTTTTTGTCGGGGGGGGGGGGGTTCGCACTTTTTGTCGGGGGGGGGGGGGGTCAGGTAAGTTAAGTGGGTCAAGGTCACCCACAACACTTGTACTCTAAGTGTTGGCTATACCCCCACCACAACTGGGTCCCTAGGCTGCACAACACCGCTTCGCCAGTATGTCTCCGGCTTCCATGCGGTGCGTCTCGCTGTTCTCTAGCTCTCTATATGTAAGTAATTTTACAAGTTCTGAATGTAGGTCACTACACTTTAACTCTGGGACGATATCGACTTGTAGTATTTCAGTGTTTTGACTCAAGGTCATCACACTTTAACTCTAGCACATCGGTTATCGTACCAGAGGTGCTCAATAACCTAACTTGTAATGTTTAGGGTGGCGTTTGCACGCCACGTGGTATCGCCATGAGTGTCCAGTCCAAGTTTTAAGTTAAATTAATTTTACTGTAATCTTTTCCATTTCCGCTTCGTTTTGCCAAAGTATAAGGTGTCGCTTAATAAAGTGGTATTTCTCTAAAGTTATAGGAGATTGCAGGGATACAATTAGTTTATTTAGGAGACTCTTCATCTTGGAGTTTAACACAATTTCCACTTTGACTTTGCTTCCTCGGCTCTCACAGCCTAAGCTGTACAGAAATGTTTCTTCTAGTGCCAACTCGGGCCAAGAGAACAGTGTGTTGACTGTAGGACAGCTCATGGTAAAGTGATGCGATACTCCAGCGTACCACCTCACCTTCCCCCACCACTGTGACCTTCCCCCACTCCTGCTGTTTCCCCCACCTCTTTTCCCTTGACTCATGCGCTACAAGCAGTCTCTCAGTATTGTGCGGACTTTTGTGAGGTGAAGCCATGTCGCAGGACACTTTAGGTAAGAAACTTAGCCGTGTTAAGACTTTATTAGTTGCTCACTGTCCACCACTCAAAGTTAAGAGAGTTTCAACTTTAGCTAAGTGGCGCAAACTGTTGCGCGGACACCCTAAGTTTTATACCAAACAGACTAATGTCAGTTTTACTGATGAAGATTTGTTTAATATATTGGATGAAATGACTTTTCCTTGCAAAATTCAGTTAGTTACTCCCATTCCTGACAGTTTAGAGTCTTAGTCTCTCAAGCCAATATACCTAGCGTACACAGAGCCTGACAGTCAGTCACTCGGTGGCTGTCGTGGGGTGCGCATCGGTGTCGGCGCTCCGTTGTTAGGTTTTCAAGGTCACAGTAATATCAAATTGTTGGTGTTGTGCTGGTTCAAGGTCACCTGAGGGATAACCGATTGCCCATTTAGGCAGGGTCATGTCAGAAACTCGAGTTTAACTTGGCACTTTTGCCGTTTCTCGTCGAAAATTCGCTCCAAGTGGTCAAGGTCACGGGGACTCTGACTGAAACTCGGAGCGTAGTGCGAGAAACGGCAAAAGTGCCAAAAAATTTTAAGTTTCGGCGTGACCTTGACCTCAGTGGCGTCGGTGACGTCATTTTGATGACGTAAGGGGTGATGACGTCATCAGCACGTCATTTCTGTGACGTCATGGGTGTGACGTCATAGAAATGACGTCATTGGTGATGACGTCATCGATGATGCAATCGATGACGTCATCGATGACGTCATCGGTGAGGTCATTGACCTCGATGACGTCATCCCTCAGGTGACCTTGAACTGAGCCAGCACCAACAATTTGACACTACTCAATTTCCTTGTTTAAAATATTAATTAATAGAATTCTGTGACAAAGCAATCGTGCAGATAAGACATGGAAAATTCGAGGTTGCTTTATAATTTTTTATTCTTAAATGTAACTCTAGCTTCCAATAAAGCTTAGGCTCTACGCTACACAAAATGGCTAACTTAACAAAAGGTTTGTTTTTGATTCTTTAGATTTAGTTATCCACTTCGGAAACTAAAGATTGATCTTTTGTTCAAAGGATTTTTACTCAAGGTAAATAGGCAAGTAAATGTTTTTATTGCAATGTTGCAATCACAAAATTGCACTGGCAGGTTTAAAATATAAAAAAACCGTTTCCAGGGTTTCCAAAATCTGATCCAAAATGTGATTTGGCTTTTTTTGGGAGGGCACTTTAGAATGGAATAACATATTATTTGGCTCTTTCATGTAAGTGAACATGATCAAAGATATCAACAAAAAGCTGTGACTGCGTGGCTGTTTTTTAGTTGAAATTTTGGTTTTACATGAACTAGTGCACGTGTTGCTCGACATCGAGCAATTTATTTTGATATAATACAAAAACTACATTCAGTGCTAAATCAATGAAATCCGACCAATCCAATATTGTGAACATCAGTGATCATCACAAACTACAGCTGTACGTTAACAGATGTTTGAAATCCTTAAACCAGTCTCAATGTTATTCTAATGGGGAAATTTCAAATTTAATTTGTAGATAGCGCCCTTATTTTAAGTCCGATTCTCATCAAATTTTGGCGGAAACAACTACAGACCAAGTCCTATCCAACGACACCAAAAACTTGAAAATCAGTAGGAGGAGTTCTCAAGACAAAAGCCCCTTAGCGTATTAAATAAGTAAAGATTATACTTAAATTAATTATTTTATATCGTTTCATAGTAGTTTTAGCTATGGTTTCTTCAAACTGTAGCCATATGGTCCAATTTTATATTTTTTTCAACTTCAATAAGATAGTTTTTCATTTTAAAAATCGAGATTTTCGTCCTAAAACGATGTAAAAGTTTTGATATTATAATTGGGTATATTCAGAAACGTAAAATGTTTCTACATAACATGCATACAATAATCATTACATAATTTTAATCAATCACCTTTAACAATAAATTCATCAATTTTATTTCATATTTGAACCATACCTGTATCATAATTTATGACTTCGCACTTGAGAAACTAAATGCATAGACTATTATTTTTTAAGATTAGAAAAGAAATGCCGTAAATTCGGCCTACACTAATAATATTGTTGTATTGTGCACAGTATATTTTATTTTTAGCATACTTAATTTTTTTGTTAAACTATAAATAACATGGATAGGCCTACAGTACTTTAAAGTACAATATTCTGTAGACAATAATTATACATCGCACCTAGATCCCTACTAATTTATAAATAATTATTCGGGCTATCTCAAATAACGCGTATTTTCCCTTTACAACCAAATTGATATTCAAACACCGTGTCCAAATACAGTTTCTGTTTTCAGCACGGACGGCGCGGCGGCGGCGGCGGCGAGCCAGCAGGAGCCATCGACTGCAGATGGCGTACCTCGATATCTTCACCCCCATCGGCAGATAAGACGACGACGTCACGGCGAACCCGCCAATCAGTGGCGGCCAAATAATAGACCTGTATTATCATATCAGGACACGCCTAGCGTAGAAAAACGTCGATTCCCTGTAAAAACAGGTGTGTAATTACGTGACCCTATCATCAGGTGCAATTATACCGCTCGTTAATTGCCAACGATACCACCTTTAATTTACTCCCTATCTGATTCCATTTGGGAATTTCATATTTTTACCGGCTCATTTTCTCCTGAATCACGGCGTCTAATGCGGCCCCTACTTTTGTTTTGTTTTTAGACTGCGGCGTACAAGTCGTTGATGTTTGACTCGCCACGTCTCGTTGGTCCTCCGGGCCGCATATTGTCTTGAAGCTTATGGCTGTTGATGATTATCAGAATAAGGTGTTGGTACTTGTAGGAATCTTGAGAAAGATTGTTTTAGATTATTGTTTGAAAAACTTAAGTTATATTAATATAAGAACATGTAAACTTTAAAGTATCCACAGAAAACAGTGGGACCTAAAGACTACAGAACAAGTCAACTTTACTTGTAAGTTTTCAGTTCAAAAGATTTAATTTTCATGATTTTATTGTAAACATCAATAAACTACCCAATATGAGATACAACAATACAAATAAGTTACGGTCGGCGTATTTTGAAAAATAAAGCTATATGTTGATAACTCATATTTACTCTATTGTTGAAATGTTATTATTACTCAAGAAAAAATTCTTAGAACTAGGCTTTTTGATGGCATAGTTTTGTACAATGAATTAAAGTACCTATATATGTCATACAAATTTTTTTGTCCTTTTCATTCTTTTAACACATAACTTTTACGTTATGCGCTAAATGCGTTATGAATTTCTTAAATATCTTATCATTAAACAGTGATAAATCGCACATTAAACAATTTAAAATCTTCGGATTTGCATAAAGTCGAGCAAAATGATATCAAAAATCTCTAAAAGTAAACGAATCAACAAAATATCAAGGTTAAAAGGTAGTAATACTCTGTCTTCAGTTACATCAGTAAACTGTTGTCACACACAAAATAGGCCTAATAAATATATTATTAAAACAATCGGCCTAAAAAGATATGTTTTCTTTGTTACTTGTGTCGTTCGCTCCACTCACTCGCCTTTTGGGATGTTTTAGTCTAAGCTAGGTGGTGCAATCTGGTATGAGTTTGTTGAAACTGTAGAACATAGATTTTACCTCCATATTTTGCCATATTTGCTTAATATATTCCATATTTATATGGCCATATACCATATTTCCATATACCATATATCATAATGGCCATATATGGAAATACATATATGGCCATATTGGTATATGGAAATATGTACCATATTTCCATATACCATATATGGAATATGGCCATATACCATATAGAAATATGGCCATATTCCATATTTAGCCATATTTTGGCTTAATTTTACTACTAAATAGCTGAACTTATTTACATCTGGACGTTATCTACAAAAATCATTTATGGAAAACTGGAAATTTAAGAAACATAAAAGACTCAAAATTGTAAAATCCATTTACAAACCGCTCACTGCGCAGCTGCAGATCTGACCACCTTTACTACACATATAAATTGTGACAAAAAGAAAACAGTCGGTCGCCGCAGAGCCGGGCGAAGGCACGGCGCCCCGTGGAGAGACGGAGAGGTCATCAGAGAACTGAGGAAAAGAAAAAACGGCGGCCTCTCTGGGGAAAATCTGGTCGGATGTCGCGCCGTTAGAGTGATCATGGAAATGTTATTAAGCCCGACCCGTGAACTCATCAGCCCTGTCCGAGGTGATGGATGTGCTTTTGTCTGTGGCCAGCACACGCGCATCGCGAACACACGCGCAAGCACACGCAAGCACGCCAGGACAATGTTATGTTATGGGGTTTTCATAAGACATATGAGTCATGTTGTGAGCCGTAAAGTATAATGCATATTTATAACACTGATTGTATTACCGATTAACGGGTTCCTTCATCTCATTTTCTACATATTAAAACTGGTAGGTCTACATTAACCATATTTTTGACATGATATTGATAACATGTTGGTAATCAATCAACAAAATCTTAAAGGGGGTTTTAGGACATTTTTATTTTTGGTTAAAAAACGTTTTAGAGCGTTTCAACATTTAAATTGTAACTTCTTCAAGTGAAGAGGGATCTCGAATAATACCATAAAACCCAATAATTTTCTGCAACTAGAACAAACTAGGCGAAAAAGATTGTAGAAAATATTTTCTGTTTGCTGTGGTTTCTTTGGTTGTACGGTTTGATTTTCGTTGATGTAATGTAAAAAAAAACAATTACCATACCTACGTCAGTAAAAAAATTGTTTCCCTGAATACCTCTTAACCATGAAAATTAAGTATTAGTATTTGTGTATCCTAAAAAATAGATTTTTGGTTGTATTTAATATCTACAAGCAAACCCCCACAAAAGATACAACCAATTATATTTACATTTTATATTAAGTTAGTTTTTTTTTTGTTCCGCAACACTAAGTTTTGTTTAGAAACTTGGAAGTTAGAAATTTCTGAGTTCAAAATTTTATGCAATATTTTCCAAATGCGCCAGTACAAGAAATTCATGTACAGTAACACCGAACTGTTTTCTTAAAACAGACTCAGGGTTTGTTTTAAAATTTCCACTGAAAAATCCTTCTGAAAAAAAAAACAAAAAAACACTTGTACTGAACCAACTAACAACAAAACAACTTTCTAATGTAAATTTATTGAAAGTATTATTAATGCAGTGCCTAACTTATGTAATCATGTTAAGAAATTTTAAAACTGTCAAACCTACAATCACAATCAATCAGTGGTTTTTTTTATAAATATAATGAGCCGATAAAAATTCCGGCCGGTTCGGAGCGAAAGGTTAGGCTATCTTAACGGGAAGAAAGTGGTTCTGTCAAAAGAAAGGGCAGAAGTGATTGACAAGGTATGTAATCTCACAAAACATGATTAGCGATCCAACAATCGCCGGCAATTAGGAGATTTCGTGCAATCGAGACCGTCAAGACCCGAGACCGTCGAGTCGATGCGGCACTGTTCACGTCTGATAAATCACCAGACGCGAAACGACCAAGATCCGTAGAAGGCAGCAGAAAGGTCAGCTCAATTAGCATTTCCTCTAGTTTACAAACATTTACCAATACAAAGCAAGCACAATTATCTTACATGTAATGTTTTTCAGCTTAATTAGATAAGCAAATTTTGTGCGGATTTAAAATAAATTTATGTTTTCTTAATAGCTTTGAGGAGTTCAGTCTTAAAAAAAATTCCCTTAAACTTTCTTTAAAATTGTCTTAATATAGGTTTCGGTGATTTCTCAACTTTTATGTGAATAGGGTTGGATTTACATTGGATATAACATATAGAGTGTTATAACACACAGAAGAATTAATTACTTCTTTACGGACTTCTCATTAGACAAGTATAGAAATATATGATTATCATCTATCTATGATTATACTACGAACAAAAGAAGTCCATATAATACTATCCGCTTGTAGTTAAAAATAGGCCTATTCGTGTTTTAATACAACATTTGGATCTCATATAATTATTCTTATATTGAGATTATCCGCTCAAAATGAGCTGCTTTTGCAAACGAAATCACAATGGAGTTTTAACCGTTTCATTAATATTGAACAGGTTAAAAAAAGAATTGCGATCTTTTCTTTGTTTAGATTGTATGTTTTAAACATCATTAGTAAACAAAAAGGGCCACCTTCAAACTCATATGTCAGTATACCCCCTATAAATCTTTAAACTTCATGTGTTTCCGTTTTATTCTCCTTTATTTTTGAATAAAATTGTTACTGAATTGTTTAGTCCTTTTATTAACAAAACAAGTTTTCAGACATTGGTATCGTAATATCAAAAATAAAAAGTTCTAATAAACTACGCTTCAAGAAGTTGATTTTTTAAATTTGTTTTGTTTACATTGTGTGTCGGAGTGGATCTCGGTGTATGCGGTGGATGTGGCGGCGGCGGTGGCAACGACCTTGTCCATATATAAGTTCAAGGCCTGGACTGGACTGGGCTTCTCATCAATAAACATAGGGCTGAGCCGCGGTCGGAGGCTCATGCTAATAACTAATCAACCGGCGAGCCTCTGTGGCGATCGCGCCGCCATGACGGTACGCCGGTCCGCGTACTGTGCTGGCCTCAGCTTTCCGCTGGCCAACCGTGGAGGTTTGAACGTGAAACTAGCTACCATTTGTTGCCGGTCTACTAATTGAATACTTAGTCTTTAGTAAAGGATCGGAGTGTCTCAGCACCGAAGCTGAAAAAAAATCATTCACAGGCTCATATCCGGCCCGAAGGACCAGATTGCATGAAACTCAAAAATTGTTAATGCTACTAAAATAAATCACAGTAATAGAAACACTAGAGTTAACGCCATCGACCATAGTTAATAAAATCGAAAACAATATGTGGAATAACACTCAATAAAAAATATTGAACAATTCACAACTTGTAGTCTACAGACTCATCAAACAAAGCATATAACGTTTAATGTAAATTTGTAAATTAAATTAGAAGTATGATTTCTATAAATGATTTTAATGTTGGGGATTTGTCTATAATCAAATGGCTATAATATACAGCCAAAGAAGAAACGACTGTATTATATTTGTGTTGATACAATGTATCACATCCAATAACTATACTCTTTATTGGTCTATTAGTCCACTTCTAAATGTTCTTAGTTAGTGGTTGGCCTATATAGTGTGATACTGAAGAAATCTAATGCATCGTATTCATGATAACATATGAGCAAAACTTAAGTTTAAAATTATACACTTATAAGGCATAAAATATCTTGATTCATTGCGGTTTCTGAGAAATATAAATTAAATACATCTAATATTGACGTAGCCTACTTTTTGGATAGTTAAAAATAGTGAACCGTATAAATACTCACAGTATTTTAATTTACTTAGAGGGAGTTTTTAATAAAAACTTTAACGTTTTAATTTTGGAGTCAAGTGCAACATCTTAACAGCTACTTCCTACATTTCATAATAAAGTACCCCTAACCTTCCAAACATCAAGGATTTAACGGTCACTCCATAAATCCTATGTTCAACACCCAGAAACCAGATTTGCCTGAGGTAGCCAAGAAATCAACAACTCCGAGATGATTTATCTGGTGATCCAGATCCGTAGAGTGGCGATTGTAACTAAACTATCAGCGGGGGCGGGGCAGTAAATAATACAGTAGTTGGCAGCAGTGACTGTCGGCGGTCAAGTTGGCAGCACTGGCTGAGATACGGCCGAAATAGTGCACTAGTAGGAAGTTGTACGGAGCTCGTTATGATGTTTATATACGGTCGTACGTCTGGCGAGATGTAAAGTGGCAAACCCACGTGGTACTGCAGTGTCGGTAACATTGCGCCCCCCGTCGGTAATGCAGTATGTCGATGACTTCATCCGTAGTGTCGGTATAATATGTTGCCGACACTGTGGACAGCTGAGATTTATGACTAACATGTGCTGATGTTGAAAGAAAAATGGATAGTGATTTAGTTTAAAAACTAAATACGTTCTGTAACATTTTCATTTTGCTGTAGAGTGTTTTCTGAATTTTTAATTTTGTCATCCAGAGTAATTTTAAAAGCATCATATTAAAGTACTGCACTGCTATATGCACTCTGTAAACACAATAGGCACTCACAACTTTTTGTTCAAAATTTTTTAATGTAGTTTAGGCCTTGGAAATGCTTTTTGTGTTGTACCTAATTACATTACGTTGTAATTTACGGGGTAGTTAGTGGAAGATCAAGTGTTTCCCCATAAATGCAACAAAATCATGTATACCGCATGGAGCAAATTGACTATACATACACAATTATATAGTGTGGAAACGCGAATCGGAGGATGATAAACAAGACCGATGTTATCTGGGGATGATTTGGAGGGCAGAGGAGAGGTAACGCCCTTGCGTGAGGTAAGCCCATACCGAGTGCCGCCACCGCCACACACAGACGGGGTGACGCTACGGCAAATGCCACGGAGCCCAGGCCAGCAATTCTCGTGTTAATTGTAATTAGTGTAGGTACATCAGTATAAGTTATATACTAGTTCCAGGAATTCACATGCTTCATAGTTCATTCGTTCAGCGATGACACTTAATTCATATATGTGATCTAGTTCACCACAGTCATCACCAATTGTTCATGTTGTTAGCTAGTTTGACTTTAATTTCATACTAATTTTAAACGGAAAGTTATTTTTCCCTTTTAATGTTTGACATATATCAACATTTATAGCGCTCCACTCCTCGTAAATAAATAAAATGTAACAAGATATTCTAAAGAGCCAGATGGTGCCGTAAAAAAACAATCAAAACTCAAATATATGTCAATGTTCTTGGCTCATAAACATTGAACCCCTCCTAAAATTAAAAAAGAAACACCTTCACACGCTGCTACTTAATCGTTGTAATTAATTAAGCGAACGCGGTCATTAAGAATTCTAACAAACACTTATTTGTTATTCCGCGAACATTTCCGGCAAAAAAACCGATAGCGTTGACCACGTCGTAAATTATTCCGCGCGTAAAAATAATGTAAAACCCGAGTTTGCGGGAAACGATTTCAACACGTCGTCCGGGCTCGCGTGCGTGAAGCGCTCGTCCGGCAGGGCCTGACTCTGTAATCAACTGGGGCCGTTCGATGTAATTATCGGGGAATTAAAACCGGCGTTTAATCGGTTCCCGATTCACCCTCATTCGCTACCCGCGTCAAAATGGCGGTCGATGAGGAACGACCTGGGCGGAGGATAATAGCAGGGTCGGGTGATGGGTTTATAGCCGGGTCCGTGGATGTAGCGCGGGGGCGGGCCGGCTACCAGAACATGGAGACTATGTGGCCGTAGTAGAGTGGAGCATGGCGATAAGGAGCAAACGGGAGGGTGTATTACATGTGGTGAGGCAAAAGGATAACTCGGTAGGGGTATTAGATGTGGTAAGGAGGAGCACTGTAGATCTATTACACGTGATAGGGAGGAGTACATGGTAGACTTATTACAACTTATAGGATTAGTACTTGATCTATCACACGTGGTAAGAAGGAATACACGATAGATTGACGCATGGTAAGGTGGAGCATACTACTACGGTAGGGACTAGTGCACATGATAAGGAAGAGTAAATGATAGATCTATTACAACTGATAAGGGAGAATACACAGATCTACTACACTCGATAAGGCCTATGATAAAGAGGAGAACATGGCACATGAATTAAAACTGATAAATAAAAGTTTACTGGAACAGTTTACAACCGATAAGGAGGTAGGACTACACTTTAGATCCATTACAAATGCTAAAGAGGAGTATACACGTTTGGGACTAGTACAAGTGGATAGGGAAAAGTACATGTTAGGACTAAGCAACTGATAAGGAGTAAACTATTGATATTATCCGTGATGAGGAGTTCATAGTATATCTATTACTTGTGGTAAGGAGTACATTATAGATATATTCTACTTGTAAAGTAAGAGTATGCAATAGATCTATGCGGCAAGTGGTAAGGAGGAGTACACGGTGTATTTATTACTCTTGGTAAGGAGGAGTACATTGTATATATATTTCTCATGTAAAGTAATAGTAGCGTTAGATCTATGTGACAAGTGGTAATGGGGAGTACACGTATGTTACAAATGGTAAGGAGGAGTACATTGTAGATATATTATACATGTAAAATAAAAGTATGTGGTAGATCTATGCGGCAAGGGGTAAGGAGGAACACACGTATATTATAAATGGTAAGGAGGAGTACACTGTATATCTATTACTCTTGGTAAGGAGGAGTACATTCTGTATATATTTCACATGTAAAGTAATAGTAGTGGTCGATCTATGCGGCAGGTGGTAAGGAGGAGTACTCGTATATTACAAATGGTAAGGAGGATTACACTCTATATATTTCTCATGTAAAGTAATAGTAGCGGTAGATCTATGCGACAAGTGAGAAGGGGGAGTAAATGGTAAGGAGGAATACATTGTAGATATACATGTAAAGTAAAAAGTATGTGGTAGATCTATGCGCCAAGGGGTAAGGAGGAACACACGTATATTATAAATGGTAAGGAGGAGTACACTGTATATCTATTACTTAAGGAGGAGTACATTATGTCATAAGAGAGACATTATGGAAGAGAGATTATGTAAGGAGTAGACGGTATTCGTCATCACACAAAATTATGATGAGCGGTACATTGCAAATTTTTGGTGGAGAATTTTTACAAACCCAAATCGAGTGCAAATAGTAAATTTCATGAAAACAGAACAAACCAAATTGGCTCTGATACGAATGTCTAAAACAATTATTCCTGTTCACATGTTGGATTAAGTTATATATTTTACCTTTCTATACAAGTATAACAAATTGGCTTTACTATAAAAGGGCGTTAAATAATTTTGAAACTATGTAATAATGCAAAGATTTTTCAAATTAAATAAATTAATCAACAATAAACAATTCATTTAACCAATGTTAGTCCAAGTAGTTTTATAGATGACATATTTCAACACAAATACTTGTTATCAAATCTCCATACCAAGTTGAAAGTCTACAGTAGTACCGGCACTGTAAAATAGTCGAATTGGTAAACCAGTCAAAGTAAAGTACTGCACTAAATTATAAAATTTTAGGAGCAATAGTATGGAACTATTATAAGACTTTAAGTTATTACAATTTTCTTCTCATATCTACACCAGAGGCTTTTTTTACTAATGTTTTTAATAGGACACAAGAAATTCAGTAAACCTGCAAAGCTATAATATATTATAGTGTATACTCAAGTGCTTAAATCAGATTTAAATATCTTTTCCTACCACTGCATGGAAATAATCACATTGCCACAGCTGTAATCCTACGCAAAACAGTTCATTTCCGTTTTCCGGTCCTTTTCCGCTCTAGAGCGGTAATGGAACATTGGCGCACGCTAAATCAAGGTTATTTTAAATCTATAGGCTAATAGGTTAGAACGGTAAAGAAGGTGACGTCACAACACAGACTAGTTTCTATTGGTCAGAAACCACATGACAATCACCATAATTATTACAAATTAATTGTAGTTGCTTTGCTCTGAATCAGCTGATTTCACGGTCAGTATTTTGATAACACTAACTTCCGGTTACACATCTATGCAAGTGATTACGATTTATTACAGTTATTAAGTTAATAAAAGTTAATGAAGTTAAATTTAAAGTTGATATAATTGTGTACGTTTATTAAATACATTTAATCGGTTGTAATTATGGTGGTAGGAAAAATATTGTGTGTATTACGAGCACAAATAGTCATTGCCGCTCTTGAAATGTTTGGCCGCACTCAGCTGACGCTTCGTGCGGCCAACTACATTCTCGAGCGGCAATGACGTTATTTGCGCTCTTAATACACAAATAGCTATTTCCTTCAATGCAATTTTCCAAGATCAAGCATGGATCCCTTTATTTAAATACAACAAAATTGCAAAATTGTAACGAACTGCTGTAGCTGGAATCCATTTCCATAGCTGGTTGCGGTCTTTTCTTAAAAAACTGCAACTAATTCTCAAAGGTTTTTGCAATCAGCCGAAGTTGGCCACAAGTCTTTTAGTGGGCTTCTCCAGCCCGCAGTATCGGTCAGCCCAGATGTCCTGGCAGACATAAATAACTCCAGGGGCGAAGGGGAATCAAATTTGAACATTAAAATGTATACGTGGGTGTGTCTGTGCGAATCCTGGGGCTAGCCACCTGCCGCGCCGTGGCAAAAACTGCGCAACGGACCGCAACGGACCTGCACACCGCCCCCGATATCCCACAGGGGCGGACACCCTCGCATTATCTGGGGTTGTTATTTGTCAGATGTGGAAAGACAAATTCCACAGAAATTCCAATCAAGAGAGGTGATTAGTTTTGCCGGGTTTGTAAGGCAACGAGATATTTTACAAAAGTACAATATTTTTTGTTCAATTAAAAGATTAGATTAACATTTCATAAGGTGTGGAAATTAGTTAACCAGCGTGATTTTTATAGTACTGACATAGGACAACAATATTTAGTATTATAATTACTTGAATTTCATAGTCTATGTCACAAAAAGGCCATTTCGTTAGGTAATTCATGACAGAATTTTACGTTATGGGTCTTTAGTAGATTAGTTATATAATTTAGAACCTTGGATAAAATTAATATGAAAACACGAAAATAAAATAAGTGTCATTTGACCTTAAATTTATGAAAAACAAAAGAGCCCAGAGATATCCCATGAAAATTAAATCCCAGGGTATACTAGATGATAATTAATTGTTTACAGAATTTCTTACCACTGAGTTTTAGAACCTTACCCTACAAAGCTGGACAAAGACATATTTTTGTGATAGGCGACTGATTAGGTCGCCATTTCAATTAAGGTATTTAATAAGCTCTCCATGAGGTATTCCAAAGGTAATCATCATATTGTTCATAAAAAATCAGTAAGCGCAGCGCACCTCCTATGGCACCCACGTAAATCCAGAAATATTTTAGCTGATTGGGTATTTAAGTATGAAAATTACCAAAATTATTATTTTATTGTGATATACTTGATTTAATATTTTTTACTCTCATTGGATCAAAACAATATGAATTATGAATCTGTTCCTGTTGGCCTAGATTTTACACACTCATCATGCCAATAGGGACTATCCTATTGGGAGATCTAAATAGAGAAGGGAAAGGGATTTTAATATTGTATTCCTTACTGCAATTTTTTATTTAAAAAGTTCATTAATTATTATAGCTAGTACATTCTCTGTTACTTCTTAACCCTGTTTTATTACCCATCGGCCACCCGCAATTCCACAACAGCCAAGATGGCGAAGGGACCGTCACCGTCACCGCTTCCCAGAAGAGGAACCTATTTGCAGTAACATCGCCGTTTGACGGGTATAGCCTGTGTGACGTCACCGCGCCTGGACCGGTTCCACCGTTCCATCATGGCTGCTGGAACGCCGGAATGCGACGATGAAGACATCCCAGCTTCTTGCTTATCAATTTATCAGCTCCGTATATTTTTTGATTCGCCAGTTTTTCTTGTCCGTGTCAATCAAAGTTTTCTCTGCCCAGACGGCGGGGCTCCGGACCAATTTGGTTCTTGTTGCCCGCCCGACTGGATTTTGGGGATTTATTGGACGTTTTTGGGAACCTTTTTACGACTTAAATGTTTATGTCGACGTGTGTTATGCCGGTTTCTTTTTACTACTGTCGCTTTCGATTACGTTATAGCCAGCGTTGATGTGAGGAAGCGATGTAGGAAGAAGGATTCGGACCAATGTAAATAGGCCTACTCGTATCTTCATTTAACTGAGATTTTTTGTTTTAGTTTTAATTTTTTGGAATCACAGAGATTTTCAAACAAATATGTTCAATGTTCCTTCTATTCTCGAGAAACTACTAGCATAAAAATATTGTATATACAATTCTTTAGTCCTTAGTGAATATCGGCTATGGTGTAATACGAAAAAGTGAAAACACCTAAATATAAAAGGTGAAGATTTAAAACTTTTAGCTTGACCTATATTAACCATCAAGCTAAAATAAATGAAAATAAAATGAAACCTAACAAAAGTTTAATTTCTTTGTTTCTGATATGAATTTTTCAATCGAATGAATTTTACTGTGTTATAAAGTAAACTATAAAGAAGTCTTCGAGTACTGATGGTAATGGAGTACAAACATTTTCTTTGTCATCTAGTAACGACCATGCTTCATAAAAAATCTGTATTACAAATGTGTTTGATCCATAATAAGAGTATATTATTAACTTGGAAATCGAGAACAGCCTGCATGTTCAACGTCGACTCTCTATAGTGAATAACTTAATTCCTCATTAACCTTGAGCTAGCTGCACCTTTCCCGGTTGCCTTGTTGCCTTATTTCCACAGCTACAGTAAATGCACTTTACTTTCTGCCGTTGTGATATAAAGGTGCTTTACGGCCATTCCTCGGCAAATTACATTGTTATAGAGTTTCCCTACAAGGCGAGGTCTACTGACCTCTATGTCTACATGCGTGCTGGCGGCGAGGCTGGAGGAAGAAAATAGTTTAATCCGACCTCACCGTATCGCGAACCACCGGACTGAACTATTGGCCAATCAATTTATTGTCTGCGCAGCCTTGGCTGGTTATTGGCGATTGTCTGGACTGATGGAACGTAAATGATACAGAAGGTAGTATGAAATTGCACGTTGTTGTTGGGCGATAAAGATAAGAAAAGCATTTAAAACGTGATTAATATTTTTAAAACATATACTTTCTAATTAAAAAAAACAAAATATTTCAGTTTTTTCAACTAAAATTTCCATTGAAATATGAAAGTTTATTTCTAAACAGACATTTTACCATTTGTTATTTTAGCCTAATAACAAAATATTTGAGAATGTAATAGTTTAGGTATATTATTTTATTATACAAAAGCATTTACCTCCAATTTAATCTAAATTTTCAATTCCTAATTTTTTTCGGTATTTTGTCTGACTTCTTAGTTTTTTAGGACTTTGATTCATACGGACTTCAATTATTGTATCCTCGGATTACGTCATAAATGTCAAAGATATCTGCAATTGACATACTCAATTCTTTTTCATATCTTACCTAAAACACCACCTCTTTATGACTAAAGCAAAAATTCTTATCTCATGCAGGATACCGATTATTATTATGCTCCTTGTTCTTATTAAAAACTTTGCCAAGAAAATATAAGGATTATATACAAACATTTATTTTTATTAAGCTGCACCACCATTTACATTTTGTATTAAGATGGGCAACGGTTTGGTCCCTAATTTGTTTGCATTAATTTATTGGTGGTTTACAATTCACACCTTTGACGATTCAAGTTGGAGTCATTGTAAACAATCTTCTTATTTTGATTAGGAAGTTGATTAAACGCGTGAAATAGAAGACTGCATTTCAATCTCATGATGTTTTTTTCCGCCGCGATGATCATGGATTAATTAAAGGAAGAAATTCTAAATTAAGTATTTCAAAACCATCAAAAATTTTACAAAATAATGTACAAACAACGTTTATTTAATGTGCACTGTCTCAGACTCTACAAAAAATGTATCAAAATTTAAATAAATGTAGTGAACAAAGAATTCCTTGGTATCTTCTGAAAATACTTTTTACTGTGATTTTTCAGCTGTTGTCGTCAACATTATTTTTAAATTGTTTTTTATCTGTCATATTTCATGTAATCAAGTTACACTCTGGAATAGTGTCTTTGAATTTCAACATTACATCTACGAATTGAACTCAATTTTTTATATTTACTCTTACAATTAACACACTTTTTCGTAATATTTAGTACTATATACTGCGTTATCCTTAACTACTTACGTTCCGCTAGAAATCATGTCGATTTAGGCCAGGAACCGTAGGCCTAATAATTCGTTTTGAGGCCCTTATATGTAAAAATCACCAAATCCACGCATAGTGTATGTAATATTTTCAATCCCGGATTGCCCATACATTTAATGAAACATTTATGGGTTAAAAAATAAATGAACAAATAACCGTTTTTGGCATATTTTCACATTAGAACATTTGATAACAACCACAAACAAGCTCAAACCACAAATAAGAGCTTAATAAGAAATGTTTCTGTTTTCAAGAAATTAATACAGATTTAATACCAGATATATGAATATTACAGGTCATATATCCTACCATAAGATTTATCATCAAGTCAAGAACAAAAAGTTGATGAAGAGAAGAAGTTGATTTATTATATAGCCAACAATTCCATATTTCGAAAAAAAATATAATATCAAAATTTCAAGAGTCATTGGCCTTTTATTTGGAGCACGAGGGACGCTAACTCAAAATTATGTTAACTTTCGGAAGAAATCGAAATCAACAGATAAAGTTATAGTTTTAAAAATTACAAAAAACTCATTTTATATTTTAAGAAACCATCTATATAAAAATAATTTTTGTAAAAATAAAATGAAAAATTTAAACTATGACCATGAGGGCTATACTTGGTTTAAGATGAACATAATTAAAAAAATATCAATTAAAATTACATGTATTTTACTGGATCTCCCAGGCAAACCAAGTATGCATTGTCAGCAACAGTTTCTGTTTTCTCTCTTTGTAGAATATGTTTAGAAAATAATTCTAAAACACCGTCTTATTATTCTTGAAAAAACACTGTATTTTGTATCACGCTTACTGTAAATATGTTATTTAAATGACCTATTACGACCTAAATGGAGTCCCTAAGTACAAAATGAAGATTAGTACAAAGCCTATAGGTACTGATAGCTCCACGGTAGGCCTGCTAGTGAGATAATTAAGTACCATATTTAATTTATGAAGTATGCGGTTTTGCTGGGATTCTAAAGGTTTGAAGCTTTAATCTAACATTTAACCCCCACCCCCAGACCACTTCGGCTTCGCCCGCCCCATTGCCGGGTCCAGACAGAGTTCGCGGCACCACTCCAGCCTCCAGCCTCTAGCTCACCGCCGAGCCGCCGCAGCGATGACTGGCCAGATCCCCGCTCAGCCACATAGTCAGTTTGTGCTGACTAACACACGACTGTTGCCTTTTAAAATATCTCGGCGATTGACCCAATAACCGCGACAGGTGATGGCTCCATCTAACGCCTCCCTGATTGATTATTCCAATTCACGATCCCTAGGGCCACAGCGGCGGCGGACGGGCAGTAGAAGGATGAGTCTGCGAATTACTGGCAGGGCCCTCCAGGGGATGACGGTGGCTTGATCGCTCTGTTTGTAGATTGAATTTGGAAATCACTTTAGGATGTCACACATCCTAAACACACAGGTGAAATATTAAAATACACAGAAGGCTATAAACAATAATGATTTACGCATTAAACATTGGGTCATATTCTGATTTAACAGAACTGTTCACTCCTCATACAATATTCTGCTCTATCTGTGTTTAAAAATATTATTGTTTAAGTTAATTACACGCTTTTTATATTGTGTATAAACTGATCTCTTTCCAAGTGTAGGTGTGCGGTTTCATTAAGAGTTATCTTCACCATTAAAAATAACCTGAAAAAGTGCCTCTGCATTCCCCTGCTTCGGACGGCGTTCTTAAATATTTATTGGTAATCTATATGTTTTCTTGAAGGTTAAAAATCCCTCATACATGATATATCAGTAAAAATGAATGGTGTTAGTAGAATCGAATCTTAAAGGCAATGAAAGTTTAGTTTAAGACTTTAAGACGTCACTGAGAGTAATAGTTTCACATTTTCAAACGTTTAAGGTATAAGGGCTTTAACTTTTACTAAGTTTAAATAAAATCTTTTGAAAACCAGCGTCCAAAACAAGGAAATAAAATACCATGTTTTGCGTGTTAGTAAGTAAGGTTAAGTCTTGATTTAAATCTTAGGAATAACTTAATGGGAATAACTAAATATTATAGATTTAGATTGATAAATTATTGTACTGTTTTAAAACGAGATTTCTAAGGACATACTTCAAGCAATCCCCTTAATTCAATACGGTTTATTTACCGATATATATTACTAGCTTTTTCCCGCAGCTTCGCGCACGCGTTTACTCGCCGTCAGGTTTTGTTCGTTTGCTATGATCACTCGCTGTCACGCTAACCATATAGAAGAAATCGTTAAAATACCTAAAATTGGGATTTTTCATTGAATTCGTTTCTTGGCAACAATTAAATGTTATTTATTTTCAATTTTTTTTATTTATTATTCAGAAAAAATATTTGTTTGTTTAATAAAAAGTATCCTATGTTACTTCTGATGCCTCCAAGAATATGGTACAAAGTTTCATAATGATCGGTAGAGTAGTTTTTACGTGAAAGCGTAACAAACATTCGGACATTCACATTTATTATAAGGGATTTAACCTATGAAGTATTTATCATTTATTTTTAGGAAACATATTTCAATATTAATCCATGATGCCTCCAAGAATATGGTACAAAGTTTCATAATGATCGGTAGAGTAGTGTTTACGTGAAAGCGTAACAAACATTCGGACATTCACATTTATTATAAGGGATTTAATCTATGAAGTATTTATCATTTATTTTTAGGAAACATATTTCAATATTAATCCATGATGCCTCCAAGAATATGGTACAAAGTTTCCAAATGATCGGTAGAATAGTTTTTACGTGAAAGCGTAACAAACATTCGGACATTCACATTTATTATAAGGGATTTAACCTATGAAGTATTTATCATTTATTTTTAGGAAACATATTCCAATATTAATCCATGTATTTACTTCTTCCTGCCTTAGCTCTAAGGTGTGGATATAATTTATCACACTATTCTCTCAGTATGTCATCCACTAAACTGTAATAATTTTTATTTAGTTACCAAACTGTACACTTTTGCAAAATATTCGTTATGAGAGTTTTAAAATTTCAAGCAGTTAAACAATTAGATACTCGTTAAAATGGGTTAAGGATCTAATGTAACTCCTTAGCAATTATCAGCAATAACTTAATCTATACTTATTTAATACGCTAAGGGTTTTTGTGTAGAGAACTCCCTGAACTACTTCTACAATTCTCAACCGATTTTAATGTTTTTGGTGTCGTCCGACAGGGCTTGCTCTGTAGTTGTTTCCACCAACAATTGACGATAATCGGACGTAAAATAAGGGCGCTATCCACAAAATTTGAAATTTTCACATTAGAATACCATTGAGATTGGTTTGAGCATTTTCAACATTGTCAACTTACAGCTGTAGTTTTTTGTGATCACTGATAGTCATAATATTGGATTGGTCGGATTTCATTGATTTAGAACTAAATGCAACTTTTGTGTTATAAAAATAAATTGCTCGATGTCGAGCAACACGTGCACTAGTCATATATAAACAACCGTGTACCGCAGGAAGTGTCCGCAGCGATTTCTCAACAATCAATCTTGCTTCATCAGTCCGCGAGCGAAAGATCAACAGGTCCCACGTCACATCAGCCCCGGCTCGCCATCATCAGTCGGCGAGCGAAAGATCAACAGGTCCCACGTCACATCAGCCCCGGCTCGCCATCATCAGTCCGCGAGCGAAAGATCAACAGGTCCCACGTCACATCAGCCCCGGCTCGCCATCATCAGTCGGCGAGCGAAAGATCAACAGGTCCCACGTCACATCAGCCCCGGCTCGCCATCATCAGTTGGCCCCGTCGGGCTCATTAACCCCTCCAATGACCTTCCTGCGAGCCCGGAAATTACATTATCGACCATCCCAATAATGTGGTTGCACAACTATTGATTGGGGTAGCATTTACCTGAACAGTATTTGAACTCTTACAATAACTTAGGGTGCGCTCTGCCCATCTGCCGCTCGCGGATGCAAGGGTTTAGAATCTCATTTTGTCGCCCCAGTTGTTAACCGATTTAAAATATTTTGTTGTCATTATTTTCGTAAAATAATTTTGTATCCCGCTATAATCTTAAAATTTCAATATTAATTTTAATTACTAAGCAGGGTGCTTGCTAATAATGTTGAAATACGCGTTTTTGTAACAAGTTTTAAAGCATTAAAACAAATTTTAGAGAAAAAATAAGATTATACCTGGGACCATAATCTGAAGAACAAGAATATGCAATACGATTTGTAAAAAATTTAAAGATAACGATGCAAGAAGGGAGATGCGAAAGCTCTCCAATTTCAAAAATATCGTTATTAGACCACCGATCGGTTTTGCAATGAAACAAAAAAGCATGAAAGTGACAAAACTTAAAATCACCCTCATATTTTTTCAAAATGTGACATTCCGCGCATAACGGCAGTTAAGTCTCCCTAGGTGATTTTTAACCAACCTATAAGCCATTACTTTAACCAACCTTAAGTTTTGAGCATTATTTTAGGTTTCTCACACGAATGTGCAATCTGGAAGGAATTCTCACTCACTCCCCGAACATCCTCTGACCCCGGCGCAACAAAGGCCGTTTCGCGAGTCGATCGCGAGTTCCCGGACCCGCTATAAACCTGGCAATAATGAGCGGCCGGAATCAGTCCGAGGATTGAAATAATTTACGATACCGGCTCACTCGTAAACCGATGCGCTGACTCATTACGTTCCGGCCCGATTCTATTAACAGTAAAACTAGCAATAATAATAAATTATACTTTGCCGCTCGCTGCGACGTTTTACGCTAGCTTTCGATTAACTTTTCCCCAATTGGCGAGCGGCCGCCATAACTCAGGTGCTGAGCGAGAGTATCGGGCGCGGTAAAAACGGCAATTAGAATATAATAATTAGCTGGGGAGGGAGCAGCAGACACGCGAATGGCCATCGCGCCATCGTGGTCGGGTTTTTCTCTGTTCGTGTCGAGCCGAGCCGCGTTATACCCTGCGATCACGACACCAAGATGGAGGACGTGAGGTTTAACGTCGCCCAGCTTTCTAGTTTTACGAGCTGTTGTTAAATTCCTAGTTTTGTGATCTTCGTACAAAGAAGAAACTACGTGCCCTGATGCGTCAAATGCCTAAGAACGTGTAAATTGTACAAGTATATACTTGATGGCAGGGTTACAATGTTTGTTCCACTCCTATGAATGTTTTTTGACAACATTAGGATACTAAAAAGGTTAACTTGATTTTTTAATTTTCTTATTACATACTGCCAAGTTAAAAATGCCGATAACAGGGAATTTTATCATTTTATTTTAGATTTACCATTCTATTTCTATTTCCATACAAGTGAAATATATTATGAATTTTCCATGCAGGAGTGTGTCTTTAGGGGTATGAATTTCCTAATTAACCATGATTTCATATAGTATTTCCTAATACAAACGAGAGTGGTCTTACTTAAAAGCACAAAACTCGTAGCAAGATCACAGTAGGGGTAACGAACCACTAAAGTAGGAGTAACTAAAACCAAATATGTTTCAACAAAATTATTTTAGATTAAAATAATACAACAGGTGGACTCCAAACGATTTCTACTCAGCTACATTCACCAGGATCCGACATGAATCAAACACCTCTCATTTGAGCCGAGGGGTTCCGAAATAAAAAAACAACGCTAGCCCTATCCTGCGTCCCTGAGGGAGGCCAGAACGGGCCGCGCGCTGTCACTGTAACTCTCCTCTAATAGTGAGGCCCGCAGGTGAAACAATGGGCTAGTGGCACTGACACTCATTACATCTCCGGTTATATACAGCCGCGCCGGCCACCACTTCCATCTGCATAATAATGATATACCTGCGAGAAACGGATTGCGTTTTAAATTGTATGTTAAATCGGAATGTCTCGCGATACTGTGCAGGGTGGAGGTAAGGAGATTTTTGTGGAATTCGATTGGGAAAGCAAGTGTTTGAAATATATTTCAGGTTTTAATCCATCAAATACAGTAGAGGATTTTTATTTTGGAATTATTATAATCAGTATACTGCTGTGTTTCAAAGATTGTAACGGTGTAGCATTGTTATAAAGTGTATAGTGCTCTCGCTCACCAAAGAAATTCCTAATAGGGCAACTAACACTTGTTTTAATCGCCACTCACGTTTTAGAACGATTCGAACATGTTGAGTAATTTTAACTTTCACAATTTAATTTTATGTTTTACAATGAAAACTAAAAGGCTTCTACAGTTGTATTTTCAACGCAATCAGGTATTTTACCTATGATTTTGTCTATCCTCTTGATCTATATTTAACCAATCTATGGCTTTATAATGAATTTTAAAAAGCAGATAAGCGAATTCTAGATTATTGAGATTGCTGGAACAACCTTTGCTTGACATTCTATAATTTGTAGTAAAATACAATATTTATTGATAGAATTTACAACATCTGCATTATTAGAAGATTACTAAACACTGTTCTACACAGTCTTTTGGTTTACTTTGATCAGATCGATTGCCCTTACAAAACGTGGATGCATTCGTAGATGTCACTACACGCGATCAGCTAGTAAAGGTAGGGGAGTACGCTACTACCGTGTGTTCTAGCGATCTTATCCTTACTATCGGAAGTGATTAAGATGTAAGCGGCGCGCTGCACGCGAAAATCGCCATGGTGACCTCAAAACAATACCGACCCAAACATCCTACAGCGCAAAACAACTCAGTACTGAACGTTGTCAAATGGGAAAATATCTATCCAACTTGTACAAAAGGTAAAAAATATCACCATAATTCTTGGTGTGAAAATGAGAAGAAGCAGATGATTCTAAACCTTTTTCTTCTAAGGATGACAGAGAGAACATGTTTTTAGGTGGCTGAGCTATAGGTTGTGCATTAATTACATATGATCCTATTTATACTATAAATTTTATATTAGGGCTTAACCTGGCCTTAGACTTTGTGATGTTTACTTGTTCTGTATCGCAACAGAAAATACACGACAACATGCTGAATCTATTTCTGGAAGTATAAATGTTTTGATGATCAAAATCATACTCATTTCATTTGAAAATTGTGGAATAAATTTTAAAGTAATCGTTCTTGTACTAATAAATCAGTCTACAACTCAACTTTTTTACATACTGTAATTAACCCCAAATTAATAGGGTTATTTTAAAGAAAAATATTGTTTTTAGATATTCTGATGCAAGATATACCGATCATTAACAAAAGTTTTTTATTTTAAAATTTAAATACGATTTTGTGTATTTCAATATCTATGGCATTTGTTTACCGTTTTGATAACGAACAGTCGAAGACTGGTATTGCTACAGTGCTGACAAAGATAGACCAGAACTGTTGACAGAGTAGCCTATTATTAATTAGTATCTCAATAACAAATAGAATCTTAACCTAAAATTCACTCTCGTAGGAATGGAACTGAACTGGCGACTTCACATGAGGGAAAGAACACTTTTTAACCGCCCCCGGCTTGCCTGATAACCTGAATGTACATATAATACCATAAATGAATTTGACTTAAACTAATTAAGATTTTTGGCAATAATTAATTTTGAAACGCAGTTCCTTCGTTGGCATCCTAGACGTAGTTTTAAGAGTTCATGCACGGTTTTCCCCTTGATACTCACGACATACTGTTTTTGGAACAACCTTTTGCAAATCAAAAAATTCCTTGCTCATTAAAAATAAATATAAAAATACATAAACCTTCAATTTATTCAAGGGTTGACCTTTAAACTGCATATTCCCCATTTGTTCCGCTACTCCCGGACGACGCCCCGCCACGAAGCAAACCAGAATAACAACGTGAATCCATGTGATTTATTCGGCCGCAAAACCAATCAGTCCGGCATAATGGCCGGTGCCGACTGAGGCCGGTAACATTAGAATATGACCGGTGGTGACGTTCCCACAGCAGTAGCGGTTGCGGTCGCGTTCAGACAATTATCATTTGATCAGAGGCCGGTCGCCGATCGTCTGTCCGCAGACGTCGCACAAAGGATGAGCGATGGCGGGAAACACGGAAACAGCTGTTGTGCAGCCGTGATCTACCTGCAGATGAGGAACACCTGATGCTGATACCGCGGCATCATTCATGGGGTGGCGATGCGATGGCGATTCATCGGTGACGGCGAGGTTGGTATGTTGGTTTGCGATTCATGACAATAAATAAATGAAAGGTACCAACCTAAACTAACCTACAGTATCTAGTTTCAGTTTTTAACTGTCGGTTGAATTTCTCGTTGTATATTGTAAGTACAGATAACACGGAATATCTTGGCCTGTTAAAGGCGTTTACAGCTCAAACAATTTTAGTAGTCGAGGGACAAAGTTGCAGAATGTTTTAGTCCCATATGTTTTCCAAATTCAATACAGAAGTGGAGTATGTCAGAGGCCAAGATATTCTGTGTTATCTGTACTCATATTAGGGTTGTTAGTTTTTCAGTTTGTGTGTAGTTAGTTACTGGTGGATAATGAGACTCCAGAAGATCCTCTAAGCACGGATGTCTTTAATGGGAACTAAGCACAAGTCCAAGGAAGGACGGGGTATTGAATGAAAGGGAAGGGCTGGAAAATGGGACAGCAGATAGCCAATTGACAAAGCAGACGGCAACTCCAATCTCTATGTGGCATAGAATTTTAGGTTCAATCAGGCGAAAAACAACTGTCTATTCGCTTTCTTCAGCTAGGGGGTTCTATGCCCGACGTTGACATCAGCCCTCTGGAGTCCTGAACAGGAATGGATCATGAAGGTAATTTGTCACATTTGGCAGCCAAAACACTGAGGCCTACACTACATGCTGTGCTTGTGACGACTTCGTTTGATGTCCTAATATAAACTTAACAAATAACCGGAATAAATCCGTTTTACGCTAGTTGTCCTAGGGTTTTATATGACATTTCAAATGTGAATAATTCTTCGGAGCCGTTATTTTAGAAACTTGTTTGTCATCGTCATGAGAAAACACCGTTTTAATAAATAATTCTTAAAAGTAAAAATTAAATAAATGAAATACTGTGATATGTTGGTATAACTGAGATAGGTTTGTGAAAAATGATATATGAATGATAGCCTATTTCAAATTCTTAGTTTATGTGAAAAAAAGAAATAAAAAGCATTTTAAAAGTATACATTAAAATAATAAAACCAATCAACAGCACAAACAGACATTTTATTACATAAAACGTTAGCATTATGCATTTTAGTAAGTTAAAATGTTTTTAAAGTAACTTTTATACCGTCCCAAAGTGTATCAATTTCAATTTCATTGCAAGACATTTTGTAAATTAACTATAAAGCATTTCAATGATTTTTTAAATGTATGTATCAAAACTCGTAATGAAGTTAAACAGTGTACTTAGTATCTTTTGAAATGTTTTTGTGAATGGCGTTAGAATGGAGAAAGAACATCAAATGATCATGGCGGGACAGCAGGAGGAGTAGATTGTAAGCCGTCGAATCGGCAGTGACATCAGAAGGCAATCACAATATATCATCCTGAGGGGGAAACAAATTAGACTTTATAGGAACATAACTTGTTTATTATCCCACCTTACATTCATCAAGCCGTGTCGTCGAATGAAACACCACTGAATGCTTTATTGCTGGCTTTAGTGCGGTCGAATCGTTTGGGTGCGATCTTGGCACCCGTAAACAAACATTGTGGTTGTATACGACCCGGCGGCCGAGCCGGCCCGTCGTGAGGTATAGGAAATTATGGTTCCTCCACTACTGAAGACAAACAAACAGTCTGGTTGATTGAAAATCCACTAGGTCAAATGAAGACAAACTCTACATTACTGATAATTTTGGATTGTGCCGCGTGTCTCAAGTATTCTATGGTAAATCGGGATAGAACTAGACACAAATTTATTTTCAGTCTTATTCAACTTAAACCTTTCCTTGAGACTACTTATTATTCTCTACAAAAGACTCTTCTCTTCATCTGTAGGTCTTACCTACCTAGTTCAAAGATCAAGATAGTTTTTCTTTATGATACCCGAGAAGAAAAAAGTAAATGGATTTACCAAGCTTTTCAAATTTTTTGCAAGATTTTGTAAGCTTTGACATAACCTCGTAAAATTTGTTTACATAATCATACCAATGGCATAATTTGATGAGAACGCATCCAGCACGTCTTCTGCGGCGTGGGTATTTCACTCATCAATTTCTTTTGTGTGCCGATTCTTCACATTCTCATAATCCATACAAGCACACATAATTTCTAAGGCACGTTGTTGTAACTGGTTTTGGACAACGAGATGCTGGCAGAACTACTAAGCAAATCTGCCTCTGGACATTTTTCACAAGTCCCCGGAAGGATGGAATATTGAAGGAAGAAAAAGTAGATAGAATCAGGACTGACGACCGATTTACCACTCAGAGGACCAACTCCATCCTTCACTCCATCCTTCACTCCTGAGACAACTGATTTTCAGACTCTGCCCTCTAACGGGCCAACCAACCAACGTTCGCTCATGTTCCTCAGCTAGGGGTTCCCATTTCCTCCGGAAGACTAGCCCTCCCCCCTGCTGTCTAGAGCATAAATGGATCGTGAGTAAAGTCACAGGAGACATCCAAAAGATATACCACATGTTATGACAACTTCGTTTTCCGTACCTAATATATAACCCCGTTTCAAAGTTATCCTCGAATTTTTCTGTGACGTTTCAAATATCAAATCTGAACAGCCCGTCGCGAGGGGCGATCGGCGCTGGAGGAGGTGACCTGGTAACCGTGTCGTGACCGACTCCCGCGGAGACTCTCGTGGAGATAATCACGTCGCAGGTGAATGAGTCCCATTGAATATTAGAGTGTAGCGGAAATATATAAACACCAGTGCATTGTCTGTGCTCGCTGGCCCATTATGTGGCGTCTCGGAGCGTGGCGGCAACGACGGGGAGCGCTGATGCGGGGGGCCGCCGACGAGCCGCGCCGTTGAGGAGTTGTTCTGACTAAAGTTTTCTTCGGTTTGCTGTTCGCCCTCATGTTCTTAATTAACTTAATTAACTGTTCATTGAAGATGTAATGATAATAGTTTTACCTGCATGCCGCTCACTGGGCTCCAAATTGTACAGTCTGGATTACCACAAGGAGAAGCCCTAGGTCCTTAACTGTTTTTGTAGAATAACAATAAAGAATTTTACACAGTTACATATTGTTGTTGTTGTTTTAGAACTCACGTGAATGCGATTCTTCGGCGTGAAATCAACCAAAAAATACATCGAATGGGATGATAACAGTTTTAATTTAGCAGATTTGATGGCTGTTGATACCTTGGTCCTTCATAGGATTGAAATATCTTTAGCAAAGTATTAATGTTATTTTTAGACTTACATTTACCCTTGAGGTCTTTTTATGAACCTTATCAGAGACTTTTACGTACATTTTGCAAGCACAGTGCTGAATATCTTTAAAAACATGCGATTAGGTAAATTGCTGCATTAATAAAAACAATGGGGTAAATTTTACATTCAACACGATCAAAAAAGAATTTCTTCTCATTTGCTAATATTTCAAATCCAGATTATTCATTCCTTGAGGTACTTTATCTGGGGGTTTCAAAAGATTTTTAATAACTTATATTCCAGTATGCCTGTCCTATTACGTGAAGTGGCAGTATTATTGAGTTTATTCCCCAATGGCAAAAATGTCCAATGTCAAAAATTGGACAAATTGTGCAAATCACTTTAATTTGGAAAATTTGGATTCTGTGGTGCTCTGAAACACACAAAATGTATTGAGTTTAGTTTTGAATGCATAAAATGATTATTTATCTACTCATATAACCAATAGCTATAGTAGAAAAGCGAGTTGATTTTTGAAAAGAGAAGGCAAATGCGATACGTTTTTTTGTCATGTTACTCCGCATTCAAAAAGTCTTTACAAACACATAGAATGAACATTAAAATCCCTCTACGAGCTCTCCAGAAAAAGAAAACTCTGCATTTCCAACCTGGAGATATTTTTCGAGCAGAATCCAATCAGAGAATAAACAATAGGTGGGAGAATACAGCCTCACAGCGAACATGTATTGAATTAAAGAAAGCGATAAATCCGATGCTGGGTGGACGGGGGACGGGGTGGGGGCGCATGCATAAGGAATTGAACCGTAGAGGTTGTCAGGTGACAATCGGCCGAGATGCAAACCGGGCTCCACACAATGGGCTGACAAGCCAGCTGTTCATTACCCGCGACCTGATCCGCAGATACGGATAATTTCCTTTTTCGAAAATTCCTTGGGCAGATATTGTCCGAGATAAGCAGATGCCTGGCGTCGCGGTCGGGTCGGGCGTATTTTAGAGCTGTGATTCGCACAAACTGGTTTCGCTCGGCCGCGTCCTTCGATGGTTCTAATTTTCGGATTCGGCGAGAACTCGGAGCGGATTTATCTGGGATAATTATACGTGTCGGTGATCCGGTGATAGCGCGGGCTGCGCGCCGCGGCGGTCGTGGAGGAACATGATCGCCAACACGTTCGCGAGTAACGTATCAGTTGTAAAGTTTTTTGTCATTTGTTACGTACATTTCTTGAAAAAAAATAATAGTATTTTAAACATGCTACTCTGCAGAAACTCCTAAAAGACCTAGAATATAAAAGTGAAGAACTAACGACAAGTATTCATTTACTTTTGAGAAATCTTTCAATGTATTTCGATAAGAGACATCGAAAAAGTTCTTAGTAAATTTATGATGTCATACGGCAAGTTACACAAAATGTCCATTACCACTGAACCAAGTGAAACCTGGTGCAACGGAAATATGTAAATGCCTCTCTGAGAAAAAACTGATCAACGGTTTGATCAACCTATTTGCATTCTAAATTGAGCTGCAAGTCCCATTACGCAGCGCAGTAATTGCGCAGTGAAAGCCAAGCAGCACCGGCCAATTGAGCGGTCGCAGTTAAGGTATCCGTGGAAGTGGGTTGAGGACACGTCACAATCACAATGACATCGTGCTTGTTTACTCTGCTCGGTTCCGTATCACGAATTTCAATTCATACAGTTTCATTGTCAGCGATTCCCATGCCGTGTCATATCAAAGCCTAATCGCAAAAGTTAGGCTTATTTTCCGTTCGTTTGGAGCGTGACTCGGACAAATCACCGACTTCCTGCTGCCTCTTCGTCAACTGGACATGCCCGGAGCGCCGCACCGCCGCTACCGTCATCTCTGGTTGATGACGGGCTCAGAGCTCTTTTGGGGTTATAATTGCTAGTGAGTGAAGAGCTCAGAGCTCTCTTAGTGTTACTGTACCATCTTTTCACAAAAAGGGCTAAGAACTCTGATAATTTATATCCAATATTACAATACGAATAGAGTCTGTGGCGATGTATTTTCCATAAAAAATTTACATTTGAGAGTGTTTTGGTCTAAAAATAAGTTTAGAAACAGCCTCAAAATAAGAAAAATCGTTTTTGTTTTAAACTAAGTTTCAAATTATTATTTTTTAACATTGGTCTTATGGGTTGCTATCAAGGCTACATAATAACAATGAAAGGTAAAAAAAATAAACGAATGTTACTTTTTTGCAAGGAATCTGAAATAGTTATTTATGCATCAAGTGTGTAAAGTGCCATTTTGCTGCACTCGATAGAACTGTTTACGCACGAGCCGCAGGCAAATGAGGAATAATTTATCTACAAATTAGTTAGTGCAACTAACTAATTTAGTTTTCGACAAATTATTGAATTTCAAACAATTTGTTGAAATTTCATTGGATTTTCCAGGTACGAGATTATTAACGACACTGTTTCAGCAATCTCTACAAGATCGTCAGGGTGAATAGGAAAGTCTCTTAAATCACTGAAGTCACTATCGTTGTTGATCATTTTGTGCACTTACACATACACACACTCTCAACTTAGGATAGTTTTAGGCTATGTTTATGTCGATTCCATCGAAAACAACGAGGACAATAGGTCAGATGGTTATATCCAGTGTTTGTGTTGCCAACCTAATTCCTGATTAAACAACGTTTCCTTCCTGGCATACTGTTTTGTATTGTGATGTTTAAATGAAGTGGAGTGCGCAAAGTAAATCTAGCGTGCACAAAGTAAAATGAATACGGAAATATATTTTGCGATTCGTTTAGACAGCGTAAACAACTACTTTCTCGTACAGACGTAGGAAAACAAAATTTTAGATTGCTTGCTTTTAAGCATTGGATTTGAAACAGCTGTCACCTGTGAAATGGTCTAGTGCGGGCGTAAACTCCAAAACATGATTACCATGACACTAATAACAAAAATAAATTAAAACCAAAAGCATGGCTCGGTTAACCCGGTGCTACACTAGTTATAGTAACAGATTAAGATAGGCCTAGTAGTATATCTGGGGACCATCCGACGATTGTCCATCAAAGCCAAAGCTATTTTGTAAGGTTTCCTAATAAGCTTAAAGAACTTAAACCCCGTTTTAATAGGTCTATTAACCGGGTGTAATTTGGATGACAAATTTATTCTTTAACACATTCCGAACTCAAAGAGCAAAATATAAATGCTGCAAATATGAAAAGTCAATGGTCTTGAGTTGGAAAATGTTTGTACAATAAGTATATTGAGCCAAATTCATGCAGGTAAAGAACTATTCACAATTATTGCTCCTTAATTTCTTAAGTGAAGATGTATGTAAGTAGATAAAATATTGATTAAAAGCAATACACAACACTAAAACAATCAATTTTTCATATCTTACAAGGTGATAAACAATGTTTGGTACTTATATACTTGTAGTGTTGCTATTTAGTTAAGTAATATGCTTGTTGTTGTTGTTTTTTTTTTTCATAAAGTTTACTGACCATTTTAGCTAGTTGGTTCGTCTTTGTCTACATTTGATCTACTTTTAAAATGGTGTTGAAAAACTAATTACTAAAAACTAAAAACTGCAACGTAACGTTTTCATCTCGTAACAATTTTTTATGCATAATTTTCTCGGAAATTACGCACTACGGTGCGTCCTCGTAGTAAATGATTCAACGAGTATTTGCCAAAAAGTTGGATTGGCCGATACAACGACCATGATATCCTATGTGATGTCCTCTTTTAGCATAAACTCGATACAGACAACAAAAATGGAAATCTTTGAGTAAAAAATTAATAGTGTCGATTATCATAGAAACTATACTACAATTTGTGAAAACCCAGTATTTCAATAGGAGGCTTGACCAACTTTCATTTGCCGTATGGTTAACATTGCCGACTGCGCAACAATGGGTTACTGGCCCAAAGGTGAAGATTTTATTTAGGGTGTATCTACGCCAGTGGCATTTTTTAACGTTTTGACGGGGAACGGTCCAAACCCCAGTCTTGTTACTATCTAACATCGACCAGTTGTTAGAAAGCATCATTAATTAATAGCCCAATGACAAATGGCAACTGGGTCCGGAATCGAACCTTAAAAAAGCTACTAACTTATCTCAGGATCAAACCGGCCACCTTTGGATTCAAAGGCGAGCACTATAACCACTCAGCTACACAGCCAGTTAAATTATGTTAAGTTAAGATGACTCTTAACAATCCAAATTTACGTTTTACCCGGATTATTTTCCGGGCCATCGGAGCTCGACGGACAATCAATCACCGATTAATCTTCTCCTTGATATCTCCATCACGTCGTCACTCCTGGCCTCGGCCTGAGCGATGGTCACAGTGGCCGATGGCCTGGGCCCCCACAGTGGCCTGGGGCCAACAGCCTCCAGCCTCACTACAGGGGGTTCCGTGATTCATGGCCCGTCCGAGTCACTGGTCTCCAAGTCCGATCCCATCTCCGCTATAAACACGGCGTGACACGCGCTGCAAAATGCGTAAACATCGGTGTAACTGATGCGACCGTGCGAGAGGGGAATTATATTTGAGATGGTGAGATAAAGCGGGTGTGCAAATCGAAGAAAAATTTATATTTGATGTTATGAGAATCGGAACCAAAGAGTATATTTTTTTCTATCATTCAACTCACTGGAGACTAAATTTTCTACCTCTTAACATTTTGGTTGATTTTATTTTTTTAGATTTAAAGTTTAATAATATTTTCCTATTTGAATTTCACTTTAAAAGAAACCGTTGTTCTCTTTTAATTGAATTTTACTGGAAATGCAAAGGCTGAAATTAAGTCTTTACTAGGCCAAATAAAGTTTTTCCTGAATGTTAAACTAGTAGGCCCTATTTTACCTTTACCACAGAGAGAGGAATGACTTGTAGGGTAGCCTACCTGAAGCTTCCTTCCTCTGTGCCTTTGCGAAATCCTAATCAACGACGTGAGTTCAGGAGAACATTCGATTGAACAGGAAATCCATCTTCGAATCCAGGTTAGTTGCAGCCACTACCCCGATTGTCTCCCGGTGTAGATGACTGGTATTCAGTCCGCTAGACAGCGGGCGTGCCAGTCTGTACCCCTACGTCTTGTAGAGCCTTTTTGTCGGCCGATATTATCCGGAGTGATCTGGTTCATTAGAGTGCCACTTTTTGACTCCACTATTGTTCCTCCTCTCTAATTGAACGCCATTTGAAATATAAATGGCAGCCATTACCCGGGATCGCACGGCTCTATCCCGTGTTGGCCGGTGTAATTGGTCCGCCAAGCTTCCTCATTCAGCGCGTTCCAGTTAGAAAACTCGTCTCTTGTTAAAGGTAACTCGATTTATTAACATTCCCGCTGGCTCTAGTCGCTCGATTGGGAAGCTGTAGCCGACTCGGAGATCAATAATGTATTTGACCGATAAAACAAAACTTGTTCACACGATGTTCCGCCGGCCGGAGCATTTGTCTCGGCCCGATTTGAAATTGAAATCGCAAAAGTCTTGTAGTCCGGTCGGAAACCGCGAAATGTTCACTTACTGCGTGTCCACGTCCGAAACTGGACGCGAGCAAATAGGGAAGCCGCGGATTTCAAATCACCGTACAACCAGGGAGAACGTTAGAATATCAATGTTGTTACATTTGTTTCTTGTAACAAAAAGGGAACACCTTGCTAGATCCCATTAATTTGAGACCCATCCGAGGAACCCTGTTGGTCCTGTGAACACTTCATACTTGAGTACAAGAAGGGTACGTTAGGAAAGGAGTACTCAATGCAAATAATGTTGCTTAGTGCATAACATTCAAAGGCACAAGTGAGAAATAATCTTGGGTCCATATTTTGTTGTAAGATGACAACATATAACCTTCATGGACGCTCTATTGCAATCGCTCTTCGAATGCTCGAGACATGTTAAATCTTTGGGAAAAATATTTTTGTGGGTTTTCAGGAATAGAGCACCACTTTTGTCATACGGTAGTGGTAGCACCATCCTAGACCAATTTGGTTAGTTGAAATTCATCCTTCCTTAAGGTGAGAATGGCGTATCACATCTTCATAAATGGCGAGAAAAACAAATCCTACCTTTTTACGCCAATTCTTGTTAAAAGTTTCTCGGTTGTATCACATTGATAAAACCTGACCAAAAACTTTTCAAGGTGTTAAAAACGTGTGTATGATTTTTTTAACCTGACAAGCCTGAACTATTTTATTCTTCAGGCATCTGTAAAATAATTTATATAATTAGCTGCCGAAGGTAATGGACGTGTAAGCTGTAGCTGTATCAATGGCGAGAAGCAGACGGATGGGTGGGGAAGGTAAACAGCTGCGGGGCGAACAAGTAGGATGGGCCAGAAGCCGAATGGTGGCCACTGTAAAATAGGCCAATAAAGATAATGGCAGTAATAGCAGCAATCCTCGGGTCCAACGTCAGACCCGTGTCGGGAGACTTTTATAATTACGACATAAACTACGTAACCGACTACGAGCCGCCGCCGCCGCGCCGCGCCGCGCTCCGCGTTCCCGTTTAAACTATTATTATGATTGTACCGAAGATCCGTCTAAATTACAGATCTACGCCCAGCTAATTGGAGTAATTTAAGGAATAATACTTTTCCGATCCGGCGCAATTAAAATAATTGGTGTGCGCGTTTGTTTTTTTACCCGGTAGCATGACGGATCGTGAGCGCTGCGCTGTGGTTAGCGCCGACGACGATTTTACATTTAAATTGTTTTAATGATTGGCAATTACGGGAGTAGTGCACGGGAAACGTGGAATTACCTGGGGACGGGGTGCCGGGAGGAGAGGAATGGAAGTCGTAGAAAATATTTTACTGGGTAACTTGAATCTATTTTTTACGTTATGAAATCAGTTTTAATTCATATTTCAATTTATTAAAGAAAAATAATTTAAATAAGTTTAATTGAGAGGTTTTCTGGATGGTATCTTTCTTGGTTGGTTTCCTTACTCTACAGTAACATTATGAAATAGTTTGGTTTGTTTAGAAGATCAGTTAACATGTAACTTTACCTTGAAAAGTGACCAGAGAGAAGAGATAGCGTTAAATTGAAAGCAATAAAACATTAAATTACTGCAATTTATCATTACAGCTTCTAATGTGTATAGTCAGACCAAAACGCAATTTATTAAGGTATAGTAATCATGCAATTATGAGGCCTGTTAACAACAAAACCATCCACCTAATTTGCAAAGCCTTATTCCTTTTAAAATTGATATTAACTTTATATTTTTTAAGTGTACTGTTGAGCAGTTGCTGTAATTTGATGTTTAAGATTCGGAAAAATCTTCTTTGGATCTATATACGACACTGCAACGTCAATGGAACGACACTCTTGAAAATCTGTGTTTTGTATCCTACAATGATGATTATCTCAGTAACTTGTGGTTTATAAATCTACTATATTAAAAACAAACTAAAATATCTTTCAAATAATTGAAATTATAAAAAGTGCACAGTTAGAATTGTAAAAGTTATTTTAAACTCTAAGTAATGAAACGCAATACATCACAAAGCAATAAAATTACCAATTATTTAAGTTAAATATCCACTTCCCCTATAGAGCCCGTAATGAATTCCAGAGCTTGTTGTATTCCATCTTTTTAGATCTTAACAACAATATTATTTCTTACAATAATAACAACAATATTATTTAACAACTATATTATTTAAAATTATTTTAACAATAGAGCGTGAAGGCACTATTGTTAAAATAATTGGTTCATTTGTGTTAATTAATTGTTAATAGTTCTAATTCATAGAATAAGAATCCCGGTAGATGCGTGATTGCCCGTGATTCCGAAAGTTAAAAGACCACTCAAAAATAAACGTTTAAGTAAAATGTGGACAGAACGTACTTTGTAGGCTACTCACTGGAGTTAATTATTAAATCAACAATCACACACTTCCAAGTACCTATTCGCATAGATGTGGTACAAGTTGTGTGTATTTTTACGATACAACAAACCATTAGAAGAAAAACCGCTTAAAGGTAACGCTGAGAAAGATTACCACCTTTCGATCCTCAACGAGTTATTTAAAAATAGCTTTTTATCAAAATTTATTGTTTGTTTCCCGTTACGTTAATTTAAATAGAATTCTATGGTGTTGTAATATATTAATACTTTATACACTTAAAATTAAACGATTACATTTTTTTACTCTGAAAATACAACTACACCCATTTTAAAATTAATTTCACAAAACCTTGTACTTCAAAAAATTATCTACTCATACTAAGTAACAACCATGTCTAAAAACAAATTAAAACTACACGTCTCCGCACCTCATTGTTACAATACAATTAATTAAGTCTGGAAATAGCCATCGAGATAGCCAAAGTAAACGAACCTGCTTGTAAGTATTACACAACCGTCGTCTTAATTAGGAATAAACATGAATCATGTATGCGAGTGGTAGCGTAGATGTACACGATAACCGGGAGGCTTTTACAAGTGAACAAACGGCTGCATTAGCATCACAAAGAACAATGTAAGCATCGGTGCGATCGCGATGCCGAACCGCCTCGACTCTAGCCTGTACAGTGTACAGTGCCCGGCACTGTTTAATTGCCGTTGTCCAGAACAGATTGGGATCGGCTCATTTGAATCGCCCGGATTCCTCGCGCCGAGTTTGATGCAAGTCCGGATTCCTCAAATCGAAAACAACAAAAAAACACCGGGAAATATATTGCGCCGGTCGGAGATGTATCTGGCTTTTTGTGTTTTTTGTGCGCCTTTTCGTTTTTTTGGTTGGGTTTTTTCTCTTCATAACTCGGCGTTCGGGGGCCGACACGGAGCGACAAGATCTTAAAGATCGGATACAACCAGTTCTGGAGCTCGCCGGCCGCCGGGTCGGGTGGTGCTGGGCCCAGGGGAGGGTAGGAGGGAGAGCGGGATCCCTGTATATCACAGAGGGGATGGTGGCTGTATGGAACTGGGACAAGGAACAGAACCGGAGATAAAAAGTGGTACGAATAAAGCTATTTTGCATATTTGTAATTAAAAAAATATTTATCAAGTCTTAAAATTTCTTATCTACACCGGGAAAACATATGAGGTGTATTCTTTAAGTACATTGGAGTCAGTCCCGATTCTTTCTCCTCCCCATAAGAGCAATACTACTGGGAAAATGCAATAACTCCTTCATTTTCAATTAGGAAATTATTGTTCGAAACGCTAAATAAAGGATTCATCAAGAGAGAGTTCATAAGTGAGAGTTCAATGGTTTGAGAGAGATATTATTTTTACAAGTATAATTACAAAATGGAGATAGAAAATATTTTTTTCCTAAAAAAATAAAACTTAACAGGCTTTTATAAACCCTTACATAGAATAGGAATGGTAAACTATATTGAGATTAGAACACAATTTATTCCGAACCAATGGACAAAAAACATATATAAATTACTAGCCGACCCATCGCGCGTTGCTGCGAACTCGAAATAAATTATTATTATAAAAATCATAGCGAACCAATATATGTTTTACAAATTTACAAATTATATAAGTAGACTTACTTTAGGTTTGAGAGACATTAATGTTTTCCAGCTTAGTAAAATAAATAGAAAGGCATATGTTACTGGATGGTGTCATGAAATGTGATGTAGACAAGTTTAGGATTGCCCTTATGATATATAAATCCAACAGTTCGGCGCTCCAACTCTTAAGAGTCTACAGTACCTCGGCCATGAGAACAATTTTTAGTCCCATAAAAACAATGTTAATTATAGGTGTCTTTGAAACACTTTATCTCGATAATCTTGCATCGGATTCGCATGAAACTTGAATATGTCCACAATAATGGTATGGCGGGTCATGTGACGTGAATAGTTTTTTTTAATAAACTAACTAAAAATGGTTTAACATAGTTTAAAAATGGTGTATATCCATTGTTTTTATTCGTTATTCGAGTGGATATTTTTTAAATTAATTTTCAATAAAATCAAATGAAAGACACTGTGGTAACATTTAAAATTGCATCAAGTTTGTAATTTTCAGACGAAAAACTATGTCACAGTTATGTTTCAAATTTAACATTGTTCTTATGGGACAAAATACCCAAATGGCGTGCCTGAGCCATTTTGGTACTTTGTCCCATAACAGCAATATTAAATTTGAAAAATTACTGTGAGTTTGTTTTTCGTCGGAAAATTTCAAACTTGATGTCATTTTAAATGTTGAAATAGTATCTAGTGCTTGAATTGAAAAAAAATAATAATCAAAAAATTATCCACTCGAATAACGAATAAAATATAAATATATTTAACACCATTTTAGAACCACTTTTAAACAATTTTTAGTAGGTTTCTTGAAAATCTATCTGCGTCATGGACTCTAACATTCCCTTATGGTGAACGTATTCAAGTTTCATGCAAATCCGATGCAAGATTATCGAGATATAGTGTTTCAAAGACAACAGTAATGTTTTGAATTTAACATTGTTCTTATGGGACTAAAAATCCAAGATGGCGCAGGTACTGCAGATTCTTAAGGTTGAATCTATGTTTGGATCATGCACAATGTATACCTCATCATTAAAATAATGCTATGATAATAGAGCGAACTATAAACATTCAGAGTAGTGTAAATTAGGTTTCCTGTTAGTCTCAAGATTTATTCAATTGTGTATTTATAGTTAGATGAAATATTTTATTTCAAACCATTTCCGTATATTTATATCCAAGCTGGTACGAAATTAAGGCCTATAGCTAAAACCTTGTTGTGTTTATTTTAAATGAGATAAATATTGATTGGTAAGTATTTATAAGTATATAAATATTCTTGTAGTTACAAAACAATTTGTGATTTAGTTCATTACTTTTAATTACAACTAGAGGTGTAATATCGGAAAGCGAGTATGGTGAATTTACGCAATGCCCCCCCCCCTCAGGCTAACAGCATTAATTCATACATTAATTTCTTATGATTTATATACTTTTACAAATTTTTCGTTCATGGTTCTCAAGGTCATACACAGAAAAGTAAAATTTATTTGATAGTTTGCAGCATTTTATACGAAAGATTTTTTTACTTAGTTCTACAAAGGAGTGAGATAGTAGAGAGTTTATTACCATGACTAAGGTGTTCATTGGAATAAGTTTAAAAATAAATTACATTTTTAATGTATGAAGTACTTTTGCACCAAAGTATCACAGCAATCGCTATTACATTTTTTGCAACTTACAAATAACATTAAATGCAGTATCGTATATACACTCTTTAGGGGATACGAAATGTTCGATATTAATTACATTAAGTCATATAGTAAAAGTTAATTTTATATGTTTCTATCACAACCTTGAACTTAAAATATATCCCTCGAAATACCAAACTAAAGTATGCACAATATTAATTAAAAGTTAAATTTTAAGTACCAACTATTTCTTTTTTTTCAATGGGTACAATTTTCTGTGGCTTTTTGAATTCATGAAATATCAACCCGTATTTAAAGAATACCAGATTGCCATTTCTCTCTGTTGTGGGATGAAGTTCCGAAAGGCCGGCTGTCCATCACGAATGACGAGACAGTTTGGAATGTCGGATGCCAAACTGTCCGGCCGCGGCGCTCGGAAGAGACAAATAGTTGGGCCTAATCGGCATAAATATCGACACCTTTCTGTCATTCGATGGGGCCCACTTGGGAAATATTTCCTAGAATCGGTTTCAGTTTTATATTCCACCATAGATTGTTTGGAATGGAGTTGTTACTATTGATATGGGGAGAATAATTATCTCGTTTGATTGTATTGTATAATTGTCCAATCATTGATGTTCTTGTAATTTCTTTCAAGACAAAATAGTTTACATTTACTATTCAAATTTACTTAATGAATGGCAGTAAAATTATTTTCTATACTTAACAGTATCTTTTCTAAAATTGCACGTGACTTTGGTATAATTGGTTTAATAAATGGTAGGTCTAATAAGCATTAAATGCAACTATTTTCCTAAATGGGCACATATTAAAATGGTGTAGAATACACACAAAAGATTGATGTGCAACATCGGTCGAATACTAAAATTCCTATACTTTGCTTTATAATCTCGCTGGGTAGATAAGTGGTTATCGTGCTCGCCTTTGAATTCGAAGGTTGCCGGTTCGATCCTGAAAAAAGTAAGAAGCTTTTTAAAAGTTATGTTCCGGACCCAGTTGCCATTTGTCATTGGGATATTAATTAATTATGCTATCTAACAAATGGTCGAGGTTAGATAAGACCGGGTTTGCTCGGTTCCTCGCGTAAAAATGTTATAAAATGCCTCTTGCTAGAACACACACAAAATAAAAAGCATTAACTCGTATGATATATCATTTCTATTGTTTTGAAACTTTAACAACGAAAAGAACATACATTAGTTTCAATCGGTCGCATTAGCGCCACAGGTGATACTAAAACTAAATTAACTTCGTAAAAATGTCATTTTATATTTTGTTTAGTAAAAATTTGTATTTCCGCCAATAATCATTCTTTTTAGTATCATTAAAGGAAAAAATAATCAAGTAAATTTTATTCTTAAGAAAAAATAATTTTATTCCCATCGTTGAATGTGGAATCTGAAGCTTCCCCTTCTAAAAAGGCGCTCTTATTAATCTGTTAGTAAAGCTCTATGAAGATAAATGTACCGATTTTCTTCAATTGTATTACTCTAAATAGCTTAAAACTTGTTAAGGGTGGATTTATTCTGTATTTTAAGAGTCATCTTCACCTTTGGGCGAGTAGATGGACTTTGTTGTGCAGTCGGAAATTTTATAACCATGCGGCTTTTATGCAAAAACGGTATTTTATTCCCCTGTTTCGGACGCCCTTTTTTAAAATATTTTTTTTAACTTGGTAAGTTTTTAGTTGTTATATTAGGTTCCTCATAACTCAAAATTTTTAAAATTTTATAATATTACTTTCTGCGACCGCAAAGTAACTCGATTTTCCTTACTTTTAAGATTTTTTTTGTACTCATAAAATTATTACTCATATATCAGGTATGAGAGACCTAAGTCTAACCTTAATATACATATATTAAAACATAAATTTTACCAATAAATAACCAAAAACACCGTCCGAAACAGCGGAAAACGCACGCATGTTTTCAGTGTTTTTAAGGGTGAAGATGACTCTTAAAATCTGAGTCTGTCAGGCGATTCAATGAGACTGATTTGCATGGATTATGTCTGAAATTAAAAGTATTCTCGTGCAAATGACGCAATAAACATCAGCATAATTTAACCTTCCCCCTAAATCAACTCATACTCAAATTCCTTCAAATGTATTAATTACGGAAGTTGAATTTAGAAGACATGTTTTAAGGTTGTTTTTCATACAGTTCCAAATGAGGTTCAAGGTTTGTTTTAATCACCCCACATGAACACCCAACGAAATGAACCCAATCATTTGAGATATAGATCATTTAAATTGGATGAGTTAAAGGCGAGTTACGAATTTTTACGCGCACGCGACCAACTTTAATTTTTATTTACTTTTGAGAAGATAGAAGGTTGAAGCATAGATTAAGCATACTCATGCTTAATCTATGGTTGAAGTAAATATTTCTATGCAACATGTGTTAAATGAACATGTGTAAATATTCTTTAAAACACAACATATACCGACATCATTTTTAAGCAAAAATTTAATCAAATTATCCAAAAAGATTTACTTGGTCGACGTCGGGGTTAAATTTAAGTCCATAACTGTCCCTAATTTTAAATCAATATTAAAATATCCCCATAAAAATATCTTTCTTTTAACACATAGTAAGAAAAAATAATTTTTCGACGTGTACATCAGACCATCGATATATACTACATACATCGTAGTATATATCGATGCATCAGACTCGTGTAGTTTGAGTTAATACTTTAACCTAAAGATGTTCCTTTTAATTGGTCCGCGAGGGCTGCCGGTCCTCCGTTTTTAATAAACTCCCCCCTCCCCCCCCACCATCCCTGCCGCCAGGTAGATAATGGAATTTCGGACTTATAATTATCTGGGGGACCGGGGAGGGGGTGTCCTGGACTGAGTTATAATAACCAGCTTAGGGCTGCAATTAACTTACCCAACTTCTTCCTACTTCAATCCTTTTTGTGAACGCAAGATCGAGTCTTATCGTTCGGTAGGAATATTTATTCCTGGTTTTATCTTCGTCGCTTTTCTCCGGCGGCCGGACGGCGCGGCGATTAACGGCCGAACTTGGAACTGAGATATTTAAAAAGCAATTACTCAGACAGATTGCTCCTGGAGCATCATGCTGTTTAAATGATTCATGGTATTAGAAAAATGGTACACTTTAAAATGCTACGAGTCGGAGTAAATATTTAGCATCACCATAAAAAATCAATATTGTTACAGATAAAAAAAATATAAAAACAATAAAAAAATGCTAAATGTACTAAACAATTCTGTAGCAACCAGTTACATTAGCACAGATATTCATTGAATTTACACCTTATTCAAATATTTAAAAAGTTATATAAACTTAACATCAAACTGCATAACGATAAAAGGACATAAATTAATTGCAAATCCCCAAACAAAATTTAAACTATAAGAAGCTTATATGAAAAAAAACACTTTAAATTATACTTTATTTTTATGAGTTGTTTTTTATTGGCGAAACATATTTATTTTTATAGACATTGTGTTTTATGACTCAAGTTATTGATTTGCCTGCTTTTACATGAAGTATGTTTCAAGAATAACAATGAATTTTAAAATTTGATCTCATGAAGACCAATAATGGCTGGTATGTCAGTATTTCTCATCTTTCAAGGAACATATGCCAAATGCCGTGTTTTATTTACAGTATTCAAATTTTCTCGTATCAAAACCATTATAATTTAGAACTTACTACTTAGCTTGTTCCAATAATTTATGTTTGAAACACAAATTACGGATTATGATTTTTTTGAGACGAGTTTTTTGTAAGCAAAATTGACTTGTTATAAAATTGGTTTGAAATATATAAGTTAAAGATTTGCATATAAGACTATTAGAAGTGTAATTTAGATAAATTCTTTATTATATTTATGTTGGACGAGGGGAAAATGATGTAGAACATTTTAAATGACAAAAAATTAGATAAATATCAAATTCCACAAAATCAAAAAACATTTATGTAAAATTAATGAAATTTGTTTGCTGTATGCATGTAATATTAAAAACGATTTTCGTATGTATACACCTCAAAACCTTATTTGTAAAAAATCATAAATAAATAAATACTATTTTAAAAGAATTTTATTGTATCGGGTAGAGTTTCGGAGACGTATTCAACGTCTTGTAGGTGTGTGCCCGATTCCCTACTACATTCCAGTCACAACAAACCGTCTCACCTCATTATTCACATTATCTCCAGACACGTTGTAAACTCCGTGCTACACAGCTACGCTACGACAGTCGATCGGTGGCCATCGGAGGTGGATTTATTTTTTGTTTGCTCGCAGCGCGGCGGCGGCGGCGCGCCGCCCCGTAAACCATGGGACAGGTGACTGCACCGCAGCCCCATAAATAATACAGGTTATGGGACAGTTATGGTGGTCGGATTTGGCGAGCCTGACCCGCCGACCCCGACCCTCACTTCTTTTTGTCAATTTCCCTTTTACGTTTAATTTGAAATTATAATCCGTCGTTATTCACGGACTGGGGTTTGGTAATCCGTGGTGTATCGGGTACACTACAGGTTTGGCGGCAAACTTTGAGCTATTTACGTTTTTAAGTGAGGAAAAGCAAATCATCGTTAAAATTATATTTTTTGTGTGTAATTTTAGATAATTGCCTGAAATGATTTCTGAAATTAAATGTTAAATGGATGAGATGATTTTATTTTATATGTTTGACAGTCATTCCAGGAAAGAGTTTCGTCTTATTATTTATTATATTATACTATAACGCAGATTTGTTTAAATAAATGGTCTCCGGGCAACAAACATTTTTACAGCTTTCTGTCTTTATGAAATAAACTAATTTTACCAACTACTGAAGGGGTCTTCCAAGTTTTTCCTGCGTTTGTATGTATGTTATTTCGTATGACCTCGATATGATTTTATAAAATACGAATATTAGAATAGAAAGTTTTTTTGTCTGATAAAACATTTTTGTTTCAACCAAAGAATCAAACGTACATAATTATTTTTTGTCACCTATTGAAACCCAATATAAATTGAAAAAATCTATAGGTATGGAGCTCTTAACTTCCTAACATCCTAAACATTGGTAGACTATTAATACAGTACGTTGATCATTAGTTTATGGCAATAATCACTCAAATCGAAATATTATTTTAACTTTACTTTTTCAGCAAAAAAAAAAAAAAAAAAAAAAACAATAAATAATAAATAATTAACTATTGTAATCCATGCTTGTATTAATACAAAAGTTGTGTCCTTAGAATATGTATAGGCTACAATGCAATTGAACTCCCGAGGTTTTACAATGTTATTAAAAGTTCTTTCAGTTTAATCCATATTAATTATTCTTTACGTTTTATATTATTTTCATCCTATCCTTCAATACAGAAAAATATATTTGTAATGGTGAAACATACTTAAAATAAAGTTAAAATCCTAAAACGGTGACGTCATTATTAGTGACATCATATCAGTTTCTCGTCGAAACTGTCTCACTCATTAACTGACTTGAAAGTATGTAACTTACGTGACGTGTGGTGGGACACCAATTATGAATTTTACTTAAATCTTTACTAAACACGATTACTTATGGATTTAGAATGTCTGAACATAAAATAACATGCTTATAGCATTCAGTAACTAAATAGCCATTGTTTAAGAATGTTTTGAAATTTTTTGTATGTTTTCAACACCCTTTTTCTCTCGGTATACATGTTATATACTGAATAAGGAACACACTAGGTTTAATGTAGATTTAAGTTAAAACGCAATTTCCACCACATTTATCACTCATGTATCTGAACGTGACTTGAGCAGATTGTGCGCCGTATATAAACATTGCTATCGCTGTTTGTGGCCCGTGTGATAGATAACACACGCCCCGTATCAAACTGTAATTAATGCAATCCACACCGACGTGCGTGACATCGCATGACGTACCTGCAAACCGTTCAGTGTGTATAGTGTATAGTGTGTATAGGCCTAGTGTATAGCGTGTGTAGTGTGCGAGCATTCCTAACAATTACACATTCAACAGCTCGTGCGTTCCACACTGATGTTTAGATTCGAGATTGTATCAAACATAAAATTATATGAGTGTTTTTAAGGTTTAACATTACAATTGTATTTTGTCTTTCCACGGTGTTAAATTTTTACCATCGAACGTTATTCCAGTGTTTACACCTAATATCACGAATATCTACTAATATTATAAATGTAAAGTCTGTTCATTTGTTATAGCCTTTCGCCACAAAACTACCCAACCGATCATCTTGAAAATTTGTACACATATTCTTGGAGGTATCAGAAATAACCTAGGAAACTTTTAATTTTTACAATTATTTTCTATACGGAAGATAATAATTTGTTTGTCAAAAAATTTCAAAATCTTTCATATTATTTATTTATTTGGTGCTAACAAACAAATTTCATAAAAAATTATAATTTTAGGTATTTTAACGATTTTATATACAATTTTATATTCTATGAGAAATATATATTATTTTATATATTATCGGTGAGTAACGAGCGTAGCCCTATAACTTAGCAAGCTAGTACCTTATAACCTTGTTTCATGTATTTAAAAAAAAAATCAGCAGTTTTTTTACAGTATGAACCTTTCATGTGTATGCAATTGAAAATATGTTTATTTCTTAATTTTACTGTAGGACATAGCGTTACAATTTATCACATTTCTGTTGTAATATGTTTAAATATAGTGGTAAAATAAAGAAGATAGGTCTGTATCATCACTCTATTTCACTAGTTCTTAAAAAAGGGGTTTCTCGAGCATGTTGAAAACGAATAAATATATGTTCTGTTATTGTATGGTATATTGGAATGTCTTGAAATTACTCATTTAGATGAAACAAAATTATTGCAATAACATATCACAAAAACATCTTCTAACGATTTATTTACTCCTAATGATTTTTAATTACCTGCAAAACAATGAAAAAACGTTATTAAAATATAGAATATTAAGCTGCTTCTGTACAGTATCAAATTCTCTTTGGTTTTCGGTTTGTTCGTAATAATATTTGTAATACAACCAAATGGATCGTGGGGGCCAAGATTTAGACTCATCTACCAGAGCAGCATCCTTTGCAAAAATAACCTTATGGCAAATTAAAGATGAAAATAATTGTAAAGGCTTCACCAAAAGAATAAAACTTAAAAAAAAAGTTATTAGAGTTTTCTTATTTTATAATTTGTTTTCATTGAAAGGATGTTTTCTAGTTGGCTAATTATTAAAAAAATTGTTTCATTTTAAGGAAGTTATAAAAAGGTCTTCTTGCATGAAAAGTCCTTTATCAATTTTTTGTGCATTATAAAATTTTTCCTTAAACAATGTCAAAGAGCTATAAAAATTAATAATTTAGTGTTGTTAACCCTGCACACTATTTTAATGGGAAAAGAAAACGTTAACCAAGAACTTGTTAAATACATTGTGAAATATATCTACACGAGGTGGCCCGTGCGCAAATTGCGCATTTTATGATTCTGTATGAGTGAATCACCTGTAGTACCTGAATGTTGATAATGAAGTGACAGAGATCTATTTTTGTTTACTGTCTGGCCTTTAAAATTCATCTGAAGGTAATCAGCTGTTAAATTACAATTCACATTAAAGAACTTGCAATAAAAGTTGGTCAACATTTTAAAGCGCCCTCTAGAAATAAATCAAAGGCGAGGGGGGCGAAGCCCGAAACAATATGACCTTTTCAATTACGATTCGTCACTGCGGTATATCCTAAGCTTTAAAATGACACCTCAATCTTAAAAATCGGTTCAGTAAGTCGAGAGAAAAAGGGACGTAACAGACGAAACCCTTATAGAAATAAGAAGATAGATTATTATTATGGACAATCAATTATATTTTATGTGTAACCTTTATGTAAACTCCCCAATTTATAATTTATTTGTTTTCATTTGATTTTGTAAGGGAAATTTGTGTTAGGCTACATTATTTATCTCTCAGAAATATGAAAATAAAATGGTGGGCAATATGTCACTGCATCTATGAACAACACCTTTGTCACAAAACTCATGTACGGAAACTCATTTAAAAAATCGGATTTGCAAGTTCACATTTTTGTAATTTAAAATATTTTAGCTAAAATTGTTGAACAAAAGATGTTTGAACTGATGAGAAAATCTATACCGCCTTAAAATCTTAGAATCTGCGTAACAGTAAATTAATTAGTAAACAATCAAGTAGATGCTGTTAAACTGTTTTCTTCAGTGATTTACAACCACAACATGACCAGTGAGTTTTTATTACTCGGCTAATGACTAAAATGTATGCAGGAAATGACCACTTTTTGCAAGTCTAATTGAATGTGATCGTTTAAATACTGCATATGAAACCCAATCACCATATAAAAACAAAAGGAAATAGGCTATTCACTATTTTTTTTTTTTTTTATTTATATAGTGAAACTATTGTACTAAACCTATACTGACCTAAACCTCCATGGTCATTATATATGATGTTATGATCCATTAGTAGCACAATTTACTTATATACCATATACCATGTAAATTTTATTATTTCTTTATCGTATTGAATAAATATGTCTTAAAACATTTTTCCTTCCTATTAAGCACCCACCCTTTTAAAACTTATTAAATCTAAAGTGAATGTTAATTATACGAACTAAATTCCGCAGGGATAGTTTACATATTCCGCAGGGATATGTTTGTTTGTGTACCTATTTTGTAGCTTTAATGTTGAAGGTCAAAATGTTAACGTAACAGAATTACAATATTGTAACAAAATTTATTTCGTATTATGTGGGTTGGTTATATTTACAAACCTAGGTGTTTATTTGAGCACGACAAATTTTTAACTTTAACATAAAAATCCCTAAAACACTTTGTTGTTGAAAACAAAACAAAAATAACCATAATATTAACCGTGTAAAATATAACTTTTATTTAATAAAATTCTTAGAGTACGTTCCATTTGAACATACAAGGTTCTATAAGCTTCTATAAAATTAAAATTGTATGATAGATTGATAGATAAGTTATTAATTGGTGGATTTGATGAAGTGATGGGTTTTTAATTCAATATCTTTATACCTATATAGGCCTAGTTATCATTATAAATTCATGTAATAATTTAAACTGTTATGATGTACCGTATAAATTAATTGAGTTGATCTTATGTATTAGCTAGTGTACAGGCACGTTTTGAAAATCATAAATAACAAAAATCTATATACAATTAAGGTTTTACGAGCGGTTTTTTTCAGTTAATACAGCATTGCCCAATCCCGAATGAGTTGGACAGCTAGGAGACAATTTTGTATAAAATTTTAGAAAATGTAAGTAAAAAACTAAAAAAAAAATCACTTTTAGCTTACCTATATTCTTTCATTTGTAAATGACATTGTGAAAATGTAGAAAATCCAAAGATACCATTGTGGCCAGAGAAATTGCTCTGTCGCTGGCCAGACAACACTCCCTGCGGTTGCTATAGATTTTTTAAACTTGATCCTTTTCGAAAATATTGGGGAGGGGGAGAGGTTTAAACTTTAAACAAAAAAATTTAAACTCGTGACAAACATGTTAGAGAACCGGATTTAAATAAAGTTTTGAAAAAGTTATAGGCTAATGTCTTTCAGTAACTCCTAGTGTGCTGTTATATTTTTAAGCCAAACCTATACCTTGTTTAAAAGTAACAGTTCTAAAGTAAACTGATTGAAAAAAAACAACTGTTACCAATAATATTCTAAAACTGTTACACAATATGTTGTGATGTGAAATTGCCAGCTGATATGCTACAGTGAAATAAAAAAAATAAAAAAACAAACAAACAAAAAAAAAAACAAAAGGCTTTAGGAAACAAACCCCTACACCAACTCTCCCTCCAAGGATCAAGTAAAAGTGGGGGCTATAGAAGAAGTTATGCTATTTGCAATAAACCTACCGGCATTTAAAATCTGAATGCATTTTCATAACACAACACAGCACCCTCAACCATATCATACAGAATAGGCCTTCAGAACATCATGGGCCTTCAGTGTCATACAGAATAGTGTGATTGAAACCCTTTTTCTTATGCTGACATTTCAAATTCAACGAAGAAAATCTCTTAATATGAAGGTGGCTGTTCTCATAAGTAGAAAAGATCACAGTAGTTGACACTCAGTGATTTGATGGAATCTGCGAAGACAATTCAAAGAACCTTGCGGCTCCGTTCCCTCGCACATTATTACTACCTGCCAATAAGACATTGACACGTCCAGTGGTTAAATGAACCGCGTGCTAATTTATATTCATTATTACAAATCTAAATGTTCTCAATCGTCCGGTCCAAAAACATTTCGTATGATAAATTCTCCCATTCATGTTGCGGAGGAGCAACCAGTTGCGATGCCTCTATTTGTCAGCGTGTCCGAGTATTATGATGTTAGGGGGCCGAGGTTGGCTCGAGGAAGGGGGAAGGGGGCGTGTCCCCCCACCACGCCTCTCACTTCAATCAAAATGGCCTCCACGTCACGACACCTGGCGTTACTTCACTTTTAATTCGACACAATCTAATAATCATAAATCCGCGGCGGCCTTGGTTATCTGTAATGGAGCGGGGTCCAGCAACAACGGCGACGACGGCGACGCGTTGGGCTACAGGAGAACATCGCTTGGTGGGACGAGCGGCTGTAACTGGAGAACTCGTGGAATACAAGGCTCCAACACGTCGTGGAGGCAACCGGAAGAGACCTTCGACGGTCAAGGATGTCAATCTGGGCACACATATATGTGATTAGACTACACGAGAAATCTGCAGAGTGATTATCTTCATTGTATATCCATAGAAAGACAATTTGTTCTATGTAATCTCGGTCAAGGTTAATCAAGGCTAATGTACATCTTTCAAAGGTGTGAACACAGAGAGTGCCAGAGTGCCATTGGAGTTGGAGTGGACCCAAAACGAGGAACTTGCGAAAAGATAAATTAGGGACGTTTTAGAAGAGAACTTTGACGAAAATAGATCACAATCTGTGGGCATTTATGATAGACATAAGTATCATTTAAAGCGAATCAAATTTTAAATGAAGGCCGTAAGTGGCCTCGAGATAGAACACTGAGATCTATAAGATCATCTAAGATGTCGTCACGGTGCAAAGGCATAGCTCATTCCCAAGTTACAAAAAGAAATGTGACCGAGTATAGTGCCACTGACTGGAGCTAAAACACCTGTGAAGATTTAATTTAGCCTACGCGCTTCAGTGGCTCCTAGGATACTTTTGAGTTCCAAACTTTATTTAGCTTATAAATCGCTAAATTCAGAATTTAAATTCAAAGAGAATTTTAGGCTACAATAATTGGCAATTGAAGATGAATATAATTTAAGGATGTAAAGTTATGGGACTTTTTTCAGGTTCATTATGATTTACCATGATTTTAATTTATCGCTGCTGAGGTACGGAGACAGTTAATTACTATGTTGGTTCTTTTATAGAGGTACTTCACGGCCATTTCAACATAGTTTCTAAAGTACTAAAATAAAAACACAGTCAAACTAACAGAATGAAGAAGAACTTCCAAAAGAAAGTCGTTGCTATTGCTGCCATATCTTGTTTGAAGTCGGTAATGGTTTGAAAAATACATAACATCTAGTAAATTTAGGTAGGTAGTAAGCAATGAATTGTTTAATAACCTTGGCAACAATCTAAAAAAGATTAAACGTTTGCAATGATCCTAAGAATTGGTTGATTTAAAGTTTATGCTGTAAACGCCCAAAGATTATGTGAGAATAATGTGCACTAATATGCCTACTAACCATTGGGATCAGAACACTTGACCGTGGTATCTTTAAACCGATCATGACTACCATGGATATTGATACACTTACCTACGTCCTTGTTACTTACTTGACCTACTTGCGGAGAGTATGCAGAGCTTCAGGGTAAGAGTAAATTTTAACCTACTACGATAAGTGAAAATATTTAGTAATAGACCACTAACAACTTTCAAAGAGATTAAAAAAAAATATTTGGAAGGTAAGATTTAGTAACACTTATGGGGTTACATAGAGCCGGGGCCGACGTAAACTACCTTCGTAGTTAACGATGGCCCCGATAGAGCCCTATGACCCAACACCTCCATAGTTTTACTTCCTTCTTAAAAAATGTCTTCTGCACATCTATCTAGTTGATGAAGTTGTAAACTGTGTGGGGACGATTTTTAAAGCAAAACTTCCATCCAGTCGACATCACCACTTGTTAAAAACAACTCAAAAGTTATGAAACGAATCTTTTAGGGTATCTTTTTGAGTTTGTTTTGAAAATATCTTCGACTCATGTGCACTGTTATATTTTCAATAAAAGTTTATTAGGCTACTGTATTGAGTTATCAGTCATTAATGTAAACAATCGTTACTAATGACAATCTATTAACAATTTGCTGTCAGGATGATTGGTTTTATTACATATGAATAAACGATATTGACATCGTTGTATGTGTCGAGTGTTTCTTATCGTATTAATATAGTTGATCAAATGACGAATTATCTAATAATACCACTATACAGGGTGTTTCCGAACAACCTGGAAATATTTTGTATATATGTTCCTTAGGTCGAGACAATAAAAAAAATCACGTTAACATACGTCCTAAAATGCTTCGTTAGGCCGCTAGCCGCCATTTTGTTTTTTACACATATTAATTTTTATTTACGTGACGGTTTGTTGTATTAAATTCATATTTGGCATGAACCTTTATGACACTAATGTCCATTTTCAAGAAAAAAATTATTTTTGTCCGATGATTATTTTCAAAATGGCAGCCATTTTAAATTTTTGAACTCAAATATCGCATAATTGGTAAATGTTATCAAACTACTAGAATATAAATAGCAAAAAAGATGAAAAATTAAATTATCTAACCAATAGTGCCAAGTTTGTAAGAATATGTCAACAAATAACAGAATTATTGAGATTTTTCTTCTAAAAATAACCTAAATTTGCATGCATTTTAATGGAAAATCAATGATTTTATGCATTAAAATGACAATAACTCCGTTGTCTGTTGTTAGATCCTTATAATATTGGTATCATCAGTTAGATAATTTTATTTGTAAACTTTTTTGTATCTTGTAAAATTTTGATAAAATTAACTGGTTTTGATATATTTGAGTTTAAAAATTTAAAATGGCCGCCATTTTGAAAATACAAATCAGACAAAAATAGTTTTTTTCCTGAAAACGGACATTGGTGTAATAAAGGTTCATGCCAAATATGAACTTAATACTACAAATCGTCAAGTAAATAAAAATGATTGTGGGTAAAAAACAAAATGGCGGCTAGCGACCTAACGAAGCATTTTAGGACATATGTTTATATGTTATTTTTTATTGTCATGACCTAAGGAACATATATACAAAATATTTCCAGGTTGTTCGGAAACACCCTGTATATTATTATTAAAAGTTTAAAGCTAAATTTGAGTTTCTTTAAATGTTTAAAGCGTACGTGAGGAAAATGCTATATATGTCCCTTGTTCACAGTATATGTAAAGAACGAATTGTTGTCAAACTGCGACTAAAATGTTTGTCATTTTGATAAAGCCTGTGGACAGTAAATATTTCAGATTTGGAAAGTACTATAGTCAAAACGATTAAATCAATAATTTTGCACATAGTTTGTAAAACAAACTGATCAAAGACAAATTACTTGCCTACAAGAACCATTTATTGTTGATAACAAATTTGCCTTAAAAATGTAATCTTGGGGCTCTATTTCAAAAAGTAAATTCTTAATCTTCTATATTAATAGGCAAGCATGTTTCTTTTCTTCTTTTTCTAAGCTTGTATGTATCATGGGAGAAATCCAAGCATACCGTTACATCGGGCCTTCAGGGCTATACGCCCTACAGGCGTTCAAAGCTTCAATGTTAATCTTATGAAAAAGTTTAATTGGTTGAATCATTAGGCAGCTGCTGTAATAAAAAGTACTATAAAAGGAGGAAGAACGGATATTTTAATGGTAAAATATTTTCTTTTAAAGTTTGGTCATTTTCTTCCAATATTAATTAACATTATAGACCAATGGCGATCTCTATAGGATTACTTAGTATTTTGCAGTGATGAGGGCATTCGTGGGGATTGAGAGGGCGAACAGTTGATCACAATACCAACAGTACTAACAACCAACATCAACTATTAATAGAATATATTATAAATGTATGCTTTCTCGAAAGCCTTTTATAAAAACCCCTGATTTTCAAAAACTGGTATAAAGATTTTATTAATTTTATGCCTAAACACTTTTATTCCTTGTACAAAATGACGATTTCGGCATGATTAGAAAAATATCTAGACCGCAACACTTGGGTTAACTCTTGTCCAGAAGTTGCTACTTGCACATCCTAATAGTATTACAAAATTTAATAACTTTTACTGATCGCAGTTTTATTAGTAACATAGCACGGAGGAATTGATTTTAATATATTCTTCATTAGCTGAAAAAATTACAGTTAATATTTTGGAAATTAATATACATGAACAATGAACATGAACATTCCATAAACTCCTAGAAATAAGGGGGGGGGGGAGATGTAACATTTTACATTGACCACGGGTCTTCTTACAAAAACTGCCCCTTTTATTTCATATACTATTTTTTTCATCCATAGGCAGCAGTTTCAATATATTCTCTGTATTTATTTATCATTTCAGGCTCCAAAAGTTTCACTTCCATCGTCACCGACCCATGATAAACAACACGAGCCGCTAGCGTGCTACCAGAGGGCGCCGCGAGTACACACGAGGCCATTTGCATGAAAACGAACCCGGTGCATGACTGCCGGTTGAATTAGAAGCAAAAATGAAAATGTAAATCAAAAACAGCAACCGGGAAGGTAATTAAGGCGATATAGGCGGAGCTCGTGTAGTGCGGTAATTGAGTACAGGCATGCATGGTGCGGAACCGAGGTGGTGCTGATAACTGGTAACAGGGACTCCCGACAGGTTGGCTATCGTCTGAGATAAGCAGCCCAGGCCACGGTCACGAGTATGGGGTAATCCGAGATAATCAAACAGAGAACAGTACAGGCATATTATTTATAATATTTTACATAGTTGTAAATCAATTAAAAAAGTTACTCTTGCGCTTTCCTACAAACTTACTGAAACATCTTACATCTGAAAGGATAACCATAATCTTTATATTGGTCTCAATTCGAAGAATAGTCTAATTTCATTAATAATAATCTGGGACTAAAACACTAAAACTTTTAACTTTCGTCTTAAAAAATTTATAAATATAAATAAAACTGAAAACATCAGACAAACTGACAACTGATGTAAAGCATCAAACACGAAATCATAAACAATAGCAAATTTGCATATAGTGCGTTACCAGTTAATGCTGTGATACAAACATTTATAATTTTTTAATATGACAAAGATGAATATTTTTGACAAATATTAAAGGTATAGTGGAAATTCAACATAAGTTCATGTGGATAAAAATTTGAGGTGGCCGGTAGGCTACTGCAGATTCTTAATAGGTAAAAAATAAAACCATTAGCACAATTTGTTTGAATGCTAAGGAGCGGATTATACATGTTAACCAACATCAGCAGTTTATGGTGTACACAACGATAGCTGGAGATCACCCAAAAGATCTTTTTACAATAATTTTAAATAATTTTATTTGCTTGTTTATTGAGTAAATGTAAGTTATAATAAGGATTTTAAAATGTAACATTTAGGGATTACTTTAAAAAGTGAAATGATCGAATAGTAATGCATTAAATTTACCTGCGTAAGAGTATAATTTAAGCTCAGTTTGTTTATGAATTTGGTTGCAATAAAATAAGTAGTAAATCTTTCAATGAACTTTTAAATTAATACCAACCGGTCTAAATTGTAAAAAAATCTAAAAAACATTGTTAAATCCTGGACGTATACATCGCAGCTCTGTAGGTCCCATCGTCCAATCGCCCATCAATAAGTGAAAAGTTCTGATACATAAAGATATCATTCCATGTGAATTTAGTTTAGTATGGACTCTATAATCTATATTAATAAAATTAGAGTTTTGTCTGTACGTTGCTTAGAATTTTGAAATTTTTGGTTATTTTTACTTTTTATGCATCGCAGAATCCAAAATCGGTGTCATCTAAATTTCTTTCCCTCTGTCTGTCTGTCTCTCTCTCTGTCATTCTGTCTGTAACGCTCATGGGTCCTATTTTGTCCTCTTTTCACTGGATAACGACTTTACCTAAGGGTCTAAATTTTTTTCATGTCATAGACGAGAGTGGTGTGAAGGTTCATTACAACTTTAATTGACTTAGCGACCTTAGGGCTTTGCCCCATAGTATGTCAAAGTAGCCAAGTTGTGCTAAAATACAAATCTTTAATCTCTTTTCACACGACAAGGGCTTTAGTAAATGATATGACAATTTTTACTATTGTTAAATGTTGCAATTAGAACGATTTTAGCTGCTCTAAGGCATCGTTCGTCAAAAAGGCTCTGCCTTATAGTAAAAGAAATATTCAATGTTAATCTTATGGGAATATTTAATTCTACCTTTTTATCTATGCTCTTTAATCAGCTGGATTAGACAGTTTGTCATTATTACCACAGATGGCAACACGTAAATTTTAAATACAGACTCTTTCACATATAACCCTTTAACTTTTTCACTGGACTAAATACAGTAAATAAAGTCAACTAATTCTTGGTTCTAAATATGAATATTAAAATAATTTATGGAAATTATTACAAAACGAGTTTTGACCCTTAAATCTTAAAATGTTTCTTATTATCATTAAAAAATAATTTTAGTTCCCCAATTTAGCTTTCATTCATTGCACGTTCTGACAAAAGAGGTGTATTTCATCAAACACAATATGTAGTTAACACCAATGAGGTTTATAAATTGCTCAATCTTTCAAGTAGTTCGGGTATAGACGGGGCAATATTAATGTGTAAGAACTTAATGAGTAGGGTTCTTATGAAGAAGTGAGAAAGTCGCTCAAAAAATACTCATAATACTCATAGTACCACTGTAATTTTTCATTTAAGGATCATGCTGATTGGTTGAATGGAATCAGATGGTTTAAGAACATATTTGCAGAAGTTGGTTATTGTTTTTTATTTTGTGTAAACAAACAAATATACTTATTTTGACATTAGAAGGTAAAAAGAGCGCTTCCCGTGGCAATAAGGAAAAGTTATCCCACCATCAATGCTTAATTTTTCTCCGTTTTTCGACATAACTTTAACATGGGATGTCTCTATTTATTCAGTTTTGTATACATAGGCAACACAAGAGGTTTAGGTAAAAAGGTAAAGTCTAAAGACAAAAAAATTGAATTAAGTAAACCTAATATCTACACTGCGGTGCGGTGCCTATACGTTACTGACAAATGTTGCATGGTTTTACTTGGTTTGGGAATTAAAATTTTAACTAATTTTGAATTTAGATTTAATATTGTACATGTCTGTACATATCTTTCTTGGGTAGAACAAGATGCAGGGGTGGAATACATTGGATTTGTCATAGCTATCGTCACATCCAGCTTACCAATATCAAGGATATCAATATTAGATTTCATAAGAAGCTATAATATTTTTTACAAGTCTGAGTTTTCTTAAATCGTCTATGAGACGATTTTATACTCATAGAACTATAAAGGAAATCCCCACACGAATATAAATGTTTAATCAAACTGCAACAAAATCATTAATAGAAATAACTTTTAGACTAAATGAGAAATGGATTTAACAAGATTTTGACGGATGTACCTGGTAGCTATTAAGCATAAAACTTGATATCTAGATACGTTAGAATGAACCAACTGAAGGTTATATATTGAATTTGTGAAATCACTAATATCATTAGTTTAATAAACTGTACACACACCCCGTGCGAAGAACGGGTACACAGCTAGTATTTTTTATAAAAACGTCTCTATATTTTTATTTGAATCCTAACTCCATACCTAATCATATGAAATATATTTTGAACAACATGCTATGTCTAAATACGTTAAAGCTCATCACTATTCCTTTAAACGCATCACACAAAATTAGTAGCATAAAATTCAATTTCAACTGTTATCGTCTGTATATTTCGCAGCCGCCGCTATCAGTAGCACACCCGCGGCCGGGACAACGCACTGTACGCGGTGCACTGGAGGACATCTTAATGTATTCCTCCACATTCAACACAGTCCGAGTCATATTTTAACTCCTTTCACAATCTATGATTAATGCGATCACGGATATTGAATATCAAAGCATCGGACTGTATGTAATTACATAGGTGTGTTTGTGTTTACCATCGGCCGGTGTGATACCACACACAGGTACAGTAGATACAGCGTGGCGTTTACTATAGCAACTTGTATCCTAAGCAGCCGATTATTTTATTTATATTTTTCAGATCATATCTATTTGAGTTTAATATTCCAATGTGTAACATATGTGTTATCAAAAAAAACAAAATAAAATAAAAATGGTTTTATAGAAATATTTTAATAAAATATGAAATACGTTACAGAAAACCTACTATACATGATTGTCCTGTACTATAATACGAGCACTGTTAGTCATGCTAACATACTTATTTATGAATATTTATGTTTTTTTATTATTACTTATAACATAATTTATGAATATTAAAAAGTATGTATTTATTCTCTATCTGTTAAACTACTTTAAAAAAAACTTCAGTGAATCAATATAAAAATAGAACAAAAGATTAAATGTACAAACAACTTTTTAAACTATAAACAAAAAACCAATGAATAAAGGAGTGAAATTCACGAAAAAAACTTAACACCTCCAAAAGAAAAACACCTCTAACTCAAAATTACCTTTACTATACAAGATTAACATCATACAAATATATATGTAGAACATATTAATAAACATGTTATTTGAAAAGAGAGTTTGTAGTACTAGAAATGTGTTTTTCATTTCAACTTACTCTGTTTGCACCTTTTGAATTACAATAAGTTAATTTATCACTAGCAAAACAAATAAATTTTATTTTTAAGTAAGAATGCCCGACATATAAGTGTATCGAACTACAAAATAATAGAGCGCTGTTGTTGTTTTAGTATGTTTTGAAGCTATTTAGAGTTTTTTTGTTTTTTTAGTGAAGGCGTCAAATTTTAAAAGAAGCTTGTGGCTGTAATCTACAAAATTTTGAGTTAAGTCTACTTAAACTCCAGTTGGTGGGCATCGATGTTAATGATTGAATATTGATGTTAATCTAGAATAGTAAAGATTTCTCGGATGCAACCGTCCATGAGGTGATGTTCGATGTTGTTGAACCTTCGTGAATCCAACACGTCTGGTCCCTCACACTTCCCGAAATGGTTCACCAATGAGCTTAAGGAGCTGACCTTGAACAAAAAACTTGCCATAAAGCCTATAAAACAACTCTTAGACAATCTGACTACATAAGATTTTGTTCACTCAGAAGTCAATGTAAAGCCCTCTCCAGAACCTGCTACAAGGACTACATCAAGCACATTGACTCTATCCTGCCTTCGAATCCTCGAGCTATCTGGAGTCACCTGAACAACACTAGCGGGCATATGCAAAGACCACCGTCATCAAGTACAACAACAATGAAGCATCTGAACCTCAAGATATATGTGACCTCCTTGCCAGTATTTCTCATCTGTCTTTGTACCGGCACGCCCATGCACCTTAAATCATCATTACAGAAACTTTACTAATTTTTCTGTCTGCTATGTCTCTGAACAGGAAGTGTTTAACAAGTTATCTACTCTGGATGAGTCCAAGGTTGTGGCCCTGATGGCATCCCACCTCGAGTTCTCAAGCACTGTGCCGATCTTCTTGCCCCAACCTTAACGAGCCTATTCACAAATCACTTTCATCCGGAGTCTTCCCTAACAGTCTAAAAAATGGCTACTTGGTTCCAATTCCTAAAACATCTGACCTCACAGAAGCTTCAAACTACAGGCCCATTGTTATTCTACCCTCAGTTGGAAAAATATTTGAGGCTCTGGTTCTGGAAAAGATGGCCACCGCTTTCACTCACATCATTGCCAAGGAACAACATGGCTCCCTGAAAGGCCGATCCACGCAAACAAAACCTCCTAGTCCTTCAAAATCAGATACTATCGGCTTTTTCTAAAGGCAACCAAGTAGATGTAATTTATCTTGACTACGCCAAAGCCTTTGACCGGGTCAACCACTGCCTCCTCATAAGCAAGCTACGAGAATACGGCATTCAGGGTTTGGTTTTGGATTGGTTGCAGAGCTATCTTACAGACAGAAAGCTATTCGTCAAATTCTCATCTCACATCTCCCTGCCAATCACTGCTTCCTCAGGTGTGCCTCAGGGGTCTTTGCTTGGACCCTTTCTGTTCAGTATGTTCATAAACGATCTCCCTCATCATATTAATGTCAATTGCCTTCTCTTCGCTGATGACGTGAAGCTGATTAATGAGATCTCCACCATCGATGACTGCCAGAATCTTCAGCGAGCAATCGACTTCCTTGCGGAATGGACGGAAAGCAACCTCATGTCCCTCAACCATTCAAAATGCCGCACCATCACCTTTTCAAGGAGCGGCCATCCTATACACTTCAATTACGTCATCAGCTACTCACTACCTATCGAACGCTGCTCCTCAATGCGTGACCTAGGTGTCCTTTTGGTCTCCGACTTATCTCCTGAAGAACACATCAACGAGATCTGCTCCAAGGCAAACAAATCTCTTGGGATGATTTTCAGACTCTCAAAAGATCCCTTCTCTATTGGTACGTTGCGTCTCCTCTACCTCTCACTTGTGCGACAGAAGCTAGAGTATTGCTCCACCGTGTGGAGTCCTTTCTACCTTGCTCACTCAGAGAGGCTCCAGTCAGTCCAACGGCGCTTCATTCGTTTGGTTGGGATGAAGATGGGATATCGTTATCTGGATGTTCCTGTGTCCGAAATTGAAAGCCAACTGGGTCTTGCCCCCCTTCATATTCGACGAGACATTGCTGACCTATGTTTCCTCCACAAACTGCTAACTGGAAGGATCGATTGCAGTGAGCTGCTTGAATGCATCAATTTTCGCACCGGTGGCCGAACTAGATCAACAGAACTCTTCTCCAGGAAGTCTTATCCCACCAACTATCTGATGCATGCACCCTTCCCTCGAATGATGAAGCTCGGGAACAGGATTGCAAATAATGTGGACTTCTTCGCAGGAGACACCCCAACTACATTTAAGAAAAGACTCTTCGGACTATGTTACCCGCCAACATCACCTCCTGATTCGACCTTCGCCCCAGACGGTCTGCTGTGCTGTGTCAATCTCAGTGCACCACCTTGCATGACTAGAATTCTTTGCATAAATTGTCTGCTCTCTCTCGGTAAATAAGAATGCACTAGACCGTCATTGTGATCCTTTTTTTGTCTCGCTTTTTGTATTTTTGTCCCACTGCATGTATGTTCTTGTTATTGATTGTAACCAACTTGTTGAAAATCTTTGCCTTTTCTGGCCACTGCATGTTAAATATCAAGTATTGCTCTTTTTCTCTGTATGAACCTTTTGCACGCATCACACACCATGTATTGCATTTATTATTATTGTTAAACTCTCGTATCTGTTGCATTTTTTTAGACATAAGGACGTTTTCTTAGTTGTTTCAGTTGCATTCTAGTCATTGTTACCTTTCTGTATGTTGAGTAGGTATGTTTGATATAAGTAGAATTTTGCCTTGTATTTAATTTAAGTTGCACTGTATGTACCAACATGACATTTTTGTTTGTAACTAGGTTTAGCATGCACCACCATCTAGATGTACTCACATTAACGAAAAACTCAATTGTAAATGGCGACTGCCGTAAATGGATAAATAAATAAATAAATAAATAAATAAATCCAACCGTCCATGAGATGATGATCGATGTTGTTGAATGTTCGTGAATCCAACCGTCCTTGAGATGATCAATGTTGTTGAATGTTCGTGAATTCAACCGTCCATGAGGTGATGTTCGATGTTGTTGAACCTTCGTAAGTCCAACCGTCCATGAGATGATGATCGATGTTGTTGAACCTTCGTGAATCCAACCGTCTATGAGATGATGTTCGATGATGTTGAAGCTTCGTGAATCCAACCGTCTATGAGATGATGTTCGATGGTGTTGAACCTTCGTGAATCCAACCGTCTATGAGATGATGTCGAACCTTCGTGAATAAAACCGTCCATGAGATGATGTTGAACCTTCGTGAATCCAACCGTCCATGAGATGATGATCGATGTTGTTGAACCTTCGTGAATCCAATTGTCCATGAGATGATGTTCGATGATGTTGAACCTTCGTGAATCCAACCGTCCATGAGATGATGATCGATGTTGTTGAACCTTCGTGAATCCAACCGTCCATGAGGTGATGATCGATGTTGTTGAATGTTCGTGAATCCAGTTGAATTTTCGTGAATCCAACCGTCCCTGAGATGATCGATGTTGTTGAATGTTCGTGAATCCAACCGTCTATTGGATGATGATCGATGTTGTTGAATTTTCGTGAATCCAACCGTCCATGAGATGATGATCGATATTGTTGAATTTTCGTGAATCCAACCGTCCATGAGATGATGATCGATGTTGTTGAATTTTCGTGAATCCAACCGTCCATGAGATGATGATCGATGTTGTTGAATGTTCGTGAATCCAACCGTCCTTGAGATGATCAATGTTGTTGAATGTTCGATAGTCCAACCGTCCATGAGATGATGATCGATGTTGTTGAACCTTCGTGAATCCAACCGTCTATGAGATGATGTTCGATGATGTTGAACCTTCGTGAATCCAACCGTCTATGAGATGATGTTCGATGATGTTGAACCTTTGTGAATCCAACCGTCTATGAGATGATGTTGAACCTTCGTGAATAAAACCGTCCATGAGATGATGTTCGATGATGTTGAACCTTCGTGAATCCAACCGTCCATGAGATGATGATCGATGTTGTTGAACCTTCGTGAATCCAACCGTCCATGAGATGATGATCGATGTTGTTGAACCTTCGTGAATCCAACCGTCCATGAGATGATGATCGATGTTGTTGAATGTTCGTGAATCCAGTTGAATTTTCGTGAATCCAACATTCCCTGAGATGATCGATGTTGTTGAATTTTCGTGAATCCAACCGTCTATTAGATGATGATCGATGTTGTTGAATTTTCGTGAATCCAACCGTCCATGAGATGATGATCGATATTGTTGAATTTTCGTGAATCCAACCGTCCATGAGATGACGATCGATGTTGTTGAATTTTCGTGAATCCAACCGTCCATGAGATGATGATCGATGTTGTTGAATTTTCGTGAATCCAACCGTCCATGAGATGATGATCGATGTTGTTGAATTTTCGTGAATCCAACCGTCCCTGAGATGATTGATGTTGTTGAACCTTCGTGAATCCAACCGTCCATGAGATGATGATCGATGTTGTTGAACCTTCGTGAATCCAACCGTCCATGAGGTGATGATCGATGTTGTTGAATGTTCGTGAATCCAACCGTCCATGAGATGATGATCGATGTTGTAGAATTTTCGTGAATCCAACCGTCCTTGAGATGATCGATGATGTTGAACCTTCGTGAATCCAACCGTCTATTAGATGATGTTCGATGATGTTGAACCTTCGTGAATCCAACCGTCTATGAGATGATGTTCGATGATGTTGAACCTTCGTGAATCCAACCGTCTATGAGATGATGATCGATGTTGTTGAATGTTCGTGAATAGAACCGTCCTTGAGATGATCGATGATGTTGAACCTTCGTGAAATCAACCGTCTATGAGATGATGTTCGATGATGTTGAACCTTCGTGAATCCTACCGTCTATGAGATGATGTTCGATGATGTTGAACCTTCGTGAATCCAACCGTCCATGAGATGAGTTTCGATGTAGTTGAACCTTCGTGAATCCAACCGTCTATGAGATGATGTTCGATGATGTTGAACCTTCGTGAATCCAACCGTCCATGAGATGATGATCGATGTTGTTGAATGTTCGTGAATCCAACCGTCCTTGAGATGATCAATGTTGTTGAATGTTCGTGAATCCAACCGTCCTTGAGATGATCGATGTTGTTGAATGTTCGTGAATAAAACCGTCCTTGAGATGATCGATGATGTTGAACCGTCGTGAATTCAACCGTCTATGAGATGATGTTCGATGATGTTGAACCTTCGTGAATCCAACCGTCTATGAAATGATGTTCGATGATGTTGAACCTTTGTGAATCCTACCGTCCATGAGGTGATGTTCGATGTTGTTGAACCTTCGTGAATCCAACCGTCCATGAGATGATGATCGATGTTGTTGAATGTTCGTGAATCCAACCGTCCTTGAGATGATCAATGTTGTTGAATGTTCGTGAATTCAACCGTCCATGAGGTGATGTTCGATGTTGTTGAACCTTCGTGAATCCAACCGTCCATGAGATGATGATCGATGTTGTTGAACCTTCGTGAATCCAATCGTCTATGAGATGATGTTCGATGATGTTGAAACTTCGTGAACCCAACCGTCCATGACATGAGTTTCGATGTAGTTGAACCTTCGTGAATCCAACCGTCTATGACATGATGATCGATGTTGTTGAATGTTCGTGAATCCAACCGTCTATGAGATGATGCTCGATGTTGTTGAACCTTCGTGAATCCAACCGTCTATCAGATGATGTTCGATGATGTTGAACCTTCGTGAATCCAACCGTCTATGAGATGATGTTCGATGATGTTGAACCTTCGTGAATCCAACCGTCTATGAAATGATGTTCGATGATGTTGAACCTTTGTGAATCCTACCGTCCATGAGGTGATGTTCGATGTTGTTGAACCTTCGTGAATCCAACCGTCCATGAGATGATGATCGATGTTGTTGAATGTTCGTGAATCCAACCGTCCTTGAGATGATCAATGTTGTTGAATGTTCGTGAATTCAACCGTCCATGAGGTGATGTTCGATGTTGTTGAACCTTCGTGAATCCAACCGTCCATGAGATGATGATCGATGTTGTTGAACCTTCGTGAATCCAACCGTCTATCAGATGATGTTCGATGATGTTGAACCTTCGTGAATCCAACCGTCTATGAGATGATGTTCGATGATGTTGAAACTTCGTGAACCCAACCGTCCATGACATGAGTTTCGATGTAGTTGAACCTTCGTGAATCCAACCGTCTATGACATGATGATCGATGTTGTTGAATGTTCGTGAATCCAACCGTCTATGAGATGATGCTCGATGTTGTTGAACCTTCATGAATCCAACCGTCCATGAGATGATATTCGATGTTGTTGACCCTTCGTGAATCCAACCGTCCATGAGATGATGTTGAACCTTCGTGAATCCAACCGTCCATGAGATGATGTTTGATGTTGTTGAACATTTGTGAATCCAACCGTCCATGAGATGATATTTTATGTTGTTAAACTTTCGTGAATCCCTATGTTGTTGAAAAAAAGGCATGTTGTTGCTTCAGTCGGGGGGTCTCATGGACTGTCGCGGCGACAACACTTCACAACGCGGGATGTTTTTAATTATTTTTGTTCCGCGAAATGTCGTGTAATTGTGTATGTGTACGTGAAGGCCACTCTGTGTATGTGTGTCCGTGTTTTGTGTTTTTCTGACAACGACTTCACGTCTAGAGTCATCACATTCTTCAATGGTGAGTGTTGCCCAAGAATAAAAGATAGTCAAATATATACTCCTTGTTAACAATACAATGCCATTTAGAAATATTATTTTAGCTGTTTCCATGGTGACCTTCAAAAGTTTTAAAGTATGAAAATTTGAGATTTTTTTATCATATACACTAAATGGGGCACGTCATAAGTTAGAGTCAACATCAACATTACAAGCACAATAATGACTTTCTGATAGTAACCATGAAAAAAAATCCATCAAATTTATTAAGCCAATACATCTTGTAAGTTTATTTCCATTCGAAAAAGTAATTCTACTTGACTTTTTCAAGACGAACATTCTTTCAGGTCCCCTCAAGAATAATTTTTGCTAATGGTAAATTGTGACAGAAGTCTTTTCTTTCCTCAATATTAGGTGTTTGATGACTTCGAGGATGGTAATTAAATGGTATAAAATTAGAATATTTCATATTTGTATTTTGACTTTTGAGGGCTTTTTCTTTCTCAAAATAGGTTTCTAGATTTAAAATTTGTCTTATCATAATAGAGCAACTCAGTGCATTGCATTCAACAACAGAGAAAGGAGGGCTTAGAAGTATGGTTCTTGCCCTATCATGCAACAGTACTCCTCGGTAGTCTACACCTAACAATCGCAATCCTGGGTTATACCCTAGATAACCTCCATCCTATGTAATTAAATTTCAAATAGCTAATGACAATTTAAATGCAGAAGCTAGTCGAGTAGAACACAATTTTACAACAGCACGGCTGTCTTTGCTGTCGAGGTTGGTAGTTGTGCAGATCGCATGTTCCGCACCAGTGAGCTCAGCAGTAACGCACCAATCGGGTCGTCAGGAGCTGATCTGTGCTGAGCTACCGTGCTGAGGCAGCTACCGCCCGCTCCGGCCTTCCAGACACCACAATAAATTGATCGCATTTTATGATTTAAGTGTGGAGCCGGCCACTCCGCCATGGCCGCTCTCGCATGCATAATTTATGGTCCAGACTCCCATTTACATGCTAATTAATAATATCCGACCTTACCGGCCCAGCATTATTTTCTCAATGGGTGGGCGTTGTTCTTTTTTATCTTTCGCGAGGCCCTTTTATCGATAGGTTTTCAACGGTTTTATTTTTCGTTTACAACTGTTTCTGCCATGATTTTCAAAATTAATTACTCGGCCTTGATTGTACCCCGAGGCTGAGGTACCGGGTTCGCTCCTCGATATATTGTAATCAACGAGTCTGCCCAATGGCTGCCCGCCTCGCCCGTCTACAACCAACCAGCTGATATGTTACTTATACCTAGGCAGGATGTTATTTTTTGAGCAACCAAAACTGCTCTGCGGAATGCTTTTGACATTAGAAGCTGATGGAACTATACAATTAAATCTAAATATTTTTCAGTCGACCATGAAGTACGTAGTTTGAAACCACTCATAATCAAAGATGCTATGAGTTTGGGAGTCGCAACTTGGTTCAAACTTGTACAAACTACCATTGGACAGCAGGGTCCTAGGTTGATAGCCCCAACGGTGGACATAATGTCTGGTACGCGTTACTTCCGTCTTTAACGATTCACATCGCTTTAAAGAAAACCCGTTGATAGATTGTTGAAGCATCCCTCACATTTCTTAAGCCAAAGTGTTGTGTGCCAAAGAACGAGCAGTCACCCTCTAAGCTTCTTCTCATTAGTGCATGAGATCTAAAATTATGTCTGAAGAAAGAGCACCAACAACAAAATAATTTTCTATCTTCTTTGAGACTTTTGCACGCGAGAAAGTGTCATAACCACCCAATGTTGGGTAATCCTTCCACTGCGGTGAAGTCTCTTTCCCTTATGTATTTGTGATATGATCAGAACTGACATAGGCGAAAATCTATTTCCCCGTGCTCACAACTAAACAACGAGCTGAGCTCTCTAACCAACTTAAACGTATATATCAATTATCACTCCTTTCCCATCGTCTCCCAAGCCTATACTCCTAGCTTTATCCTGGCCTAATCCAGCATTTTTTCTGTGTTCTGGGACGCGGTGAAAGTTGTTTACCTTACAGCTGCAAGCAGTTTAAGAGGAGTTACTCGAAAAACAAAATTAACCATCAATCTAGAAACTGTGTATGGTTTTTTTAGAAGGGGTTCTCCACTATTAACATTTTATGAAACCATAATAGGTTATTGCCTAATATCTTTTGGTGGATTACAGGGCTATAAATAAAGGAATACATGTCAATTATGCTGAATCAATTTCTCACCAAGGTTTTAACACCACATATTATCAATCCCCAAATTGCCCAATCGCAAAATGTGATCATCCACTTAGTCAGTTGACCAATACACTGGTTTGGTTAAGCCAGTTAGGTTAGAGCGAGTAGTTCTGTAGTAGAGTAGGGCCTAGTAGACAACATAATGTTAACGTTAAATAAATTAACTAACTTCTTGGAAGTCTGACACTAAAAAGTCCAACGCAAGGCCGGCCAACACAGGTAACGTGGTGACATGAGATGAGATAAAGGATGATAAAATAAAACGTGTTCACCGAATCTGATATTCCTTATGCACATTGTGTGGATGTTTCTTATTAGGAATCTATTTTGTAAACAATTAATTCGTTTTAGACAAATTTTAATTGTGGAGGCCCTTTTCTAAAACAGACCCAATGTTTGTTATGAGCAGGTGACCCTGTGCGTTTATACTGGGTTCTCAGCACTCTTTCTCAGTATTTCTTGACTACACTGAACCTTCCATATTTCTGCACTGTACTGAAGAATGGCTGTGAAAATAATCTGTTAAACGAAAAAGCAACTCTCATACCATCACTCACTGCCTACAGCTAAGACAGTTGAACATGACACCAAGATATTTTGTTAAAGTCTTTGGTAGGACCTCGTTTTCTGGGACCTTTTTTTATGCCAGGAAAACCTGGTTCAACTCTGGAATGATATTTATAAAGACCAATTAGAGTGTGCTTCAACAATTTTGGAGTTGCGTTTTTTCAATTGCCATCGTAGTGTCCAAAGCCTCAGTATTCACCTCTTTTCTCATCTCTCCCATAATGCCAGTACATTTATCTACTATGAACGAACAGTAGCAGACCATTTAACAGTAGAAGTCCATTGTTAGTGAAGTAGCCTACGTTCCTCGGTTTTGTTCCTGAGTAGTTTAAGGTAATTTAATGTAACAATCCACAAGACCCCCTAGAGTTAACAACATCAAACATGATTTCCAGAGCCGGTGGCTTTTCCTGATGCTCAGAGAGACGTTCCTTTGTGTTTATGTAACAACAAACATGTCAACTAGAGTTTTCCTCGCCCTCTTAAGCTCCGCTTCGATAGCTTATCGGGCCAAAGGTACATGCATTTCATCTATTGTTTACCTCAGGTCAAGATCTGGTTGTAGACTTTAGTGTTCCAGACGCAGAACCGCATTACAGAATCAGATGCGTTTAATCTTGCAAAACTGTTGAAGCTGCCGGACTTCCAGAAATCGTTAGTGTCTCACATTAGCCCTTGTCCACGGGCCTAAAAATCCAAGAAAGAAAGTACAGAGAAAGTAATTATTTGAACTTCAGTTTTGTCTTTTTTTTTCTTGTCTTATCCACCTGCTAAACTTGCATCAGTTCAAAGGCTCAAAGTCCATCTGGTGGACCACATAAATAAATAATAATAAATAAATAAATAAATAAATAATAAATAATCACAATTTAGTCTGATAACTTACCTGCTATGGCAACATAAAAGAAGCAATCTTGTAAATATCTAATTCATTTCATTGTGTTTGATAAATTTAATTTTTTTATAGTTGACGAAGATATTCTGAGCTGTATATGTTAGCGCACTGTGGATATGATAATGTCATGATAATTTCAAAAGTGCAGTAATCAAATTTTGAATTGTAATTTGTAATTTTTTTATATCTATCCGATTTAAGTTAGTCGGTTTCTATGGTAACATAAAATGAAAATTTATATGGTTTTTTAAAGTCTTGCAATAGTTTCTAATTGATTTGAGAAGGGATTCCGAATAGACATTTTCGCTTCAGTGGGTGCCCTATCCTTAAACTAGTTAATGTAGTGTTTCATAACAATTTTGGATGAAATTTTATCCTGACAATATTTTATCATGAATCATTGGAGCTTTATGAAAAGATCATTTTAAAACTCAATGCATCTTTTTACATTAAAAACGTTATAACAAAATAACTGGTAGAATTCAAGCTCTAATATTGTTAATATTTTCAACTTAACTTTTGGCATTATGTATTTAAAATAGCGTTGATTTACAACTGAAAATACTGGGAGTATTAAATGTTTAACAAAACAGTTTCAATATTGTACACTGTATCGTTTGGCCTTTAGATGGATGCAAAAATAATCTTGCACTTTATACACTTGTAACTGGTTTTATATTTTATGAAATATGACTTAGTTCTATAGATTAAAAAAATTCTGGTTTCTAAACTTTAAACCATGGACTACTTAGGGACTACTTTCCACAACTCAAGTAAGTTCATCATTAAGTTTAACCTAATTCAGGGAACTCATTTGGCTACATCTGAGTTAATCTTGAATTTTTCCAACCAGGCCAAGGTAAGAGGTAAAGGATAATTTTCTTAAAATAAACGCTGACCTTTTTCCTCAGTTATTTTAGTTCTGAGTTATTTTTTAAAACAAAGTAGACGTTGGGTAATATTTTCATAAGAAATAAATTGCTTGAGTTATTATGAGTCCTTAAAAACTAAGTATAATTTTAATAAACCGTCTAGTTTGACTGGCCAACATTACATTTTTGAACCCGACTAAAGACGAGCGGTCTGCGTACACCTGCGCCACAAGTAGTTCTACAACGGCCCGCTAGATCGCACCGCTGCCACCTTTGCGCGGGGCGTCCGGGGCGTCCCATTGATAACGGCAGTGATACCAGAGCGATGGCCCTCCGTGGTCTAATGACATGTGTTAAGACCCCATAAATAAACTAGACCCAGCACGGGACAAATGGGCTCGGGTAGCCTCTTTACTGCATTTTAATTGTCTGGTAGTCGGTTCGGCATGTTTATGTCGTTTATTACTCCTCTTATTACTGTTTTATATCTGGACACGATCTTTAAATTCTTTAGGGCTTGTTCTTGGGACGGTTCGGTTTACGATATCTCTAAAAGATATAGTTACCGTAAACCGGGCTTGTTTTAACTAATGCAGACATTAAATGTTCTGGTTTCTCGTCGATAGATATCTTTAGTAGATTCCTTTGGGTTTGTAAAACGGTTGTAACTGCTCTTGAAATGGTTCCAGGTTTAGCAGTATACTTTTTATGACTGAATAAGTTGGAATTGCGAATGTAAATAAGTAAAAATAAATAAATGTAAAATAGAATGTTTTTATCATCTAATCCCGAGAACTGAAAACTATGCAAAGAAATGGTTTCACACTTTATACCTAAACTAGCTGTTTCCCGTCACGGCTTCGCCCGTGATCGAATTTATGTTTTAGGTAATAAAATCTTTAAAAGAGCAACAAAATCTTCTTCATTAAGAATGACATTGAAACAACAAAGTACTGTGTGTTGAGCTCTGAAGGAATTTTGCAAAACATTTTCTTAATGAGAACCATTGATCAAAAAAAAAGAATAACCATGTCAAATTTTAACCCCGTAGGCCCTACAGTCATTTTAAAATCATGTAGGGCGGAGCCCTAAAGAACATAAATAACTATATTTCTAAAACTGTTTTTCTTAGTAAACAAATAGGCCTATTAGCAAAACAGAACATAAACGTTAAATTTCAACACCGTATTAGGATTTATGGTAATTTTGAGGATTTTAGAGGGGAATAATTTGCCCCTGGAATAATTTTCAAGTCCTAGGGGGCGGAGCCCTAAAGAACTTCGAAAACTATATTTGCAAAACCGTTTCTAAGTGAGCACCTATTTGCAAAATGGAGCATCCACGTTAGATTTTAATCCCTTTAGCATATATGGTAATTTTGATGTTCTGTGGGGTGGAGCCCTAAAGTAAATTTGCTAAATTGTTTCTTAGTGAGCAACTATGAGCAAAGAGGAACGTCCATGTCAACTTTCAACCCCGTGGGCCCAGAGTAATTTTCAAGACTTGTGGGACGGAGCCCTAAAGAATTTCAAAATATATATTTGAAAAACCTTTTCTTAGTGAGTAACCTACCTATGAGCTAAGGGGAACGTCCATATCAAATTTCAACCCCGGAGGCCCTAAATGTTTTTGAAGTCCTGTTGGGCAGACCCCTAAAGAACTTCGAAAACTATATTTGCAAAACCGTTTCTTAGTAAGCACCCATGAGCAAAGAGTCCATGTCAAATTTCAACCCCGTGAAGGCCCTAATGTAATTCTGAAATCCAGTGGGGTAGAGCCCTAAAGTGCTTTAAAAACGATATTTGCAAACCCTTTTTTTAGTGAGTACCCATGAGCAAAGGGAATCCTCCATCATATTTCAACCCCGTGGGCCCTCGAGTAATTTGAAAGTCCAGTGGGGTGTAGACCTAAAGGGCTTCAAAACTATATTTGCAAAAAGTTTCTTAGATTACATAGATAGTACCTATGAGCTAAGAGAATCGTCCTTGTCAAATTTCAACACGTAGGCTATACAGTAATTAATTGTCAGCTTCTTTGATGTAGAGCCCTAAACAATTTCGAAAACTATAATGGTAAAACAGCTTCTTAGTCAGAATTCAGTCTCATTTCTTAGGATGAACAAAGAGGAACGTCCATGTCAAAAATTTCAACTCCGCGAATGCCCTAAAGTAATTTTGAAATCCAGTGTGCCGGAGCAATTAAGTGCTTAAAAAACTATACTTGCAAAACCGTTTGTTAGTACCTATGAACAGTAAAAAAGTATACAGCAATAAAATATGAAATAAATCAAAATGCACTTAATACAACCAAAGTACACCAGACTAAAAATAATAGCAATGAATAGAAAGTACATCACTATAATCTTGACAATGTCAAACATAAATAAACATTATATCTCACTTTCTTAAAAAAAAAAAAAAAAAAAAAAAAACATCTGGTTATTACTTCTATGCTTATAAGCATTTTCTTGAATGAATCATTATGTGGCAGATGTAAACAAACCTAATTCAATTTCCATAATCATATGTTAGAATTCAAAAATGTTGCTTCCATAAGAATAACATGGTAACTTTGAGGACGTCTAGGGCGTAGCCTTTTGTGAATATTAATATGAAAATAGTCAGACTTTCCTATTTTGAGCCTAAAGAATGAGTATACAAAATTTCAGCACTCTAGCTAGTCGGGAAGTTGGAGAATTAGTGATGAGTGAGTCAGTGAGTGAGTGAGGGCTTTGCCTTTTATAGATATAGAAGATGTAGCAGGTAAGAATATTTTCATAATTCACTATTAAGTGTGATCGCTCTGTTCGTTTTTTATTTGGTAAATTACCATAATTGATACAGAGCAATAAATTGACGTTTCCAAAATTGACAGTCACATTTTTTAAATTGATACATAAAACAGCAATAACTGAACATGTCTGCATAAAGCTACGATTGATGGTGAATTGCATTAACAAACCATTAATAAATTCTTTGGTAAACGCAATGTCATTGAATGTCATTAATGGCATTCAAGTTAACTTTAAAGTTTACATTAAAGTTAACATTAAAACTTGAAAGTTAACATCAAAACTTTTGAATTACATTTACAGTGTAATTTTTTATCGAAACAGACGTTATTGCTGTTGAAGGCAAAGTTATATGGATGAACGCAAAATATAAAATTTATAAACTAATCAAAACATGTTACTAGCCCTACATCAAAACGCAAGCCTACACTAAGTAAGGTACTTCAAGGCACATCAAGCCAGCTACTTTCCTTATATTATTTTGAACTGAGATCATTAAAAAACACATAGATTGAAATAAAACTATTTACTGAGCATTTTTTTAAAATTTCATGTTTATAAATATTGCGGTTGTTGAGTTCTGCTTCCCCAAAGTCAGCCATGTCACTGATGATAGCGGAAAACGCATCTCCTCGACACCGGGCCTGCTACATGTACTCAGCCCAAGTTTAAAACGCGCTGTGGCTCGTTTAAAAATATAGTTTATTTTTTTATTGATATATAGGTCAGAAATACTTTCAATTACTCAAACCACATCACACGGTAGTGATAAGTTATGCATATGACCTACAAGACAGCTATAACTATAACCAGCGTCACGGCTTCCGGCGGAGATGCGTTCGCCACGATCATCGTTGAAAGACTTTAAGCAGAGCTCAAAAACCGCAATACTTAGAAACGTAAAATTTTAACACAATGCTCAGTAAATAGCCTTCTTTCTATTTCTGTTTTTTTTATGATCCCAGTTAAAATAAGATGAGGAAAGTGAAAAGTAGCAGACAAGTAGGCTACCCTAAGTAAGAATCTTGTTCTATCGTACAGAAATTTTAAGACAAAAGCCAACACAAATATAACAACAATCGGGAATTTTTTATTCTAATACAAAACAAACTTAAGGCTAATACAAAACAAATGAATGAAAGTTTGTATCCAAAACATTTTATTTAACAACAAATAATAATGTGACAAATAAAAACCTTACAATTTACGTGTTTTTGTCAAAGCCAAAAATATCAAGCATTTTAAATGAGACGGATTAAAAAAATCGGTGGCTAAATCCGCTTGATGGCGTCCCCGGCGAAAGAAGGCGAGTTCTCGACAGGTTTATCCCGATTTTCGAATTATTCAGCCGTTCTGGCGCGGCGCGGGCTCGGGGCTTAGGCGGTCAAAGTCTTCGAGTTATGCGCCTAATACGAGCGCATAAACCCGCGCATTACAATCCGCCGTGTCTCCTTAGTCCGCATTAGCAGCGGAGGATAGTGACTCATAGTGCTGGAGCCGGTGTGAAGTGCTTCGGCAACATTTTGGAATATTTTTAACAACATTTTAGTTATATTTTAGTAATCTTTTGGAACGTTTTAGAAACATTTTAATGGCATTTTTTAACATTAACGAGTATTTTCATTATATTTTATTAATATTTTGGAACATTTTAATAACTTTTGGTAACGTTTTGGAATATTCTAAATATATTTAGAAATTATTGTGGGTTTAATACGTTTTAGCGAATTTCCCTATAGGGAATACGCTATTACGGTAGTAGCCATGGTAACACCTAAGCCCGGGACCATGTCACTTTTTCATTTTGAGGTCCCCAGAAGCCAAAAACACCATTCGTTCATTTTCAATTATATGTATACACACACATATATATATATATATATATATATATATATATATATATATATATATATATATATATATATATATATATATATATATACAGGGTGTCCCGGAACTCTCTGGAACCCTTTTGTATATTTGTTCCTTGCATCGAGACAAGAAAAAAACATCATACAAATAGGGGTCTAAAATCCATCGTTTAGCCGCTAGCCGCCATTTTGTTTTTTTCACGTAATAATTTTTATTTCTGTAACGGATGGTTGTATTCAAATCATATTTGGTATGAATCTTTATCATACTAATGTACATTTTCAGGAAAAAAATTGACTTTTTCCACTGTGTATTTTTAAAATGGCGGCCATTTTTAATATTCAAACTCAAATATCTCAAATTCGGTAAATTTCAAAAAAAATTTACTTGGTACAAAAAAGTTGCTAAATTAAATTATCTAACCAACGGTACCAATTTTGTAAGGATCTGATAACAAATAACGGAGTTATTGCGATTTTTCTGTGAAAATGGCCATAATTAGCATTAATTATAATGCAAAATCAATGTTTTTTTTTTTTGGAGAAAAATCGCAATAACTCTGTTATTTGTAATCAGATCCTTACAAACTTGGTACCGTTGGTTAGATAATTAAATTTTGCAACTTTTTTGTACCAAGTAAAATGTTTTTGAAATTTACCAAATTTGAGATATTTGAGTTTGAATATTAAAAATGGCCGCCATTTTAAAAATACACAGTGGAAAAATTAATTTTTTTCCTGAAAATGTACATTAGTATGATAAAGATTCATACCAAATATGATTTGAATACAACCATCCGTTACAGAAATAAAAATTATTACGTGAAAAAAACAAAATGGCGGCTAGCGGCTAAACGATGGATTTTGGACCCCTATTTGTATGATGTTTTTTTCTTGTCTTGATGCAAGGAACAAATATACAAAAGGGTTCCAGAGAGTTCCGGGACACCCTGTATATATATATGTGTGTGTGTGTGTGTGTGTGTGTGTCCGTGGTACTGATAACTTTTGACAGGGACCTCCGATTTTGATGAAATTTGGTATGAAGGTGTAAGGCTAGGTCTATTTTCATGAGTCCGCAAACCAGCATGATCGGGTTATGGGAACGGGGTTTTATGGGGTTTCAAAGGGGTCAAAAATGAGGTTTTTTCACTTTGGAGCATAATTTTCAAAATTCAGCAATTTTAACTAAAACCATTTGAAAGAGCTTAAAAAAACAAACAATTTAATATTTTGAATTTTTAACTTGGCTTAACAGGTTACAGAGAAAAGCCAAAAATAGGTTTTCCATGTTAATCTTATGGGAAATCAACAAAACCCTGTATCTCGCTTATTTATTGGAATAACTTGATAAAATTTGGTATGTACATTCACTTGGTAAGGTTCAACTGATATTTGCTTACAACACCCACATGGTGGCAAACCTACGTACTCACCCCTATGGGGTCTATGGGGAAAATGAAAAGAACACCATAACTTGATAATATTTGGTATGTTCATTCACTAGGTAGGATTTAACTGATGTTTGCTTACAACACCCATATGGTGGCAAACCTACTTACTCACCCCCATGGGGTTTATGGGGAAAATTAAAAAGTGCCGAAAATTGATACAGTTTGACATTTACCTTGTAACTATTACATTTCCTAACAAAACTAACATTTTCTAACAACATCCCAAGGCAGCCAACCTACATACCCATTCCTATGGTGTTAATGGGGAAAATACAATATCTCAAGGTCGTTTGGAAATTCGCTGAGTACGCAGGTCTGCTGCGACGGGGGTATTTTATTATTTCTAAATGTACCTGTACAACTTAAGACACTGCGGACACGAATATTTTCATAATTATGTGTATTACAAAATTGCGTTGACATTTGCAATAGTTTGATTTTTTATTCTCCTTTAACATGTAATGGAATAGAGCTAAAAATTACTGTGTTAAAATTTGAACAAAAAAAATTGTCAAATAAAGTACTTTATTTTATAACTCAATGATAGCTTATATTAGCATATCAAATAACACGACCACATGCTAGTGCTAGTGCTAGTGCATGCTAGTGCTAAAGCTTATTTAAATGTTACTTTTCGTTCTAAACCAATTAACACCCGACCAACCAAATATTCTGTGACTATCAGTAATCACCCAAAACTACACATTATAGTTGAGCAATAACCTAAGAATCCGTTGAAATTCGGAGAAGGAGTTTCCATAAAAAAAACCTTCGCCCCGTAAGTATATGGATTGGTATCACGAATAAAGTAACCTACATGTTTAGGGGGAAATATGTACTATTTGTTCAATGGCATGTAGTAATATTACAACGTTTTCTACACTGAGAATTCAGTCATTCATTTTAAGCTCCTTTGTTGTATTTACATATATTTTTATTGAGAATATTCTTTTACAATGATTTTTCCAATCTACAAATATGACACATGAAAACTCTTTATATACTTGTAATTATAACTACTCTCATTTCCCTTCAGGATAGTTCTCACATACCAATGTGCGCTATTTTTCATTCTTTAAGGATTTTTTTAAAGATACTAATTTAATGGATACAAAACATACCTACTTAAGGATATAAATATTTGTATTCATTGATTATGCCTAGATAAAAATGTATTCAATAGCATTTGCTTTAAGTAATATCGATTATAAGGAACTTTGCAGAGCAGGTTCGTACCTCTTAACCATTCTAGTTGCAAGAATTGCAAAAGAAAGGACGAGTTTATAATAGGCATAAACTTCCTTTTATGTATAAAACATAAAATCTGCAATATTTTAGGTGTTGCATATTTACTGCTGGGATGGTGCAAAGAATAAATTTACATAGCATGATTACAGTTGCATGAGAATATCATAATAAGTTGGCACCAGCAGAGATTTTGTTGCCAGAGTTTACAGAGGTGATATCTATGAAGTGTTGCGGTATGATATTTTGTGACAATAAATGTGTGACGAATTGTTTTACTGTTTCATAATATAATGAGAATACAAGAGAAAACCAGTGATAATTTTAACATAAAAGTCAAAGTATATTTATAAACATAGCCTACGCAGATACTTAGGTCCACGTAGATTCATTTACTAACTTTTATATTTTTGTTTTCATAATAATTGAAAGCATATCGAGATAAGAACTATTATATTAATGTTTACTGGGCATTTAGATTCTTATAATGATACTCCATGGAAATATTGTGCGGTTAAGAATCAATGCCTTAAAAAATATATTTCATTAAAAAATATAAAAAAATATGTTAATTTCTTGAGCAACGAATATTAATTTTTAGATTTTTACTATATTCTTTCGAAAGTTATGGGTTGGCGTTGCAATTCCTTTAAATTGTCTATCTCAATTTACATATTAAATATATTGTGATTTTCATTTTACTTCTAGTATGAGAATAAAGTTCACTTTTTCAACAGTCAAAGCATTATTCTCATACATGTGTGCGTGTGTGTGCGTGTGTCCGTTAACAAGATAGCTCTCGAACGGAACCTCCGATTTTGATGAAATTAGGTACACATATGTAGGGCAGCATTCATCAGATTAAGTTGGTAAATCAGCGTAATCGGACTATGGGAATGGGGTTTTATGGAATTTCAAAAGGATCAATAATGTTTTTTTTAACATTTTTGAACCTAAATTTTCTAAATTTAACAATTTTAACTAAAACCACCAAACCACGCAAAAGATCTTAAAAAACAAACAATTTAGTTCTTTGAATTTTTCACCTAGCCCAACAGATATCGGAGAAAATCCAAAAATACGTTTACTATGTTATTTTTAAGGGAAATCAACAAATCCCTCTATCTCACTTAATTATTGAAATAACTTGATACACATTATTATGTACATTCACTAGTTGGAGTGTAACTTATATTCTTTATAACGCCCATATATGGCAAACCTACATAATCACCCCATGGGGTTTATGGGGAAAACAATTAATACCAGAATTTGTTACAATTTAGCATGTAGGTACTTGCACTGGGAAGGACATTCGATCCTCAACCCATGGTGTTTATGGGGGAGTATAAAATAATCTCAAATTCCATTGGAAATTCGCTGAGTACGCAGGTCTGCTGTGACGGACTGGCCCCAGTGCACGGTAGTGGCCGCGCAGCGTCGTACACCGGAGTCGCACCCGCCGCGGGCCTTCGCGGGATTTATTCCCTCTGATAGTAGTTATAGTAATTGTGTAATACGTAGTGATAAACATCCTCGCCGTTGGTCCGGTGTGCCCGCCCCGCCCCGCTCGCAACAATGCCCTCTCCGGGCGGTTACATGCCCGTCCTGCGCTCAGCTACGACCGCACCGGCCGCTGGCTGCGTTCGATAGTGCAAGTGGTAAACAATTTTAGATCAGCGCTTAAGGATTATCTTTTTGATTTCTTAAAACTTGCCTTCTTCACTGATTTATGCTACGAATGAATTATGTTTCATACTATCATTTAAATGTTACGAACTGGTAAAGCCTGAAACACGGTATAAATGTTAATACAATATCATTTTTTCTCATAACTTTGCGTTAACGCTTATAATTATTATGAATCGATACAAAACTATTTATTGCTTATCTAGGTTAAACTTAAAACGTGAGTTAATTAGCCTAAACTTTTACGGCTTCAAATTTACACAAATTTATGCCCATTGTAAAGTGATAATGCACTGGTAACCAATCAAAATTATTCTCATAATGAAAATGTTGTATCTGTCGAAAAAAATTCAACATATCTCGATTGAATTTGATTGAACTTGGAAGGAAGGAAGAGTTAAAATGAAAAACGTGTAGAGCAGTAGACCATTAATAAATTAAACATAAATTAAAAATAACAAATATAGTAATGAAGAACAAAGAAAGAAGAAATAAGTAGGAAGAAAAAGAAATAAGATAAATTTCAAATAAGTTTAAAATGAACAAAAGAGTTTTGAGAAAATTAGTAGATGAAATTGTAATTAAATGAAAATTTGTAAAATTGTCAATAAGTGCAAAAACTTGAAATTTTTTTGTAAATTCCCATACATTGTGAAACTTTGTCAGAGGAATAAATTTATTATTATTATTATTATTATTATTATTATTATTATTATTATTTTTTTTTTTTTTTTAGTGTGCATAAATTATTATCTATCTTGAGATTTGACATTCGAGGTATCGTTTAGTAAATGTACTGTGAACTAATTAAAATTTACTTACTAATTTATAACATAACATTCTCACAATATTTGATTAAGAATAAATTCACTGATTAATTTATTTTTCACATATGAAAGTTAAGTAGGCCTATGTGAGATTATTAGTGTATGAAAAAAGCTTATGTGAGTCAGTAAAATCGTTTTTGAACAACTACTTTCATCTATGAACTTTGAAATAAACACTAATAATGACATAAAAAAAATAAAAAAAACATAATAGCAATGTTCATTATAAAAAAAATACAAAGCTACCTCATAATGAATTAATTATTATACTACAATCAAATGATACAGATTCCAAAGCAATGAAAGTTCGGCAGACGAAAGTGTTATAGTAATTACATGATTCGCACTAAAGCTGATTGTTCCATTATGACTAATGTTTTAGTCGGTTAATTTGCTTAACCTCAAAAGAATGAGATCTAACATGATTGACGAATATGATTAGAACGGATGGTTGACCGCCCCTTGTAAAAACACTGAGAACATGCTTCTGTATTCCCCTGTTCGGACGGTGTTTTTGGATATTTATTGGTAAAATTTATGCTTTATTGTAGATCTAGGTCTTTCATACCTGATATATGAGTAAAAATTAATGGTATAAGTACAAAAAATCTTACAAGTAAGGAAAATCCAGTTACTTTGCGACGTCACAGAGAGTAATATTTTTAAGTTTTTCAAAATTTTGAAGTATGAGGAACTTAATATTTAACTAAACACTTACCAAGTTTAAAGAAAATCTGTTGAAAAACGACGTTTGAAATAGGGGAATAAAATACCATGTTTTGCATTAAAAGCTCTATGGTTAACATTACCGCCTGCGCAACACTGGGCTACTAGCCCAAAGGTGAAGATGACTCTTAATGTTTATAGCCTAATTTTTAATAATTTTTACAAAGCAAAAATCACGTTTTGTTGGGCGTAAATTATCTAGTGCATGAAACTATTGTATTCAGTCTTTAAGCCACTAAACCACTTGTAGGATATTTAAAACGCTCGTTTCACACGTGTTCTAATTCACACCTCACTCGTGGTTTGTAAGCCTTCACAATACAAACGCTCCATAAACTATTATAAAAAAAAAATTCAATTTAAATCCCCTTCAATACTTTTTTATTTATTAATTCGTGATGAGCAGGTATTTTGCCACACAGCCGATATTGAGATCTTCCCCCCGTCACCTCATCCTTCGCTACGTGCCGAGGAGCGCTGCTGTGGAGCGGCTCAGCACGTGGCATCAGCAGCAGAAGCGATCAGTAGCGATGGCGGCGGAATCAGCGGAGTCAGCAGTTCAGCTTGTGACAGAGCGTCTGTCAACGTAACGATGACGATAACGAGTGGATAACGAGAGTTGACTCCTCATCAACGATATCAACACCAGTTGCATCAGCAGCAGCAGCAGCGATGGCGGCGGAATCAGCGGAGTCAGCAGTTCAGCTGGTGACAGAGCGTCTGTCAACGTAACGACGACGATAACGAGTGGATAACGAGAGTTGACTCCTCATCGACGATATCAACAGCAGTTGCATCAGCAGCAGCAGCAGCATCAGCGATGGCGGCGGAACAGCGGAGTCAGCAGTTCAGCTGGTGACAGAGCGTCTGTCAACGTAACGACGACGATAACGAGTGGATAACGAGAGTTGACTCCTCATCGATATTGCTGCAGCACTGACGACAACACGGTTGATAGCGACTTTAAATTTTAAAATTAGTTACAGGCTCTACTGCATTTTAATAACAAATTCCTCTTGAGTTGAATCTTCACAATGTTGAAACGTGTATGAAAAAGGAGAAAATCTCGTCTACTTAAAATCTTAAACCACAACACTTTGATAGGTTTGGACCGCTTTCTCTAAAAGAGTTTAGAACATGGCCTCCTAACTAATTTAAATGCCTTTTCCGTTGACAAAAATAAACTTTCAGAGTATTTTTCAGTTGTCTTTTTGGATTTTGCCTACAAAAACAATGCTAACTTAGCAATAGTTATGCAGCTCAATCCTTTTCCAGGAACCTTTGTGTTTTTAATTCGAATAAAATCTTTATTTATTCTTGAGGACCTTGGGGTTTACATAATTCTAATAAATAAATTTCCACCTTTTTACGTTACGTTTAATTAAATAGCTATTAAATGCCACTAAATTTCATTATTGATAAGTAATTAGTGATTTATTACAGACAAAATAAAATAGTAACACTTTACTGTAATGCATAGAAAATAACCAATCCCGTCTCATTATATTAAATTGATGAAAAAAATCGATTGCGTATTTTAGGAGAGAAATTTAAAACTGCAGATTATAACCAAATTAATTAATAAATATAAAATCAATGAGAAATTTTCCTAAAACTTATATTATTGCATTATCGTATTTCTATGACATATACTATTATAATATTTGATAGAATAGTTATGACCGAAATTATATTATTAAAACTGTTTGTATATTACACTGCAAAAAACAATTTCATCTCATTTTTGTACCAAATAAATGAAAACCTGGTCTTTTGTTTGTTTGTGTTTGACAGTTTGATGATAACGATTTGTTTTTCGTTTATAAAAGCAACATAAAAATGTTTACCGTAGCAAAATATGATCATAATGAGTTTAATTATTCTAATAGTCGACTTATTACACTGTAATATTTTTGACCTAAGATAATAATATATCTGAACTATGATAGTGTAATACCGGCCTAAACATAACTAGTTTAAAACACAATTGAAGACTGGAGGGAAAAAGTAAAGAATAAATAATTTATTTACAATTTCCACAAATCCACAAACAATGCCGTGCCCTCGACGACGGTACGGTAGCTATAACTGTACCGTGTACACGAGCAACGCACGGTTGCCGGTGTCTACGGTACCGATCATCTGTATGGTGGCCGGTGGCTACGGTACCGATCATCATCTGTATGGTGGCCGGTGTCTACGGTACCGATCATCTGTATGGTGGCCGGTGTCTACGGTACCGATCATCTGTATGGTGGCCGGTGGCTACGGTACCGATCATCATCTGTATGGTGGCCGGTGGCTACGGTACCGATCATCTGTATGGTGGCCGGTGGCTACGGTACCGATCATCTGTATGGTGGCCGGTGTCTACGGTACCGATCATCTGTATGGTGGCCGGTGTCTACGGTACCGATCATCTGTATGGTGGCCGGTGGCTACGGTACCGATCATCTGTATGGTGGCCGGTGGCTACGGTACCGATCATCTGTATGGTGGCCGGTGTCTACGGTACCGATCATCTGTATGGTGGCCGGTGGCTACGGTACCGATCATCATCTGTATGGTGGCCGGTGTCTACGGTACCGATCATCTGTATGGTGGCCGGTGTCTACGGTACCGATCATCTGTATGGTGGCCGGTGGCTACGGTACCGATCATCATCTGTATGGTGGCCGGTGGCTACGGTACCGATCATCTGTATGGTGGCCGGTGTCTACGGTACCGATCATCTGTATGGTGGCCGGTGTCTACGGTACCGATCATCTGTATGGTGGCCGGTGTCTACGGTACCGATCATCTGTATGGTGGCCGGTGTCTACGGTACCGATCATCTGTATGGTGGCCGGTGTCTATGGTACCGATCATCTGTATGGTGGCCGGTGGCTACGGTACCGATCATCTGTATGGTGGCCGGTGGCTACGGTACCGATCATCTGTATGGTGGCCGGTGTCTACGGTACCGATCATCTGTATGGTGGCCGGTGTCTACGGTACCGATCATCTGTATGGTGGCCGGTGTCTACGGTACCGATCATCTGTATGGTGGCCGGTGTCTACGGTACCGATCATCTGTATGGTGGCCGGTGTCTACGGTACCGATCATCTGTATGGTGGCCGGTGGCTACGGTACCGATCATCTGTATGGTGGCCGGTGGCTACGGTACCGATCATCTGTATGGTGGCCGGTGTCTACGGTACCGATCATCTGTATGGTGGCCGGTGTCTACGGTACCGATCATCTGTATGGTGGCCGGTGTCTACGGTACCGATCATCTGTATGGTGGCCGGTGGCTACGGTACCGATCATCTGTATGGTGGCCGGTGTCTACGGTACCGATCATCTGTATGGTGGCCGGTGTCTACGGTACCGATCATCTGTATGGTGGCCGGTGGCTACGGTACCGATCATCTGTATGGTGGCCGGTGTCTACGGTACCGATCATCTGTATGGTGGCCGGTGGCTACGGTACCGATCATCTGTATGGTGGCCGGTGGCTACGGTACCGATCATCTGTATGGTGGCCGGTGTCTACGGTACCGATCATCTGTATGGTGGCCGGTGTCTACGGTACCGATCATCTGTATGGTGGCCGGTGTCTACGGTACCGATCATCTGTATGGTGGCCGGTGTCTACGGTACCGATCATCTGTATGGTGGCCGGTGTCTACGGTACCGATCATCTGTATGGTGGCCGGTGTCTACGGTACCGATCATCTGTATGGTGGCCGGTGGCTACGGTACCGATCATCTGTATGGTGGCCGGTGGCTACGGTACCGATCATCTGTATGGTGGCCGGTGTCTACGGTACCGATCATCTGTATGGTGGCCGGTGGCTACGGTACCGATCATCTGTATGGTGGCCGGTGGCTACGGTACCGATCATCTGTATGGTGGCCGGTGGCTACGGTACCGATCATCTGTATGCGGTCCGGGGTCGCTCGTCACAATCACTGACGTCGGTGGATATCAAACCGCAACGACATCGATAATTGGGCTGATTTATCGTCTCGACTATCGATTAATTAGTTGTTAGCCAGATGATAGTTATGCGAGAACTTCCTAGGCGGCGCTCTGTGATGTGGACTGTACCGCGTATTGGGTTGCATTCATCTTGCTGGGGTTTTAAACGAAATTAATCGCAATTAGAGGCATGAATTTTGACTGAAGTAGAAACGACTATCAATACTAATTACTAAGCTATGCTTAGAAATTCATAAGTGAATGTTTAATATATGTTTTGGGTCACCACAAGTTCGCTCTCGTTGAGATTCTTAAAGTACTAGAGATCTTAACTTGTTTAGCTTCTTTACAAGTATTTGCAAATCGTACAGAACCTATTAAGTTACCTGATAAGGTATTTAAAAGGATTTTTTAAGGTTGTTGCATATTAGTCCTCACATAGGAGCTTCCTGTGTGTGAAGGGTATAGTAGTAACAGTAACCGATGTCGGTTTTGCGATTTCTTCTGCAAGGCAAATATTGTAAAAACATTAGATATAGGACTAGAGGAAAGATGGATCCAATAATTCTCATTGGTGACACAGTTTGCTTATTTTCTTTACATTATTTAAAGCTTCCCCCCACAAAAAATCAGTTTCTATACTTTTTAAATAGTTCAAAGAAAGAACAGCACCGATCACACTAAAAATCAGATATAATATTTCATAATCCGATGCCATAATCAGATTAAGTATTTTATACCAAACACTTAGTATTAATCAAAGATTATCCCACTCAACAACAACAACAACAAATCATAATAAAAACGAAATTATATCCTTTTTTAATTTTGATATTAGGCCAATAATATTTTCACAATGTTCGATTTATCTGTTACATAAAATTGGGGGTTTTCGTTTTGTTGGAAATTAAGAATAAGTAAAAAATCCATCTTGTATCAGGGAAACCCCCAGTTCGTTGGTAGCTGAGATGTGTCTGAGCTAAGTGTCGGTAGGTTTCCTCCTGTTTAAAACCACTCGATTTAGAGTAAATTTAAAACAATTATGTTTTTACTTAAAAATTTTCATTTGCGGCATTGTTTTGTTTTATTCGTACAGTATATGCGTGTCACCTCCACAATCCCGCATTCACAAATTTACATTTTCTTTCCATGTATCGAAAATGACTCTTTGCCATTCAAACATCACTCATCCAGATGCAAAGAATAATAGCACCCTTACCAACACACCGCAGCAATTCTAGCACTTGATTGCGTTTTCCAGTACAGAAATTGCCATTTCGCCTCAACGCTCGCTTCAGCGGCTGACTTCCACATCTTCCCACATTATAACACGGTAGACAATGTGAGCCTGTCACCTACCAAGGGGCAATTAGCCGTTTTGCTCCCTTCTGAATAGAAGCAAGCCCGTCTCTAGTGATTCATCACCAGCTGCTGCATTACCGCACACAAAGACGCTCGCGATACCTCAATACCGCACCAGATTTATCATCACGTGTGGATCAAACATCTGCGGAGATTGAGAGCTGTGAAATGGAGGTTCGGTTGATAGAATTTCGTCTAAAACATTGCTTACTGTACTTTACGAGGTTGAATTATCTATTGTTGCCTAAATTCACGGTACTTTTTGGTGACGGGACTTAATAAACAATTTAAAATGAATTGCATTGTTATTTTATTTTTAAAATTTAAATATAAATTAAATGTTATGGCATGAATATAGCAGAAAATGGCTCCTTAATAAGAGTAGACATCTTAGCTATCGACAAGAACAGCCGGAAAGTCTTCATAATTGACCAAACAATTAGATATGAAACAGGTGCAGAACAACCGAAAAGAAAGTTGATGAGGAGAACAAAAGACGTATAATCCAACTATAAAACACTTAAAAGAAATCACTACAACTCAACTGATGTTATAAGCTTTTTCATTGGTTCTCGTAGGACGTTATAAAAATTTTCCGTGAATGAACAGCCACAGTAAAATTGTCCATTGCGCGATATTGAGTAACCATTTATGTACAATAAATTGGGAAGAAAACTGAAAAAATGTGTTAGTTTAAATGCTGATTTAGTTATTTATTTACTGATTTATTTAATTATCTAACAAGATTTTTATGTGTTAGCAGCTTCGATTAGAGCTTTATATACCAATTATCGCTATTCGTATACATTAAATTCCTTTGTACATGCGTTGCTTTTCTTATACAGTTATCATGGCCTTTCAGCAGTTTTCTCTACCTAACAGAACCTAAAGTAAAAACTTGGACAGCCACCAAACAGACTTTTAAGCGGTGTAGCCTACAACGGCCGGGGACGACCCGCTTCATGTAGGCCCGCTTGAGACAAAGATGAACCAGCTAGAAAGTATTATTTTGTTATTTATATATTATAGGAAAATTATTTTATTTAAAGTGATTTTATGTTGTTTTTTGTGAATTGCTTTAAATATTCGGCCTTCTATTACCAGCTAGAAACCAAATTCACTACCTTTAGATCTATACCCTGCGATAAGACGAATTTCTGTGACAATAATACAAATTTATATCAGTAACATACTTGCAAACTGGTTTATGAGCTTTACAAATGGTTTTCAACAATAAATTAATGCAGTTTTGGAAATGCTTTATTAATTTAAAAAAGCAACAAACTTTGATGTTGATATGTTTTTGTTTTGTTTCGCTGTTCCTCGAATTACGAAGCTAAAAGGAAAATATTATAAATAGCTAGGAAATGTAAATGGTGAATCCGAAAGGCTGTGGTTGTTCTAAAATGATGTCTATAGTTATTATCTTCGTGGAATCGCCTATTTTTAAGCAGTCTACTACTACTAGAATCTGATATAGTCTATGTAGTTATTAAAACAACATCAACCATTGTAAAATTTCCCTTAAATTTCTCTTTACAACGTTGTAATACAATACAGCATTGAAAATACTTTTTGGATGAAAAATGTTTTTAGGTTGTAACGATTTTAATCATTGACACCATATTATAGAACAAGATAGGTAAATGTAAGCAAGATAGCCTAAATTGCCTCTATTAATCAAATGCCCAAATCAATAATACATTTCGAATCCAACCGCATCCAATTTTCCCACAGTAGGGGAGACGAGTTTATTTACTTATCGATCCGTGTATGTTGAATATTTAGATGCTGGTGTGGAGTCATCAGTCAAGCAGTAGTATCTCGCCGGCGCGGCGCAAATGACAAAGTGGAAGTTGAGAATAGAAACACGGATGCGGCGACAGGAGACTAACAAACTATCAATCATAGCAACAAACACAACACGGCCTGCCGACTGTCTTATACACAGAAAAAACTGTTTTGTTGGCGCAACAAAATTTATTTTGTTGCCGTCGTTTTGTTGAGGTAACCAAATAAATTGGTCAAACCAACAAAACCAATGGTTTGGATCAACAAAAGGGATTTGGTTATAAAATTTGGTATTCCCAACAAAAAATGTTTTGTTGTGGCAACAAAACTTATTTTGTTGCCCTCGTTTTGTTGAGGGAACCAAATAAATTGGTCAAACCAACAAAACCAATAGTTTGGATCAACAAAATGGGTTTGGTTATAAAATTTGGTATTACCAACCAAATATTTTGTTTACCCACATTGCACTGAATATTTATTTCACGTCAAATAAACGTTCAACGTGAATCAGTAAGTTATTTCACATTTGGGCTAACTTTTTGAGTTTTAACCAAGCTCTGAACGGAGGCCGAGTAAAAAATGGCTAAGTAGTAAATTAGAACCGCCATTTTCACAGCTCCCGTGGCTCAGGTGGTTGGAGCGTCAGGTCGTAGAATATGAGGTTGAGGGTTCGAATCCCGTCACAGATGTTTACGTTTTGATTTGCTTTTTTTATTTATTTACTTTTTTTAATCTGTTGGTTGGCATAAATGCATTAATTCATGAATTTTTATGTAAAAATAATACTTTTCAATAACTCAGGCCAACAAAATGATTTTGTTAATTCAACAAAATGTATCAGGATTTTGTTGAAATAACAATATAACTTTTTGTTGCAATTACAAAAAATTTTTGTTGCTTTAACCAAAAAATTTTAACAAAATTATTTTGTTAGTTCAACAAAAAATATAGTTGTCCCTATTTCAACCAAATTTTTTTGTTGGGACAACAATTTTTTTGTTACCCCAACAAAACAGTTTTTTCAGTGTACAGTACACTGCTGTGTTGGCGGATCATGTTCGTGGATCATACAGGCTAAAAATTTTGAAAAGGATAACGCTTCTCGTCAATCAAAATTATTGCTTGTTAATTTTATGTTCTAAAAAATTTTCTATATAATGGTCCTCTGATTTAGTGATGGGATTCTTAAAAAATGGATCATTTATGGACCTGTTTATTTATTCTACGTCTGTAAATTTTGAATAATTATAAAATAGACTGGCAACAATTTAGTTTTTCCCATCAAATTTTCTATATTGTCAGTAAAAATGCAATTTATTTAGGTAAAGTAGAAGTTTATTATATAATATACTCTGAGAGATTTTATAAATATTGATTTATACTTAAACTTAAATAACTTATTCACTCAATGAGAATGATTAATTACCAATTAGTTAGTATCTAGAACTCTGATTAAATATGTATTTTACTCGATAAGTATTGCACAAAAAGTACCTAGGCCTATATATTATTATAAAAATGTAAAACAAAGAAAAACTCTCATGAGTAATAAAAATTCGATAGTTAAATCATACATTTCTATTTCGAGATTAATAATCATTTGAAACATTTATGTGAAGTGCTATTTACCAACACAGGGTAAAGTAAAATGATGAAGTTAAATAATGTACTAGGGCTACGAGAGATAACCTCGTGATTGTGAAAAAATGTATGTTAAATTATCGATACCATACAATGTGTACTACTGTATAATCTATCGTCTTAGTTCATCTGTTACACCCATTTTCTCTCGACGTACTTAACTGATTTTCATAATTGACATGCAATTTTAAGCTTGTGAACTAGCGGGTGTGCGAATGGCGATTAAATAAGTCATTTAGTTTCGGGCTTTGACCCCTTAGTCTTTATTTTAGCGAATTTCCCATAGGGAATAAGCTATTACCGTAGGTCTCATGGTAAGACCTAAGCCCGGGACCATGTTACTTTTTCGTTTTGAGGTGCCCAGAGACCAAAAATAATATTCATTAAAATTTATATATATATATATATATATATATATATATATGTATATATGTGTCCCTAGACACGATAACTCTCGTAAAAATGGTCCGATCGACACCAAATTTGGTAGAGATGTGTAATCCTACGTTTATTCGGATGAGTTCGTAAACCAGACATATCGACCTATCGGAAGGGGTAGTTTTGGGGGGTTTTGTACCCCAAAAATGGGTTTTTTGGATTTTTCATATGTAATTATTAAAAATTTTAAATTTTTATTTTAACCATTGGATTTAGCTCAAAAAAACACACAATTTAGTATTTTAAAGCTTTGTTCTATCTTCATTGGTTACCGAGATATTAAAAATTCTAAAGACAGTACATTGTATTTTGGGGCTCCAATGTTAATCTTATGGAGAATAAGAATGTGTTAATATTTCACTTATTAACTAATATTTTTTGATGAAACTTGGTAATCAGCTTCATTTGGTTGAGATTCATCCATTTATAGTAAAAAATCTTGTTTTTTGTGCTTATCATGCCAGCAAACCTGCATACTCTTTTTCCATGTTAATCATATGGAGAATAGGCAAACTTCTTTATTTATGGACAGATATTGATGAAACTTAGTATATGGCTTCATATGGTCGAAATAAAAAATTTTTATGCCGAAAACCTAATTTTGGTGTTCCCCATGGCAGCATACCTGCATACTCATTCCCTATATTTATCATAAGGAGAATAGACATTTATTTCCTTATTTATGAGCGTGTGATCATATTTGGTTTACAGGTTTATCTCGTCAAAATTAATATTACTTATTTGGAAATTCGCTGAGTACGCAGGTCTGCTGCGACGGGGGGTATTTTTAGGTGGCGCTTTAAATTAATCGCCAACTTTAAATTATACGATTTTTAAATGTGGTAACTTAACAGCAGACTACCTTTATGTGAGTTTTAAAGTCAGATTGTAAACAAAAATATATCGTCTGTCACTGCATAATCAACATAAATAATGTTAGAAAAGTCAAATCATTTCTTTAAATTGTCCTACTGTAGGTGAGTTTCTCATAAACAGAAAGAAATATGTTACAAAATGCGCAATTTGCGCACAGGCTCTCTAGTGTATTATTGTAAACATATACAGTATTTTTAATTTTAAAGTAGAAAAACATTTTAAAACTATAGTCTCGACGGAAGTTTATCTCTTTGCTAAAATTATTTTTGTTGTATACCTTGTTGATACATTGCATCACATATTATATGTAATATATATTTAAATCAAATTAATTTTCACTCCTCTGTTGGCAGCCCTGCGGACTGACAGTTCTGTGACGTCACGGCCTCACTTAGCGCCTGTCACCATCCATAATGAAGCCACTCTCCGTTCGCCGCCGCAGCTCCAACGTCCAGTCCGGCTCTAGTTTTTAATCTTTCACGAAGACCCGTATCAAAAATACAGCTCCCTATCTGTTCAATTATTGGCGGGGCCCAAAATGTCACCGCCGTTTCATACGTTCGCCACCTCGTCCGGTCAATTTTTCATGGTTGCTGTAAACGTAGACGTTGTTTTAGGGGAAATTGCTTAAAAAAGTGTAATAAATTTTCCTGTGGCGAGTAATTAAAATGTTGACAGAGTACAAGTTAACAATAACTGAGGATAGCTTTTAAACAGAAAATGAAAACGCTTTGTAATAGATGAAAAAAAAACTACAAGTTTCAGCAATTTTTAAGATATGCCATAATGTATAAGAAATTTATAAACTATGTTATACACATTCATTATAAAGTGAAATGATTGATTTGAAAAATAAATTGCATATGTTCTTTTGAGAGAAGTATTGTTAAACACAATGGTTCAAAAACTGGAGGGAATTTTTTATATGAGATATACTTATATAAACAAAATCTTGTGCATGAGGTATACTCAACGTACGGTTGTAATTATAAATTATTTAGAGATGATACAATAATAATAAATATAAATAAAACAAACCAGAAGAAAATGAAAAAGACAACGAGAAAAACAATGAGCAGAGTTTCCATACCCCAGTTATTTTTTGCATGATTCCAACAACTAAGCATTTCTTATTTTTACTCTACAAAATTCCATAAAGCACCAATATTCAAACAATGAAGATCTACCGTGTTATCCTACATCAACGACGGATAAATACGAATCTTTCCTAGCCCTAACCATTTATTGAGGTGTTAAATAGTATTCAAGAGCAGTATCCAAACCGTCGCTCATTATAAATAATCATTCCAACTTCATTATGTATACAATTAACCGTGCACGGTCGCAGCGTAAATTTACCCAGCATCACTTTATGTCACAGAGACTTGCCTTCGGTAGATCTAATTCAAGTTTTATCAAGTTCCTCGTCAGTACCACAACAGGAACTTTGATTCAACTTCGCCAGCTTCAATACCAAATACCCATTATGATATAGCGTGTTCAGCTACCTCTAGCCTATAATAGAATACCCATTGCCAATGAAGCAATGAATACTCATACTCATACCATGGAAACTATGGACGTACCCGAACAGTTGACAAACGGGGTCATTTACATAGTCCTCACTTACCCGGGGCCCACGCGCTGATCAATTTATCTTCTCATCCCATAGACACCAAAGATGCCCCCATAGACGTCCACCACAGGAGTGACTCACATTGTCCTCATTATCAAAGCTGTGGAGCCATGGAGGAGCGTCACTTACCCGGGGCCCACGCGCTGATCAATTTATCTTCTCATCCCATAGACACCATAGATGCCCCCATAGACGTCCACCACAGGAGTGACTCACATTGTCCTCATTATCAAAGCTGTGGAGCCATGGAGGAGCGTCACTTACCCGGGGCCCACGCGCTGATCAATTTATCTTCTCATCCCATAGACACCATAGATGCCCCCATAGACGTCCACCACAGGAGTGACTCACATTGTCCTCATTATCAAAGCTGTGGAGCCATGGAGGAGCATCACTTACCCGGGGCCCACGCGCTGATCAATTTATCTTCTCATCCCATAGACACCATAGATGTCCCCATAGACGTCCACCACAGGAGTGACTCACATTGTCCTCATTATCAAAGCTGTGGAGCCATGGAGGAGCGTCACTTACCCGGGGCCCACGCGCTGATCAATTTATCTTCTCATCACATAGACACCATAGATGTCCCCATAGAGGTCGTCGATGTCCGTAGTGACTCACATTGTCCTCATTATCAAAGCTGTGGAGCCATGGAGGAGCGTCACTTACCCGGGGCCCACGCGCTGATCAATTTATCTTCTCATCCCATAGACACCATAGATGTCCCCATAGAGGTCGTCGATGTCCGGAGTGACTCACATTGTCCTCATTATCAAAGCTGTGGAGCCATGGAGGAGCGTCACTTACCTGAGGCCCACGCGCTGATCAATTTATCTTCTCATCCCATAGACACCATAGATGTCCCTATAGAGGCCGTAGATGTCCGGAGTGACTCACATTGTCCTCATTATCAAAGTTGTGGAGCCATGGAGGAGTGTCACTTACCCGGGGCCCATGCGCTGATCAATTTATCTTCTCATCCCATAGACACCATAGATGTCCCCATAGAGGCCGTCGATGTCCGGAGTGACTCACTTTGTCCTCATTATCAAAGTTGTGGAGCCATGGAGGAGCGTCACTTACCCGGGGCCCACGCGCTGATCAATTTATCTTCTCATCCCATAGACACCATAGATGTCCCCATAGAGGCCGTCAATGTCCGTAGTGACTCACATTGTCCTCATTATCAAAGCTGTGGAGCCATGGAGGAGCGTCACTTACCCGGGGCCCACGCGCTGATCAATTTATCTTCTCATCCCATAGACACCATAGATGCCCCCATAGACGTCCACCACAGGAGTGACTCACATTGTCCTCATTATCAAAGCTGTGGAGCCATGGAGGAGCATCACTTACCCGGGGCCCACGCGCTGATCAATTTATCTTCTCATCCCATAGACACCATAGATGTCCCCATAGACGTCCACCACAGGAGTGACTCACATTGTCCTCATTATCAAAGCTGTGGAGCCATGGAGGAGCGTCACTTACCCGGGGCCCACGCGCTGATCAATTTATCTTCTCATCCCATAGACACCATAGATGCCCCCATAGACGTCCACCACAGAAGTGACTCACATTGTCCTCATTATCAAAGCTGTGGAGCCATGGAGGAGCGTCACTTACCCGGGGCCCACGCGCTGATCAATTTATCTTCTCATCCCATAGACACCATAGATGCCCCCATAGACGTCCACCACAGGAGTGACTCACATTGTCCTCATTATCAAAGCTGTGGAGCCATGGAGGAGCATCACTTACCCGGGGCCCACGCGCTGATCAATTTATCTTCTCATCCCATAGACACCATAGATGTCCCCATAGACGTCCACCACAGGAGTGACTCACATCCTCCTCATTATCAAAGCTGTGGAGCCATGGAGGAGCGTCACTTACCCGGGGCCCACGCGCTGATCAATTTATCTTCTCATCACATAGACACCATAGATGTCCCCATAGAGGTCGTCGATGTCCGTAGTGACTCACATTGTCCTCATTATCAAAGCTGTGGAGCCATGGAGGAGCGTCACTTACCCGGCGCCCACGCGCTGATCAATTTATCTTCTCATCCCATAGACACCATAGATGCCCCCATAGAGGTCCACCACAGGAGTGACTCACATTGTCCTCATTATCAAAGCTGTGGAGCCATGGAGGAGCGTCACTTACCTGAGGCCCACGCGCTGATCAATTTATCTTCTCATCCCATAGACACCATAGATGTCCCCATAGAGGCCGTAGATGTCCGGAGTGACTCACATTGTCCTCATTATCAAAGTTGTGGAGCCATGGAGGAGTGTCAATTACCCGGGGCCCATGCGCTGATCAATTTATCTTCTCATCCCATAGACACCATAGATGTCCCCATAGAGGCCGTCGATGTCCGTAGTGACTCACATTGTCCTCATTATCAAAGCTGTGGAGCCATGGAGGAGCGTCACTTACCCGGGGCCCACGCGCTGATCAATTTATCTTCTCATCCCATAGACACCATAGATGTCCCCATAGAGGTCGTCGATGTCCGGAGTGACTCACATTGTCCTCATTATCAAAGCTGTGGAGCCATGGAGGAGCGTCACTTACCCGGGGCCCACGCGCTGATCAATTTATCGCCTCGGTCGCATTACAAGTGTACCACGTCCCCGTGTAAACCCCGCGCTTTATTCCATCCTCGCTTATCTAATCTCAACATCTATCCCGCCTTTCCTCACTTCTCCAGATCTAATAAGGCTCTTTACGGAGAGTTTCTAAACAAGGGAATTTATTTTCGTGTCACTTTTTGCGTTCGTTTGCTGTCAGTTGTGGGGAGTAAGTAATAAATAAGTGGTTTCGTTTAGGCGGTTGGTGGGATGTTGTAATGAGTGATCAACTATTTCTGAATACATATCATATTCCAATTTAAATTTTAACTAAAAAATTATTTATGTCACGACGAGATTTTCAACAAATCATTTTAAAATTGATTGGTAGTGAATAATTTCGGGATGGAAAAAGTTTTTAGTACCCAGTAGGTTTTAAAAAATATTTTAGCTCCTTAAAAAAAGTCTGCAACTTGTGCGAATAATACATTTGCACAAGTTTCATTCCTAATCAATAACAGTACTGCGGGGAAACAACGTAACTTTCCTATTCCTCGGACCTGAATCAATGGTTTATTAAAATAACAATCCTTACGATTTTTTCATATAGAAATTTTGGGGAAATTATTTTTAACTCGTACGTGAACCCACCGACATGGAACCTCTTGGCCGACTTTAACCTCAATTTTCATTACAACGGAGCTCATGTAAGATCAGTCTACCGCTCGGAACTTTCTTGTACCTCTGTAGCTAATAATTTACAATGAAGTTTTCCCGAGAAAACTAATTAGACGAAGTTACGATTGGTAAGTGGCTCCCTCGCTGCAACTTTCGAAACACTTGTAATCAACCCCGCCATCTTGGCTGCCGTCGCTCACAAAATCTTCTCTTCTCTACTTAGACATGTAACATCTAACATGTTGCTTGGTTTGGTATACGCGATGGTAACAACTCCTTCACTAGTTAATAGAATACTGTAGCACTATTTTGCCTTAGGTCACGCAGAAAGTCTTCTTTACTCTATTCCGGTTTCTCCATCTTACATCTAATTTAAAATCTAAATTAAATCTAACTTGAGCTTTTTAAAGGACCTCAGTAAAGTTTGTGTTCCTAGTTATAGAAAATATTTTTGCATAAGCTTATCTGCCTCCCTAAATATTGATCACCATTACCCATTTGCAATATTCGATCTGTTGCTCTCTCTAATAAAATTTAATATATTAAGGTATGTTTTCCTTTTGCAAGATACACAGTACTTTAAAAGTGCCTTCTTCTTTCCCAGACAAATTGAGTAAATAATTATAAGTACCAGGTTAACCGACCCTTGCTCGTCGGTTTTAATTCACCTGTGTTGTAATGTCATGGTATCTATTATTAACATTTAGCAGCTGTTAAAAAGCTGCTTAGAATTAATGTTCCTTTATTTTTGTTTACTTTAGTTGTTATTTCGTCACCAACTTAGCAACCCATAAAAACAATGTTAAAAATTACGACTTTGAAACTTAATTTTAGACAAAATTCGATTTTCCTGGGAATGAGGCTGTTTTTAAACTTATTTTGGGACAAAACACTCTTAAATGCAAAGTTTAAGCGAAATCTAACCGCTGGATTTTGAGATCTTGGAACACACATCACTTCAGACAGTCCTATAGGATTCGCCATATTTTCTGACATCATTGTACTCTCAGAAAACTGTTTTATCATTTGCACTACCTTTACTCCTTACACAATTAGTAAAAGCTATCAAAAGCTAATAAATAACTTATTCTATAATATAATAATAAATAGCTAAATAGCTAAAAGCTAATAAATAGCTGTTATTATTATTATTATACAATACTCTAATGTGGTTGGTATATATATGTATAAATGTATGTATGTTTGTATGTATGCATGTATATGCAAACAAATTTCTAAAACTGATCGAACGAATTTCTACTAACTTTGCAAATAACTTAGTATAGGGATCAAAATATTAAATATACGGTCTACGTGATAGGAACTATCTTATTTCGTTACTGTCTTAAAGTTTTAACATTGTCCTATGGCGTTAAAAATCAAAACAAACAAATAACGAAAACAGCTGACTCAACTGTCAAAGCAGACCACGTGTTGCAGTTTGAACATGTTGGTTTGCATTGTACCCAGTTACTGAATTACTAAATACTTATAATTATAGTCAAAAAAAAAAACAATGAAAATTTTTAACAAAGTAGCCAGATTAGTCCTTACAAACAGCTTTAGCTGCTTAAGAGTTGGTCAAACACTTAAACGTTTTGCATAGGCCTACACTTTGAAAATTTTGTTTATTTTAATCTTCGAACATACTAATATTGGTTTCTAAAACGCATGTTTTTAGAGTTATAAGCAAAACATTTTTTCAAATATCTCGGAAAGGAGAAGGAATGTTTTGGGGCGATTTTCAGGCTGGTGGACTCAGCTTATAAGAAATAGATAAAATAACAGAGAACGAAGTGTTTGAATTCTTTCACATGGAAATCTAGATTGCCTGTTACATTGTAATCTTTTCAGATAAATTGCATCATATCACAGTCATCAGCTCTTAATCGTGTTATAACTCCTAATTCCTGATACTCGAAGTACAAACACGTGTTAGCTTTACAAACGATAGGTGTTGTGCAATTGATCACCAACGCGCTGCACAATTTTTAAACAGAACTAAAGGAAACTGTAATTAGCCCAAGGTTTTCAGAGAAGGGTCCAAACTGCTGAGGGCACGTCGCAGATCCACGCTCAAGATAGAGCAGCAGTCTGGGTCAGGAAATTGAACGGAGGTGTCGTTGGTCATCCTGTTCATTACGGCCGCCTCTTCCTGCTCCTGCCGTTCTGATGTCCTGATATCCTGCTCCTGCTCCCGGTCCTGCTCCTGCTCTAGGTCCTGGTGATGGATGATCCAATTTCCGCCTCCTGCAGGACACTCCTTGCAGGCTCCGTTATGATTTGAGCAACCATGACAATGTCCTTAAAAAGGATCCAGAAAGATTAGTTATAAGAACTCAATAACGATTTCCAATCGTCTTAAAACCCATGCCAGAATGAAAAGAACAAAATGTATTAAATTTAAACTAATAAAAGGTTCATAATCCTAAACATTACAGGCAAACCGAAAACGATATTTTGAGAACAAAGGATTATTTAAGTACAGAATTTGGAAACAGGTATTTAAATTTGTAAACATCCTCCAAAAAAGTTTGTTAATCAAACATACAAAAAAGTTTCTTTCTTGGTGAGCTTTATGAGTAGGGGGTGTATTAATATATTTGAATAATAACTTTTATCCGTGGCTTCACTTGCATTGATGTCCTTAAATACACAATCAACTGTAAATGAGCGAGCTCGATTACACCCGGGATGAGCTCGTTTGCTTCGCTCTCTATTATCTAAGTAAAATATAGATAAAAAACTAGCATATATTTATAAGTATGGTTTAAGCTATCATATGTCTAATGAAACCTGTCTCCACTAGAATTGCCTGGGAAGCTTGTGAGACAGAGCCCTGGTGTATTTTCAAATAATAAAAAATCCTCTGGCAATTTCAGATTATGTTATTTAATACCATGTTTAAAATGTGATTACAAAACAAACTCACTTTCCAATTTATAATGTAGGGTGATTTGACATTGTATATTGTCTATAAAGACTAAAACATCAGGGCTATTCGTAAACACTAAAACGACTTTTCCAATCCATTTACTTGACAATTATATTATGGCAGATTGATGTTAAGTTTAAATATTGAAGATTGGAATCTATATATTAATAGGCAAGCATGTTTCATTTCCTCCTTTTTTCTCAGCTTGTGTGCATCGTAGGAGAAATCCGTACATACCGTTAGAAAGGTATTGTGCTGTAGATGAGCAGAATCACGTTTTAATTCACAATGGCCCCGGCCAAAAAAACAAAATTAAAGAAAACTAAAACTCTTGCATTAGTATATAATCGCGTCCCCTCCAAAACTATCAACTCAAAATTCCCCAAAATTTGTGTATACAAATCACGTGAACGAGATTCCTCATTCTAAGAGAAAAATAGAAAAGAATCGGTCGGATTAGCATTTTAGGGCTGTTCGGTCGTTTGACAGTCAATAAGATCCCGTCTCCCCTCTCGCCGAGGAAACTTGACAATGTCTCTACGTTCAATTGAAAACTTTGCGGCAACACGATTACACAATGAACTGCTCCTGGGACGTTTTAAATTCACCGACTTGTTCAACTCGCCGTCTTTTTGTTTCAAAATGTTTTTCGCCGATCCCTTTTGTCCAAATGTCTCCCCCTGTTTGTTCTATTGATTGAAGGATGTTTTCTTGAACAGGTACTTTGTAAGATATCTTTCCAGGAGTGAGCTTATGAGATTATGAAGAGTACAAGAAAGTGTTAGTATTTTATAGTTTCTAGGATTATATTCAAAATGAACGAAAGATGTAGGACCTTGCATTGTGGGTACTTCACTGACACGGAACTGAACTTTGCACATTTAATATATTCATGTAGTTAAACTTTAGAGGGAATTTAGAAAAAAATACACCTTAACTGAAAAGTCTCAAGAAAAAATGTTACGTAAATAATTAATAATTTTCAATTTATTTTTAATACAGCTTTTACGTAGTTTACAGGATGGGAATCAAGTATTCCTTTTGTTTATCAATTTTACTGTGCCTATGTGTAATAGCTTGAAATGTGCTTATGATTGAATTGTTTAACTTATTTGCATCAAAAACCGAATGTAATAATCCTTATACAAAAACTATTAATAATGAAACGGAGTAGATTCCTAAATAATAACAAGTATTTTGAAGACTTTCATTCGAAACATACTTTATAAAATACAACTAAACAAGTTTAAAAAAATTTCTAAACATTTTTAAAGTTTAAATATTTTTTACCAAATTCATTATATGGGCTGTTATACCAATATCTAGCATTATCTGACACGATTCTCATATTCCAACTATCAATTATATACACAAACTCAAGACTATCCTTACACCAAACCTGCAGCAAAGTCAACCTAACGTAGGAGGCAATACAAGGTCAAGGGTAGAATAAAAAGAGAAGACAGAAGGGAACGGGAGTTGGCTTAAGAATTATTATACAAAAATTACTCAAGTTCTTAATATTATCAAGTAACATCCTACACAATGGTTTATACCCGTAAATGTGATAAAGATACTAAGATTTATGGTTTTATAAACTAGTTGTTGTTACACGTGCGCCATGTTTGCTTGTCAGTTAATCATGACGTAATGACACTTATGCATACTCATGTTTGTTTTGAGTCTAGTTAAGATTCATGAATGGATAATAAAACCATGAAACTTATACTCTAGGTCAGGTTAGCCATTCGTTGCAAAATATTGAGTCTGTTTTAACCCTATTAGTTTAAGACTCTCGAGAAATTATTACTTAAATTGCTTTTACATTTTATTATCACAAATGAAACTTAACCAGAGAGAGTTGAAACTATTGCACGCATAATATATAATAATATTCGATGAATCTTAAATTTCGTTTGTTTACAATATTATCGTTTACAAATAGTAATCATATCACTATAATCAGTTAAACATAATAATTATGTAAAAATATTTTATCTGAAAATGTTCCATATTATTTTTTTGCACTCGTTTCTTGGTTAGGTTTATTTATAAAAACAATAGCATGTAGAACTAAAAGCAACCCAAAGACTCTATTGGTCAACTTTATAGACGTAAATTTAATTTGCAATTAACTAAAAATAAACTCAGATAAATGTTCGGTCAGAAAATATTCGTTTTCATACAGTACAAAATAAAAGAATATTATTAGAATGTAAAGACCAGTTTTTCTCTTTATCATTCGGTCTTTAAATGGAAAAAATTATATGTTACTAAACAGGTTTAACGTTGTAATTAATTTAAAACATAAGTGATACTTTTAAGGTAGGCCTAAAGTTTTTCTTTTGTAATATTGACAAAAGCACGTGTCAGTACTAAAAATACCGAGTAAAATATTCCTTTTAACAGGGTCGCTGAGGACGCAGCGAAGCAGGCTGTTAAACAAACAACAATTACCCGGCGCCGATCGGTTGTGTGTAAATGAAGATTAACCCTGGTTCATTACAAGCTCATTGTGTGCACAAGTTATTGCAATATAATGGAGAGGCGAGTGACTTATGGAGGAACCGCCCAGTGGCGGGCGAGGAGTTCGTGCTGCTAGTCATAATGGAATTGTCAGAGTCATCCCCGGGCTCACGTGATCCGTGAAATACGACCTTGCTGACACCACATGGCCTGGTGAAAAACTGTATCGCACAGGCTACACGGTGAAAAACTGTACGGTATCACACAGACTACACGATGTACCGTACTGTAGTGTGATGGAGGAATTTGGGACGTGTTGCACTACACGGTCTAGCGATGAAAAAACTGTATCGTACAGGCTGCATGGTAAAAAACTGTACGGTATCACACAGACTACACGATGTACTGTAGTGTGATTTAGCAATTGGTGATGTATAGCACTACACGATCTATAGCGATGAAAACTGTATCTTACAGGATGCATGGTGAAGATGAAAAACTGTATCACACCGACTACATGATGTACTGCAGTGGGATGAGGAATTGGTGACGTATTGCATTGCACGTTCTAGCGATGAAAAATTGTATCGTACAAGCTGCATGGTAAAACACTGTACTTTATCACACAGTCAACTCGATGTACTGATGTGGTGTGATGGAGTAATTGGTGACGTATTGTACTACAGGGTCAGAAAAACTGTATCACACAGGCTGTACTGTGAAAAACTGTATTTCACATACTACACGATGTACTGTAGTGGGATCGAGTGGTGATGTGTTGGTTTATAGGGTCTAGAGAACAAAATCTTTATCACAAAGGCTACAACGCTATGGTGGCAGATCGAAAAGATGGTGATTACAGTACCATGGTCTAGCGATGAAAAACTTCATAACAATTACTACGCGTTGTATAGTTATGAGGAAATCATTTAGCCTTAGACTATGGTTGACATGTTTGAAAACTAAATCACAGGGACCACAAGTTGTAGATAAATGGAGGAATTGGTAAATATGGCATCAAATTTTTTCTAGTGATGAAAACCTGTATTGCACTGGCTCAATATTGTGATGGGAGAATTAGTAACATAAGTGTTTAAATCTATATAAATTGACCACACGTTGTAGAAAAATAGAGGAATTGGTGATTTATGACACATTTTGGTACGGGGATGAAAAACTGTATGACACAAGCTACAAATATAGTGTGATGGAGGGTGTTGCTTATGGTACTATGTGGTCCCAATGTTTATCCTTGGGTATCTCAGTGGCAACACCACGTATTGTGATAAATAAATTTATAACTTACAACATTACATGGTCTGAGGGGTTAAAAACAATCACACGTACTTAAACGATAAAAAAAATTGTAATTCGGACTATGGGTTGTAATTTGTTGGGGTATTTGTGGTGCCATGTGGGAAATTACATTGTCAAATGATTCACTAATAATATAAGTGCTCACACGGATACAATATAATAAATACCTTATCAGGTGTTCCACCAAACTCTGAGCAGGTGTTTTTTCGGTCTGATCAAGTCCAATTTTTTTTAAGGTAGGCGAGTTGATCAGACCACATTCAACTTAGAAAAATTCTAATCCAACCGCATCAAATATCTATCCTTGATAACTCAATTTCCTTTGGCTCTGATTTAGCCTGGCTAAAACTGATCTGGTTCATATTGTTTCATAAACCCCTTATATTTGAATTATAAATCTCAATACATTCAATATATTACTGTAAGAGAAAATAGAAATTCAACACATACATAAATAATATAATATATTATTGTAAGATTGTCAGGATTTATATGTTGAATTTTAATTTACCATCTGATCTTTTTTAGCTGAAATAATATAGTTTTTTCTTAACAAAATTATTGAAATGAAATCGTTGAAAGTTTTTGGTCGGGTCGTTTTAAATAAATACTATATGGTAAATAAATATGTAAATATATGGTAAAATAATAATAAATTAATTATTTGAATTCTGATTTTTCAACTTGACCTAAGGTACTTTGGTTTTCTGGAATTTTAGGCCTATACCATTTTTGTATAGATCTACATACTGACAAATAGAATAAATTAGAACTTGCACTAAAAAGGCAATAAGATATAACTTATTACTAAATCACTGAAACCGACGAAAACTAAAGTGAACGATCGTTGATCACTATAATATTGCTTAGCTATTTATCAACAATCGTAAACTAATAATCTCTTTCGACTATAACTGCATCACTGTATTATGGATGCAGTCTCTATAATAGCTACATGAACCGAAAATCTGTAAATTATTGCGTACTTCCCAGAGGCTGTTAGCCCCTCGGACTAAGTATAACTGGACCGCTCATTCAATGGGCGAAAATCGTGGACGTCTCAGGACCATTGGGTGGCAAAAAGCAGCGGAGCCGAGCGACGGAAACCAAAACAGCGCTTCAATAAACCTGTATTTTTACCTACTAAACCATTACATAAATACGTTAACTTTATATTAAAATTTTCTGTTTGAAATTGTGATTCTTACAGTATTTAATACATTAAGAAAAGGTTTGGTAAATAATAATAATAATAATACATAGTTTAATCAAACTTACTTTTAATTCAATTCAGTAACGACATAAAAAAAGTAAGATGCAGGAAAGTTTTTTATTTTTTGGCCAAATAAAAATTGTCAGCGGGAGTATTGTAGCTAAGATTCTGAATTTTATTTTTTATCTCAAGCATTTCTTCGTGAGACTAGCAGATATCGTTGTACAAATTATTTTCTAGAGCGTATGAGGATTTCGCGGAAGCGCGCGCGAGTATCTCGCATCTCTTTGTTATGATACGAGCTGATATTACGGTGCAGTTTTTATAAAACAAGAAGTAACATATTTCAGGATGCTACAAATTGGTGTTTGAAGAGATAAATGGGTGGTAGGATAAAAAACTGTACACACTCATACTGTTTATTTACAATCCCTGTTAAATATAACTTAATGAAATAACTTTTTTAATTTTGTCTAGTTCCTGGAGATACATTTTCTGCGGCAGTTGCTGTCTTAGCCAAATCATGGAGACAAATTTTAAAAAACATAAAACTTATCATCTTAATTAATTTTATACAATGAGGGTCAACCCCACATTTCTCGACTGATGGATATTTTGAAAAAAAACCCCTTGTCCCCAGTTCATTGCATGCAAGCAATGTTATAAATTCATAGATATTTGCTTTTGGTTACAATTGTTAACAAAGCTTTGACAACGAGCAAAGACATCTTTACTTACTTTTAATAAGAGTAACCACATTTACATCTAAACAATGTTGACATGACAATCTTGATTGCAATTTCCTGGTAATAAATCCACATATATGTAATGTGAAACTTTTTCTTTAAAATATATTTAAAAATATTACGATGTTGTTTAGAACTAAAATTATATAATAGCTCATCTGAAAAAATGACAGGTCTTTGTTCTGTCCGTCAGCTTGGTTAGTGCAATTATATGCACAAGATTTTACCATAGCTAAAAAACTATATAGCCATAACTAAAAACTGATCACAAACATAACAGCAACTACGTTCTCTCTTCACGGTGTCCTAAATACTGACTGATTTCTTTATATATTTTTATAACACAATAGGATTTATTTATATCACGGTATTGTGTCTGTTGTATGGTTCGCGCGTCGGGCTCGCAGGTTTTCAAGAATCAGCGCTCGCGCCGAATCCACTGAAATAAAAAATTATCTGTAGCGGAAACGGCTAATGTTAGAAAAGATTACATGAGATAAAAAAAATTATTTAGAATGTCGTCTACAACTTCTCCGCGGACACTTTTTACCTGACCCAAAAATAAAAAACTTTCTCGCATACTACTTTTGTCGTGTCACTAATTAAGACGAACTAAAAAGAATTTTAGTTTAACTAATAATTAAAATCAGTAGCAGACTATTTAAAGTTTAAATACATACCATTAGATTCACAATTTCATGATGAAAATTTTAATATAAATTTAACCTTTTTATTTTCATTCTGAATGGTTTAAATGTCAGGTTACATGAAGCGCTGTTTGGATGTTGTTCGCTCGGGTCCCGCGACATCGGATCCTTTTGCCACAAGTCCGGCTCCAGACTTCCACGTTTTTTGGTTCAGTTTTGCATGGCAGGGCTCGGTCCAGTTATACTTAGTCCGAGGTTAGCCCTGGTCTATAATAGAATTGTCCTGTGCATATTTAGTGTCACGTGAGTTTTGAAATATCATCTGTTTCTCTCTACATGGACTAGGCGGCGAAGACTGTATCGTACTGTGATGAGTAATGGGCCAATGCATCTAGAGACGCCCAGAACACTCATGGTTATATTTGGTTGCTTAGTTATGAAGTAGCCCAAAACTAACTCTGGGTGGGATAATCGGTATGTTGGCTTCAACGGTAATTCGGGTGTTTAACTTAGTAAGAAGAGTGAAGAACAGTAACATAGTGAATTCATTAAAAACGAACTAAAGTACCGGACTAGCTAAAAATTAAGTTGTGATTTTAATCCTTACTTAACTTTTAAAGATCTAGTCGTTAAAAATGTAGACTAGGGATTTATAATTGTTTAAATAAAGGGAAGTATTCTAGTTTACAAATGTAAATCAATTTATTTTCAAGAGTAAATTTCGAAAATTTTCTTGTTTTTCTGTAGTTAGTGTTCTACTAATGCATTTGTAGTTATTTAACTGATTGGCCCAATCAAAATTTCTTCAAACACGAAGGTAATTCATATCTACCTATTTCAGAATACTTGTATACTCTATAGTATACAAGTATACTATAGAGTACCATACCATGACATACCATGAGTGGTATAATGCCTAATTAATCATATAGTAGTGCCTAAGCCTAATTAATCATACACTAATTAAAACCAGTCACAAAATGTACTCGTGTCAATAATTTTGATCTTGTGATTGAGTGTTTCGACTTTTTTTCAAACAAGGTAAATTTCCTTTTTCTCTTAGTAAATTTCTCGAGCTAATTTATAGGCGAATAAGTGTAAAATAATCAGACAAAGAATAAACATTCTTTTATGATGTAACTGTCTAGATTTGTACGATCTTAGGATTACCACAGTAATCAGGACCTTTTGCTTTTTTTAAATGAAGATTAACAAAAAACAACTTTTTAAACTGTAGTAAATAATAGTTGTCTTTAAACTTATACATAAATATAGCTAAATTTATTTTCAAGTTTAATTTCTCTAATAACAACTATTATTCTTATTAAACTGCATAATTTCAATACTTAAGTAACCCAAGAGATACGAATAATATAAGACTTCCGAACTGAGTTGTCAAGTTTCGCAATAATAAAGTACAACACTTTTGTTATGAATTTCGATAAAGTTGAGGATACTTTATGTGTTTTCAAAGCGACGGAGTTGTCCAAGTTGGAAGCAGCGACAAAACTTTTTCCATCCTGAAAACATTTGTCTACGAACTTAAATTTCCAGATATTTTATATATTTAGTTTTGAGATACGCCACTTCTTCTTAGACTAACTTTCTAAGATTTCTGATAAAAACACATAACTTATCAGGTGCACTAAGAGAACAATTATTAAAGTTTAAAACGTACTGTCATTTAAAGAGAAAAAGTACTAGTATTTATGGTCAGTACATAGATATTCCTTTAAATTAGTAATGAACTATAGGTAACTCATATACGTTAAACAAATATATTTGAAAGACATATCAATAGATGCAGTTCTTGATTGATTTTTCAACGGATCTGGACACAATGATGATGACGGTAATTTTTTGTAACTTATTTTCTTGAAAAAATTCTAAAATGTGATATTTATTATTCCAAATAATTACAGGTTTGCTTTTTTTAATAATAATTGTTTGTTTCTAAACATTTAAACCTGTAACCTCTTAAACAGTGATATATTGCAATCATTCGCTATAACATCCTTGTTTACAAATTTCGTTTTGTTTGTATGAAATCTATTATTATTTAAATTTTAGAGTGATTTGTTATTTTAAAATCTGCCATTCCAACATTTTTACTGAATTATTCTAATATTGTATAGGTTTATAAAATCAAACATTATTGAGATAACTTATTTCTAAATCATCAGAATAAACTTTAAAATAAAGAGATATCAAATTATGATTTTTTTATCAATCCTGATGCAATATACAATATAGGCCTACTTATTGTATTGGCTTCAGTCTTCAGAAATAAATATGAAAGTGGTCATAGTTTATTAGAACTGATTTACCTAATATTATTACTGCTTGAATGCTTAAGTAACATTAAAAAAGGTTTTCTACATGTTGACAAATGTCTTCACTGTAAATCAATTTCAAATAATTATTTTCACATTTCCGAAGGCACCTTACACCATAAAATCACCATAAAGCTCTATCCACTAATGGCGAATCAATTTTTCACCTTTTTCCTCCACAGACAATCCAGCCATTAGGGCTAATTGTTATTTAACAGCTCGCGAAAGAGCGTTATTCATCCAGAATAAACAATCAGGAGGTGGGCAATCGTTAAAATCGAAATTAGAGTGTTATTGTTTATATTTGAGCACCGCGTCGTAAATAAAGCCCCGAAGGAACATAAACTAGCGTCTGCTGTCGGAGGGGGGGGGGAGCTTGTTACCAATAATGAGCTACGGAGGTCTGTTGTAATTGGTGGGGACTCAGCGTCTGGGGGGGGGGGGTTGTTGGGTTCGATCCCCTACCAATCCATCAACAGTAACACCTGTGTACCTAATAGCGCTGACAACAACGGTGCCCTGCATTTGTCAATCTACTGTACGATTTGCAGCGCAGCCACAGTCTCTATTAGTGCAAGCCTATTTCAACATGTTCAGAAATCTCTTTGGCCTCTGATATTACTGAATTTTTAAGTAAATCTAGTTTAATGTTGTGTTATTTTATCCATCGTAACAAAGAATATTGTGAGTTTTTAAAGTCGTGAAAATTGAATTTTATAATGGTATTGAATCTGTCAATATTTATAGTTATTGAAAAAAATAAAATGTGATTAAAATATGGAAACTATTTATTATTACAATTGTCGTATTTAGTTACTCTTTTTCGATAAATTACTTCATCTTTTTCAATATATGGTACCTTCTTTTTGATTTTTCATGAAATAATTTTCTGCTTCTCTCTTCTTAGAAGCACTAGTTTCTTGATCCCGTGTCCGTATTACACATAAGTTATGTACGCATTTTTAACTATTAGTAAGTAGAGATATAATAATGTTTATACTTGTAGTGTACATACTTTATTTCTTATTTATAGAAAACTTAAACACTTTTACTAAGTAGCTCATTGATATAAATTCTACGTAATTTAATAACACAATTTAAAAAACTTTGCCCAACTACCCAATGATAAAAATCGAATAAAAAATACATTCGAAGAAAAAATTAAAACTATTTTTTAGAGAAAAATAAATCTTTTGAAACCTGTATTGCTAGTTGGTACCGTTATACTATATACCTTATTTATTAGCATTATGCATGTTGGTGCTATTACGAAGGTTGATATAATAACACGTTATCCAATACTACATCACTTATTTACAGTTAGACCAAAACAGTGGAGATATATATTTCCAACCATCATTGTCATACCGGTCATCATCAGGCCTAATCTGAAACTGTGTATTAACACTAGATATACTTACACGTATAAGCGTTATACATCGAGTACTGTTGAAAGACTTTTTCCAAGTCGTGTTTCTGTTATACTCAACAATTTTTTTAAATTTTATGAACTCGATAACTGATATATTACCAAACAACCATGAGAAAAAAAACACTACGATTATACAAGAGAAAGCCTAATTACTGTAGACAAAAATAATATAACAAAAAAAACTTCTTCGCGACCATTTTTTTTCATTCCCCTTCCACAATAACTCGAAGTTCTTACACTTAATGCGAACTTTCCTATAAAAATAATAAAATTTCCCCTCCCCCCCTCCCCGGTGGTAGCCGAATGTCTCCATCAGCCTCTCCAGGACTACCCGGATCGCCATTCATCACCGAGGGTCTTGTGCTTCACAATTTCCGGCCAGCGGACGGTAACGGCCCTCGATGACCTACGAGGCGAGGCTTAATTTCCTGCCGGCCGCTCCGTATCTGCCGTATCCGTCCATTATATCTGGGGCTCCACAATCCCACCGCTCAACGTTCTACGTTCAATGTTGAACGTTTAACATTGTCCGCTGGGTGTACCGGAAATGAAATTATGTAAGAGATATTGTCAGAGTACCGAGGAACACTGGTATGCAACATTGTAGGCAATTTCAATTCAAGGACATAATAAAAATTAATATTTAGGTTAATAAAACTGAAAATGGCAATACTCAATGTAAATTAGTCAATACCAATTTATTCTCGGAGTTAGTCAACTGTGCATGGTTTTTGTCATTTGTAGACTTAAATCAGGGTTCAAATTTTCATTGGTTTACAATTAAGAATGCAGGACTTGATACATATGTGCTATTTCATGCCATTACAGAAACTAAACAGCTTGTATAAATTTAAAAATTTAAAAGTTTTTTTTAAGCTAATTTTGTTATACAGAACTTATATTATTTATATACAGTTATGATAAAAAGCATTTAACGTAATACTTAGTTCAATACTGCTTGTGCAAAAAAGACACAAATTATTAGATCTGATACCCTTTAGTACTCTCCATCTTTAGATGATCAGGTGTTATTTAGTTTTTATATAGATATTAAAACTGCACCTTTATAAAGTTTAGGTTCTATGTATTTTATATATTTTAATGTACTATCATTAAAAAATGTGATAAATAAACTATATCCACATTCTGTTAACACTGTACGGTATTGCTCAGCTTACGAACCTTTGATAAATCTTTTCAACCTTGTTCATCTTAGTTCAAGTATAGTCTACAGGTAAGATAATTATTTCTATGTTTAACGGTGTAGTTAAGTTGCAGATGTACAATATTAAGTGTCATCAATATTATACCCCAAAGTAATTGTAGTGTAAATCCGTTCATCAAATTTGCAAACTACTATTAATCGCAAAAATATATTTAGTCTAATAATGAAACCTAACTAAATCTAACAAAACCTAACGAAACCACAAATATACAAACCATTTTTCATACACTTAAAATGTACCAGTAATTCTTGCCAAATATTAAAGTGAAGAGAAATATTGCAGTTTCCAGATAAGAATAAATTACCAGTAAAGATCAATTACAACACTAAAGAGCTAATAAATTATGCTACATTTAACATATAGTTAATGTCATCTAAAAGATATTATAAAATAAAACCATAATAAAACTCATCAAATCAGCAGAAAGTGCATAAGGTATGGCTTATCCTCTGGCAGATACAGCAATAACATTTGCATTACACGAGCAAATAAATGTTGGATGGGAGGGTAGTTTCTTGCTCGTGATTCCGGGGCATTTCGGGGTGCTTCGAGAAGAGGGAGAATTCTTTAACGAAAATTTGAAGTATGCGCCAAGTTATCTTAGAGGGGAGATCTCGTTCCTTACCTATTGTTAAATAACTTGAAATCGCCTTGATTAAATTCCTTTTTAACACGCCAAAGATTTGCACATTACTTCGGTTATTTCTTGTTCATTTTGTCAGTTTTATGGTGAGTCATTTTTCAAAGGATTAAAAACTACTTGCACTTTAAAATGATATTTTGAATTTTTATGTACAGTAATTTCAAATTCATATGAAAAAGAAATTTGAGTCAGTTGGTTGATTTGCTAAAACAAATCGAATTTAAACAGGTTTAAAATCTAATGATTGTAAATCATTGTAATAACTAACTATTAAAATGAACAAGAATGAAAATAATTATTTGGGACCACTTGACCACTCTTATGGCTTAAAACAAAGGTATAGTCATGAATTGAATAAAAAACATTTTAATTTGTATTCCTAGTATATATATACTCTACCAACTGATTACTCCGCATATAAAATTGGGTCTATTTGTAAATTAATATGTTCGTCTCTGTTTTATAAAATAGTTACTTATGTGTACGGTTTCGTTGCACCCAATAAAAAAAAATAAAGAATAAACTTGAAAGGTAAAACTTATAATGTGTTTATTATTAGAGGAGGGTATGTTTGTGCATAAGCTAGTTAAGATATGTGCATACCGGAGATGTGTGCAAAAGTAAAATTTTTATGTGTTTTTACAGGTGTATATTTTTGTTTACACGTGTATAAACATTGTAAGTCCTAGACCAATTTGTGTTGGGTTTGTAAAAGTAAATTTTACATAGAAAGGGCGATTCAGTAATTCAACAGGTTTTTTAATGACATTTGCATTGAGGTATCCAGAAGAAGAATATTTCTTCTATTTTTATGTCAACGTTTTGCAGAAAATGAATATGGGAATTTATATATATATATATATATATATATATATATATATATATATATATATATATATATATATATATATATATATATATATTGCAAAGAAGTTTGCACAGAACAACTTTTATCTAAAATTATCAACCATTTAGGTGCGCAGCTGAATAACTTTGGTTGTCATTGTCTCATGACAGATGGTGTCTTCCTGGATGATTTTTTTATACCAAACTATTCTAGTGATTAATTAAAAATATTATCACTTAAAAAGAACAGTGACAGTTTTCAAGCAGAATATATTTTTATATTTTGCTCAATAGCCTTCTGTTGAGCCCAGGAATCTTTTCAACAGAGAACGGTTGGAGGAGTAATTTGTGTCGTGTTTGGCACGGCTGCGACTGGAGTCGGTTTCTAAAATTGAACAAACACAAAATTATATCTTGGCAACGGCGAGTAAACAATCAAAACGCATTTCCGGTCCCTTCACGGACGGGTGTTTGACAATCAAGGCGTCTATACTGGTTCACATCGGGAATTGGTTTAGTTTAACTGATTTTTTATACACATAAATTAAACATTAGTTATTTAGTTAACATTAGTTCCGTCTGTGGATATATATCCAATTATTAAGTATGACTAAAAACACAAAATATATTACAATACAACAGTGTTCAAAAATAAATGGGAAATCTATTATATTATTATGATTAGTAAGATTTTATAATAAATTAAAGTTTTCGTTCGAGATCCTAATTTAAAATATATCCGTATTAGTTAATAGGAATAACTAGAACAAGTATATCGAAAATATTATTAACTTAAATATAATATAAATTAATAAAAAAAAATACTAACACTAAAATATAAATATAAATTATGTGACTATAAGACACCTCTTACAGTAAAAATGTATCCCAAATCAGTGCTAAAACAATTTTTTACGTTCAATTTACATGACAAAAATGTTATACTTTCATATCTAGGTGGAGCGTACTAAACCACATTTCTATTTGTGTTTTTTATTTATATTGAAATTTAACATATGTTTTCTCAAGGAGAGCAGAAAGACTGTAAATATAATTTGCAAATACAAAAGATTCTGTAAAAGAACAGTTTTGTTTTTAAAATTTAATCTGACGGATTGTATAATCATTTTAATATACAAAAATTGAATTAGGATTATTATGTTAAACATAGTAGCTACAATTTAATATGAAAGTGAGATAAATTACAAGCCATAGACCTTAAAGTGAAAATGGATTGTTCTTAATGTAATATTGGGCAAAGGGAGACAGTGTGACAGTATTTAATTTCGTTTTCAAATTACTAATATTGAAAAGAATTCGAATTTAATTTTTTGTAAATGAATTTAAAATATTAAGATTTTTTAACAGTTGGATTTAGTGTATTATTTGAAAGAAGCACGGACAGAAAAGTGGAATCTAGTAATAAATACAATTCTTTAAAAAATGTTTACTAAATATTTTATTATTATATCGTCATTTTATCATTATAAAAACATAACTGCGTACTTTATCAACTTTTTAACGTAAAAATACATTTATTAATTTAGTTATTATTTATTTTATATATTTTTAATTTTATTCATAGAGATGAACTTTATTCAAAACCAACTCAATTTTCTTTCTTTATTTTGTATTTCCTTTTTGATATTTTAATTTTAAATCAATTAGTTAATTATTTTAATTTTTGATTAATCTTCTTCCACTTGTAGTTAAAATGTTTTAAATTGTTTCTCACAGTGGCTTTAAAAAACCGTTTAACTTAATTTTTAATTTCAAATTCAATCTTGGTTAATTCTGAAAGACAGTTTTGCCAAACAGAATATTCTTAGACTCCAAAATGATGATCTTAACAATTATTTTTGTGTAGCAATCATTGTAATGTTGCAAAGAAAATTTGTTTAATAAAGCACGTTGACTGATAAATTTATTGAACAAAACATCATGTTACATACATATAAATATATTTTACATGTTTATATACATATTTAAGCGATTTATATTTTTGTATACATTTAATTATACATTTTCTTACATATCTTCTCTAACATTCCGTTTATCCATTGTAGCAGCATTCCCCCTGTATGTTCGTGTATTTTCGGGTACGTGATCGGGGGGGGGGGGGGGGGGTGGGGGGAGGGCATGGTCGCAGCCAGGGACTCGGTCGTCCGCTTCAGAAGCAATAATTGAACAGCCCTGGGATGTCGCTTGCATTTTTTATTCGATGCGACCATTAGTGGTCTGTGAAAGATTAAAAACTCGCCAAGGCCGGCGCGGCTCAATAATACATTAAGATGTCAATAAACAGAGCCGTCGGTACGCAAATGCGTTATACCTGTTTCTTATGACGAAGGTAAATTTTGTTTGTTTTTAAAGATATCTTCTAAGAGAAATTCTGGTTTAAGTAATTATAACATAGTGTATTCCTGTACTGAACTTAGTTGATATAAGTATGAACCTACATAGTGAATAAATTAAGAGTCACGTTGTTTACAGACATTTTTAATTCAAACAAAACTGGAATTATTTAAATTAATCAAGGAGTAAAATAATGGGTTCTAACAATAGGAGAAGAAATTTACCAATCGATTTTAATGTTCGAATCTAACAAATCCATTATTCGAATGAAAGTTGTTTTATAAGTTTAAACTACGAAATAATCAAGCGGGTGTAATTATTTTTACTGCGTTCAAAAGTCAAATTATAAATTGACTCCAAGCTGGTGATAAAAAAAACAATGCTAGAAAACCAATGAATTATCAAATTATCTAATTCTATCCCATTACCATACCTTATTCACTCTTCAATTTTGTGTAAATTTTCATATGTATTAAAGTTTCTAAGAACTGAAATTAAATTTTATCTCCATCCATCTATTTCGAAGTTAGCTGTGAAAAGTGGATTAATTGTTGGTTTTTAAAACACATTTTACGTTCAAAGTAAAAGTTTAAAAAATCTCTTTTCACTTAAGGCATTAGGCTTAGACATTAAAATGCGTTAAATGAAAAAATAACTAATTAGTTTTAAAGTATACTTGTCACACTTTAAAAGAAAACAACCTTAATTGTTATACATGAAACATTTTTTAAATCCTTACTTAATTTTCTCAAATTATTTTTAAGTTGTCTTTTAAACAAACAAAAAATACGAGTATATCAACACTTTTAAAAATGTTTTGAATATAAAATAAATACTAAAGAGTTGTTACTACCTTTAAAAACACTCCTTATTTTTTGTTCTTTTCTACATTTTCTGATAAAAAAAGTATAGAAAGTAATGTGAAAATGTTTTAGAATGCTCGACCGGGCAACTCCGCTCTGCAGCGGGCCCCCGGTTTATCCGTTAGGGCAATCCCAGGTCGGTTACGCGGGGTTGGCAGCACTTAGGCAAATGTCGGAATGTGTCCCCAGCGCCCGGCCCCCGCCGAGGCTGTTTTATGGGCTGGTAAAAACACCGGCAAACGTACAACAAGCCGTTCAAACTCCAGTTCTGCCTTTAGCTTATCTCCGGACGGAGCCCTCAATATGGCACCCTCAACCAGCAATGCAGCAAAATTGTTGCGTAAGTCTTATTGAAGGGGTGCATTTTGTAAATTTGAAGCATTACGAAAATTATAAAATATTTGAGTCTTTTGCAGTGCAATTTGTTATTATGGAGAATATAAACTGACTATAGTCTACTAAGTCAGAATAAAAGTATGAATAAAAGTTGATTTTCCACCCTGTTTAATTGTCCAATATTCCTAACAAACAATTTTTACTATTGTAAAAATAATTTTAAAAATATATTGCGTGTGCAAATTTTTTTGTTGTTTTTTAAATATAAAATAATTTCTCTCTTGATACGATACACGATACCAGATTGTTTTCATAATTACTTAGACCCTAAGGTAAAATAACTGTCAAGGGTTTTATTATTAAATACAGTGCAATTATAAGCAAATGATTTTCAACCGCATAGGGCCTAATACGTTTAATGTTATTTAGTTGGATACTTTGAAGTTCTTTGGATTAATAGCAAAATTACATTATTAAGGTCTGATCTGAGATGAGTTAGGAATGAATTGTTTGGAATAACATCAAAATCATTATCAGAAATACATTTTACAGTTTTAGATTAGTCCTGTTTTTTTTCATTCGTTAGTCCAGTTTTCTTTGATATTAATATACTTTTTATAAGAGTTAATAATAATTCAGTAAGATAATTGTTTGAGTAAATACCATTAAAAGATCATTTGCTCGTTAACTTATAGTCCCTACTATGATGTAAATATTTGTCAATCAAGAAAAAATATAAAAAAATGTTCAAAATAACAAAAGTCCAAAATTCAATTGAAAATAAAAATATAAACCGCACACCATAAAACTATATTTTGAATTTGTTTCATATTATATATTTTCAAAGATAGTTCTAGACAGCCAATATGTTCTCGGGTCCTTTTCAAACATGATAGTTTTCTTGAACAGTTTCAATCACACTTGTCATCCAAGGATCGAAGTTTCAATGCTGAAGTTTGCCCTAAATCGAATTTAAAATTGACTTTGATTTTTTTGTGTCACATAAGTATATAAAGGACTATTAATTTGATTGACACTTTGCCTTGCATGATGCCGTAATAGTATTTGAAAGTTAAAAAATCATTCACGTTTATTTCAACAGTAAAACCTGAAATAGAAATACTCGTAAAGTAAGAGCAACTACTGGAAATTTTTAGTGAAAGGTTGAATATAATATAGTTATAGTGTTAATTTAAAATTAAAATAAATTATCAAGCTATAAGTCGGTTTTGTAAAAACAATGTCTTCAAATTGAAATAAATAAATAATCCATTACATATTATACTGTAATGCGAGTAAGGTATATTTGTGGGTTGGGTATTTCAAACATTTGTTATTGTACAGCTGTAAATAAGTGTTGCTTTTGTCACTGCTGATATTTACAATATTGGATTTGTCGAATGTCATTGATTTTTCAGCTTTTTGGTGTCGTTGGATAGGGGCTTGGTCTGCAGGTTGTTTCCGCTAAATTTGATGAGAAATCTTACTTAGAATAAGGATAACTATCACATATTAAACCGAAAATTTCCCATGAGAATAACAATGAAATTGAGTTGAGAACTTTAAAACATCTGCTTAAATTACACTTGCGTGGCTGTAAATACGTGTAATCTTTTTGTAATTACTGATATTCACAATAATGGATTGGTCGGAATGTAATTGATTTATAACTAAATTTAACTTTTGTACTGTATCAAAATAAATTGCCCGATTTCGAGCAACAGGTACACTAGTATTTGCTTAATACAATAAGTCCCAGTACAACCTATAAGCTGGTTTATATACCTTGGTTATTATTTGACCATGGGCACAGAAAACGAAGTTATCTTATGTGGTAAGTCTTTGACTTTATTCACTGTGACATTTTTCCCTTTTTTATGATTGCAATACGTTAATGTCAAAATCTTGCGTATTGGAAACCCCAAGTTGAGGACCATGAAGGGGCAGTCAGTTGGCCAGTCAGAGGGCTGAGCGGAACTTCTGTTTGAGTTTGAAAATCTGTTTTCGCACTAGCACGGGAGTTGGCCCTTTTGCGTGGTCAAGTCACCTGCTCTCATTTCTCCCCCTTTCATTTATTTCAATATCCCGTCTTTCCAAGTACTTTGCAATATGCCCATTAAGGGTGCGCTCTACCTCGGCGTCAAAATCGTCGAGCGAGACTGTTAACTGCCGCTATACTCGAAAACTCACATTTTGGAAAATATATGACGGTTGATTTTAAATTTTGTTACTTTAATGCTTTTTTTGATTTCAGAGCGAAATCGATCGGTGGTATAATAACTACGTGTTTGAAATTGCAGACCTTTGGCATCTCCCTTCTTGCATCGTTATCTATAAACTTTTTACAAATCTTATTGCAGATTCTTGTTCTTAAGATTATATTGTACTCACGTAAATTGTTTTTAATACGTTAAAACTTGATATAAAAACGCTAATTTTAACATTATTAGCAAGCACCCTGCTTAGTAATTTAAATTAATATCGAAATTTTAAGACGATAGCGGAGTACAAAATTATATTACGAAAAGAATGACACCAAAATATTTAAAATCGGTTTTCAACTGGGGCGACAAACACGGAGATTTTAAACCCTTGCATCCTCGCGCGGCAGATGGGTAGAGCGCACCCTTAAGGGTGCAGGCATTCTCAGCGGTTCAGTCGGGGTCTGCTTTGCGACCAATAAACAACACTAGCTGTTTATCCGTTCTTCGTACGGGTTGTGTGTGTATAGATTGTTTAAACTTATTTATAGTAAAATTTATGCGCTAATGCAATATAATACTTTCAGTTGCTTTTCTATAATAATGTTATGTTCAACAGGTGGCAGGTACATTTGTCAAAAGCTTGTTAATGTTTTGCTTTTTGTAACAAATATATGCCATCTTTTGTGTTTATATACAAATAAGATCAAAATACGCTGTCTTGAGTATCTTTATGGTGGTCCTGGCGCTTGCCTGAGGGCTATAAAACCCTATTGCATGACATTTTTCACATATTTCGAGTTTCATGGCAAACGGTCCCGTGGTTTACGAGTCCATCGATGTCAAATATACATCCCTTTTTAAAATATAGACACAACATCCAATGGTGCCGAACCTAATACATTGAAGGCTTTAATTAAGCTCTAATATGCTAACTTCATGTTCAAAAGTCGTTTCAAGTTTATTTTTTAAATATTACTACAATGAATTATTTTGTATTCCATGTAGAAAATAACGATAACAACCAGTAAGAAGAACGCGATGTGACCCTTATGGCATTCAAATCTGACATTCCTCCCCGGTAACAACGGATGAGCCAGATCATATCGGCGGCTGGCTCTGGCTCGCTGAGGATGCCTGACCGGGCGGCTGTCACAAATACATTCGGCCCAGATATCAATCTGAGGACTTCATTCTCCGGGGAAGAGCAGAGGAAAAACTCAACTTTTGATTAATGTGCCGAAGACACCGTGAGCGACGAGGTGGGAGATGGTATCGCGCCGGGGAACTTGTTCATGTTACAATATCAACGGCGCGGCGGACGCGGTGCCCACGATAAAGTCCGAGATGACACGATGGGACGATGAGACTGTGTGGTGGGTGGTTGGGAGGTGGGACGATGGAGCGATGGGACCATGTGACAATTGGACTATGGTACAATAGGACCATGGGACGGTTGGGAAGTGGGACAATGGGACTATGAGACTGAGACTATAGGGCTATGAAACATTGGAAAAATTTAAATGTCGGACATCAATGGTAATGTCTTACCTACATAGTAGATTTATCATATAAATGGACGTTGAAATGTTTATTTTTTATTTTTTTATGTGTTGACATTTTTTGCCTTAGAGATGTAAAAAGTAGAAGATTGTCTTTAGACTATAAATAAAAGTCTTCATTATTACCGCATTTAAACAATAAACATAAGATAAATCAAACTTCTTTCTCCGAAAATAGATTAGAGTGGGATAACTATACCACAAAGATAAAAAGACTTAAACACACTACAACTAAAGCTAAATCAAATGCATTCTGTTTCAAACATTTTGCAAAATCTGAAATATTTTTTGAAGATACAGTATGTGGAGTAGAAAAATATTTGCAAAAGTTATTTGTGAAAACACACACTGGGTCGGATGAGTATTACGAAAGTTACCGGAAGGATGGAGCTATGGGAGGATTTTATAAAAATAAAAAAAAAAATAAAAAAAACGTTTCCCGGTTATTCAGTACCATGAGTAACAGAGCTACGGAGAGTTCACCGGAGGTCATACTGGAGGTAACTAAGGCAGCTAAAAATTGGACATACCTTCATTGCTCCTCTTCGTCGTTGTTGCACATGGTATAGGAATAAACAGCTGAATTCAAACAGATTTTGCTGATATTTTTATCACCTATATTTATAAAACTAATTTAGCAAAGTCAATTATTGGGGTAGAAAACTTGAATGCATTCTTTAAGTTTCCCTGATGTTCCATTTACAAATTGTTATGATCGCGAATCTCAAACATTCATTTATTTAATATTTTTCCAAAAACTATTTCCATTTCCCCTCCAGCCTCGTTACCAGCACCCTCGTACCTGACGATGACGCCACTCCAATCATCTCCAGGTAGCCGTCTCTCTCTTTAAATATTAATCAATTAACAGATGCCGGTGTCCGTGTCCGTGTGCCGGTGATCTGTTTGTATGAGCGATGCGGCCAACGGGGGGTCGCTGCGGGGCCCCGATTGCGCCCAGAAATCCCTCCAAATTAAACCCAGCCACTATCCCATTACCTTACCCGCTTCGCTCCGCTCGGCTCACTTCTACTCCTCGTTTTTTCATACCTGAACAGCTCGGGTTCTGGAATAATGACACTATAATACAATGCTATCGAGGCATCTCGAGCCGTGGCCGCTTTTGGGGCCCGTATCGACGGTGCCGGTTCAACTGTTGTCGTTTTGGGATTGGATTCAATGATAGGGTTTTCGTTTTGGAGAATAGCTCAACGAAATGCACACTGCGGTGGGGTGTATCTCTTATTGGAGAGTGTGTTTAGCTGGAAAGATTTTAAAACATTATGGATCAACTTGAAATTTTTAATCTAGTTGGAGAGAGTGAGTTGTATTTCAAGGCGTATGGAATAAATTAGTTTTGCTATACGTAAGCTTTGAGTTTATATTTACAATATTATTAGGCCTACTTCTATTAGGGTAAATTTATCAATAAACCAGGAGGGTGACTTACTCGGTAATTTACAATTAGAAATTCTATGTCTCTAATAAATTACTATATTATTAAAGGTCATGAGTCAACAGCTTGTAATGTCACGATTGCATGACTTTTTACGTGTAATTTCTTATTGTTAAATAGTAAAAGATCATTGTTTTAATATGAAAAAATATTAAATTACGAAACACGGTAAAATAATCATATCATTAAAACCGTTTTCTTGTACTTGAAAACAAATTCAGCCGTACTTCCAACTTTAAAATTTACTGTATAATACAAAGAAATGTTATACCCCAATTCTGGAACAAATGTATTGCAAATAACATCTTGCTTGGATTAAGTCGGACTTAGTTAGTTGGATTTAGTATTTGCACAATTAAAATTATTTGATAGGTTAATGATCAAAACTAACACAAAACATTTAAGGCATTCTTTATCCTAAATCTACTGTGCTTATTGAAAACCAAATATCTCTGGAACTTTGATTTGTTCAGGGGGAATAAGATAAAACTATGCTGTAAGCTGTAAGAAACTTTTAAGGCAAACAGTTATGAAATTCGTTTTTGTGAAGCACCGGTAGTTAGTTTAATAATGCGTGACGTATGACGTTAAATGTTGTTCATCACCTCTGTTCTGTCTCTGCCGATAAATTTGAATTTCTTTCGAAAAGAGCAACCTTTAGCCATAGTAATAATATACTGTATATTGGACTGTATTACGAGGCTCGAAGAAATCACTGTCACATCTGGTTAAAATATTTCCATGCGAATAACATTTAAAATGCAGTGTAAATAAATAAACTACAGCCAATGCTAGTTTTTCTAACGTGTAATGTAAATGGCACATAACAAGAAAGAGTTGGCAAGTTACCAACATTACAAAACGACACCAGGTGTGCCACCTTTCCCACGTAGAAACCGATCAGTGACGCATTGCAAGTGTAGGAGTACCAACCTAACCACGGCGCTCGGTGTCGCCGGCCTCTGTTATCGGTTGATGGATCACGTTGGCAACCCTGCATGGTCTTGCTCATTAGCTCCAGTGCTGACAACGTATCAATTATTGCTTTTACCGGACATCGCACTGGCTCCCTATCATATTTACTGCTCGCCTTATCTTTTTCAACGCCACAACTCGATTAAGACTAATATGTCATTTCCATATCTGTACATTACGCTTCGAGAGTCTTCGGTTTATTTTATTCTGTTGTAACTATTCTAGTACCATAGTATGTAGTTACAGTAACAGATACAGTGCATATCGTGTCACTGGTGTTGTTTTAAATTCCTTAAAAAAATACTTTTCAATTAACCCTGTTATGGACCATATGCACATTTTAAGTTTAAACCTGATCCCAGTGTAAACCTGAGTCTAACCTAAAGGTCGCGGCCGGTTGAACGAGTTTATTTTAACTTACACCTCTAGCTGTTTTGGTCAGTTTTAAACTGTTATATTTAATCTGGTTTACAATTTAAATTAGCCATTAAATATATTATTCTCATGGAATAATATTATTAAATGATCAACAACAAATTGTATAGTCAGGTTTTTAAAACTTTGCCAATCCTTTGTGGGAAAGACCAAAAATAGTAGTGGGAAGGGTTTGTTTATTCTTGCTAATATGCCAATGGCCTTTTAACTTTTTATTTCACTGTTACATACCAGCGGTTAATTTCACATCACAACATATTGTGTATCAGTTTTACTATATGATTGGTAACAGTCGTTTTTTAATCAGTTTACTTTAGAACTGTTACTTTTTAACAAGACACAGGTTTGGATTAAAAGTATAACAGCTGTCTAGGAGTCACTGAAATACGTAAGTTATTTAAAATGTACCGAACATGTTTGTCAAAAGTTTAATTTTTTGTTTACAGTGTAAATCACTCCCTCACTTCAATATTCTCAAGAAGGATCAAGTGTTAAATACTACCTTTACTAAAATACTGTTAAAGTCAAACTATTTGTTTATGTACACTCAAAACGAAGATAGGTCATCTACTTATAGATTATCAATTATTTAAGGACAATTTTTTATTTCTGCCACTTTCAACGCTACCGAATAGAAGACTATTACTACAATTTGTAAATACTTCATTTATTATTCAATAACAATTTGAATGTATGACGATAAAGATTGTATTAAAATTGGTTTATTATCATGATTTTGCTATTTTTTAAGCATACACCACCACAGGACTGACGATTTTAAGCAGTGATAGCTAATTAGTCTCCAAATTGCAGTTTTAGTTTAATTATAACACAATGAACGGTAAAATTAGTAAAATTGTTATTACAATTAATTAATACTACGGTAAGATTTATTTTACCTTAAATCCTTTTTAACCCTTTTTTTAAAATCCTCTACGTTCCAAATTCAACTTTCCTTATATCTTATCAACTACAGTATAGTGGCATTTACTTCACTACAACCATAACCCTTGTGCTGAAACAAAGCACTCATTTATTAAAATTTGAAGAATTTGAAATTTACAAAATTTGTTCACACTATTTCATTAGTTGCTTCAAAACAGTATTTAATAACTATATATTTCAAAGTCACAAAGTATCGTTTCAAGTTTATCATTTCATACTTATCAACTGAAGTGAGAAGGAAGGAAAATGTAAAATAAGTTAAATTTAATCATCAATTTAATTTGTTTGAAATTTTTTTATAAAAAATAAATTAAACATCAATTTAATTGTATCGATCAGTTCCCTCGATCACCTGGAAGTCTCCTATGGGCCCACCGCCGATTACCAGAGTGTGCCCAATAAGAACCTCCGTATTAATGGATCCCCCCCCCCCCCAAGGCTACCCCGTAGACGGCCCGCTGATGGAACTGGGCGCTAGTCGTGTGGAAACTTAATTATTTGGAGGAGGTCGGACGGCGAGGCGCCATCGGCTGCTAGCCTACTTAATCGAATGTACCATTGTTTGCCGGAAAACGATTTGAATTTTAATGTCCCCGAGTTAATATGCATATTTGGAACTCATTTGTCCCGCGTGGCGTCTAATTTGTCCATGAATATGTTTATGGTGATAAACGAGTATGTGGGTTGGTGTGATAAGACTGCGTAACAATGTGAGATGCAACAACAATGTAACGTGATGAGTTTCATGGGATTTATTTTTTAAAATCCTAATATATAATTGTGAATTAGAAATAAAAAGAAATAAATATTTGAGAGAACACCAATTTTGCAATGTTTTGTGTTGGTTATGCAAGAGATTTTACTCTTTGAAACAGTTTAAATGGATTAAATGAAAATCATACAATTTTTAATACTTTATGGTTATAATACAACAAAGCTAATCTAACTATCTACAAACCCAAAAAAAACTTGCCATAAAAATTTTTAATAAGATAAGTTTACGTCACAATTTAATTATTTTATTTGTTACTATTAAAGGATCAGAACAATTTTCGAATTTTAAGGATTTAGTATTATTCTTAAACAGTTAAATATTAGTTCCTAAAAGACAAAGGTGTGCCCAACCTAATATTTTAATATTCTCGATTTATTTTATTACATTTTTCATTAAAAGCTCATTTGTTAAAAATATGTATGGTACTCCGAAATTATTTGTTACTATTTAAGGATCAAAATAACTTTCGAATTTTAAAGATTTAATATCATTCTTCAAAAATTAAATATTAGTTCCAAAAAGACCAAGGTGTGCCCACCATAATACAGTTGATATATTTCAAACAATAGTGATAAGATATTCTCAATTTATTTTATTACATTTTTCATTAAAAGCCCATTTGTTAAAAATATGTATGGTACCTCAGAAATTATGTGTCTTCCCTACGTAGGATTCGTTTTATTGTTGAATATATTGAGTGTTAGATACTCTATGTCAACACTATTTTTCAATTTAATATTTATTGAATGTGTCACTACCATAGTAATTATTTTTATATTTGAAGGATAATTTACAAATATTTGTTATTTTCATAATAAGTTATTAAATCCGGGATTAAATCCGCCAAAATTTAGCTACTTCTATATTCATATTAATATACTAATTTAGTCCAAAACATACTTTATAAATGAAGGTATCAAAGGATGCCTCGAGTAGCCGACTTTTAAACGAACACCATTACATCCATCAATTCGTTTTTAAATCACTGAATGTACCTTCCGTGGCCGTGGTAGAGGGTGCATATAAAAACAACTCACAAATAAAGCTCTTGACCAACAATTTACAGCTAATGCAAGAGACATAAAGTCCCACAATAGGTTCTTTTATCAGTTTTTTCCACGGCGTTTTATGGTGGAAAACCCGCCTTATTTAGCGCGTCCGGTGACAAATTCGCGAGTAATTTAGTGAGATAGCGTCCATCTTGTCTCGCATTTCACTCCGATAGGCGTCAGTTTAAACCCCGCATGATTTAAGAGACCCGGCTTTATTTTATATCCGCTGTGACGTACGAAACAGTTTGTTTTTTTTTCCAAAAACGTCGTCTTTTGTTATTTATCGCTTTTTCGGTGCGGCCGATTGTTAAACAAAAGGAACGGGATAAAAGTGTCACCGACCGATGAATCCTTCGTTAATAAATAGTGGAAATATCGAACGGTCGGTAAATTGTCGGCTTTTGTTTTCCAGTAAGAAGGGCGGAGTGGACGGGCCGTATTTCAAAAGTGAAATAATCCATGGAACGGGCGCTTTGCCGACCGTTGCCGCTGTGATTTAGAACGGCGGGGAATAACAATCTTCACCTTGTATAAAATGTATTTGTCGCATCAGTCGGTGTACGCCGTACTGTCGCGTCGCGGCCGAGCGGTACGACCGTTTGTTTGGCCGCGTGCGGTTGTAGAGCAACGGACCGTGCATGCGACGTTAGAGAGATTTGCATTTTGGCACCGGCCCCGACGGCAGAGGCATTAGACAAGATTGTTAAAGTAATAATACGAATTGATATGTACTGGTGGGATTTACGGTGGCAGTTATTTAGGTGTACAAGCAGTAGTTATATTATCAGTTGTAACGTCTTGTTTTCAATATTTACACCTAATACATAAATTGATCCTCTACAACGACAAATGTTAGGGTTTGACGTATATTTTGTTGTCTTGTCTACGATTAATTTTAAATATAAACCATGGTGTATAAACAGATCAAACAATGTTAACTACTAGATTAGTTCTTCCCACTTGTCATACTTAAAATTATACGTTTTTAATTAGATAAATTAATATTGATTAATTTAAAATTACAGTAAAGACATGATTAAACAATATACTTTATAGGCCTATCCCAAGATTAAATAAAAGTCAATTGTTACATACTTTGTTTGAAGACGGAATGGAAAATAAAAGTTATCAGGTAAAGATGGCTCGTATTAATATGAACGAAAATTTACAAAAAATTATCACTTCGATAGTTTTATGTCGCAAATAGTAGTTATTTTGATTTACTATCAAATTAAATTGATTGTATTCTAACTATCACTGTACTGCATTAATGATATTTATCTACTTGTTTATCCTGGCGATTTGTACCACTATGAGTATATCTTCGTAGATTAGTAATACAAGTGGTTCTCGTTTTTTGTTTTAGTAAAAACGATTAAAACTAGATCTTCATAGGTCAAGAATAATTGTTTCGTTGTTTTTGTGTACAAGGAACATTTGACTGGAGGTTACGTCATTAGTATCAATTGTGAGGTTCGTGCCAGGGGCACATACCCACTGTCATAGACACGCGGTTGGACAATAGCTTCTTGTTAACAAGCACAACTCATGTTTTACAAACAAGGTTCTCCGTTTTGTCCCGTTTTGATACATATAACAGTGTCTGTCGCACTCTGTCAACAGTGCTTTTTTTGTGCAACTGTAAATCTGAAATATACATTTATACAAGAATTAAGTATGAAAGTACGTCATGTCATCTAGCTTTGACAAGGAAACCAATAAGCATTTGAGAACATCTGGGACATAAGAAAATTTATTATTATTTAATAAGCTATGGAGGTTTTTTTATTGGAACTCCTACTACAATTAAACTAATTTAAAAGTTTCTGGTGCTGTTGGGTAGGGGCTTGTAGTTGTTTCTGCTAGAAATTAACGACAATCAGACTTAAAATAAGTCACTCGCTCCTTCCCGAACCGACGGTTAACGGATTTTCTTTGTGGTAATGCACGCATAGACAGGTTGACTAGTTATCAATATATGAACAATAGGTAACTGGATATGATCCACTGAAAAGTCAAGCTAAGAAAAGGTTGGTTAGTTCGTTAATTCCTCTATAAGACGAGTTAATTCGCCCACCCACGACGAGCTCGTCCGCTTCATACCCAGTTTTTTATTGAAGTCATTCTGCGCATTACTAAACTAGTGAGCCGCAATAAAATTTCCCATAAGAAATGCGTGGTGCTTAAGTTGTTTGTTTTTAACCAATGTCCATGCGTTAGGCATAGGTACTGTATAGTAAAACTATTTCTTGCCTACCGTGATATAATACGCGAAATACAATTTGTTATTTCAAAAATATGTAAAAAAAACATACAAACCTATATTTGTATGGACTAATAACAATAAAAAGAGGTTTTTATGACGTAATTAAAATAACTAGGGATTGCCCACTCGTCGAAATTCAACCAATAGTTCAGTTGATCATAAACTAATTAATTAGTTTAAAATGTTTTATTATGGAAATATTTGTTCTTCCTGATTTGCTAGCAATTGTTATTACCAACAGCTGTCTAATGATTCGGTCAAATATCCTTCTCCTATAAGATTAACATTGAAACTTTGAAAGCTTGTAGTATAGGGTTATAGGGCTCAGCCGGGGCCTACGAAAAATAACGGTCCTGCATGCATACATGTTTGGTCACATGACCGGATGCGGCCGAATTTCAGCTGTCAACTCCATTTTTAAAAGCATTGCAATAGCGTGACTTCGCTATAGTTTTTGCTTGTACTTTTAAATGTAATTCAATGAAGTGTTTAAAGAAGTGTACTTAAGTGTTCCATATCATTCTAATCGTCATTAAATTGCAAATTGAACGATACTAATAACGTTATGCTTTGCAAAACTTAAAACACATTCTTTAGGTAGCAAAAATTTCAATTAATACCACTGTAGGGTGTATTTTCTTTTTTGTAAATAGTTTTCTTCTGATGTTTTCGAAGATATTTCTGGGAATAAGACATGGAATAAACGTATTAAATTAGTAGATTGCCGATTAGTCTTTTTACTTTCGTTAAAAACAAGTTAAATTTTATATTTTACCTTCTAAAAAATCATCACTAGCAATGAAATATAATTTTATGTCAACAGCTGATAAGTGTAAACAAAACTATAGATTGAATACAATTGTTCACTTTATATCGTAATAAATTTCTAAGAATATTTTTGAATTTTGCAGTTATAGTAGAATTTTGTTTCTTATTTTATTTAAATTAGAATATAAAAGTCTTGTCGAATAACCTATTATCTAATTCCTAAGAGATGGAAAATAAGTGAGGGATGTCACGTTTTCAACAATGTTATCTTATGGAATCTTGTGCTGCAGATCGGCCGCATTTAGTCTCGTGACTTTCTTTGGTGGTGGGGGGAAGTATACAGGCCCGTTAGATATCATAGGCCCCGGCTCAGCCTCGAAGCCGATGTGAATTAATGGGATTCTGCTTATCTACAAACACTCACTAAACAACAACAGTTTAGTGAAACCGATACAGTACATCGGGCTAACAATAATGCCCTTTAAAAATGGCCTACTAAATTACCATAAGACCGTATGTACATTTCACGGTCATTAACTTATCATTATCATAAGTTAATGATCATGACCTACATTTCATCGCGAAATGTAGGTCGCGATGAAAAGACTAAGTACTTTTCATCGCGGAACGCGCGAATTTCTCCTTCTGTGCACACACGCTGAAAAAAAGGAGGAAATGAAACATGCTTGTCTATTAATATATAGTTTATGGAAGTTCTCATTATGATTAAAATAGACACATCCAGTCCAAAAGAAAATGGAGATTTTTTTAAATTTATTTATTTGGCTTCATGACACAAAAAACTATAGGCTATATCAATGAACGATCACCTGGGCGGCAAAAGTTGACAAATTTCAAAAGCAACATAGCAAACAGTTAGTTGCAAAGTGCATGTTAATAATAGACTACTAACGTACAGAAACTAACTCTGAAATAAGGTTGAAAAAATAAAAATCGCATCCCAATAAATAGCCTACCCCTTTGTACAGTAAGGAGTGAAATAATTTTAAGCCATCTAGTTGTTTACTACTTCCAGGAGTTAGTAAAATGAATAATAACATAATGCAAACTTAAGTATCTGTATTAATATATTGTGTGGGTTGGGTCTTACAACATTATTGACATGTCTTTTGTTTTTGAAATTTTTTTTTTTTTAAAGTTATGTTGCCTTATCCTTATTTTCCATTTATTTTCACACACGCATATAAGCGTAGGCTACTCCTAGAGTACTATATAATCATTGAATATACACTAACGCGAATGGATTTCTCATCTAATGCTTTTGTTTCATACCGAAGTTTTTTGGATGGTGCATGTTCACCGCGTCAGAAACGCTGCAATCGATGTTATAAATTATTCAGCTGATATTAGAGGGTTTCAAAAACATTTTTTTACAGGAAAAAACAGAAAATCCTCAATCATAAAATTTTTATTCGTGGTGAAGAAGAGACGTAGTACTGATTTACCTATCATAATATGATGTCACATGTATTTCATGTTCGCCACGAAAGATAGCCTCAAAGTAAATTGGTTTCAAACACGGCTATGCGTTTGATATGACTAATTCAAGGGAATGCAGGATTTAATTCAAACTCGTTTCTTCTTAATGTAACTATTGTGTATAGTATATTCACGTTCGCTACCACAATGTAAAAAATCGTATTAATAGTGTCGTCATTTCTGTATACTGCATTACAAATAAATTTAAAATTCATTAAGTATTTAAAAACTTTGATGAGTGAAAGAAACAGCCGAGAATGTGGCTGCTTGGGAATTACACTCTCAAAGCTTCCTGGAGGGATCTTTCGAAATCACTTAAAGCAACTTGCGGGTTGAGTGCTGGTGCAATATGTTTGATAAAGTCAAAGACTAGTTCATACGCCTCCTTCGTCTTCTTCTCCGTTAGACAAAAAATATTGGGTAGAAAGACCCAAATATTGGGGCCCGGGTAGGCCGCGGTGTCGGCCGCGGTCGCGACACCGGGGCTGATAGACATAATCAGCCCCCAGTACAGATTACAGTACGCTGTTATTATTTATGTTATTAATTAATAGATCAGTAATACTTTCACTAACTCAAAACAAATCTCACGGTAGCGATAAGTAATACGAAAGACCGTCTAGACAGCTATATATTTAACCCAGCGCGCACCGTCGCGGCCTCGGAAGGAGATGCTTTCGCCGCTTTCATCGGTGACATGAATGACTTTAGCAAGCACACATAAAAAACTGTGAAACTTATAAACATGAAATTCTCACACAATATTCAGTAAATAGTCTTCTTTCAATTGGTGTGTTTTTAAGAACGCGGCAATTCAAAATAACCTAAAAAGAAATAGTGGCTTATGTATAACAAACAAGTAGCGCTGTTTAATTTATAACCCCCCCAAAAAAAAAAAAAATATATATATATATATATATAAAATAAAAATAAAATAACCCCCAAAATTTTTTTAATATAGCTAATTTAGAATGTTATTGTGGAAAAAACCCTAGAATATTGCTTTTAACAGTTGCTAGAAAAGAGTTTTTGGAATCTTTTAAGGGTATATTTGTTTCTTTTAAGTGAATATCGGTTGTCAACCCATATTTAACCTTCAAGTCAATTTGATTTGTTTAGTAAATTTCAGTACAAAAGAACTAAGGAATATAAAAATGGTCATAACAAATTAAATTAAAAGTAACATTATTTTATTCATAACGTACGGTGAAAAATTAAAACAAAAAGGTATATAAAAACATTGTTTTGTTTTTGAGTTGATAGTGATTACTGTAAAACGAAAGTAGTTTTATTTTTCATAGTTATTAATGTCTCTTTACCAATAGGCATACTATTTTTGGCGACCCTTCGAAAGATGCAAGTCTACAAGTAACTAAATAACTTTAAATAACTATTTCAAAAAAGTACTTCACACTGCACTAACAAAGCAACCACTGCAAGCACTAACTGGCCACTGAAAGCAACGATACTTCAACTGTCCTGTAGAGTGTAGAGTCCACAAAAAATAAAATAAATAAAAAATAAAAATAACTAACTAAATCACGATGTACATCATATTCCGATAAATCCGTGTCGTAACATTTTGTCCCAGGTAACAATTTGTCCCAGTAACATTTTGTCCTAAATTCCTCAGATGTCCAACTCTCTACCTGCTCCTTAGTAACATTCTGTCTCAAATATTATTTGACAGGTCTTCACTAACTATTTGGTATTATAGTATTTTATTCCACAGGGAAACGGACACGGGGCCAGCTCATCGTTGTCGGTTGGGGTCATAAATATTGCTGATTATGAATATTGACACAAATAAAAGTTATGTTAAAGTAAAAAAAAAACAACTATTCAGTTTGTAGAAGTGCAATTAAAATTTAAAATAAAACAATTAATAACTTTTATGAAATTAGCTGTTAGACAAATAGGTAATCAGATTCCCCGTCTTACAGATTCAACATGTGGTTCAACTTGATATTTTAGTGCACTGTAACTAATATTACTAAAAAAAAAAACAAAAAAAAAACTGAGAAAATTCTTGGACCCTAGGTGCTAACATGTAAAGACAAGAATTTCCATGTCATTTCTAAAGCCCGGACTCTCGTTTCGGCTACCCTTTTTTTTATATGATTTAGGACAGAGCAAAAACACTTTCTTGAATGCACACAACATAATTTCGAATGAGAATAATTTTAAGATAATGAGTACCATGGTAGTCTCGCCAGGTTTGGCTGTTTCGCCGTTGTCTTGTGTCCGGACTCTCAAAATACAGTCGGCAGCTGCGAAACGAAACAGATTTCCGGGAGTTTAGCCGTCCCGTGTATCCCCGACCTTTATAGCTGTGTTTTGACACACACCACCGAATTATAGGCTACTTGGTTGTTAAGGCGTTAATTTTTGTAACTATCAAATAACACCATAATTTTAATCTGCACCCCTACCAGGCCTGTGCTCCATGCTACCGCATGCCGCTCGGACTAGACCTGCTCTTACTTACCACCTGAGCTGCGTTGTACGATAAATGGATTGATGACTTAAAATAACCATTTTCCTTGAAAAGTCTTCCAGTGATACCAAATAAGCTATGAATGCATTGTGTTATTAACGACAGACGCAATATTAAAGAAATGTAGCATCTCCCTCTTTCTTGCACAATGTTTACGTTTTGCTGGCGCTATCTCTTTTTAGAGTGCCCAATTTCTATGTTTACAGCGTTCCTAGCGAAAAATTTGACTGTCTATGTTAATACAGGACGTGACCTTCTTTAATTTTTGTCGTTCATTAGAAATAATTGTTGTTTTTTGTGTTCACTCAACAAGTTTGCCACAAATCGGCCAGTGCGGACGCATCAACTGAACATTTTATTCACTTAAAAAGAGAGGACTCTTTTACTACTCCCGCAGAATTATGCACTGGACTGAATTCCACTGTTAGGCCAAATTTTCCTGGCTTTGAAAAAATTCTTTGTCCATTGTAATTTTAAATGAGTTCTCTGATTTTAACTGTATGTATTGTGAAAGTGTACAAAATGCTGTTAAAATTTTATTGTGAACTGAATGATTTATGTGTTAGATTAAGTAATAATTCGCATATTTGCATCATGATCTACAACTTTGTGTATCAATGAAGGTAATTTCAAGTGGGTTCTCTGATTTTAACTGTGTGTAGGCCTATAGAAAATATGAAAGTGTACCAAATCCTGTCAAAATTATATTGTAACGCTACCGAACACAATTATTTATGTGTTGGCTTAAGTAATAATTCGTATATTTGTCGCATTTTATACAACTTTGCAATCGACATTGAGGATATGTTCTACAGCCCTCAAAATATTCAGGCCGTCGAATTTTTTTTACGGAAGACTATATAAGTTCAAACTGTTTGCAAATATTTGTGAGAAGTCTGTTAGCCTTTTTATAATTATACTGTTAACACTTCTGGCATATAAATAGTAGACTAGTTTCTAGTTATTTTTTATTAGGCCTATTACTATTACAGGTATTATTTCAACTGGAAATTTTAAAGGAGGAAATGGGAAAAAATTGTTTTTAAAATAGGGACAGAAGTTAATGAATGTTGAGATAACCAGCAAACGTCGAAAAGTACAGTTAAATGCTTATATATTTATTTATTTTTAACAGACGTATTAGTGGATCGTAAGGCCTGTTCCTACGTGGGCGACAGATGCGACGCGACGAGAGCGACAGAAGCGACGCCAGCGACAAGCTTGCATCGCCATAATGTTATACATTGTATAATGTTGTCGCTCCTGTCGCCCACTAAGAATGCTCCAATGCTTATACATATGTTTGAAATTTTGTCGCTCTCGTAGTGTCGCATCTGTCGCCCACGTAGGAACCGGCCTAACCAGTTACTTAGTGTACATAAATGGATTATAACTAGCCAACTTGTGTATTCGTGAATTACCACAAAGTAGAGGCTTTTTAAGCTGTTCTTAAACTGTCCGTAGCGGCCAGGATGAGGAGCGGTGGCAGCGGCAGACACCGTCGTGGCCAGCTCGAGGTCTATTGTTTGGTGCGCTGACTGTGCCAGAGGGAAGAAATAAACACTTGCCGCACAGAGGGAACAAATATACACTTGGCTCCCAGAGGGAAGAAATAAACAAACTGTTTAGTGAATTATGTTTTAGAGTGTTGATTTGTTCCCTCTGTAATTTTGTCCCTGAGTTTTCTCTAGACTAAGTCTACGTTTTTAGTTTGGAGTGTACCAGAGGGAAGAAATAAACAGTTGCCTAGTAGAGGGAAGTAATATACACTTATAATTTTAGTGGAGGGAAGAAATAAACAGTGTGAAATAAGAGGGAAGAAATTACGAGGGAAGAAATAAACCCTCCCGCCCGGTAGCGGACACTTGGAAAGTCCCCCGCAGTTATTCAGGATCCGAGATCCGACAGCCGAGATGAGCTCATTTGATAGTCGCCCCGGCTCATTTCTGACCGCGCGATACGATCCGCCTGCCAGTGACTGATCATGGCTGCGGCGATCTGCTGATCTGCTGATCTCCTGATCTGGTGATCGGGTGCCGGATCGCGGCAGTGTCACTGAAGCTGCCGCCACCGTAAGACAAGCAGATTACAACGTTACCGCTAATGGCTGTATTTGGAAACCTATCATTTTTACATGGGGATTATAACGAGTGGGTTCGAAATACTAATTAATAGAGGGCAAATTGGCTATTTGGGAAATTCGAGTGGGTTGCTGAAACCTCTTTGATCGAAACTGCGGTTTGGAATGGTAAAGATTGTCAAAAAAGTGCAATAAGAATTTTTAAAGTTACTTTTAATAATGCTGTAGATGTTGGTATTTTGGTTCAACGTTATAAAAGTTTTAAAATTATTCGTTGAATTTGATTTTAATCGACAAATGTCGGTGTTAAGTGCTGACTGACCGATGAGAACAGAAAATGTCTCGTATCCTTATAGTGGTCAAGTGTTTGTGTGATGTATTAGATGTGGTAATGGAATTTGTAAAATTTAAACTATGATACATAAACTACTTTTAAATAAATTTATAGCTCAATACCACAGGGAATTAATAATATTCTAAAAAACCTTACCACAAAAAATTGGATTTGTAAAAGGAAATCCCCAGAAATTATTATTTCTTTGTAAATTCCTGCTTGAAGTAAAACTATTTCTTAAGAGTCATTTTCTCCTTTGGGCTAGTAGCGCTGTGGCCATGTTTTTCATAAGTCTTTTGTGAAAAACATTGTATTATATTCCTCGTTTCGGACGCCGTTTTTCAACAGATTTTCTTTAAACTTGGTAAGTGTTTAGTTTAATAGTTATATTAGATCCCTCATACCTTTAAAGTTTTGAAAAATTAACAAATATTACTCTCTGTGACGTCGCAAAATAAATAGATTTTCCTTACTTTTGAGATTTTTTCTACTTATAATATTTACTTTTACTGACATATCAGGTCTAACCTTGATCTACAATAAAACATAAATTTTACCAATAAATATCCAATAACGCCGTCTGAAACAAAGGAATGCATGATTTCAGTGTTGTTACAAGGGTGAAGACGACTCTTAAGAAAGTCTTTCTAAGTAAACGAGTGTGTAAAAAATACACAGCTTGAAATTTAGCTTAAAACTTGTCCAATATGGTCACATTTGAGTTATCATTTTTCGGTCATTTTAAAATTATTGTTTTATATTTCATCCATTTTGACCAAATATCGAAGAACTTTTGATGGCGAATATTGAAGGTCAATAAAGTTACTTTTGGATAACGAATCAAACCAACAGGCTCAAGAAATACTGCTTAATGTACATGGAACGTCCATGTACTATACGCGTTAATAACTGACAATATGTTTGAACGCGTTGATAATTGCCTTTATACCACAACCACACTGCTTCAATATCTAGAAGATTATGATATAAAATAATAAGGAACAAGAAAAATGGCAAATCATCAACGATGGATAACCCCCACTAACACTATTTTGCACTCGCATGTGTTTAAAAAGGCTTAATTTTGAAGAATCTGCCTAAAACTAAAAGAATGATTGTTTCTATTTTATAATTAATTAGTAGCTTGATAGTTCAGTCCACAGATTGAACCTTATTAAAATTTTAACTATTTCCATCAGCTATTCGTCGTTTGACTGTTAATAATGAATTATGTTGCCTGGGACCAAATCGATATCAATACCAGAAGGCATATCCAAACCAAACATTAGAAGGCCAACTAGTATTTAATTAACTGCATTAATTGTCAAAAAAATTACTTATCTCTTTGGGCATAAAGTTATTAATAAGCTTATATCTCACATTAAAAACTAATGATCTGGGTTGGACAGTAATCCAAGTTTTGTTTTACTTAACGCTGCATTGGCTAATTTCATCAAAGTTTAATGAATAACATATTTAATGATAGGTCTATAGCATATGGTACGTTTAGTAGTTAATTACTACATGTATGGCGCAGCACGTACTGTAAGATTTCATTAATTAACAAATTTTAATTGTTTAAAGCTTTGTTTACACAAAACGTTCAATTTCGTATGACAGGTTTAATAAATTATTAGCGAATTTCCCATAGGAAATAAGTTATTACCGTAGGTCTCATGGTGAGACCTAAGCCCGGGACCATGTTACTTTTTCGTTTTGAGGTGCCCAGAGACCAAAAATAATAGTCACTAAAATTTTTATATATATATATGTATATATATATGTATATATATATGTATATATATATATGTATATATATATGTATATATATATATATGTATATATGTGTCCCTAGACACGATAACTCTCGTAAAAATGGTCCGATCGACACCAAATTTGGTAGAGATGTGTAATCCTACGTTTATTCGGATGAGTTCGAAAACCAGACATATCGACCTACCGGAAGGGGTAGTTTTGGGGGGTTTTGTACCCCAAAGATGGGTTTTTTGCATTTTTCATATGTAAATTTTAAAAATTTTAAATTTTTATTTTTACCATTGGATTTAGCTCAAAAAAACACACAATTTAGTATCTTGAAGCTTTGCTCTATCTCCACTGGTTACCGAGATATTACAAAGTCTAAAGACAGTACATTGTCTTTTGGGGCTCCAATGTTAATCTTATGGAGAATGAGGATGTGTTAATATTTCACTTATTAACCAATATTTTTGGATGAAACTTGGTATTTATCTTCATTTGGTTGAGATTCATCCATTTAAGGTAAAAAAATCTTGGTTTTTGTACTTATCATGGCAGCAAACCTGCATACTTTTTTCCCATGTTAATCATATGGAGAATAGGCAAACTCTTTTATTTATGGACAGATATTGATGAAATTTACTATATGGCTTTATTTGGTCGAAATAAATTTTTTCTAAGCTAAAAACCTACTTTTAGTGTCCCCCATGGCAGCATACCTGCATACTCTTTCCCTATATTTATCTTAAGGAGAATAGACATTTATCTCCCTATTTATGAGCACGTGATGAAATTTAGTTTACAAGTTTAGCTGGTCAAAATTAATATTACTAATTTGGAAATTCGCTGAGTACGCAGGTCTGCTGCGACGGGGGGTGTTCACAATATTCCAGAATTATGGGAATATATTTTTTTCACTGTTTCATCTCTTTAAAAAAGTGTAACAAATATAAGAAGGTAAACAAAACCTTTACAGACAGAAAAAGAAAACACCAAAAAGTAACAGATACAAAAAATGAACAAATTTCTTTAAACTGTAAAATAAAGAAAATACTCTAATGGAAATTGTAACAGCTTTGTCCCTCCTCACCCCCTCCCACCATGTAATATTATAGTTTGTGGTTATATTTACCTAGTGTAGTATAATTATAAAAAATATATATTTTTTATAAATTTGGCAATGCATCAACTCTTGTTGGACTATTTTATTGAACCTAACTGTAAAGTATTGCCTTCAGGAACGATAAGCACCCTATCAGATGTTCATTAACTAATGACTAACTCCACCACTGCAGACACCACTGCAGACACCACAACAGACACTTCACGTATTATCATTAATTCGTGTAACAGAAGGCGAAGGTAAACACTGGAGTTTTGAGAGTTGTTTAAGTAACATTAGGGTCGGAGATTGATTGGGGTGTGAAGGGAGGGGGTGGAAAAGAGAGGGGGTGACGGATTAATGGCAAAGAAGGGGAAGGGTTCGGATTAGAAACTTGTTGAGAAGGAATCTTTAGATACGTTGAGCTACATGGGAAACGCCGATTACAGCTCTTGTAACTTTGCTGCAGAATCGTTATGCTTGGTGTTTAATAAGGATATTCATCATGTAGCAGAAAGAGAAATATGTTTTTGTAATTTCAGCTTTAAGTTATATGGCATTATTAAAAACTTTTAACATTATCTTTGTAAAACATTTTTGTGCATTTATGCCTACAGCAGTGTGTTTTCAATTAACAATTTACCGTTTTCAGAATCTTTTCCTCATAATAACTTATTTATTTTAAAAACACTTGAGGTTAATCTGGCATTTCTTAAAATATAATAATAAATTAATTTTGATCCCATGGTAATGGTCTATTTTTGAGATTTTAGTAATTTAATTAAACATAAAATTACTTTGTTATAATTTTATTTACAGGCAATGAAAGAGGTTGTAAATTTCCACATATATTCACAACTTTATCAACATTTATATTTACACTCTCATTCTTCTCCCATTTTGTAATAGACCATGTGACGAATCCAAAAATCTTCACTAATTTGTCAATTTGCAGACCAAGAAGAAGTATAAATAGTTAGAATATGCAAATACCAAACTGTAAATTTGTCTTTTTTTTCTTGGCAATTTCAAGTTTCCATCTCATTATAAACTCCAATTTAGTTATTTTATTTCTTATTCTAATCATGGTTTTGTTTAATGTTTGTGATTAACGAGTTAAACCTTGTAAAAATGTGTATTCATGATAACTTTCAAGAACAGTATGGTAATGGTGAGTTATTAGTGTGGAAGAAATGACACATCAACTAATAATAATACCATTGACTTTGTACACTAACGTGAATAGACCTCTCATCCAATGCATTTAGTTTGAGGCAAAAATTTGGAAGTTCGGGGGACGTGGCACCAGAGTCGCTGCAATCGATGTTGTAATTATTCAGCTGAATTTACAGTGCTGCAAAAACACTTTACCAAAACATAAACATAACTTTCAGTTATAAAATGTTTCATCCTTGGTTGAGAAGAGTGGTAATACTGATTTATCAATCATATGTTACGTGTATTTCCGTGGACGCCGCACTAGATCGCACCACCGTCAATAGGCTTCACACACGCCTACGCTATGAGAAGTCTACTCAAGTTAGTGTACATAGTCAATAATAATACTGACTAGGTCTCGTCCACTGGTAGAAATTCGACCAAAAACTCAGATCATCTTGAGGATATTCATAACTAACTGTAAAAACGTGCTTCTTTATTTGCCAGGATTTATTTTCAGCTGGTCCAACGATTTAATCAATTATTGTCCTAACATAAGATTAACGTAGAAACTTTGAAAGTCTGTTGGGCGTAGCCCTAGGGACTGATGTGAATTATGATGTGATTCTCCTCATCTACAGGACAATACCTTTCTAACGGTATGCACGAATTTCTCCTACGATGCCCACAAACTGAGAAAAAAGGAGGAAATGAATTGCGCTTGCCTATTAATATATAAGAAGATTAAAAAGCTATTCTTATACGATTGGTAGGCCTACCAATATAATACGCATACCTGTAATGAGTTTAGGGGAAAGTTTGACAAATTTGTTTGGCAAATAAGATTGTTAGATTGCTATAAGAAAATAAATACTTGCGTATGTTGTCAATAATTGCAAATGTTCCGTTTCAATTACATTCCTTGTGCACACTTCATACACGTTTTATCTCAAAAGCAGTGCTTCTTTACTTTTTGTTTAAGATATCCAACAAATGACGTACTAAAACACCATTTTAGATTTTACAAGTTTTCTCCAACCTACACCTCTCTTTTTATACAAGATTCAATTCACTTGACATTCATTCATACACGTGTTATGAGACTAAACTTTACCGACACAATGTACGATAAACATTAACGACGTGTGATAAATCTCGTAAACAATACAACTTACACTCCACACCCGATTAATTGGTTCCGTTTTCATTAACGGATATCGGCCTCCATCGTAAGATACGACACCCTGCCGTCACTCTGGATGTGATCCTCGCCCACGCAAGCATTGTGGCGAGGCGATAAATAAATATAATCCGGACAAGTTATTTAAATTACAATCAAAATAAGAAAATTGATTTTCTAGTTTATGATTATTGGCGCGCGGCGGAGTTATGTAGAGACTGAGCGGACGTCAATTAGAGGTGGACAATCTACAATCTAGAGTGCGGCGCGGCCTGTGGCCAGGTGCTGGGTAGGGGTGTGGAAGTTGGAACTGTAAAAGAACGCGTACGGGGATTGTAAGAGAAAATTGAACAGTCTGTTCTACTGTATACAGTATTTAGAAACTATATTATTGTAATTGCAAACGCCTTTGAAGGTGATACAAATTAAATTAACTTTGTGGGAGACCGTTCAGTGAAACTGTGTTGGTGTCGATGTAAGAAATATTGAAATAACAACTTTTTATTTCATCAAACCGACTCACCTGCTGTAGGCTAATATTCACCAAGATCCATCTAATCCCCAATTTCGAACAATGTTTTTAGTCATGAATACGACAATTGTATGTTTAAGTTCTGTTAAGATATGTTCAAGAACTATTTTTCATTAATATTAATAATTTACTGTTGCACCAACCTGCAGCATTTAGTACAATACAGGGTTAGGCAAAAGTCTGGACACCCCCAGTTAACTTTTTAACGCGTTGCAGTAGGAAAACCAAACTCGGCACATGTTTACAACATCAAAATCTGCACTTTTTCATCAACTACACAACTTTGCCCCTGCCCCCAAAATGGGGTATTTTGGGGGCGGCCCCAAATTTTCAAATGTAAACCCCTATCGAGTGACCCCTCATTTTAAACGGTTTATCAAGAGAAATTAAATGGCGCAAACCGGAGGTCGATATCTTGCCCCTAACCAAAATGGCAGCCATTTCAAAATTTGAGATGGGCAAGCAAGTATAAGTCTGGACACCCCCAGTTAACTTTTTAATGCGTTGCAGTTGGAAAACCAAACTCGGCACATGTTTACAACATCAAAAACTGCACTTTTTCATCAACTACAAAACTTTGCCCCTGCCCCCAAAATGGGGTATTTTGGGGGCAGCTCCAAATTTTCAAATGTAAACCCCTATTGAGTGACCCCTCATTTTAAACGGTTTATCAAGAGAAATTGAATGGCACAAACCGGATGTCGATATCTCATCTCTAACCAAAATGGCAGCCATTTTAAAATTCGAGAAGGGTAAATTGACATTTGTTGAAATTAAATCGGAAATTAGCTTTTTTAGAAATGAGAATATCTGGATTTATTTTAGAATTGAACCTACTAGTTCATTTCTGCTACTAGGTTCAATTCTAAAATAATTCAAGAAATTATAAATTCTAAAAAGCTATTTTCCTATTTGATTTTAACAAATGTCAATTTACCCTTCTCGAATTTTAAAATGGCTGCCATTTTGGTTAGAGATGAGATATCAACATCCGGTTTGTGCCATTCAATTTCTCTTGATAAACCGTTTAAAATGAGGGGTCACTCGATAGGGGTTTACATTTGAAAATTTGGGGCTGCCCCCAAAATACCCCATTTTGGGGGCAGAGGCAAAGTTGTGTAGTTGATGAAAAAGTGCAGATTTTGATGTTGTAAACATGTGCCGAGTTTGGTTTTCCTACTGCAATGCGTTAAAAAGTTAACTGGGGGTGTCCAGACTTTTGCCTAACCCTGTATAATAAAGTCAAGATGCTTTGTATTGAAAATGGGGTATATTGAATTTAACATAATTTAAGGCAGAAAACAATTAAGGCTTATGTTGTATTAATTAGTGTTTTAATAAACTAACCAGTTATTAGAAGTTGAAAATGGTTTGTAAACTATTAAGAATGAATAATAATTGTAAAATATTGTAAAGAATTAAGAGCATTGAAAAATTCCCTTGAGGAAGAACATTTCCTAGAAGGCTTTTATGATAAAAAGAAGAAAAATAAGAATTCGTATTTATAAAAATAAAGAAACCATATGGAAGTTATGTGGATAAAATTAGCATACGAAATCCTATGTATTATAAAATTTTAGTTAGATTAAGAATGCATAACGCATGTATACTTGTCTATGAGATTAACTAATTAGAGAATTGAAAAATTGGTAAACCGTTAAAACTCAACAACCAACTATATTACTGAAAAAATGGTTACAACTTAAATCTTTTAACGATAAAATTACCATTGGTGATGATGATTTTTTTCGAAACTTTGTTGTCATTTGAAATCATAGATAATACTGGACCAGGACAAAATTATGCTGAAATAAAATGTACGCATTTTTGTTAACGGCAAATACTGTACAATATCTACAAATACTACCAAATATATTGTCTTAAGGCTGAAATGCAGTAAATCAACTCCCTTATCTATTCGAAAAACGCAACCAACACAACTCCCATTCCAGTAAAGCACACACGGAGCGAGTGCGAGATATTAGCAATAAGACGATGGACGGGCGAGTCAAGCGCGAAGGCGTCGGCCGGCACTTCCTCGAGGCGGGACGCATTAACCGATAAAACCGCGGAAAGCAGAACCGCATTCCCTACGAGCAGATGAAAAATTCAAATAATACGAGATTGTGTAAATGCAAATAGAGAGCTAATGGCCGGCCGGTGTCCGCAGATACGCACTTACATTGTTTACAACACGGCGGTTGACCCCACACGACGCTACGAGGCGACGCTGCGCGACGGTGCAACATCGGCTGCTTCTGCTGGAGAAGAGGGGTTTTTGAGGAGTCAACTGAGATATATTATATTGGCTATGTTATTTGTTATTTGTAAAAAAAATGATGCAACCCTCTCCTAAGTACCTTACATAAACAAGCTCAGGAAAAAGCTTAACTCTGCAGTATATGTGATAAGGGTATTCAATAAGTGCAAACCTGCCTTCACAAAACCAGCATATCATGCTCTTCTAGAAACTTATCTTACATATGGGATCCTTGTGTGGAGCGCTACCAAGTTTGCAACTCGCATTAAAAAGGGTGCGGAACAGAAACTAGTTGATAGATATTACAAGGGCCTACATTTATAAAGTCCGCAGGCCTGAAGTCAAGGAGCTTAAAATAAAATTTTTTACAGCTCTCTACATCGAAGATGTCATTCTATAAGTGGATAGACTCGGATTTCATAGGAAAGCAAGACTCCACCTATACAACTCTGCAGTGTATGAGATAAGATTGATAATTAACAACTACAAACATGCCTCCCCCCACAAAAGCAGAATATCATGCTCTTCTAGAATCTTATCTTAGATACGGTATTCTCGTGTGTTATTTGTATTGATACCATGCATTTAATATGAAGAGGACGCTGACAACACAAAAGCTAGGAAGCTAGAAGTTAGAATCCTCTCCGCTCTACGGCCAAGGCCCTTATAATATCTGCAGACCTGCCTTCAAGGAGATGAAGATCAAAACTATTCATTCTGTATGTGGATAAACTTGGTTTTTTCAAAGAAAACAAGACCCCGCCTATAGAACACTAGGCACAAATCAAGAATCATAGCCATAAATGACTCAACAACCCTCCGCGAGAAGAATCCCAGCTTCGCATGCAGCAAGCTCTACAAAGCTATTCTCCCAGACTTACCCAATTGCAAGGTACCTTGACGAATTCCACAACTGGTTGTTGGAGAAATCTGTCTACACCACCCAAATGTTTATCAATAGGCCTATAACTAAATAACAATATATCTTTTAAATTTGTAAAATGTAAGACTGTACTGTCTGTTTCTGATTATTTTGACTGATTTCTGAATCCACATAGGTTATAGTAACTGTTGGGTAAAGTTTGGCCTATCTATGTCTTCTGTCTCACCCCAATGCCTTTTGAGAAAACCATCTTAAAATTTCCTATGTAAATAAATTGCAAGAAGCCTCTTAAGTTTACACTGACTTGTTTATTTCCTAACATTCATCTCACCATTGCCCATTAAACTTTTCGCCACCCCGAATAGTCGTGCCGGGCCCCCCTTTGTTGTGTTTTCAGGTGAAATTTCGGCATTACAGGACCTCACAGGGCGCCGTATCTCCAAATCGGCGCTGCCCGCGGCACGTCACGATACCTTGAGATATGGGGACCATCATTTCCACGTTGGGCCCCACTGATGACGTCTTGTTTGTATTTTTAGCCGCCCCGTTCGTGCGCTCCGCCGTTACGTTGATAGAACATCAATAGTCCACCGAGAAAATAGTGAATGCTGTCCTTCAAAGGAGTTTTATTAAATTCCGACTTTCGGCATGTCAGGTTTTCATACTTCATGGTTTGTTTCGTTAGGGCTTTTGAATCTGAGTAGGGTTGAAGCTTATTCGTTGATTACTCATCGTCGATGGGTAGCGAGAAGAAATATTCTTCAAAATTAATTAATTTTATACATTTAAGTTTAATGATTCCAAATAGTAAATCTGGAATATGATTGTTTAAACATGCATTTGATATTGCGTGACATAAATATAAAGTAACGTAAAGCTGCACACTATTTATTGATTTGATATTTTTGTAACACTTGTCATCAGTTATTTGTCTGCATTTTTTAAATTTGATCTTCGTTCATGTTTGTAAAAAGTACCAGGAGGAAAGAGCTTATGGTCGGTAAAATTGTTAAGCGTCAGTCTCCTTTCTTAGACAAAGCTCCTTCTCCCCACTCGCTCATCCTCTTTCTTTTTTAGACGAGCTCGTTTGCTTCGCTCACTCACCACACTAATCGGTGCCCTTTGGTATAAACTTGTGGAACCATGGCTTATTTTGTAACACACATGTTTATATCTACATTTAACAGCTGATTTTTCTGTTAAATTTAGCGGCTACAAAAAATCTCCATAAGGATAACATTGGAACTTAGAAGGGCTTTAGGGCGAAAACCGGATTTTCCCAGACATGGGACCAGCTCCAATCGATTCCTGGAGGCCAAAAACCCCATATTCAACTAAAAAATAAAAAATCCTTGGAGAGGAAAAACAAATTTGCCCGTACAAATATTGTTCGTTTTTTGTATAAGATAAGATGATGTACCTTGTGTATTTTCATAGATGGCGTTTGGATTTAAAAATCTTTTATAAAGTTTGCAAGTTTGCAATTTTAGGTAGAATGAGGTCTGTGTACTAGCCAACAAACAGTTGGTTGGATAGTTGGACTGTTGCACGTCATTGCTAGACACCAGTGCTCACAGCAGGTGGAGTCACCCTGGCAACTCATTATGCTGCACACCAGAGGAGGGAGTGAGAGTGATATTTTCACGGAGCTGTCACTGCCACTCGCCCTATCCCCCTCCCTCCCTCCCCCTCCTACAATTCTTTAATTCTTTTTCCAGTGTCTCACGATTTTTTATCGGCTACCGAACCTGCATTCATTCCGTTCTCTCATCTTTGTCGCCAGAAAAATCCCAAGTTCAATCGCTCTTACTTCATTTCCTTAATAACTTAAAGCCCGCGGAAATTGAAAGGAAAACCGGAGTATAAATCGTGTCATTTTCATTTGGTGTTCGACCGCTTTCTCTCTTTTCTTTTTATGAGCCAGTGAATCGTCGGATGGTGGGTATCTTGAATTCCAACAGCGTCTCGGAGCAAATTAGAAAACTTCCGCCTCGACGGCGGGCAGCGTCGGCGTCGGCGTCCTCGGATTCCTTTCTTTTATTTCATAACTGAAGCGAGCGAATATTTGTTACACTCGGGCGAGCAGACGTCGCTGCCAAGTAGTACAAAGAGTGTCATGTTTATAAAACACTCTTTTGAATCATTTGGATACGAGCTGGAGAACTGGAAATAATGGGTGAGGAGAATTCCCTGGAATTTTATTCTTAAATTGTCTTTCATATAAGAAATATATATCATTTATGATAACATGTCACTGTCATAGATCCTCACACCATGAATTGTTTGGTATTATGTATTCTTATTGTGTTTGTAGTTTTTTAAATAAATTCCACCTTTGTATATTTTAATAAATGGAAAGTTTGTTTGGAGAGGAATTCTTAGTATTATAATTAAATTAGCTAACAGCCTGTCAAAAATGACGGGTAATTTTTAATGATGATCGTTGAATATATGTCATGTTTTATTAGTTTTTGGTCACTAAATTATGAAAACCCTAACAACATAATATCAAAACTTTAACTGTCCCATTTACACAGTCTTACAACAGTAATAGTTTATTCTTTGATAGGCCTATACGGTTTTACAATTTAGTATGGGAATTTAGAGAAAAAAATATATAATGAAAATAGATTTTTTACATCATTTTTGTGTCTTTTATTTCTTAATTCTTGCCATTGAATCCAAAGGTAGCCGGTTCGATCCAGACAAAATTTAGTAGCTTTTTAAAGGGTTGATACCATTTATTTGTCATGGGGCTATTGATAAATGATGCTATCTGACAACAGAGCTACGTTAGTTAATAACAATGGAGTTTGACTGTTCTCCTTCAAAAACGTTATAAAATGCCTCAGGCATATGTAAACAAAACAAAATTAAAGTTTACTATCAACTTTTTACTCATTTCTGTTGTAAGTAGAATGAATTCTTTGTACTAAGAAAATATTCATTTGTTGGCTTTGTGAACATAACAAAGTTAATATTTTTCTATGTTTTTTAAGTGTAACCAATTTTTCACTTGTCTGGAAGAAAAGTCCAATAGCATTTACATCATTATCCATTTATTACTAAAATATTACTAAACATGGAATCATAAGTTGATCTATTTACCCCTTTCGAGAACTCTGGTTGCAATTGTTGATGAGGACTTTGGTTGGTAGACGATGGATGGGTGGGTGTGAAAGACGCTGGATTGGTGGATTGATATTGGTAGTAGTAGTCAAATCCAGGAAGACAACATCAATGAGTGAAGACATGGCTGGTTGAGGACTTGATCGGTGGAAGAAGAGACATTGCAGGGTAGACGAGGTTCCAATATAAAAAAAAAACAAAAAACAAAAAAAACAGTGTAATAAAACATAAAGGAACACATTTAAATTTTGGAAAAATATCCATACATCTCATTTAGGCCTATAACAATTAATTTTGATTCAGTCCATTTTTACAATACTATCTCTTTCAACGCGAATTTAGAATGAGAAGTTCGTCGTTACCAAGGATATTAAATAAAAGTGTAGTCTAATAAACCAACTGATTGGGTAGTCCTACTTAGAAAACTCTGATAAATACAAAATTTTTAATAAAATACTCTTTTTAGTTTGATTTATTTAAAACTCTGTTTAATCTCAATTTGACCCTATTGACCCAAGAACCTAGCAAAAAGTTTGACACTACCCAGTTTTTCGTGTGCTGCAGTCGTATTAAAACACAGAACTGGTTACAAAACACCCAAGTGGTCCACGATAATTATATTTATTATATTAAGAGTCTTAAAAACCTCCGTCTCTTGAAAACATTTCTTATTTTGTTAAAAAGATATTAAACGTAATTTAAATAAAAACTTCAGATGAATTGACTTACAAGAAAAATGTTATATAGCCTACCAAAGGAGTCATTTATTTATTACTTTCATTATCGTTGAATTATTTTAATTATTTATTTAAGTCATGGCTAAAAGCTTAAACAATTCTCACTATAGTAAGAAATAGGAATAAATTTAATTCTTAAAAAGCCCTTCAATACGATTTGTGTGTCCCAAAAGTAATGGAAAGGTGAAATATTATTTTTATTGTAAAGTTATGTTAATATTACTTTTATGATTTTATTTTAGGTTATCGTACTGTAATTATTGTATGTTAATATTTGTTATTTCACTCTTTGTTTGGATGGCTCACTAAAGAAGTCTTCAAAATTCCAATTTTATAATGCCTGATATTTAGTGACACTCCATGAAAAATGCAAAGAACACCTATAGAGAAAAAAAATTGGATCAAAATAATAAGTAAAGAATAAATAGAATTATATAAGCCCAACACATGACCATTTTAAGAAGTTAAATGACTTAGTAATACTATAGTCCGTTTTTTTAAGCCTGATCCTTCAAGGGAGAGATGGTGGAGGGGGTTTGTTTATATTTGCTACTATCCCATTGGCTGAAGCCTTGTGGTTTTTTTGTTGGTTTTTTTGTTGTTTTTGTTTTATTTCACTGTTGCATACCAGCTGGTAATTTTACATCACAACATAATGTGTATCAGTTTTACAATATTATTGGTAGCAGACATTTTTTAATCAGTTTACTTTAGAACTGTTACTTTTTAACAAGGAATAGGTTTGGCTTAAAAATATAACAGCTGACTAGGAGTTACTAAAAGATATCATAACTTATTTAAAACGTTATTAGAGGAAATCTGATACTCGACACACGTTTGTCACTAGTTTAAATGTGTTGTTTACAGTTTAAATGTGTTGTTTACAGTTTAAATTTTTTGTTTACAGTTTAAACCCCTCCCCCACCCCAATTTTCTCGAGAAGGATCAGGTTTAAAAAAACGGACTATAGTATACGTGTTGCTCGAAATCGAGTAATTTATTTAATTGCAGTACAAATGTTACTTTACCTCTAAATCAATGACATCCGACCAATCCAATAATGTGAATATCTTTAATCGCCAATAACTTCACGTATTTACAGCTGATTATTAACAGATGTTTCAAATGCTTCATTCAGTCCCCAATGTTATTTAAATGGGAAATTCTGAGATTTCAATGTTGGATAGCGCCTTTATTTTCAGTCCGATTCTCATCAATTTTTGGCGGAAACAACTACAGACCAAGCCCTATCCAACGACACCAAAAACTTGAAAATCGGTTGAAAATTGTAGGAGGAGTTCGCAAGACAAAAAAACCCTTAGCGTATTAAATAAGTATAGATAAAAAATAAATGGATTAAAACATCGTAATGAGCATTTTACAATCAAAATATTGTGTTCTTGTTTATAAAAAAAAATATCTGTTTATGACCAAGATACCAAAACATATGTGTTAACAAATTTATCTGAGGTTTGAATAATAGTAATTGCAATAATCTGTAATAAGTAAACTCTCTTTATACGTCATAGTAATTAGTAAAACCAATTTTATTCATTTATCAGCTGTTATACAAACGCTGTATATTTTATTTTTCCAAATAAGTGCAATCTTAGTGCCTTTGTTCTTATTTTTCATATGTCAATGATCATTGAATTCAAGTTGTCTGCCATGTTTACTAAAACTACTTTGTCAGCTGTGGTGTAAAATTTCATGTAGGATTTTTATCACCTGAAGAAGTAAACAAATTGCTGTTCTTAATAAGGTTTAATTTTCATTTTGCGGCGTTATAAGATATTTTCGAGGTATACCATATGTTTCCATAAAGGGGCCATAAGAAACCCATTCACGAAAATGTCCACAATCCGTACAGTAGTTTTCTCTCTATACCGTTAAATGCACTCTTTTATTATATATACTAGCAAACAGAGCGTCAAAAATGACGGGTAATTTTCATTATAATTTTTCAAGAATGTGATATTTTGTAAGTTTGAATGGTTACAAAATTTATGAAAACCCTGACGACACAATATTATAACTTAAATCTTTCCATTTATTTAGCAATGAAAAAAAAAAAATTTAGACGTACTTTATTGGTATACAAACAGTTTATAATAGGCTACTTACTATCATAAGGTTTGACAGTTTATTAGGCATATGGGAAATTAACAAAAGCCAAAATTAATAATAAAATGGGTTTCAACTTTTGCTGACTCAGAGTCGAATATAATTTGCAAGAATATGGAATTTCTATATAATTTTCTTAACAACCGAGAATCACCTTTCTGATCAAGTGTTTCTTCAACCTCTGACAATAAGAATTTTTGTCTCCTTACATTCTTGTTGTTAAGCTTGTTAGATCCAAGCAGAGTCTGACGTCCCCGTTAGTTTTTGGTACCACCACCAACACTGAGCACCAGTCCGTAGGATCTTACATAGTACTTATGACATCTAATTTAACCATGCTTTCAAGTTCTGACTTGACTTTATCACGCAAAGGTAGAAATAAGTACATTTTTGGGTGTACTTACTACGTACGTTCATTGTCCTTCCAGTCAATCGTGTAGTAAGTTTTTCACCTTCAATAAAAAAATTATTCAAAATAGTTTTTTGTTTGCACTTTATTTCCATCGCCTTCTTGGTATTTCTTCTTGTTATTTCGATATTTATTTCTTCATAATTCATGGTTCTGAATCTTCACATTTTTGTACTACATTGTTCATATCAGTGGGTACAGTAAACCAAGTGTTAAACACCGAGAAGCATAAGCCAGAAGCCTTTATGGCCTTAAAAGGATGAATAACAAGAATATAAGGACGTTAAATGACTTTGTTTTAACGAAAATTAATTGATAAAAATACGGTGGGGAGTGTTTTACAATCAAAAGATTATGTTTATATATCGAAACACAAAGCTCATTAGCTGATAGTTATAAAAACATATATGTAAACAAATATTAATAAATAAATCCTAAGTTAAATACATAAATTCAATCATCTATATTAAATAAACTCTCTTTATAGTATAGCAACCAAAATTTTATTAAAGCATCAGCTGTTAAATATTTTACTGCTCTAAAAACCTTAATTTTACTGCAACTAGGTTTCCTTGATTTCATTTATATCTGTCAATTATGTTAGGGTTGAAGTTGTCTGTTTTGTTTACAAAAACACTTTGTAAAGCAGCAGTGGTGTCAAAGTTCAGTGTAGGATTCGGATCACCTGGAGCAGTAAACGAATCGACAAAATCACTTCTTAAACTGGTCTAAATATGGTCTAATTTTCATTTTGCGGAGTTATTTCGCATTTTACAAAGGCTGCCATATTTTTCCTATCATATTGGGACCATAAGAAATCCATTGACACCAAAACGTCCACAATCCGTTCAGTAGTTCTCTTTATAGACCCTGAAATGCACTCTTTTATTATGTAAGAAGATTGTGCATTTGAAATGATAAATATAAGCTTTTGTATCTGAAGTCACACGAAGGTTTGACTGAACTAGGCTTTTATAGGCATAAACAAAAATTCGCTAAAAAGTAAGAAATTTGTGAATATTAACAAACTATCACTCAATTAAGTGACAACATTAATCTTAAGAATGTATTTATCGATATAGATCGTCAGTTAAATAACAATTTTCAAACTATGTAGTGAAACGAATTTTAAATTCGACTGGTTCTAGTTAGGATCTAAAAATGTATCACGAAATAAATAAAAGCAAACGCAGTTCAATGCTTCTATATTCATTAAACTAAGTGTAAAACGTCACCAGGTACGGCTTATTTTTCCAATGAACTATTTTTCTCGAGTTGTTGATTAGACGAATTTAATCCCGAGAAGGATATTCTATTACAATAAAAAACAAGTTCCGTTTTTAGAGCGAGACCATCTGGCCACCTTATAATTGATCACCTCTTTCCATCCGATCCTACAGAGATACCCAGAATCTGGAATGTGACTCCCCGACGAGGTGACGGTTTGGAACTGAAGGCAGCGAGATAGTTTGATCAGAGATGGGCGCCAGCGAATGATGCGGTATTTATCTCCACAATAAAGCGACAGTTGAAGTAAAGTAAAATGTGGAAAGCAACGAGTTAAGTTGGCCATAAATTAGAGCTAATTGGCGACGCTCGGGGCTCCATTATACAGCGCTCCTCGCGGATTGTGTTACACTTTATCCTCAAAATCAACTCACTCTAGTTGGCCGGTCACTGGCGTGCTGCTTATCTTGCGATCGCAACGCTGGTTTATTGTATTGTGATTGAAAATAAAACTATGGGGGTTTCACTATTTTTGATTGGTTTACTATAGGGTGGCCAAATCATTAACAGAGAATGTATGTCCATTGGATGTTCATGAACGAAAATATTCTCTCTGTGTTGGCGTTGTAGGCTGGTATTACAAACAATTATTCTGCAATTTTTGCCAACTGAGAGTATTGTTGAGGGCTGTTGTGTTACTGTATACTTGCAGAAGATATAGAAATTAATTTAGCCTGTTTTTTAAATCCCATAAAAACAGAATTCCGGGACTTTAGGGAGTCCCGATACAATTTTTCGGGACATCGCATGGCATGATCAAAAACCGGGACAATTCTGGTGTTCCGGGACGTTTGGTCACCCTGGTTTACTACGGTACAACGACCGTGAATCAGATTTTAATTGTCTATCAAGTAGTACTTAGCATTGAATCTGCCGTATACAAACGGCAGAGGGATACTAAATATGTATGTAAAAACCATATACCAATGTAACAAAAAATCGTCTTGCATGTAGGCGCAGCTCAAATATTCTCATCTATACTTATATTTAATACGCTAAGGTTTTTTTGTTAAGAGAACTTCTACTACGAATCTCGATCGATTTTCAAGTTTTTTGGTGACGTTGGATAGGGCTTGGTCTGTAGTTGTTTCCGCCAGAATTTCATGAGAATTGGACTTAAAATAAAAGCACTATCCATGTATTAAAATTGAAATTTTAACATTTTCTTAAATGTCTGTAAATACGTGTAATTTTTTGTGATTATGTACTAATTTTCACAATATTGAATGGGTCAAATGTAATTGATTTAGAACTAAATGTAAGTTTCGTATTTTATCTAAATAAATTGTTCGATTTCTAGCAACAAGTAGGCCTACACTAGTCATCAATAATTACTATTTTAACGATGAATAATTATATAATTATTCAATAATTATATACAATACTAAAATATTGTGCCTTCATTTATTCTGAATGAAACACTAATCTGTCGGTGCTGTTGTATTCAGGATTAACGAACAAAATAATGACAAATTCTTCATAAATTGAGTTTATTTGTAAAAACAAGCTGTAAAATGTCACACTTATATTTTCAATCTTAACTTTGTGGTATAATATTTTCAGCAGTTTACATTTCTTCCCACAGCACCGACGCCAGAGTGGCTCTGGGCCGTCCGGAAGTGGCGATTATAGAGACTAATGAGATAGGCTTCGCTCATATTTATATACCTCCAGCACTCCTCGAAATGCTCTGGAAATATACGAGCCACCGGCATCGACACGAAAGTGAATAATATGAATTCGTTTCAGTTAACAGATCTTTGAGTAAATTAACTCCAATGAACGATTGGAACTGCACTATGGTTAGAAGGCGGACATGTTAGTGCATTGAGAAAAAGTGTGTAAAATGATCATTTAAAAGCTGTTATTTTTTTAATTTTTCATTACTTGCAGTAATATTTATTTCTTAGTTATTTGAAAAATCATGTGTACTAAGTGTAAAATTGACTGCATTTAAATATTTTTTGCCATTGAAGTATATGAAATTATTTGTAGGGTTATTTATTTTGATAAAAATTAAATTTGGATAGTGCAAACTTAAGAGTAAAAATATATTTCGAACAGTATGTGGTTTTTATTTACTTTCCATTCTACTTCCAAAATTTACCAAATTCTTACCCCTTAAAATATATTTCCCTGACAAACTCTCTGTTTACACATTCACCTCCCCCGTTCACGTTTTACCAAAACAACGCTAAATTATTTCCTCGCGCAGCCCCCAAACATGAAATAATTTAAACACAAGAACGCGAAGGTGCAGCGGCAGCTAGGAAGGGTTCAGGTAGAGCAGGCCGTAATATCGCAGCGCAGCCCTGAGGGCCGCTTTTCAATTAGAGAGAGAGAGCAGCGGGAAGGCAATATTTCAGACCGGGATCAGATGGTAGCGGGAGGGATAGGAGGAGATCCCGAGGGAGAGAAGCTACCCGCAACATTACATGTCGGCTGTAAACACTCCACTGCCGTGTAAAATACATACCTGCATCTCGCACAAGTTTTATTCTAAAGGAAATTTTACCTCGTGGAATTCACAAAGTGTTTTGTATGAAAATGACGTACGCAGAGGTGGATGAAGTATTATGGACATAATTTAAGGGGTTTTGATATTGGGATTAGTTTAAAAAGAAAATGTGAAAACGTATTTAAATTTTTTTTTTCTGGGAGTCTTTTTTTAATTTTAGCGCTGGGTAGCCAAGTGGTTGAAGGGCTTATTCCACAATATATTATGTTGTCAGTTCGATCACCCACAACTCCGTTTGTGCCAAGTTAAAATTCGTCATTGGGCCATTAATTAGTTATGATAACTGACAACAGTCCCATGTTAGGTAGTATAGCTTTGAATTTGAAAATTTTCAATACACAAGTAATATAATTCAGGTAGAATCTCAAAATATTACTGTGATTCAAAAACGTAAACGAAAAATCATCACTTGGGGCTTGGTAGTTTTAATTTAATATAAAACAATATTAGGATTGTTCAGAACCTTTCAGGACCTTCATGTACAACTTTAAATAGAGTGAATTTGAATACAAACACTTTATAAACACAAAATTAAGGTTGTTCGTAACCTTTCATAACCTTAATGTACAACTTTTAATGAGTGAAACTGTGTACAACACTTTTCACGCAACAAACACAATAGTTATTTTAACAATACTAAAACACAATATCCTTCACTGCACCAGAAACGGTCGAAAACCGTAACGGTTTTAATCAAGGGTTTTCATTACAATGCAGAATATCTGGGACCAATAAATCAGTGGCGGCCTCATTAACAGCGGTGAGAAATAGAACGGGGCGTTCACCACGGTATTGGACGGTCGTCAACATTATGTTGTTACCGCCGGGACAGCGGGCATGTGTCAAATTAACCCGACGCCTCCATCGGACGAAGCCGAAATTTATCGCGTTCGAGAATAGGACTAGAAATAGAGTGCGAGTGGGACTGAGGATGCGCGGTGGGATTGGAATCAAAGGCGAGTGTCTTTTATAATGTGTTTTCCCAAGTCAAGAAATTGGAAATTGAATAATAAAAAATAAAATTTTTTATATGGAAAATTAAACATTATAGTACTAACAGTTACAATAGATTCTGTTTGCAATGACTGATGAAGAAAAATTTCACTTACCAGACTTAATTTTAATCCGGAGACTATTAGTATGGCCTATGGTTTCACCATCACTGAGTCAGACAAACGATTAACGAAGATAACTAAGTATGTGTTTGAAGATGGAGATAACTCTAAACACCTTTAAGAGTAATATCCCCTAAAAAAATTCGGTTTTAAATTTTTGGACAAAGCATAGTTAACTATTTGTATGGAGTGAGAGGGGAATCAAATAAATATTCCTACTCGTCCTCAGAGTAGCGGTATCAATAAGTATTTTAGAAAGTATTTTAACGTTATTGATTGTTTCTCTATCTCTACAACATAATGCGAATATATAAGGCAAATTTAATGGATTGTTATATCTTGTATTAACATCAAATTGATTTTTTTAATTAACATCATTAGCCTAAAACTAATTAAACTTATTTCCTCAAGCTTAAAAATTTAGATTCAGGATTCCTACTTGTAGATATTTCTAGAAATTTATAGAAGTATATGTTTTTAATTTTCATTATTCTTTGTTTACGGAGGTACAGTACGTGTTTCGTGGCAAAAGCCCTGTCTTCAAAATATCTCCATATTTACTTTACTTCCGCAACAAAAGAATATTGAAGAATGTAACAGTTACTTCTTCAATTTTATAGTAAACGTGCACAAAACTACTCCTCTATTCTTTAATTAAAAACTTAAAGACCCGTTAAATTAATGTAACTTACTAAAAATTAAGTCTATGCACCAAGATGTAACTAGCTATCGGTTAAAAATATATTGTCGCTACTGATACTCTTGATATCGATATATCAAAGTTCCATGCCATATAGCAGTGTCAGATGAACATGGGAGATGCGAGTGTCGAATTATCGGGTTGGTGACCAAAATAGCGCATGATGTGCCGGGCAGAGATGGTCTCTATTTATACGCGACCCTGGTAATTGGTGGAGGGACACATTACAATTAAAGTGACGTCATCGCATGAGCAGCACGGATTGAGGAGTGAGCTCAGCTGTCAGAAGGGCATGATGTACTGCGCTTCTCACTTAGCGTCACTTAGCGGTGGCCGGTCGCTGCACTGATTGCACACCAGATATGTGTGCACTGTGCACTGTGCACTGTGCAGCGTGGGTGGGAATTGGCCAAAATATACACTAACTGTGTGGGGTACAGAAATAACTTCTAGAAAACATTTTTCATATTTAGCGTTAGCTAAGTACAGTAGTATGATGTTTAGAATGTCGAAGGTATCTTTTCCAGCAACGAAAATAATTTAATAACATGGACGAATTTAATTTTTTTTACTAAAGCACTTTTAATGTTTAATATTTGACCAGTACCAATTATTTTGTAGAGAAATACCAGCTCGCAAATAAAAAAAAAACTGTAGTTTAAAATTACCAAAGTAGGTTACAGCCGCTTCTTAAAAAAGTTTTTTAAATCGTTTGTCATTTAAATTTTAATCTCTATAACTCTATAACTTTTAATCTCTGTAAATTTTAATCTCTATTCTTTTTTGGTTAGACATTGAAGTTTTCGGATTTCAAATAATTTTATTTGAATATTTATGATGTAATTTGTTTATATAAATAGATATTTTTATATAAGTAAACTTAATTACCTCTTTACTTTTTGATTTCGGATTTTGTTCTGAATCTAGGAGACTAGCGACATTTATAAGTAATGAGTTGAAAGTTTGATCGTTTTAGCGAATTTCCCTATAGGGAATACACTAGTTGTTACATGTATACTCTAAGATCAGCATTAGGCCTACCGAGACACACAGAGAACATCGTGATGCCTAAAAGATGAAAGGATGAAATTTCTGACAATAACATATTTTTCTTAAAACTATCAGCAAAGTTCCCAAAAAAGTTGTCTTCAAGATTAAAATGTTTTTTTCTGCAGTGTTAAGCTATTGCAATCTTGTTATGGCTTGTTGGCATAACAAACCATAACATGACTATTCATATCCACAATCGTCCGTTACACCGCTCTCCAAAATCCTAAAATTTCCCGAACCAACTTCCTCAATACTCCGCCGCAGTAGCAGTCCCAAGCTCGGTACGGATGTGTTCTAATCGCACGGGATGAACGTGCTCGACGGTTGAAGATTTAAAAGCCCCACCGTCAACGCGGCCTCGGTATGCCGTCCACGTCCCGGGTCAGGGCACCGGCGTTTTTCACGATCAGCTTTTCTACCTCTTTTTCTCAACGCGCTTAAATCATAGAATCCCACATTTTATCTACAACGTGTTCTGCTCAGGAAAATGCCCGAGTTCTCTTTTACGTTCCCCCAATGATTTACACGCCTTAGCATTTATTTTATTTTATTACGACAGACTTTAATGTTCCCACTTTAGAACTACTATCATTCTGTAAGTAACGAAGGCTGAAAACAAAACGAAAATGTTCGTTATTAATTTTTTTAGTCATTTTTCTTATGACTTTGGTTAGGTATTGCGTATAGATTGTTGCTTTTAGATCGAACCACTCCTTAAGACTTGGGGGTTGAAGTTATAAGAAATAAAACATGCTTAAAATTGTTGGTCAAAGTTATAAGCTTAATCCGATATCTAAGGAATAACAAAAACATCGGTAATCAGGGGTGTACATGATGTTCACTATAATCAGAAATCAGTAATAAATAGTAAGTTTTTTAAGCAACATAAGAGTACACAGATAGTGGTATTTGTTATGTTAATAATAAGATTTATAGGTCATACTTAGATTGGACCATAGTTTAGTTTAACAAATAACTCTCCTCACAACCTTAATTATCCTTGGGGAACCTTTGGGGAAAGTCTTTTGGGAGAAGGGAATTTTTAAACTAAATATATAAATGGTAGATAGTTGTTAATACAAAATATACACATTAAAATACAGTTTTAGAGCATAAAATTTTCTTTCCCATCAAATCAGAAGAATCTTTTACACTATGCATTTCCCAAAGAAGTTCGTAAACCAAGAACCCTATTAATAGTATTTCCTATATTAACCTTTACAAAAGCAAGATTGAAAACACTTTACACTTTGTTGAGCAAATCATCAAAGATATTTACTATGTTATAAACCAAACAAACAATGACATACATAAAACACCAATAAAGGTTTTTACAGCCGCTTTAACGATTGACGGAGGCTATTTAGAAGCCATCGGTTCGCGTAGTAGAGGCCGCGCTATGATGTCCTTGTGTGTGCCACCATCAGCATACGATATAGGCCTCCTCCGCTCCATGACTGGAAACTGCGCATTTGCGTTTATTATGCGGAAAAGCAATGGGCCCAGAATGCATCCTTGTGCCACTCCAGACCATGTTGCGCTTGCGAGATCGTTTCCTGTTATAAGCGTATGGAAATCACCTACGACATCCTCGTAGGTGAATGGAGATGGGATGATTTGCTCTGGGTATGATAGTATTTACAAGTGTCGATGCTTTCTAAGTTAGGATGTTGCATGTTTTTATGGATATTTCATTAATATTTTGAAATTCAAATATTGAATAATACTAATAGGCTAATTGTTTTTACATTATTTTTTAGGAATCAATGTAATACATGAAAATGAATAATTAAAATTGAAAATATTTTCTTTTTCATTTATTATTCTTAATAACTTGCGTGTTTTATATTCGTGGCTTGCATGATATCATTGAATAATGCCATTATATCTCAATATTGTAAAAAAAAAAAAAATTTGTTTTCTTTAATTATACCTTAAATAGTAAGATTACATACACCCCGTTGCAGTAGACCTGCTTAGCGGCCTACTGCGTACACAGTGAATTCTAAAAATATTTTTGTTTCATCGACCAAGAATTTTATGATAGGGTATATGGTTTAATAATCTTAACAACAAATGTAATATATTATTTTGAGACACATTACTCAGTTAATTATTTTAATGTTATTCATAAATTGTAATAAATTATTTTTGACAGTACCTAATAAAAGTACATATCCAAAACTGTGCTAAAGGAATCACTTTACAACATAAAACATAAAACATATAAATTTCAAGTTTGACAAATGTAGAAGACAGCTGATCAGCTGATTAAGAACAGACACCTTATTATCTCCATCTCTCTTTCTCCCGTTATACACTTATTGTCCTTAAGAATACCGTGTGGGATCTGGGATGCTGAAGTTAAAAGGTTATACGTAATCTTGCCTTCGTAATATTTACCTTAAATCTTGTTAATAATGTATTTTTTTCACTTTTAAGACCAGCAAAGAGCTTTCTAATGCGTACTCATATTAATAAAATTATTACAAAAAATTTTGTTGTAACTGAACGCAAAGGATTTTGATTATCTTGGTTTGTAATTTTAAAATTAAGATTTTTGACTACTTGCTTAAGAATTCAGATTTTTAGCACATCTAGAATCTATACGTTTCAACTAACTGTTATTTTTATGAGCTAACTTCTTTTCATATAAATGTAATTTTTGTCTGGTTTGAATTCCAAAATAATAGCCTAATTTATGGCTAGATCTTTAGAAATATAATACACACGCTTGACTATCCTTTAATTATAACATGAACCCGCTTATTATTAAATTATGATTAAATGGTTCCATATTTCAACGCATATGATCAATTTTACGCTTGTAAGCAGTAAATAGATCATGTAAAATATTCTATGGTGTTTAAATAAACAGATGTATGTGCAATCTTAGTTCATTTGGGGGTTAATTGTGAAATTCATTCTTTGACAAAAAAAATCCTTAAACAAATAAGTTGAGATGAAAATTTCCAGAAAAAATCAATACTAATTAACAATTACATTATTAACATATATGTATCTCCATATAACGTCAAAAAATAATTTCAAATTTTTAATATCTTCAAATTCTAGTTTACAAGACAGAGTTGGAATTCTACTATCTTTTGCATTAACTTCTATCAGAGCTAATGAACTTGTGCTATAAAGATACAGCTGGATGACCTTCAAGCGGTAAATCATAAACAGTCTTACAAGAAGCTTTTATTAATATATGTAGCTTTAGGCCTAATGTGGCCAAAGTAAATATTCTGCTGAGTGCATAAACTGTGTTAGCACTTTCACCAAAATTAATATGGCACTGGCAAAAAAAATGAGGTAACACCTCATGGTTACCTCAAGGATACCCGAATCACATTTACCCCAATATGAAATATATAACAGCAGTCCCCAACAAGTCATGTCATTCTGGATAAAATTTAACTGGAACGGATCGGATGTCAATTTAAATTATTATCTGTACTACAACCTTACCTCACAATATACTTATATACCTAACCAAATCAGCTAATTAAGTTTTCTACCTGAGTAATAATCAGTGAGAACGCTAAGTTTTTATAGTATTTATTTTGTCAAAGAAGGGCGTGAGGGGTTCAACCAGTCCTTAAAGTCCTCGAAACACTAACGACCAGGACAATGTTGGTAACTTAGAAATTTCTAGATGATGGAAATTATGAAATGCCAAAATTCAATGAATTTATAATTTGTACCGAAGGTCCTTTGGTAGATCTAATTAATTTTATAGACACCCTGAATGCCTTTTAACAGTTTCTTTGACATGGTTCTTACAGGAAACCAGGAATTGCCACAGAATGTTCTCCGATCTCGCCACGTGTAAATGTCACAGTTACCAAACGGAGTTGCGCAGTTGCAACCATCAATTAACAAACTGCTCCGCGGCGGCACCAGCCAATCATCGTATCGACTGAGTCACGCTTCTTCCTCCACAGAATAATTACAATTAGCATCAGTAATTCATTCTTCCGGTTATTAGCGCTAACACGCAGCCATTGTCTTAGTAACTGGGACTTCCTCCGCTGGGTGGTCCTCTTATGCTCCACGCTCTATGCTCCATGCTCTATGCTTCATGCTCTATGCTCCACGCTCTACGCTTTGCGCTCCATGCTCCACCGACTCCTGTGATCCTCCGCTCCTTTTGTACCTCGGATGACGCTTCCTACGGCTCAGCATCACAAACGTGCCGCTGGCTTTTGACGATTCTGTGATAATTAATGGTATTATTCTTTGAGGAATATCCTGGCGAGCGTTTTGTTAGTGAATATCTAAGCAAAACATAATTTTTACATTGATTATAGCTTCGTTTGCTTCGTTTAATTGGCTTAATTTCCAAATAGTTCAGGTGTATTTTTAGCTACGTATTTGTCAATCCATGTATTTAATAGATACTTATATGTATTCGACAGATTGAGATTGTGTACCACTAATACTGTATTCGTATTTCCCGAGAACTAATCATGTTCTATAAAAAACATAAAAATTCAATTGAGAATTTTTATAGTTAACTACAACAAAATAAGATTTCCAGTTGAAGCATATAATACTTTCTCAGGTGTGTTGCGTGAAATGGGCTTTTTTCAAAGATTCTTCTTCTTACCAAATAATTGCTCAAAGGAAAGGTCTCGTAATCCTTAATTATATTGGAAGTCCGATTAATTGGAAGATTTGAAACGAGAATTTGATAAACTTATCTCGTGGAATTCGTCACAGAATTCTCTTGTGTTCAGGTGATGTTTGAGTGGTAAAGTAAGAAAGTGCAAACCAAAGAATAATACTAGCCTTAAACAATATTTTGTGATTTAAATGACTCGTAATATTTTACTGTGCAAAGGTCAATAGAAGATGTACCTAAAGTGGACACTGGAATTTGGAAATTTGTTTTCGTGAATCACTGAGGCTCTTTATACTGTTACATACTAAAGTTTCCTATGGTTTTGTTGCTTATTAGGATGATTTTAAAATGTAAAGATATAAATTATTTATTTGTGTTATAAGTAACTAATGTAGCCATACATTTAATTATTACAATTTCTTGAACATATAATTTTATATTTTGTAGTTCAAACAAAATATTGTTTATAAAGTAATTAAATAATTCACGATGATAATTATTGTTTAATAATCTTTACAAATAAAAGGTAACACAGTCGTTTTAAAATGAGCTTTATAACTTGTTCATTCGTTTCAAATATCGACAGAATGCTAAAACATTTAAGTAATGTGAGTAGACTATAAGCAATTGCAATTTTATTTTTAGTCACAGACAATATAAATTTCTAAGCTTTGATAAAAAAATAATTGATAAACAATAAAGGCTATTTGATACGATATATGTGATAGTAGTTCTGCAATCTTTAAAATGGAAGTCGTCAATCATATTTAAATCCCTTAAATCCAAATTACTAAAAAGATATTACGGTCAATTACTTTGTCATTTCGAGCACCACTCTTATTGAATTTGTCAGAAATTCTATTAGTAAATGAACTAACAATTTTCAAATAAAAGATTATCCCTTATAATTAATGACACCTCTTATTTTTCCTATTTTGTATTTGAAGCTACGCTAGTTAATTGTTCAGGGTATGTAATGTATTATCAGTTTTCAAAAGTCTTGTCTAAATATTCTAAATAAGCATTGTGGTGTAAAATTTATATTTTGGAGATTGATACTCAAGGCGCAGCATATAAAATTAAACATTATGAACTAACATACTGTTCTTACAAAGCGTTTATTTTTCATTTCACGGAGTTATCAAATAAAAATTGAAGTTATTTAATTTTCCCTTCGTTCAATAGTGAAAAATCTTTGACAACCAATCAAACAGTCAGTCAAATTTGTTCACGTTGGATATGTTAAACATGCATTATGTTACTTGACCTAGTGTCTAATAAAGAGGTTCTTCCTCAAGTTGATTTTCAGATCTTTCAATCCTGTTGGCTATTTTATTTCAAATTTATAACTCGTTTTAACGCAATTTATAATTTTTTTAGATGCTTTATATAGCGATTTTCCAAATAATACTGTTATGTGACTTTTTGGTATAAATAAACAAGTTTTTCTAGTTAATTAATTTAACTCTTCAATATCTATATGCAAACCAGTAGTTTTCCCTCAGACAAAATGGTTTATTACATGTTATGTATAAAGCTACGATTACTACAATTTAATTTACACAATAATGATATTTCTTTTTCATTGTTTAATTCTATAATGAGATGATTTCAAAATTTCCTTCTATAGTCAATTATCGGAATCTTTTATTTATTTATTGTATTGCAACTATTTAAATACATCCTTTAATAACGCATTAATAAAATTACAAAAAAAAAAATCAATAAGGAAATCTAAATGGGTAAGTTCAAAAAAGGCTTGAGAGTTGTGAAGGAGTTACTGTAAGGTATTGGAATCTAGGTTAGTAAATTATACTGGGTATATTTTAATAATTTAGTGTTTAACGTGAACTTTTCGATTTTCAGAGTCTCTGCTATATACAACAAGCCCCTAATAACGATATACCGGGTGTCCATTAAGTCTTTGCCCTGTTAAAGAACCTGAATACTATGAAAATTTGTAGTAATAATATAAAGTGTTATCCTCAGTGACTTCTTAAGTTCTCTACAGCTATGCACAAACTCAATACACTTCTATGTGTGCGCCTTGAGTTACCTGTAAATCTTCTAGGTCCTAGGTGACTATTTAGTTAGTTATTATCAACCATTTTTCGGTTTCAGTTAACATTTCCTTAGTAATTGAAATATTAGCATCTTAGCATTTATTATTTTCTCTTTTAGAGTTTCTAAACTATGAACTGGGGAAGAATAAACCAAATCTTTGCCAAATCAAAAACATGAAGAAATCCAGAGATATCTAGCGTGGCAATTTAGTAGGGCCATTACGATTTGTTTTTCGGTGTCCTTTATAAGTAATCTGCATTGCTAACAATTAGCTGCGTTTAGGTATTAACAAATTAATGGGTAAAAACTAGATTAAATGTAATTGAAAACAAGAAATGTAAGATGCGAATGGCTATATAAATGTCCGTACAGCAAAACTAATTAGGGGAAGACTTTGTGTTCACCAGGTACATTAAATAACTTTTCCTTAATAGATGATATGCATTCTATGTCGATGGTTAATTAATCCTAAATTCGGTATACAGTAACAGTAAAATAATTCTTTTTCTTACGATCCTAGTGGAGCGTTGGCTGTAAACCCTCGCCGATTCGCCCAATATCCACAGCTCACTCCGTACGATTGGCAAGGGTAGAAGTTGAGTTTGTCTATTGTTTATTGCTTGGATAAGACGTGAATAAGCCACCTATGTCTCGCGAACATTACTTTTAATCATTAATAAAAATCATCCGGAACTTTCGTTTTGTACTTACTGTATCTTTAAAAAATTAGGTCTAGATTGACTTAAAAGTATTGACATTTTTCAAATAGACTACTTTTTTCATTTTTAGTTTTTTGTCACAGTGAATATACGAGGTCTGTTTACGAAGTCTTTTGCGAGGTATGTTTTATGGTTGAAATAGTTTTTCATAAGATTTTTTCTTTAGAATCAACTTTAAGGTCGAATATTAATTCTGTTAAATCTTTGGGTATACAAATTAATTTATATGGGGGTTAAACTTGATAATAATATATTTCATCATATATAACTCATAGTAGGCCTAATTGAGGATACTTAAAGGGAACGGATGAAGGGGTAAGATTAGTTAAGTCACATAAGCAATCAGGTCAATTGAATGGTAAACCATTACGTTCAGTTATTAGTAGCACTGAAGTCTTATGTCCAGAATTCGAGGAAGAGGATTATTGAGGAATTCAAGGTACATGCACTTTGCATCTTAATAGAGTGTTGGTCTAATTGGTGTTTAGGTCTTTACACATATTTTGTCGACTATAATACCAAGGTGGTGATTTAGCCAAAATTATTGGTTTTATTTATTTTATTATATGTAATACTCCCTATAAACTAAAATACTTTACTAACCAGTAAAACAATTTATTCAGGTATGAAATTCTGTAGTAGTTATAAGCAAATTAAGTGAATTCCTGAATTTTTATCAAATAAGATTGGAGTTCTAATTGTTCTAACAAATCATCTCAAGTCTATAACAATAGAATCATTCCATCTTTTGGAAGAGCAATCGAGTTTATAAAAAGTCGTTACCTCGTGAGTCTTGAAAGCTACTAGCATAGAAACACTTTTATACAAACATTCAACTTGTGACCATAATTTATGCAATCTTGGTAATTTTGTAAATTAACTTATGACGTTTGTAAAGATGGCCGTTACTAGTTTTCAATCAACTATGTACCATTTGTGTTTGGAAGGGTGATTTAACAACTTTTGATGAACATAATTGGAGTTGGATTTGGTTATTGTCGATTGTGGTGGGTTGTATAAGTTGACAGTATGCTACTATGTTTAGCCGTCATGTTCTTATACAAAGTTAGTAGGTATAAGAAACATATATTGCCATTTATAGAGGTGGTATACATACAATTGCCATTTATTGTGGAACATTGCTAGGGTTGGTTATATTCGTTAATGGTTGATTTTATTGACTTTCGGTTATGTTGACAGATACAATTTTTCTACCAAATTTATTCCCAGTTGTAGTTGAAAGGTCGATTGACGTTAGTGGATGGATATTGTTGAAATTGGAGGATGATAGTTGATTGTGGCTTGTGACAAAAGTTGGCAGCCATTTTTCTATAGCAACTATAATCCTTGTTGATCGATACTATGTGTTTCATAAACTGATCCTCTGCTTTTTGAATGATGGGTGATTGATAAATGCTAATGAACATTGTGGAGTTGATTATTACGAAATATATGCCTAACAGATATCATCTTTCTATCCACCATATTCTAGGCTGGAATTATGTAGGAACATTGTTGGAGTTGGAGTTGGTGATTGTCGATTGTGGCGGGTTGCGAAAGTTGAAAGTTGACAGATGTGGAAGTACAAGTGGCTCCAGTCACCTTGCGGCGCTGAATAAAACATGCAGATCTGCATCGGGCCCGAGTAAGGTCGCCGTGGACGATATCTATCCTGGATACATAATCTAGCGACTACAACACGTGGACTGGCGATAACAATCGGGACCGAGTCACATCAGTAACCAAATCCTAAGTTTCATGTAAATTGCAAAAGAAAACCTTTGATCTAACAACTAAAGATTAACTTGCTGTTAAACGTACACATCACAGTTTATTGTCCGTTGGCATGGTTCATCAACTGGCTGGTTGTATGGTTGTAGTTGAGGTACTCACCTTTGAATCCAAAGGTTGCCGGTTCGATCCTGAGGGTAGCTAGAAGCTTTTTAAGAGTTCATTTGTAAATCAAGTTGCTATTTATTGCGCTATTAATTGATTATGCAGTCTAACAATAGGTCTACGGACATAAAACAGAAACAAAACCGGGTTTGGAACATTCCCCATCTAAACGTAAAAAATGCTACTGGTGTTAAAATACAAAACTAATTAAAATTTAAATAAAAACATTTTTAAAACTCCTGATTCTAAGGAAGTTGGTAAGTTTTTTGGGTAGATTATATATCGTGTATATAACCGCATTTTGGGGTATATTTCCCCAATTGAACCCTTGATAACATGTAGAAGATAAAGACGTGAACATTTTTATTCCATAGTTCACTTCAATCGGTTTATAGACAATATGCATAATCTGACACAATCCTTTAAATCCCCGACATATGGTTCATTCGATTTTAGTATATTCTGCTACCACAAGGTTTGAATTACTTCCATCGTTTGTTTATATCATCCTTCCATGCATTGTTCGAAAGATTCACGAAAGCTTTCTCGTCTATTTGTAAAGTGGGAACAATAGTTGAATAACCTCTTAGTTGCTAAAACAATAGGCTGTAAAAGGCATCTTAATGTCTAAGGCACCAGATTCTAAAAAATTTAAATTTTTATGTTACAATAGTCCTTCTCATCTAGTTTTGTTCACTACTAATAGGTGGACCAATTACCATTCAGTAGCTGGCATTGGGTTAATTGTATGAATATACCTTGTTTTAGGAAGCTAATAGATTTTAAAATTAATATAAGTCTAGTGTAAATTTTGATAAAATCTAAAAAAAACTTTATGACTGGAACTTTTTTAAATTTTAAAACAATTATTGATGAAAAACTCCCAATTTTATAAAAGCTGTTAGATTGGGATGTAAACTATTGATTCAAACATAGCTTCATTATATTTGTTGATTAAAGTAGTTCGAAAAAGCATTTTCTATTTCAAATATCAGTATAATATAGCCTAACAGAATTAAGTATTGATATTTTCTTTAAACTTCTTTAATAACTGCACACTTTATGGAAAATAAATAAAAAGTTCAATTACTTCTTATTAACGCAGTTTTTACGGATTTTGATTTAATTTTCGTCGTTCGTGAGGATTGTGATCTTCTGTAATTGTCCCATTTTATTAACAAAATTTTTTATGAACATCGGATTTTTCTGTCGCTTATATACTTAGAACAAATTTGCAACTAGAGATACTTTTTGAAGAAACCACACAATATATAATTGTTTATCTTAAAAAATGTGAAAACCTGAAAAGTTCAAGAAACAAAACATTTGGTGTGTTCCAACGGAACGTTCGCCTGACTCTCATTCTATCAGAAGTATTTGTGCATCTTCACTTTTTTCCTTTTGTTGGGACACCGACGCACTATATGGTGGGTATTTTAAGGTGACTGTGAGAAGTGTGAAGGATCAGATGAGGTGTAGCTTTGTTTATAAATAGCAGCTGGGTTGTTGGGTCCATCGGTTGACCATGAAACCATGAACCATGAACAAACTTACTAACTTCTCTCATGATTAAACCTGCAAATTTAGTTACATTCTTAGACTCAATCCTCAGGTTCTTCGATTCTAATGTGATGCTTCAGGTTTGTAATTTCTCCTTGTACCAAGCCCTCGCTCGTACCACCTCACATCGTCCTGTTCCACCATCGCAACAAAAGCCGTTGTAATCGTTACCGCTGGCTCTCGTCAATGCCGATGAATAATTTACCATCAGATGCGTATCTCCAGTTCTCGTTACTCCGGTAATCGAAACAACAAACGACGACCGCGCAAATCATTTATGCCGTTCAAATATTTATTACGGCGGAACGAATTTTCCTTTATAATGTAAACAGTCGGAATATCTGAATAATGCAGTAGCCGATCCATATTTCTGGCGGAAGCGGTTGAGGTCAGTATTAGTATTGAGTGACAGATGCAGATTTCAGTGGCCTCGGGCGGCGTGGCCTTCGCAAACATGCGACTCCGGGTAGGCTTGCCTTTCCCGACCTCTTCCACGTCGACGAGGCAGCGGCCCGCCGATCCGTCGCGTCGATGACGATAAATACAACGTGGACGCCGTTAACACATGCAACACAATGTTTCTGGATGATTTTTCTGTATGCTCTCCACTACCCTTATGAAAATCTTCTCTCTTGGTTTCTTGCTTTTGGTAAACTCCAAGAGTATTTAAAATATACTAGAGATCGCCTCCTGATCGAAATTCGATCAAAATTTCAGTTGATCTTGACCCACGAAGTTTAAAAACATGTTATAACTAAAACATCTGTTCTTCCTGCTTTTCTAGCAGTTGTTTTTACAACAGCTGTCTAATGATTCAATTAATTCTCCTTCCCCCATAAGATTAACATTGGAACTTTGAAAGCCTGTAAGGAGTAGCCCTGGAGTCCGATGTGAATTAATTAGAATGTGATTCGGCTCGTCTACAGGACTATACCTTTCTAACGGTATGCGCGGATTTCTCCTAAGATGCACACAAGCTGAGAAAAAAGGAGCAAACGAAACATGCTTGCCTATTAATATATAGATTTTATATAGCACAAATGCGAAGTTTCGGGAAAACTTTAACCTTACCAATTCAGCGACAACGTATAGATGCCAGAGACCACACAGTTGGATCAATGATCACACAATCCCTTCGACAGCGAAATTTAATGTACTATGTAAGCTTCACGGCATTCAAAAAAGGAGACACAAAACGAATTCAAATCATAGCAATAAACAAAAAACTATAAGAGACTAACGATTCTTTCGAAAACAACAAAAAATCAACCAAAAAATTAAGTAATACCCCTGTAGCAGCAGAGCTGCACACTCAGCGAATTTCAAAAGAAAGTTGAGATTTTGTATTTCTCCCATAAACACTAAAGGAATGAGTGTGTAGGTTTACTGCCATGGGTTGTTAAAATGTTTGTGGTTAGGAAAAGTAATGGTTAGGGCAGGTAAAAATCTAAGTGTATCAGTATTCGGCACTTTTTCATTTTCCCCGTAAAACCAATGGGTGTGAGTATGTAGGTTTACCGCAGTATGGGTGTTGTAAGCAAATATCAGTTAAACCCTACCTAGCGAATGTACCTACGTACCAAATTTTACCACATATATCAAGAAATAAGCGAGATACATTGTTTTGTTGATTTTCCATGAGATTAATATGGGAAGATTGTTTTGGGCTTTTCTCCGTAATCTGTTAAGCCAAGTAAAATATTCAAAATACTAATTTGTTTTTTAAGCTCTTTTAAATAATTTGTTTAAAGTTGTGGAATTTTGAATTTTTTCGCACCACACGTCTTTAAAGTTATAATATTATTCTGATGGAAGTAATAATATTGTGGAAAAACAATATAACATACGATTACACTTAGGAAAATTATTTTACTAGCCTAATTATTTTTATTATTTAATTATAAATCATTTTTATTAGTCCTAAAAATGACGGGGAAATTTTATACCTTTGGTTTAAGAGGTGTTGTGTTAAAAAATTGTCAATGATCACGAAATTTAGGAAAACCCTGACTACATAGTAATTCTTTAGCAATGTATACAGTTATACAGTATAAGCCTAAGAATAATAGCCTAGTTCATTCTTTGATATCGTTTCAAAATGTAGTAAACCTATGGGAATTTTGAAAAAAGATAATGACGACAACCTTTTTTGCAATATTTACCTTCATTGCATTTCAGTTGTCTTCCCAATTGATATTATGATTTTTCACCTTCACTAAATCACCATTTAAAATGTGTTTGTTTTTCTCGGTCTCTTGACTGCACTTTATTTTAATCTCCCTCATTTTTTTAGTATTTCTTCTTGTGTCTTTTACTTCTAATTTCTCGGTACCTACCCTCATATTCTTGTACAAAATAGTATAAGCTAATTGTTAAATATATAGAATAGAAATATAGATATGCATTTTATATTATATATGCATATTATAAGCGATTTTTTAATCATAATTTTCATGTTTACTTAAGCTCTTGGTTCGTACATTGACAGACGAGTCTTCTGTTTTCATAAATTCTTTCAAGCTCCACAACACCAATGTTAAAATTGTAAGGATTTCAATTCAAGAAATTAACAGAATACGATTTATCCTAGCGTAGAGTCCTGAATAACTATTCATTTTATCCCAGAACTATGTTAATTGTAAAGTTGAAGAAAATCTTTAGAGCCGTTTTCGAGATCCATTGTCTGGTTTGCGTTTGCATATATACATACAAATATACATATACCTTTTTATGATAGTATCCTCGTAAAGCTGTTATACTCTAATGAGTGTAGGATATATAATTTAGATTGGGTGTTCCCAGGAATTTTAATTTTAGCCCTTAAACCAGAGTTAAAAGTGCAAATGTATACAAGCTAGACACTAAGTGAGCTTTGCGAATTGCAAGATACAGCCGTAAACTCTCCTAGGCGAGAGTTCTAAATTTACTTGTCGCCATTTATTTTGGAGAAATTTATGATAGGCTACACGATGGTACTGAAAATGCATTTAAAATTTGGTATTATTTCTAATTATAAAAAAGGGTATTTTATTTTAATTGTTCCAACATTTTTATACTCGTTGATTAAAGAATTGCAGTCTTAATGTATGGAATCACCTCAAGATATTGAAGCTTAGAGAGGCAATGATGCTTGATACTCAAAAGCAAATACCACACGATTTTCCAGAACAATAACACAAGACACAATAAGAAAAGCCAAGCAATAATTTGTATTTAAGGGGTGCCACCACTCAGTGCACTTAAGCCAGTCTGAGAACATGACCCAAATTAGCAGAGCATTCTAATGATAAATTTTCCAGAAATCAGGTCCTCAACAAATGAAGAGAAGCATTTTATTTCAGATACTTACGTAACAAGTTTGAATTTGAAACTTTACCTCTGATTGAACAATAACATGTTATAGTGTTGTATCTTTTGTAGAAGTGGCTTTAACCTTATTTTGTATGAGTTTTCCACAAATGAGGAGAAACATTTTCTTTCAGATACTTAAGTAACAAGTTCAATTTTGAAGCTTAACCGTTTATTGAAAAAAAAACATGTTAGTATCGTAGAAGTAGTGTCTTTATAACCAGGCTGTTTTTTAACCACAGTAATAGGTTTATATTAATACGTGAACAATAACATTTTTAATCTAAATTCCATTTTCTTCGTTGCTAAGCATCAGACTTTACTATTAGTAAAATATACAGAAATAACTTATTTAAATTACTTAAGTGAAATACAACAATTTCAGTTAACCAAATTGCTGTGTGGTAAGTTAAACCGCTTTTTAAAACGTATTTGAATTAAAACGACGTAAATAGAGTTTAAAACATAGACACGTAGAATATAAAAACATGTTTCGGTTCTCGATTGTAATTTGTTAGTGTAAAAAAGTTTTTATTGGTTATTCCAAATACTTAAATGTTCATCGGAACATTTTTTATCTCTAGGTTACAGTAATGTATATTCGTGCTTTTCGAACAAAATTAGTTTGATATATAGAAAATTCATAAATAATTCATAATAAATTCATAAATAAATAAAAAAATCTTCATTTTATGGAAAGATTAACTTCAAATATTCGTCCTGTAAATTATTGTTTATATCACCATCATCATTGTTTACACCTCATAATTTTTCAAATGTTCGTCAATGTATAAAGATGAAATGAAATTTTTGAAAAATTATTTATTAGAAAGCTTTTACTTGGTTGGTATAGAGCTACATACAAAAAGTGTGGAAACGGTTTAATATTTTTAAAAGTATTAAGGTAATAAAACTCAAACTCTGCAAATTGATTATGAGTGACAAATTATACTTTGTTAATTCCTTTTTGTCCTTAAACCTCCAAGGGGGGACGGCCCACAAGGAGTCAGAAGAAAATCTTAAATGTAAGCATAGGTCAATATGTACATCAAATTAAAGGTCTCCAAGAATAGAGAACAATGCTGCAAACCCGACCTCAAAAGGATGATCGAGTAAAAAATGGCAGGCAATCATACTTTACATTAAAATCATATTGCTGAAAACAAAAAATGCAATAACTACCGATATACTAGACCTTTTGAGGTCGGGTTTGCGGCAAATTGCTTAGAATGCAAAGCCCTTTAAAATGATATATCATATGACATAGGCCAATGAAGTTTTTCCCATGACTTCCTCTAGGGACGTCCCTAGTGGAAGTCGTCAGAGAAACTGATTTGGCCCACGTCATATGATACATCATTTTAAAGCGCTTTGCATTATAAGCAATTTGCCGCAAACCCGACCTCAAAAGGTCGAGTGTAACGGGAGTTATTGCATTTTTTGTTTTCAGCAATATGATTTTAATGTAAAGTTTGATCGAATGCCATTTTTGACTTGGTCATCCTTTTGAGGTCGGGTTTGCAGCATTGTTCTCTATTCTTGGAGACCTTTAATTTGATGTACATATTGACCTATGCTTACATTTAAGATTTTCTTCTGACTCCTTGTGGTATCCCCCCTTGGATATTTAAGGACAAAGAGTACTTTAGGAAGTAGTCTTTGTCACTCATAATCAATTTGCAGAGTTTGAGTTTTATTACCTTAATACTTTTAAAAATATTAAACCGTTTCCACACTTTTTTTCCACCCTGAATGTATATGCTGTATCAAGTTTTTGAAGTTTTTTTTACGATTGCGTTTATTGAATTGCATCAACTATAAACGCTACTTTAGAATGATTGTTTCCTACAGGTCACAAGTATCAGTTAAAAATCGTTTACCCAAGTTTAATTATAAAGAACACGCGATTTTTGCTACGTCAAGTATTCGAGTTAATAGTTGATAACTCTTTTACTAAATTATTATCCATAAACGGTTAAACAAAACATGTCATATTGTAGCGTAAAGATTTTGTGGAAAGCAGGAGCGAGTTTTCAAAATTGATTTCATGTAGGCTAGGTTTTTTTTCGTACACGAAAATTATAGGTGCAAGAGATGACCACACATGTTACAGGAAATGGAGATTTAAATCCGCCCATCTGACTGATTGCGTAAATGTGTCGATATGAATAATAAGTAGGGGCGACTTGACGCGGAAAGGAACAGATGATGTTGGATATAAATCGAATGACATACTGCATAGCTCTAGTTAAATAACTATGATTAAAATGTTGGTTTCAAGGAAATGAGACTTGATAAGATTGTTGCAATATGTGAAGAAAATTGATAACATCCTACCAAATCAAGGGAATTCCATTTCAGGGATTAAATTATATTTGAATCCATATTACGTTACATCATTAAAATTATTTTGTGTCTATTTTATTTCAGTTAGGCCTACTTATTCGCTATAAAGTTCAACATCTATTATAATTAAGATTTACATCGCTATTAAAATCTACAAACAAGATTTTGTTTCTAATAATTTAAAGTTGTTTGATACTACTAAACATAATAGTAGAGGGGAAAAAAATTGAGACACTTTTCAGGATATGTGTCTCATATGTACTACATTTTATCTAAGTTCCTTTATTAAATAAAATTTAACCTTTATTGAGGGTTTTAATGTACCTTAAAATTACCTGTCAGAATTATAGCAGGATCAAATAAGCTTATTTTCGAGAGAACCGAATTCCTTTCAAAGCATCAAAGGTCAAAATTTAAATACAAAATTTACAACATGCACAAATATTTAATTTTGTTCAGCAGATAATATAATTATCACTTTATTGCCTATAGGAAAATAGATCCAAGTGTGTATTTATAATAATAAGTACGGTACCATGTTAACCGAGCCTTGCTCGTTGCTTTTAATTCACTTTTGTTGTAGTGTTATGGTGTTAAACCTATTTCCACCAACAACCACTATACTAACGCTTCACAGATAACAGCTGTTTCAAAAAGACTGCTTAACATTGATATTCCTTTCGTTGTTATTTCGTTACCAAAATAGCAACTTTTAAGACCAATTTAAAAAAATTATTTGTAAACTGAAATTTAGACCAAATTTGGTTTTTCCTGGAATTGAGGGTGTCTCTAAACTTATTTTTGGGTCAAAATACTCTTAAATGCAAATTTTAAGCAAAATCCACCTGCCAGATTTCGAGATCGTGGAACACTAATCCCTTCAGACAGTGCTCGTATTATTGTATAGGATTATTGATCGTATTATTGACCAGGGTTAAAACTTTCCTCTCTTTTCAAGTCGCTAAAAATAAAAGTTATAATTTTTAAGGATTCTGCAAAAATTACTGACTCTAAACAATATGTGGAGCTTTATGTTAAACTTTATGTGGTATTGATGAATCATTAAAGAAATTTGAATTTTTCAAGATGATTGAATTGTCTCTACTTAGCCTCTACATAGAACAGTTTTGGTAAAATTTCCAAAGTACTGAAAAGCTGTATTATAATAATCTATACGATTAAACAAATCTTACACCTGCATAGATCCGCGCTCCAAAAAAAAAAAAAAAAAAAAAAAAAAAAAAAAAAAAAAAAAAACATGAACCATTATAACAAAGTGATTACCGACCATAAAACTATAAATACTCTTATTTGTATAAACGTTAACTAATAAAAAAAAGAGAGCATGGTGATATTAGCAGAGTTCGAGTTCGCTTTACATCAGTAGGGTGAATCAAGGCAGTAATCAGGGCAGGGGTGAATCAACAATAATTTATGAGTAGGCTACATCTTCCAAAAATGGTATAGAATATTAAGGTTTAAATGATAATTCTCTTTCATTGATTTGGCACTTCACAAGTGTATAAGGATTTTGGTATTTCGGATGACTATGAATACTTAAATTTAAATTCAATGATACTTCTGAGATTGAAGTTTAAATTCGTTTAGTGAACATTGACATAAGTGTGATTGATGAGTTTTTCAGGAACACTTGAAAATGAAACTAGGTTCTGTTATCTTTCATTGAGAAGTTTGACACGAATAATAATTGTTCTCTCTAGCCTAAAAACCACAGATGCAGCATTTCGTAGCATAAAATGCCATTTGAGTGATTATTTTCAAAGTAAGAACACACTGAAACTATCTCTAGTGGAATTCAATGTCACAGAAACCGACAAAATAACACACTAAAGTCCATCACGGGTCAACAAATTCAAAAACTTTAAAAACTAAAGAAGTATAAAACTCTTTTACAGATATTGTGATTTCGCAATTTCGATATTTTAATACTCATTGAGGTTTTCATAACATCATCAGACCCAATGATATAGGCTGTTTCTGAAGGGTTAAGCATGATACGTGTGTTAATTATTATTATTTTACTGGCATTATTATTATTATTTTATTAATTTTAATAGGAAATAGTCCAAAAACTAATTTAGTCAATCTAACGCAAATGAGTTATTTGGTAGCTTCATTCATTAAATGATAAATAGAAACCCCAAAGTGACCTCGCCGGAGGTTGACCTTGCGAACAAATTAAATATTTAAGCGAAAACGTGACTCAATCCATAGACAGAGGAAGAAAACTACCGATCGAAATCTAGACAGTGTGGTTAGGTGCTTTAAGAAATGAGTGCGGTTTTGAGACAATTTTCTTGGTTAAATCACAATCGAATATTTATCACATTTAAGATGTAGGATGATTTCTAATACTTGGGGCCCCCTGGGAGTTACTTTGCAATGAGTGCAAGTTTGAATACAAATTTTCCTAGTAGTGTCCAGCGAACTTAAAACCACTTCAATCTTCGATCTCTAGAGCTTTTGAAAGTTTTAGAGGATACAAATCCATTTACTTTCCCGATACACGTGCATGATTCCTTTCTTGGTTTCATGGAATTCAAGAGGAAGGTCTCCAAGGTTTATGTCAAAGGCTTCTAAACTAAATCCAGGAGGAGAGGTAGATCAAGATCTTCCAAATGAAGGATATAAATGGTCTTTGACTATGGATATCCTAGATTGTTTTAAGCTTTTGATTATCGCTTGATCTACTTGTACTAGTTCCAAGAGCATTCCTCTAGAGACTTGGAAGGCTGGAAAAGATTTTCCCTTGCATACCAGCATTCTCGAAGAGCGTCCTACCCAAACATGCAACCAATTCCCCAACCACACAAGCCACCAACTACCCCGACCACGGCGCATGTTTGATGTTTGCCTCTGCAGCGGTAGGTAGAGCGGTTGGTTGCAGTTGACTCAAGACAATGTCCAGCGTTGCCATGGCGACGCCAGTGACAAATGACGTCAGAGTGCGCCCCGACGCCAGCGCCACTAGCGGCACTCTCATTTGTCTCTTCCCCCACCCCCTCCCCCAGACTTCCACTCCGCTTTATACATCATGATTCCTATTTTCCCCTGGCGTTTTTTAATCCGACACAAAGGGTCGGCGAGGGGTGGCGGCTATTTTTATTGTGCGTTCTGTGTATGGTACTTCCTTTTGTCTTTGTGCTTTTTTGTACTTTTCCCGAAATGTCATTAGTGGCTACCGCCGAAAGATCGTTGTTTTGTTCGCCGTACATTAATCTCTCGCAAATTGGCACGGACTCTGCGCCGAAATCGCTGTCTTCCGCGTCATTGTTTATTGCCAGTATTATTTCCAGCGCGGTCTTGCTCTTGCTAAGATTGTCGACTTCTATTTAGTCATTGTATCAGTTAATTAAATACAGTATACTCGTCAAAGCTCTTTTTGTGAACGTAATGTTAAAAATACAATTCATTATGCTCAGAATGCACTTATTGTCCACGATGTTATTTCAGTTCGGAATTAAAAAAGCATTCTTTTAGGAAAGTTTTATTTGCAAAATACATTCCTTAACTTAATTCATATGTAGGATACCATAAAAAATCAATAGCTTTGAACTAAAAATTATTTGATTATTTAGATAAATTAATTAAGAAAATACAGTAGGTTATAGATATTAAAATCGCATGGGTTACATTATTGCAAAACCCCTTATAATGTACAATCAAAGGCGTAAAATAAAAGTAAATTAGTCAGACATGTTGGGAGTATTGTATTGTATTAAACAATCTATAATTAATTATTTAATACGCTAAGAATTTTTTTGTGTTGAGAACTCCTTTTACAATTTTTAACTGATAGGCATATTGAAGTATTTTTGACGTTGGATAGGGCTTGGCCGTAGTTATTTCCGCCAAAAATTGATGAAAATTTGATATAATAAAATAAGGGTGAAATACCCAAATTAAATTTGAAAATTTTCCATTAGAATAACATTGGGTTTGGGTTGAACATTTTAAACATCTCTTAATGTACAGCTGTAAATACCTGTAGGTTTTTTTGTGATTACTGATATTTACAATATTGGATTGGTTGGAAGTCGTTTAGAACTAAATAAATGTTATTTTTGTATAGGCTAGTATCAATATAAATTGCTCGATTTCGAGCAACAAGTAGGATAGTTTATATAAATATTGTAAGAATAAATCCATTTCCATACAAGTAATATTTTCAAAACGTCTGTTTTGAATTTTGATATAGCAGCAAAACCCTGGAATTAAATATGAGGTGAACTCTTTTTATGATATGACTATGAAATATTTTCTACGTGGCTCTTTTCATTATTTCGACATGCAATATTATACAAAATGTCACTAGTAATTTAACTTATTTATGTCGGGCTTTGCGTAAATAAAACAATCACTTTTATTTAATAAAATAATTTTTACTAAACACATAAGAATGCTTTAAGTTTTTCCATTTTTTTGTCATAAGTGTGTTTAATATAAAATAGCCATGATAGTGTATCACAGTATAAAAGTGAACTTGGATCTGTGCGTTATGTTTTCGTCCGTTCAAGGTCCACGGGCCTGTAACACAGCCATACAATATTTATTGGCCTCCAGTTAAGTGGGTTGCTGTTTACAAAGTCATGTGTTGCCAAAACTACCATTAGCCCGTTACAAAATCTCTCCATCTCGCTCTCTCTCGCTCTTCATTTCTTTCTTCCTTTCATATTTCTCTCTTCCTTTCACTCATGCCTTCAACACTAAATAAACTATTGCTGTTTTTTTGGAAAGTGTACAGCACTTTTCTATTTAGGTTCGAAAATGGGGTTTCCTGTTTTTATATGGGCTTTATAAAACTGAATAAAAACTGTGATCGAAGTGAGTTTTTTATGGAGAATAATTGGTCATGTAATACTCATATATTGACTTTTCGAGCCATTAACTTCAGAAGGTATATTATGAAAAACGAATTTAAAAATAACGAATGGATCAACTAAATGTTACAATGAATCACAGAGGCCTTGAGGCTATTTCCTATTGCAGTGGTTCAATAGATGGCCAATATGCCATAATTTTAATCAGTAGCAGTTATTTTAAACTTTGTTTGCTTATTTTAAATCCTTAACATTAACTTACCTTCTCAACTTTTGAAAAAAATCAATTTACTTATAAAACTGCCTTTGCAACTAGGTTTCATCATGATATATGGCTATTGATTAAAACTGATCAAAAAGATGGTTTGCATCAAACAGATCAAACATCTATATTAAAAACAACTATAATTAATTTAGAAAATTCAATAAAAAGCAGTCAAACGTTTTACACATTTTTCATCAATAAAGAATTCATAATCCTGTAGAATACATAAAAAGTATGTACTTTATCTTATACTCTAAAACAAGCTCCGTTTGTAAGAGCAAATTTTTTTCGCTCAAAGGATTTTTGATTTTTTTATTGATAATGGGGGTTTTGGCCACCTGAAATCGATTGGAGCTGGTCCCATGTTTTGGAAAAATCCGGTTTTCGAGCTAGAGCCCCTCAAAGTTTCCATGTTATCCTTAGTTATCAAATCTCCATCTTATGGAGATTTTACTGATTGAATAAAAATCAGCTGATAACTAAACCAATGTGTTACATCTTTAACCTGTAGTTTAAGAAAATTATACCAAAGTGCAGCACCCTTCGGCTTGGCGAGTAAACGAAGCGAACGAGCTCGTTAAGTTGCATAAAGCATATAAAGTAAACAAATCTGAGAGTGATGTGAATGTTGGCCGTTTAAAACGTGATGAAAAAAGTGTAACTAATTGTAGGAAACCCCTTTTAAAAACGTGAAATTTTAGCTAATTTTACCTTTTTAAATCACCTATGATTATTCCAAATAAAAACATCAATAAAATATAATAAAATTTATTTTTAACCATAGCCATCCATATCCACCATCGTAACCAAGAGTTAATGTGGGTTGAAGGGTGAAATCAAAACGGCATCACTGTACACAAGATATTTAGCATTTAATGCTCACGTTTCAAAAAAGTGGTATCAGATTTACAAGGACCAAATACTTAACCATTTAAACAGTTCAAATTCACAAGCACAAATTGGTTCAGGCAAATAAATAATCCATTTCGTTGGGAAATTACCGTATACGAGTTAAGGCGGGAGAGTTCCCTATGAAACTATGTACCAGGGGCGGTAAATGTACAAGGGCCGGTCAGTTATTGCTTCGGATAGCGGACTCGAGTTCTGCGATATATCGACACCACGCTCCCGCGAAAACATACAATCGATAATAAAACTATAAATATTTGTATAAACGTTAACTAATAAACAATTAGAGAGCGTGGGTGATAATCGCAGAATTCGAGTTCGCTTTACATCAACTAAAGGTTTCGCTTATTGCAGTGGGTGTAAAAGTGGGAAAATATATATTAAAATTATGTAAAAAACTAGATTTCATAATTAATTGTGTTAAATTACATTTTCTCGGTAAGGAAAACAGATAATCTGCCTGGGTGATTCTTGTTCTCTTTGGTTTAATGTTGATAGAATTTCACTAAGTGTAATATTTTCATGATGCAGAAGAAGTAATAAAACAAATTTTTGTTTTGATTCGAACAAATATAGACATTTATAACTACTTAGAGAAGTATACAAATTTCTAGTTCTGTAATGGTAATTGTAAGTAAAATTAATTTAATAACTATAACTGTAATATTTTTCGACCCGAAGAAAAAGAACCACCAGGGAAATAAACATTTTTTAATTATCTGTACTCTGGCATCACAGATTATTTTTAAAATGGTGATGATCTAAATTAAACTTATGCTATCGAGTTTTGCTTGGCTCGAATCTTAAATGAAAGACTTTCATCGTGAAATATTAATACAAAATTACATAGTCACATTCAATGTATTCTTAAAATTTATAAATGGTATACATTCTGTATGAATCCTATAATCCTAAAATGTTAACAATCGGTATACACAGGTAAACTTAGAATAACATTTGTCAAAATACCGTTCCTCGTTTGACAATATTCGCTTACTACACGTATAGGAGCCAAACAAAACCCGGCTGAAAGGACCAACCTGAGCTAAAGTAACAAACGTTTGTATACATGTGTATCAAAGAGGGGATACCCCTACGTATATCTGTAAGGTCCAGTCCGCGGGACGTAGGCATTATCGTATACACCGTATAGCATCGTAAGCGTAACTGTATAGAATCTTTCAAAAATATTGTAATTTCAAGTAGGTATACATTAACGCTAAGTAAAGATAATTTTTGGAACTGTTTTGTATACATCGGTCGTTTCCTTACAAGAATGGGCTCTAAACCGGCAAATCGACACACTCGTTCCGAATAATCCTTCCTTTTAGACGGGTAGTTTCCCGAACGGTACCGATTAAAAACTAGTAACAAAATCGTAGTGTCAACAAATCGTCCAGCGAACAGCTCGTAAACCTAGATAACAATAATGAACCCGGTCTGAAGGAAACAAATTCGCGGTCCGGAATAAATTAACGTAATAATTTAAATTCGGAACCTCGCACGGCGAAAAGGAACAAGAGTGAAGCAAGGATTTGAACACAGGAGGTCGCATCGCATTCGTGACTCACTCATCCGGAAGTCTCTCTACAGTAGTATATATATTACATATGTATAATGAGGCGCGGACTCACATGGGCTCGGCTCGCCGCTGCGCCGCGGACTAGAATACACTCAGACGGACCCGCCACTCCGCCGCTGCCTCTAATGTGATCAGTGGACAAGTATTTATCGATGTGGGGTTATACAACATTTGTTTTCCAATAAGATTCAGAGGAAAAATAAAATTTACTGCCGAAAAGTTGTGGTTAGATTGCTCATTGAGCAACACTAAATTCCTTTAAAACAATCCAATGTAATTTTGGAACATAATATTTGTTGGTGTTGTGGGTTGTTTCTTTTACACAAATAAATCAATCGTGCTGTGAAAACACAGTTACAGAAATTTACACGAATTTAACTCCATTTCGTTTTCTAGTTTTAGAATAGAGATAATTTGATTTAGGTTGGAATTAATTTTTATTGTGTTAAATAAAAAAAATAATTTTTGAGCTCAGTTTTGTTAATTTTTTATTAATTTTTTTGTTGTCATTTGGGAGTTTGAGGCGGCGGCAAATGGTGGCGGCCGAATTCGCTTCGAACGAGGTAAATAAAATAAGAAATAGTAACTGGTTGCTTGGCGGCGGCGGCGGCGAGCCTTGCGCATGCGCGCCCACTCCTCGGCCAGAGTGCGCACTGTACGTGAAAACAGTGATAAAAAATAAAACAACAAGAACACTGGCTAGACACGTAGCAGCTCTACCCTGACGCCCACTATCGGTACAGTACGGCGGTACATTCAGAAAATCAACAAAAATACACACGACTTATTACAAACTTAATGTATATTACACATTGCTACACTGTACAATATTATAACACATATTGAAACATTTTATTAAAAACGCGTTAATTTATTTCTAGGTTATCGGTGTACACTGAGTTCGACCGATTGCGTCCGATTGCACTGGCACTACTATATCGCTGGGTCCAGGACGAGGAGGCCGGGCCGCGGCGAAGAGATCATGCGAAACGCCGCTGCCAGACACCAGGCGCGCCATTCACACCTGACACCGGGCGGCGGCGGGGCGGAAGTCCAACTTAGTTTATATCACACAGTTAACAGCACCACCGCACTAGAGCGAGACACCTGCAACACACCATACACACAGCTAGATTAGTAAACAGAAACAGCAGACACCTTGTCACGCGGGATCATGCGGGGAAACACAACAAGCCATTAGACATTAGAAATAAAAATAGATCATTGAGTGATCAACATATTAACAAACAACATTGCAGAAATGAAAGGTGTGTGTCCCTTGAACATAATTTTAATACCATTTTTCATTTCTAAAAGCTTGTTTAAAGCCGTCTTAAGTCCATTTTAGCCTATTCTGACGCGATTTTCGCCAGTTTTAAGTGGATTTTGGGGATTTAAAGGTCACCCATGGTTGCCTAAGACTGCACAACCCTATTTTAAAATAATCTAATAGTCTTAGGCTGACCCTATCTCTTTTGCTAGGTGTTGTATTGTAAGGAGATGTGTAACAGTTATATACTGTTAACCAGCAAACCATCCAACACAACACCTAGAGGGGAAAGTTGAAAATATCCAGTGGTATATTTCAAATACAAAAAGTAAACATTTTTAATTGATGTAGGATGACTGCAATAATCTCTTAAAGCATAAAAACTAATATCAACAAGCATTATCCTAGAGGATACAGGAATTATCTTGGAGGGCATTATACAAAAGTTTTGGGAATCGTTAGTGAACTAAATTTCACTCCAATGAAATTTCTGAGTTGCTATTGAAAACAATTTATGTTTACTAGTTGTAAATACAAGAGGAACTATGTTAACGAGTGGAACAACAGCATCTGTGTGTCAAGTTTCGTCCAGGGTATTCTCCACAATAAGAAGATTGACATAATTCTTGACATTGGATAAACCACTAAACAGGATGTTACAAACCGTGTGAACCTTTTTGGCATTACCTGACGAAAATATATGAAAAATGCCGGGATAGTATTCTCAGAGTTGTCCTAAAGGGGATTCTAGAGGAACTTTTCAGTGGTTAACAAATTGGAATGCAAAATGATATGGTATGTGAAATGTTGACAGAGCACAAAGACAACTGGTGCCGTGTATCTTGTTTCTTGTAGGGCGTTATCGACGTACGAAGATTTATCTACATATAGAAACTGTCTAGATATTGCTGATCAGCCTGTAGGAAGTAGTGCTAACCCTTTAGATATAATCTTGCCTCATGAATCGTGATATAACGAATGCCTGGTTAATCTCCTAAAAATGAAGAAACGTTGTTGTAGTTGTTATACTTTTATGCTTTGTTACTAAAGGTAGTGGTGGCTGTATAAGCCTTTTTGAATTCTTCACTGCAAGACTCTTGAAAACAGAGATGAAGACCAATCCCGAAAGAGACAAAGGCAACCCACTGCGATGACACAAAGAGCAAATTCTCGATTTTAATTAACGTGATGACAGTGCAAAAGGTTTTTAAACAAAATGTTTTTGTTGGCACATTGTCATGTGTTTGATTGAGGGTCTTCGGTGAATCCACGAGAACTAAAATTGAAAGAGAGACCATTTAAGAAACTTTTTTCTGTAACCCTGGTCGTTTTGATGCGATTAGGTGGATTCTTGCTACGATTGCTTCAGAGCACAGAAAAATTAGTCTTATCCTAAAGAAAGAAAAAAAAACCTCTAGCACCTAGTGTTAATTAGACAAGAATAGATGTTGATGCTGGAGGTACATACCGGGAGTGGACTACAGGTGGTGGCCGTAGTACTGGGGCGGGTAGTGGTACTCGTTGTGGAACGCCGGGTCTCCAGGCCCCCGATGCATCATCTGAGCCTGTCCATCCATCATGTACCCGGCCATCGCACCGTCCGGGGAGTACGCCCCACTGGGCCCTGCGTGCGGAGAAAACACTATCAGGGGGTCACATTCCTGCTCAACGCCAGCACGGGGCGACGCGACTCCCCGCCGGCGCGGGGCCATCGCAGACCAGATACCATCGGGGTCGAGGAACTGGGGGACGGTAGCCGGTCAAAGGTTGCTCAAGGATTTAATATATTATCATAGATAGCTGAGATGAAAACTGTGACAATACTTTAAATCCTTGAGTTTAACATTGGTTGTCGTACTACTGTTTGTCTTTTTCAGCTCCGTCAGGTTAGCGCATTCAAGTTTGAATGAACGTCTTTCCGATGCTGATTGAGCAACGAGTAATTGGGTTTTTTTTGCTAATTTTACAAATTATAACTGAATGCCTTTTTGTACTTGAACGGATAAAACTAACTATCGTAACCATGGTTTTTAAAAATTCAATGAAAGGATAGAGTGACTCGTTGATAACCATTTTGGATGTTATAATTATAATAGTACACTTCACACAATGGTATCTGGTCAAGGTTGTTAGTAAAAAACACATTTTAAGAGGCACTAAAATAAAATAAATTTACTTAAATATAAATTTAGTTCTGGGCCATTAATTTGGTACCTAACATTTTAAATCACATTTTGCACCAACAATAACATATCTTTCCCTTAGAAAACCTATTACTGTAATTTATTAATAATTATTCTCTAAAATCTAATTCAACAAATTTCTATTTAAGTCTGGTATGAGAGTTGAAATAAAAACAAATAAACTTATATAATCCACAAGATATCACAAGATGATGGGAAACAGGGCCGAACAAAAGCATGGAATTACATAACAAGTAGCTGCTGTGTTGTGGAAGGGTTTGCAGGGGGAGGAATACGTATGTAGATGGGGTGATACAGCGCTACTCGTGTCGTCGCTTCCTGCCGGGGCCGAACCAATGACGCGAGGGGATGTCTTCCGGACCATTGTGGGGTGGCCAGGAAGCGGAGCGACTCTGATCAGAAAATACGAGATGACCTCTATACAGACGCGATCGCGCCGGAGTTGTTTTGTGGCGGAGGGTTCTTTCTTGGATAAATTATTTATTTTTGTTGAGCGTATGTCTTGATTCTTTTGAAAATTGAATGCGCAAAATTGTTCATGGACCAATTTAAGAAACCACAAGCTGGTGATTGGACACTTAAAAACCACGAGGGCAAAGCTAGAATTAAAACATCGATCTTAAAATCCACGTGAGTATTACCTAAAAAGTTGTGATCGCCAATTTACTGTTCCAAAACCCCGACTCCAATCAAAGTCCGATAAAATCGGTTAATTCTCGACCCATTTATCTTGATACGATTCAATTACTGTCTCGGAACTCATCTCGCCATTACATTAGCAGAAGAATCGGTTCCAGGAGCTGTGCAGAAAACGTGGAAAGCTGGCCAAGAAGGTCATTAATACAATTCAGCGCTGATACAGCCAGCGGTGAATTGAAATATAGTGTCGGCGCGGCGGCGTATTGGCACCGCAAACACACTTTTCCACTCGCGGCTGCGAGGTTATAAATCGCTAGACGTCAGGCCTCAGCGTCGGCCGCCCTCCGCTGCCTCCGCTGCCTCTCAGCTGATCAATACGCTTTTCTTTCTGCCCACTTTCGTTGAACAAAGCTCGCCCCCGAAAAGATTTATCGCAGGGGAGGTTACAGCGTGTAAGGTGTAGCAATTAACCTACAACAGGATGTTTTTTACTTGTTGGAAACGATTTTGCGACAGGTTGATGAAAGGAGTGGTGTTTACTATATCAAATGTTATAGACTTAATAAATTAAGGTTTAACGATTTATTATGAATGTGTGACTATCTAATTATCACTCTATGGTGAGGCATTTCTTCACATCAGAAACCCAAGAGCACAAATTCGTAAGAACACTTCAACATAAAAACTCAGACTAAATTATACCCCTCTCAATTTCCTTCATTGGCTAAAGAATTTTGAATGATTACTTTAAAGTTCATAAATTTATAATGCTGTGATCGATTATTTCTCAAATAACGTTTTGTATCAGTGAGTTAATTAGGTCTATATTATTTCACTTTTTGGCGAACCGCAGAGAAGTTATATTGTACTCATCTATGTAAACGATGAAAGCCGGATGAAACTGATCCTAAATTACGGTAAAGACAAGTCCAGAGAATACTATAAAACCAAAATTTCAAGTAAAATAATATAAAAAAGCAACAGTACCGCCAATAAAAGGTTTCAATACACAAGTTGTGTAGATTAGTTGGCATTCAATCGATGATCTGCGGTGATGAGTTTTTTGACAGCGCGGCGGAGACGTTTGAGAGCGGCGAGCGGCGGCCGTTTGACAGAGTTGTCACTGTCAGTGGGCCATCGCTGCTCAGTTCCCGCCGCCGATGACAACTCCAGATAATAGTTGTCACCACATTATTGTATTTCGACCGTAACCATTTTTACAGTCACTTTCGGTTTCTCGACCCAATTGAAAGGTATTCGGTGTTTAAAGAGGCTTATGCATGCGTTCGTCTTGTTTATTTCACGTGTTAATTTGTAAAATATTCACGGAAAATAGCTGAAAAAATGGTGCGTAGATGGAGACTGATAATATACAAATTTGATTCATAACAATGTAAAATTTGAACGAACAAGTTAGTTTAATTTTTGTTTTAGGTAAATGAGTCAGTAATTTGACCTTGTGTGATGAAAAATATTTCATTTTTCAACACTTTTTCAAGACTGTAATTTTTAATAAACTAATGCATTAGTAAAAAATAAGTTTTCTTGAAGTTGCGTTGCAAAATTACTAGTTTATCAGCAGCTTTTAATATTATCTTAAAAAACTTAGTTGCCAATTATTATAGTGAGTCTAGCAAACGTTTTCTGATCAAGTATTGGGACTAATTAGAATTGTGGCAATTAAAACCACATCAGAAGTCATGAATGTACAATTACTTACTTATGTGGTTCATTAATGAAGTTACACCCTACATGCATATACAAATTTTAATTTACAAGATTTGTGAGGATCAGTAAAACTATGAAAAACAATGGGAAGAAAACACAAATATGATTTAGCCAGGAAATTTATATTTGAAAGCTTGCACTCTTCCACTATACTCTAATGTCGCACGGACCCCGACCCCGGGCTCAGATTTTAATATACAAGAGCCGGAGTAGATTGGATCCGTGATGTTAACGACATCGGTTCCGGCGAATTCAGTTATCCAATTCGGCTGGAGCTGGGGCGATTGTCCCGGTGATGGATCGACCTGCCGGAGATATATGTGATGGGGTGCGAGGCGAGGGAGTCTAGAACGGAGCCCTGGGGGACCCCGCCACTACGCCGCGCCGCGCCGCGCTACTGCTGCTGCTACTCCGGCGATGAGATGTTTTATGGAGAAACCGAGTGATCTGATGCTTGTGGTGGGTTGAGGGAAAGGAAAGTGTTGAATAGAAACTACACTTCAACTTGTTCCAGAGTATAAAATGGTTGAATAAGGGTATCTTAGAATCTAGAAATAATATGACCGTTTTAAACCAAATGGCTTTGAAGAGAAGACTTTAAAATTTCACTATAAGTCAATATTTTTATTTAAATATTTGCATGTTTATGGTTTGTGACAGTGAAAACCAAACGAATACTGATTAAAATGGTTTGTGCTTTGCCAACATAATAGAGCGTATATGGACATGATATACATGATATGGACATGATGTGTAGTATAGCCTACACATTTCTCACACCAGACTTAAATTTCTACTCAGTTTCAGATACAAAATCAGACGTTGCATTCACTAGGAGTTGAATGTACTTGCGAATTGTCAATCAATAGTTTGTTGTATAGACTTTCTGTATAAGAATTAAGAATAAATATTTTGAGGAACTATAATCAACCTTTTTAAGTGTAATTTTATGCGAATGTATCCCTACCCATATAAACAAATTTCTAGAAATTTAAAGAGACCTCTGTCCCGCAACCCTAGCATATTCTCAGAATAGACTTACCAGCTCTGTTGCTCTGATCGATCATAGGCTGTACTATCCGCCGTCGGGCGTTGATGAACCTGAAACACATGAAGAGAAGAATTAGAACTGAATACGAAATACTGAAGGAAAGAATAGAATCTGTAAGTACCACAAGAAAGGTGGATTGGTGTTTAGAGACCTAAATTAAGAAAAGATTCGTAAAAGATCTCATGACTTATGGAACACACAAGAAGGCAAATTCAACCACGATCGCACACAAAGAGCAGCACTGGAGCCTCTATTGATAGGAATACAAGGAGGATTAAGGCTCGATTGTCGATCGGCAGCGAGCAGACAAACAATCAGTGGATAATTGGTTCCTGCCAGGGGCCAGATGTGAGTTGGCTGCTCCCGCCGCAACCCTTGCCCGCGGGCATATGCTATCCGTCACCCCCGTATATCCGCACACCCACACCCACGCTGGGTCAACATCGTGTTTATATCGGCTTACGGCGGGATCGGCTTAGTGCACGGTAGGGTACGCGTGATTTGGTTGATTACGGTATGTGGAGGTTTGCTTTAGGGTAATAAGGGCTTTTATTCTGATCCCTGCTGCGAATTTGATTGTGATGTCTTCTTAACGGAAATTCCCGATTACAAATTGTAAACAAGTGTTTTCTTAACTGTTTTGAAGATGAGCAAATGTATACTCAGCAGGTTATGGTCAACATTTTAATCAAAGTCCTTCAAATTGCTCAACAATTATTTCATGACCTCTAAAACAGCAAGAAATTTCAACCCCAATTGTTCTAGTCAAGAATTGTTAACAGAAATCATCTCTTACTGTTTGGACACGAATGTAACGGGTTATCAACTTGAGACTTAAATATTTAATAGTTAATTTATTCCTTTAATGAAAAAAAAGTTCGCAAGACAAAACGGTGCAGGTTTTAATTAAAGTATAGCGAAATAATTTAATGTTATAAACTGCTAGAACAGCTGAAAAGATGAGCTGTTTATTATTCTAGAATAGGATTCTGCCTTGCTAAATTTACTTCAACATATATTAAATTCAATCTAACATGTATTTAAAAAAAAATTAAAACCTGTGCAGCTTAAATACTTTCACGAGTTATTCTAGACATGGGGTGAATGACCTGGTTATCGCCCCGCAAAGCCATTCTACCCCGAGGAGGTCCGTGGAAATTCATGAAACTAGGAATCGCCCCCTCGGGAAATACAGCACCCGGGCGACGTAATGGGACGACTGCATTAGATAAGGGTAAAAAATGAAGCGGCTGATGGACCGAGAGCGCCGCGTCACCGTGACGTCATCAAACCCTGACAGGTGATGGGGCGGCGGTGGGGTGCCTATAAAAATGTTGTGCTACTGGGGCGTTGTGGGTGGTGGTTTTGTAGGGGATGTGGAAGCCTTTAGAAATTTGCCATGGCAAATTTGCAAAAATCGTAAGGTTTATTTGATAGTATTAACATTTAAGTTTTCAGATCTACGTTGAATCTGAGCGATAATCTATCATCGGTAAAAAGATTTGTAACTGGTAGTTACTACCTATTTGAGTTATATGACGAGTGGCTGGATAGTTGTGAAAATAACTGGTTTGCTACCGGATACTTGGTAGGAGAGTAGGCCTAATTTTACTATGTGGTTGTAAACAAAATTGCGATATTTTTCATTCTCTGTAACACAGGTAAAAAAAACCATTTAAATAGAAAGTTAGGGCAGCAATTATAGCTTATAAGTTATTCACTCATCAAATTTGCATTCATTTATTAATGTTTGTTTTCACTATATCACTATTTTGAGACAGGGACCTCACATAGTGGGTATCCTGAATATGAATGAGAGATGAGTAAGAATAAACCACAATAAAGGGTACGTTAAAACAAAAATTTATGACTTTGACAGAAGAAAACTCCAGTTGCAAATAGTGGATGCAAATTATTACACTGGAAAGGTTAAAAAACTAAAATACCATGATGTATTACATTCAAATTAATGAATGTTGGGAGCTGAAGCGAGGCAGTACGATTTCATTTCAACCTTGAGACGATGGTCTATAGCAGTCGAGGACGCGGAGAGGTTTTGATGGTTGATGGAGGAGTGAGGTTGAGAGGAGGGGGGGAGGGGGCGGGGCGGCGATCCTCCCATGATATGACGGGGAATGCATAAATCTGGCGGGAAACAATGGCTGATAACCGACAGGAGAGCAACAGACCGACGCCACGTCAGCGGTGACGTCACGGGTGGAGAGATAATGTTGAATGGCGAACAATCGCGGGTCGAGGAGTTGGATGCCATCTCGAGTTGCGGAGCCTACATCGTGGGGAGTTGTGGTATTGGAGGATGGGCCGAAGAAGACGGAAACTAAAGGTACGGCTACACATAGCAGGAAAGGATACGGAAAGGAAACGGAAAGGACACGGATAAAATTCTGATGGGGTGGCTACACATACCGGGACACGGACAGGACATTTCTGAGTCGGAAGGCTGCGCGCGCAGCCGTCAGACGTCGGAAGGTTGCGCGCGCAGCCGTCCGACACGGCTCATCCCGCCGGCCGCCACACTCACTACACTGAGCTACCGTTATCATCTTCTGATAGTGTCGGAAGGGGTGGCTACACATACCAGGACGGGACACGGACAGGACACGACAGTGGCGGATGAATGCTTGTTTGGCGATCCATCCGACACGACAAATGTCCTGTCCGTGTCCTTTCCGTGTCCTTTCCTGCTATGTGTAGCCGCTCCCATTTGATAACACAGGGAGCATTCATCAGAAACTGTCCTGTCCGTGTCCTTTCCGTGTCCTTTCCTGCTATGTGTAGCCGCACCTTAATGAGGAGTGACAAAATACTAGGGAAGAGTGTGAATGTAGAAGGATTGGTTAGTTGATTAGGATAAGGTTATTCTGTAGCTTCTCTGAAACTACTTGTTGGACGGTCAATCAACGGCAGCTTTTGCTTTAAGGAACTATACAAGCCGTACTAACCCGTCGAAATGCAAGTTAGGACTGTCTGTGTTGAAAAATTGTTTTCTAAGACCGAACCCCCAATCACCAAGACATTGTTTGACACAGAATCTTTGATGGTTTAAGATTACAGTAACCTCTTTCAAAAATTAATACGATTCGAAATGCACGAATCAATAATTAATCTATAGTCTACCCGACCCCAATCTACCCTAACATTAAAATCTCCCCTAGAACTCTCACTCCTTCCTAGCAAAACTTCTCCAACAAGATTTTAATTACTCAAGTTATAAGCCAAGATCTACCCGAGACATATTTTCGGATCCGTGACAAAATGAAGGTGTAAATCCCTCACGCCCCGATAATAGAATTCCACCCCGCTGGATGTTTTCGCCGCCCCCGCCGGAGCTTTTCTGAAGCCGCTAATTCAGTATTAGTTTTGCAGGGTATCCGGGCCGATTATACGTAAAGGCATTACCGCTCCCCCATCGGGACGCCATTATCGCACTTTGCATTAATTGCAAAATCGATATTAGTCTTCTATACTGTTTTTTCACCCCCCGTTTGATGAATTAGACGATGAATCTTTCCCCCTCGGAGGTGTTTTATTGGGGGCGGCGAACACAGGTAACCCCGCCCAGCCAGTCCCTAGCACAAGTCACCGCCGCCCTGACATCGCACGCACCTTCGCATTGCTCCCCGTGCCGATGCCGTGCCGTGCTGTGGAACTACCTCAACGTGGAAAAGCGTGTAATACACCCTGGGCGCGCTCATATACGGTAATCATGGCAAATAATGTAATTGCTAAATTGTTTTGCCTGAATAATTTTGGAGTGATTTAATAGAACACCATAAGCTAAGGGGATTTAACCATTTGGGGGAGATAGGGAAAATATAAATTTCTTGTTTATCTAACATAAAAATTCAATTTTATGCTTACGTAATGTAGAACAGCAATTCTATCAATCCTCCGTGCACATAAACTTATTTTAACACTGCTTCTAAAAAGATCAATAGTTTGCTCTTAAATGTATTTTAAACACATAATAATGTTTATGAATGTACTTTTCAGGCAGGTCTATACTATGGTGCATTGAGTCCACCAATAAAGGTTTTCATAAAAAACCCCGGAATTTCTGTCAAGATGCTGGAACAATGTGGAAAAAATGAAGGTAAAAATAGGTTTTTGAACGATAGAAGTTGTGAGTGATACATATAATAGGAAAATAATTTATTCCAACAGATTTATTGGTAAAAATCACCATTTTGTGTTGTCACCGGTAAAAGAAATGTTTACATGGAACTACATGAAATCCGACGACAACGCATTGATTTGACTTCTCACCCAAACACTGAGTTTAAAATCTAGTTCAGCGAAATAGTTTATTCAAATGTTGACAGATATTGCGACACTAATGTTTCAAAGTGCTCTATATTCCATTCCAATATTGACAGCTGCCTACGGTTCAACCAGTGAAAAGTGAGTCAAGGTCCACACTGATGCGAATGTTGCGTCATCCACTTGGTTTTCGTCTTCATTATTCACAGAGACACTGATGACTTAGAGGAAAACATTGCAATACGCAACCCTGAACAATTAATTGTGCAAGGTGTCCGATGGATCAATGTGAATGGGCGATGAATTTCGGGAATATTTAGAGAACTGACGTTTACTGCAGGGAAAGGAACGAGAATGTCAATAATCTTACACATTTTATCGACATGTTTTACGAAGAGTTTTGCAGTAAGGTTATTTTAACGTTGTTTCACGCACCTACAGCCAAGTAGTGTTCGATAAGCTTGTCTCATCGTTACCGACAGGCATGAGTCAGCCGGGCCCCTGTCAGCTGGTCTTGACGTTCCTTTCACTCGCTCTCTCTCACTCACCCTCTCTCTCCGCTCTGCACCCCAACACCGCACCATTGAAATTCATACCGTTCAATGCCCCCACACAAGAGATAACACCCGTAAACAAAGCCCGCCGAAAATTGTTAATCTAATTACCATCTTGTCAGCTTGAAGACCGCGAAACAATCACTGTCCGAATAGGACACGCCGTGTCACTGTTGATCTATAAAACATACAAGCTTAGGTTAGGTTTAAACCGATGGAGTTATGTATACTGTTGAATTCATAGAGATAGTGTAGGTTTAACGAGGTGCAACAGAAGCTTCTGAAAAGTTTTCTCACTAACGACAACGAGATTATTACATGCGGTTTGGCAAGTAAAGTGAACTCGTCAAATGGGGCCGATTGAGGTCCCGAAAACTACCTTTGCGGACAGCCTCCCAGTTGATGCACAAACTGATTTATCCACACAAACTGGAGTTCCTCCTGGGACTCTTTCTATAAGGTCGGAACAACTTTTTGGTAGCTGATCTGACCGTAGCGGTAGATGGGAAGAATCTACCTAGGAAGCCGGGGGATTTACTCAACTTGGTGGCTGGCTGAATGAGACTTACCATATACGATATATGTATATTGCTAGGATTCGTGTCACTGAAATGGGTTTTACAGTTCTGTTTCACACAAGTATTTGTTTTATGTATAGTGTTACAGCAGTGTACCTACTGTATTGTTTTAGTGGCGTAGTGGTGTTGTTGCACTACTTTGTTGCTCTACGGTTTTCCTGTGGTATTCCTATAGTGTCCTATGGTGTTTCTATGGTGTTCCACGGTGTTGTGTCCAAGACACGGCGCGGCGGGGCGCCCAGTGGTCCAGCTGTCCCGGTCATGTGTCAAACACATCAACACCGGCTGCTGCTTATTGTTCTAGTCCCTCCCACTCCTCTCTCTCTCTCTTTCTCTCGCTCTCTCACTCCCACAGTCTCTACTGATTTATAGCCTTTAATCCTCCCGATTGCTTGTCCCTTTCCTTCTAATTGAAACATTCCGTCGGCCGTTATTGAATTATCAAATAAAACTTTGGACGGACAACAAAAGCTGACAGTGATTTAAAATTTGCTGGGATTGCTAAACTGTTTTGTTTTAGAATTATAAACCACATTGCACAAAATAAATTTTGTTTAGAGAAGGGGAACGATAAATAGTAGCTCTAGAAATTGAGGGATTTACTATTGTTAGTGTTACTTGCATGTACGTTGTTTGTTGCACCTGATTGATTGTTAGAAAAATAGGCCCTAGCTATAACATTGATAATCACTTTATCAACTAAAACTTTGAAAGTATGTCACTTCAGACTTAAACTACCGCAAACGGATAATAAAAAACTGCATAAAAACTGTACTTGTCACAAAAATAAATAGTCAAGAAATGTTTTAAATTTACAGTTAAAACACGAATGACACAGAGTCCATTGATTTCTGCATGTGCATACAAATACTGTTAAGGAATATAACCTTAGAATCGTGAAACACAAACAGTGATGAAGCAATCCCAGATTGGCGATGCTCGGGGAAACACCCTCGTCGTATACCAATTATGCTAAGCTCGGAATCTCGTTGGAGTGGACACCTAATCCCGTCTAAACGGAACAAAAGGCTTCCAGACGTGGCCTCAATATGAATACACTTACAGCGCCGACCGGCAGGGATCATGTATATTGACGTAGTGCGGTGTATAGAGATAATGCGGTGCTGTACAGCACTGGCACGTAGCGGCGACCGGGAAACTGCCCTCACAAATTGGGAGCAATCCCGGAAAAATTGCCGCTCTCCGCCGAGTATAATTGTACAGTTCGTATGAGCGAGCGCGCCGCAAAAGCGATCGCGGCGATCGCCTTACTGGGATTGCTGGGCTGCATGGTGTGGGAAGAGACCTTGTCCAGGCTTTATGGGTAAAGCTGGGCGAGGATAAGTGCTGGATACGGTGTGGACTAGATGTTGGGTAGCTTGGGTGGTAACTGGGATTGGCGAACAGATAGGTTGCTAAAATGCATTCTGAAATATATTTTATGTTGTAGAATAAATTATTTGAAGAGTTTCCAAGTTATTTTTATTGATCTTTGTTAAAAAAATTAGTTAACACTTGGATTGTGTTAACTATTTGGTCTGGTGAGAAAAAAAATATTAAAATACTATTCCATATTAAATTAAAATATGGAAACTGCAGCTTAAATAACACCCAATTACTAATATTCATTAGTGAAAATTCTACTTTCATTTGTTATTTAATTTACTTAAGTAAATAAAGAACTATTAAAAATTAAAATTGGGGTTGGATTTGATTTTATCGAACTATTTTACAACAAATAAACAAGTAACGTTCACTAACATTTTTAAACGCATTCGCTACTGCACCTAAACAAGAGACACATAGCCCCGAATTGGAGCAAGGTCAGTGTTGCCAACGCACAGGCTATAACTCAAATTTCAGAGGAATACATTTTAAATTGTATCGCCGTCCATTACACCGCGTTGCGCGATGGGGTTGAGGATGGGAGGGGGAGGGGGAGCACGCAGCGAGCAGTAATGAGGGAAGGGTAAGGGTGGCCCATGTTTTTCTAGACAATTTGCTCGACGGCGCATTAATCAGAATGTGCGGGCGGACGGGAATCAATGCCAACTTTCCGGCCCGAAAATATCGTACACATGCAAAACGCTCTGCATTTCACTCTCCTCGCGTTTGTTTTTAAAATGTCTCGCCAAATGGGTACGGTGTTTTATTTTTGGAATTCAGTATTTTATAGTGTGCTACATATTCATTAATTCATATGTTAATCTTATTTAATGTTTTATTCAATTTGCAGGATTAATTAAATTTTATCTTCAGCTTTAAAGAGGATGACCAATTTAAATGTTGAGATAGTTTTGTATTCGATTGCTATCTTTTAAATGGCATTTATAATCTGCTACATCGATTTACGTATTGGGTGTAAACAATGTGATGAGTTGTTCAGGACGATATTTGTTGCACTTTTTAAAACAAAATGAATTTACATCCTACATTATAAACCAATAAACACACATAATAATATGGTGAATCTTAGGTAATTATTTCATTGTAAAAATTAGCAAACAGTAACGACTACTAATGTTGTAATAATTAATCATTTAACACGTACAAATCACTAGTTGCGATCCAACCATTTCACTTGCATCACTAGAAGATGGATGGAGTGTTATTGTAAGTTTGACAATTTTTAATTGATGACTGACAGTTCAGCGTGATTTCCATTGTATCGGTGTGCGATTATTCACATTCGTGACAAATGAATACAAGCGATAAACACGGAAATTCACAGATATGCGTCTGAGAGAAAAAGATATTTTTTCTAATCGAAATAGATAAAAATATTAAAATAATTTATTGATTAGTTTTGGTTTGAGGTAATGTTAGTCCTGAAAATACATAGTGAACGTGAATGTTTCAAAATTACCGTACTAGGTTTTTATAGACAAGTAAAAATAGAATCGTAATGATGGAGCGATAAACTGTGTAATGATAGTTTCGCTTCCAGCAACTGGCTTTGCTGTTGATGTTTGCTACTTGAGTTGATGAAGCGTTCGTCCATACAGTACATGAACATCATCATCCACGTGAGCAATATTAGATTTTATCAATTAAATTTGTTTGCTTTACCATACAAGTTTTAAATTTTATATAACCTAGACATATTTAAATTGCATTTTTTATAGTTCGACCTCTTGCCATTGCAGTTTATTTTTTGAACTTGAGTCGTTTGTTTTACTTGGGTTGATAAGTTTTTCATATACAAAAAAAGAAAAGTAAAATTACCACTGCAAAAAACGTTCAATAGTAAAAAAACTAAAATAAAATACTGTATGAAGGAGTAATTGAACTAACAGTCAAAAGCACGATCTTTTCTCAATCATGCATACAATATTATTTTTTTAATGACATTTATTTACATTAAAATTTGTTATATAATCAAATAAATCAAAATTCCCAAATCAAAGCGACTACGAAAAAGCCAACCAAAACAAAGGCTGACTCCAGACGACCCGCAGACATGGAAACAGCAGGTGATGTGACGATATGATTTAGAAAACGAGAGTATAAACGGCGAAGAAAGTCCGCGATCGAGGCACCACTGGCATTGTGGAGGGGGGGGGGGGTTGTCGTGGAAACGCTATCTAGTAGCCATTGTCCGGCCTCCCACCCCTCCATGATAAATGTTCCCAATATCGTCCTCAAGCCGGCCCATTTATAATCAGCCCACCAGTCTTTTAATCCCGGTTTAAAAGATAAAGGTACGCCCCAGGTTTAGAGGCTCAGTCAGACTAACCCTAATTATTGCGGGAGTTTTATTTGGAGACTAACTCGGTGGCGGGGGATAAAAAATGTTAGAAAATTTGGAGAGAGTATAGAGGTATAGTTTCAATTTGAATGTGTGTGGATGATGATTTATACTTAAAAAATAATAACATCCATATACAAAATTTGTTGTTATATATATTTTTTAAATGTGTATTGAACCTAATTTACTACATTAATTCAAGTATAGCGAGCATTGGTTTTAGGTAAAAGAATAAAGGGGTTGATCACAACTTTTTTTATTTATTGTGACGCATTTGTTTATACCCTAAAGGGTTTCTAGTAAAGATTCCTTCTGTGTGAGACGATTAACTATGATAATAAGAAAATTTATTTTCATGAACCACTAGAGGATTTTTGTAAAGTTTTACTGTAAGAGAAAATATAAGTGAACACTGACATAAAACTTTAAATCTATAAAAAAAATTAGTTACGAAAAGTTAATTTTTTATATTTGTTACATTTTCCAGGTATTTTTCTAAGTCTTGTTATCAAACAATTTCCAATTCCTTACACAGCAAAGTATTTTATCAAAACAAATAACTTAACTCATATTCTAAGATGAAAAATGTTGTAGTTTTAAAATCTAAAATATTTAATGAATGAATAAAAATTAGAGAGGCGAACTCGAATGGGAGGACACATGGGGCAACAATGATCTGGGAATTAATGGATCGAATGTGACACAATAAGATTATGTGCAAGGGTAGAAGCGATCTTAATGCGTCGCACATGTCATATATTACATTAGTCATTTACATGTTCCCCTCCCCCTCCCCCTCCCACTACAGTGTCACTGTGTGTCATTAGGCGGGGTCGGGGGCGCAGTTTGAATAAGATACATTTCCAGAAGCGTGTTTCTGTTTGGATTTCATTTCTGGTGTTTGTTTCGTGGGCGGGTTTGTTTGTCGGATATGTTTCAAAAATGGAAAATGTGTGTAAAGTGGTTTTATCATGCATTTTGTTTAGGTGGAGGGAACTTCACTTGTAAAACAGCACTTGTATTATTCCAAGAATTGTCACTGGAACAATGTAAAATATTTTGATAAAATACAGGATTACTGAGGGAAATATTAGATTTTCCTTATTCTAAAATATTGTTTAATACATCACTGTACGGGATATTGGAAACATCTTACAATTCAAGCTATACTTGAAACTTCTATTGCTAACTTAATTTTATCCTTAGTCATCAAGTCAGAAGTGGCTAATGTTTAGATTTAATAATGAGATAATGCACGTATCTTGATAGTTTTAATAAGGGTACCGTGGTACCGATCATTTGCTCGGTAAACTTTTAAAACTCGTATGACGTAATGCATAATCGTTTAAAATTAATGAACCACAGATTGGAAATGTAACACGTTATTTCATTTCTACTATTATCAATTGGTTTGTTCACTTTAGCAGATGCAATAACGGCTATACGAATAACATGGGCACTTTAGAGGGCTGTAGGGCGGTAGCCAAATATTTTTCAGTCGTGGTACCAATTGATTCTCCGTGGAAGAAAACCTCATATTAAAATAAAAAATTAAAACCCCTAGGAACAAAAAACGCGTTGCCCATGCAACCAGTCCTTGTTTTTGGAGTAGGCCATAATATAAGATTTTACATGAAAAAACATTACTTTTGGTTTTAACGGCCATCCTAAAAAAATAGCGTAGTACAACGAAAAAAACGACTATTTAATGTTAAAATTTCAACTTTGTTTTTAATACTATCCCTCAAACAAATAATAATTCAACTTAATTAATTGAGTAAGCTTATTATTTGTATTTATGCAAACTTGAAAATAGTTTTCACCAAAATCAAACTGCTCCACCCTCAAAATGTATGTAAAATCACTACATTCGACCTTCATCTGCTACCCATCCAGCGCTGCTCATCTATGCCACGCCACTCACCCCGTTTAGAACCTCTACCCACCGGTACAGGGACTCACCACACCCCGAGATCCTCTGGGACTGCGAGCAAACAAGTTTAATTTATAAATGAGAAAATCGGCAATAAACATTAGGCTCTATTTAATCCCTATATCTGTGTGTAGCGGCTCTGGGGAGGGAAGGGTTGCCGGGTAATAGTCATTTTGGGGCCTAATTGAGTTCACGAAAACTCCATTACAAGTCCCCCCTCCATAAACACTGGGTCCCAGGGGCCCCGGAGGAACATGGTAGCCGGGGGGGGGGGGGTGGAGGGGGGGGAGATAAGACAGATGATCAACGGGTTGTCGCGGGTCCAAATTGGGTGTCCGGTTTGGTAGACGTTTTGAAAATCTGCATATCCGGCAGCCGCAAAACATGAAAAGTAATCATAGCCTCAAGAAAGTACGTCATCCTAAACGATGATTCAAAACAAATTAAAATTTACAAAACCTAACATGACCACTCCTATCACAAGTAGCCTACTATCACAGCACCAAATCGTTTAAATGTCAATATTGTCGATAGCTTAATGTCGATAGCTTAGCCTTAACATTAATGGCAAGCAGTCTTTGATTACGAGTTACTTAAATTGGTTAACATTATGCATTTAATACTTATTTACCAGTATTTTTCATTAATTATCCTAAGAGCCATAATTTATTTAGGAAATCTTTGCTGCATCTTAAAAGTTTAAACCAATTGCATGCAACGTAGGCTATACTCCGAAAAAAAAAACTTTCAGAAAGACATATAATTTAGAATTGTCCAACATACTGTGGCAAAAGCCCTTTTGTAGCATTAACTAAAAACAAATTGTTATCAAATTCTCTACCCGCTTCCCCCGGCCAGCCGCTTGTTATCTCCGCGAGGCAAGGCCGTTTATGCGCCTCGCATCTTCCCACGGCAGTGTCCGCGACGACGTCGTGTCCCGCTGAATCGAAACAAATTGCTGTTGATGAAAAGGGAGTTTTTGCGCCAAAACCTCGCCGGAATATTGTTTAAGCTTGGGAATAGCGGGGACCATTGTGCGAGCCATGTTCATTTCACAGCTGTTTGGTGTCCCCGGGACGGGGAACGGGGGAACGGGACTGTTGTTCCGCGGTCCCAGGCTGTCTGGGGCGACGCATTCCGGCCTCCTTGTGTCCCCCAGAACGGAAGGATTCCTCCACGGTCCTCCGCGTCGTCGTGTGATAACACGGTTACGACTACACACTTTAGGGGACGGATTTGCGACGAATATGATTTGTCAAGTCCATGGAATTTCGAAAAATCGTTAAAAATAATAACTTATTCTTAAAATTTAAATCGACTACACGTTAATGCTTCACTTAGGCCCTAACTGTTAAACATCTTAGTAATTTTCATTTCTTACGTAATCAATCATATTGAAACGACACAATTCCGATTATTACGTAAAGTGAAAATTGAAGAGTACGGGTGTCATTTTGCTTTGTAGAACCTCGATTTTTAAATTTACTGCGTGTAGGCTTACCGTCAATTCAATATTGCATTGATATACCTTTTGATACACATTTTCTAACTTTGACTCCTCACTTTGGAATTTAACAGCGACGACTTAAGTTCCGGAACAAACTCAACCCTCTCAAGTTGGATTCTAATCTAACATTTTCTTAACAATGTCAACCCCCTCGATGATCTCCTCGGATATGCCTCGAACTTCATGTTTATGAACTCTCTGCCTTCGTAGAACTTGTAATTGCGAGATTTTACCTAAGGCAATCGGAAATTGTCGGGAAATGAGTGGCGAGGTATTGTTCAGTTTCTTCGGTTTAATTAAAATGATAAG